>OZ007498.1:18258213-18858213 GCA_963931805.1 Microdon myrmicae | reverse complement strand
ATATCTCGTTTGGAGAAAGTTGTGGAAACAAGCGAGTGAAATGTGTGCGAATTTAGTGGAGGTTATTGAAGATGAAAGCATCGGAATTGTTTTCAATCTCCCTGCTTGAAACTGATTTCTCTAACAAAGGAAATTGTTTCAATTAATTTATTTTTGAGGGAATGTACAAAATCACAGTAAAAAAAATGTGTAGCATAAGCACGTGGATTTTGTTATGGAGTTAAGCCAGTATATCCTTATAAACATAAAATAGCAGACTTTGGAATTAGCAGTTTTTAAGTGTATGCTTTTCTAAGTTATTTGGGTATCTTAAATTATTACTACAATCACTATTTATTGGCCTATAGGAACACGGAAGTTCATGACCTCACTGATTCGGATGCGCCATCGCTCCCTGTCCTGTGCACTAATGCATAGCAAAGGGTGACTAATAAGGGTAACGAAATAAAAGGGTACCACTTCAACACATCTTAACTTATTATAAGTTTATTTATATTATATTGTATTCAGATATATCCACTTACTATAAGATGAAGGCAAAATTATAGTAATAGATCTTGTTTTTATTTCCTAAATAATGATATACATTCAATTTTACAATCAAATTACATATATCAACGGCTTAAAATAATATAGAATACATTCAGTGATTTTATAATATTAAATTGTATTAAGTTATTAAGTGGCGCCAGGCTAATAACCTTGCCCCAAAAAACAAATTATTATGGAAAATTTAACAGCCTCAGACTTGTTAAATAACGCCAAGACCGATGATGATGCTGATTAAGTTATTAACCAATGGATTCACAGTTGCGTGCGGAAGTACCGATACACGTAATCTCTACACTGCCTTAATTATAAGTAATAAGATTACGCCACTTGTAAAAGATCTCAAAATTTATTAATGACCGAATGTCGATGCTAAAAAAAAAGGCCCGTGGTACAACTACTATATATACTAATAAACGTACGCGCCCGAACAGAATCTACAAAGAAACAGAGGAAATGTTCTACGAGACTTATACCAGGGTGGGTTGAAAAGTTTCCGACCTCAACTTGAAGAGAGCAGCACTTGTCAATAACAGCCAGTGAATGTAGTTGTGCACCTTTTGACAGTTACTCACCAACATTTCAGCCATTTTGGACGGGTAGTTCTTATTTGACAGTCGTTTGAATGAGTCGATGTTTTTTACTTTTTTTGGAGCCGATTCCCCCTTTGCAGTCCACTGTTTTGGCCGTATTTTTGTTTCGGGGGTATAATGGTGTATCCAAGTTTCATCGACAGTAATTTGTGGCGGTTTCAATAACGCCACCGCTCGCTTTTTCTAGGTACAACACCTAACCTCCCCCTAGGGCGTGCAGAAAGCATAAAAACCTGGAAAGCATGTACTTACGTTTACATAGTCGTACTATAAAGTCATAATATTCGCTGATGCAAAATCCATCAGCACCAAACAGACATGTTCCGTGTAAGCAATTTGGTTGCACCATCAAGCAACCAACATTGCCCGAACCACATCAAGGAGATATTTTTTATATATTCACCTTTTACCAATTTAGACTTTTACCAATTCACCGAGCTTTACAGCTCTCTCTACCAAAATCACCTTGCCAAAGCTCAATTCAACCTGATCAACGACCCCAAATCTTTCTTCCACTTCATCAACCACAAACGGAAATCTGATACCTATCCCACATCCCTTTTCTACGGCTCGACTACTACAACGGACTCCCAAACCATATCCAATCTTTTCGCGTCCTTCTTCAAACTATCCTTCACTTTACTGGCATGTCTGAATTCTCCCTCGGCCCTCTCATCCCTCTACACATACAACACCGATTTCTCCGTATACACAGCAACGGGGGAATCTATTTCAGCCTGTTCGGCAGAAATTCCCTGAAACAAAATTCTCTATGTACGCATAGCAACCTTTCTTCGTGTTCCTAGTAAGTGGCAGTGAGTTCACTTAGCTATGACTCCACTGCCACGACACCGGCGAATGAATTCTTGCCTTCATTTAGTCAGTCGCGTTTGATACATTGCGACGTACGCACACCTCGGTTCGAGTGTAGTCGCTGCACCAGTGCGAGAGATTCTCCTTGCTGTTAAATACTTAATTCCAAATAAACTTTCTGTTAAACGTACTCACACAGAATCGAATATAACTCATTGAACTTTATCGTGAATATACCAGTGCAAGAGATTCTCCTTTCTTGTTAAATGCGTAATTCTAAACAAACTTTCTGTTAAACGTACTCACATAGAATCTAATATAACCGAATAAACTGTATCGGGAATAGACCAAGCTAACAAATAGCGTTTTATTTTTTTGCTTGTGACAGTGAAAAGTTAAAAAAATAAAGAATAAAACAAGAACACAAAGTACAAACGAGCTTACCATTACCAGTGCTGTTGCCCGCAACTAGTTGTCGTCCCTGGAATTCCCGTCGGTGGGTGCTAGTGAACCCGTGCCGTACGTCGGCATCCATACCTTCACCCCCACACTCTCACCCAATATAAAGCTCCGTATTTATATAGTAAAATCATAATCATGCCGATTGTTCTATATGGATGTGCGACATGAACATTTACAAAACGAGAAGAGATAAGATTCTGCGTATTTGAGAATAAAGTTCTTTAAGAGTCTCTTTCGCTAAATACGAGAGTTAATCAAATATAAACGGTAATTTCTTTTTATACATTTATTGAATAATGTTACACGTTAACTTATACTATCAATATTTTTCAATATAGTCTCCTGCCTGATCTGTACACTTTTCCCACCGATTTAGAAGCTTTGTTCGTATAAAGATTTAGAGCGAGTTGTTAGCCAATTGCGCACGACTTCTTCATTACTTTCGATTTTTTTTTTTGCTCCAAGTCATTCCTCCAAGGGTGCGAAAAAAAATAGTCACAGGGAGACAAGTGTGGGCTGTAAGGAGGATGTTCGAGGGTTTCCCAGCGCATTTCTTCCAATGTATCCATTATCAAGGAGAGAACTGGCGTTATCATGAAGAAGGATGACATCTCGAATGGGCATACCAACTCCTTTTGTTTCGATATTCGGCTTTTGTCAACTGTAACAACTGACAGTATATGACATCACTTCCAATGAGCTGTCGAACCGCACGGATGTTGACTCTGTACTACTTGTCCTTGGGTTGTTACGGACTCCGCCTCCGTGTCCTCGCCCAACAGCCACTAATTTCCGCAAATTTCCCCCTCTACCTGTAAAGGAAAGTAAAATCGTCAAATAGCTAATTTGCATAAACTACTTTATGCAAATTCTACTTGGCAGTAAAAATAATTTTAAAAAAGGCGTTGGCGCTGGATAAAAAATAGAAACGTCAACGGCAAAAATAAAATTAGAATCAGTCGTCGTTAAACTACGAAACGATTAAGAATAGAATGGACGAATAAAGTAATAATTATTATATCTGTTAAAGTTGCACAGAATAATTAAAAGTCAGTCGTCGTTAAACTATGAAACGATTGCAAATTAAAAGGTGGACTATAATAACCGATACCAACAATCAACACCCAACACCCAACAGCCAGCTGAACAGGGGAGCACAAGACTCAACGCCCTCTGCAACCTGCACACCAGGGACCAGCAACGTAGACCGCTCCACGGTCCGCCAAGTAAGTCAAATTACTTACTAATACTTCCTTATATTACATACCCCTTCCCTTACTACAAAATATTGTTAATATTGTAGCGAGCTTAGGGTTCGCTGGATTAATTATGTTAAAATAAATAAGAGCCGTTAAATCGATACAACACTTTATTAGTCCGTAATACAACCGTTGCTTTTTACCGTACACATAATGATATCTTTGTAAACACTTTCTACTTCTTACTCGAGACTTTCGCTTCCGCACGTATCGCTTGCTTCATTCCTTACTTATAACTCAACTCCCGATCCGCGTGCGACGTATTTATACCGGTTTTTTCATTCTGATTTGGTGTATCGTTTCCGTTCGTTCCATAGTCTTGAATGTTCTATTCCAGTTTTCCAGTACTTCCTAAAATAATCTAGTACTTTGTTTCGGACTTTCTCGAAGATTCCAGTACTAATTGTCATATGCGTCACACTACCCGCCGCCTAGATTAGTTCGTCCCGAACTAAGTTCACTGATCTCCTGGGTTAACAAAAGTCACCAGTCGGTCACGATGTACCACTTTCATCTTGACGTTCGGTCTTCGCTGAACCCTATAGACAACGTCGTTAATCCTTGTGAGGACCTTATAAGGTCCTTCCCAATGTTGCTGCAACTTCGGGGATCTTCCTCTTTGCCGGTGGGGGTTATAGAGCCATACGTTATCGCCTGCATTAAATCCGGATGCGTTGGCTCGAACGTCGTACCTTGTTTTCATCCTGTCACTGGATACCTTGATTTGCTTTCGAACCAAATGATGAATCTCATCGAGGCGATTTCTCCATTCGGCTACGTAGTCTTCGGTCTTGACTATGGCGTCTGGAGGTATTCCGAATCGCAGATCGGCTGGTAATCGTATCTCCCGTCCAAATATAATTTTTGCTGGAGAATGGCCCGTCGTGTCGTGATTAGCCGATCTATAGCTCATGAGAAAGGTTTGTACATATTTGTCCCAATCTCTTTGGTGATCACTAACAACCTTCGATAAGTACTCTTTCATTGTTCGGTTGAACCTTTCGACCATTCCGTCTGACTGCGGATGTAAGGGTGTGGTCCTGGTTTTCCTTACGCCCAGTGCCGCACAGATGCCTTGAAATATCTGTGATTCGAAATTTCGGCCTTGATCCGAATGAAGCTCATAGGGAACTCCATATCTGCTGATCCAATTATTGATTAGCTGCTCAATGACGGTTGTTGCTTCTTGGTTTGGAATTGGAAGGACTTCTACCCACTTGCTGAAGTAATCCATGATAACTAACATGTATTTGTTGTTGTCGTTTGTTTTTGGGAATGGTCCTGTAATATCAATCGCAATTCGCTCGAAAGGGGCACCCACGTTGTACTGCTTCATAGCGCTCCTTGGTTTTGCCGTTGGTCCTTTGGTCGCAGTGCAAGTTGTGAACTTCCTACACCAAGACTCGACGTCATCTCTCATGTGAAGCCAGTAAAAACGAGATCGTAATTTTGAAAGTGTCTTATTAACTCCCAAATATCCACCGGAGGCCCCGTCGTGCATTTCTGTTAGAACATCTTTCACTTTTGATGGTGGGACTAGAATCTGCATTCGATGGGATGTTCCGTCCGCGGCTTCCCATTTACGCTTAAGAATACCACCTTCCACCAGCAAGGAATTCCATTGTGCCCAATATGCCTTAAATGTTCCACTCTTGTCGGAAATATTGTTCCAAGTTGGCCGCTCGTTCTTTTCTTTGTATTTCAGGATTAGCGACATATCTTCATCCTGAAGTTGAGCTGCGCGTATAGCATCACTCGTCCACCCATCTAGTACTTCTACTTGTACATTTCGCAGGTCGTGCGCCTCTTCTTTCTCTTCCGCTTTACGACAATGTTTAAAATCTGGCTTACATCGTCTTCTTGATAGAACATCAGCGTTATTATGCACCTTCCCTTGCTGAATTGAGCTTATCATTGATACGGGTGCACATTCTGCGGTTAACTCTCCTTTTCTTATTGCGACCGGCTCTTCGGGCGCATTTAGTACTCTGACAGGTACAATGTGTTTCTTCACCTCAGGTTGTTCCGTTGATAGTCTCCTCTTATGACAAGCGCATGAACAACAATTCTCACTCGATGTTTCATTCATTCGTCGACGTTTCCTACAGTCAACAGAGATGTGACCGACTCCGCCGCATGTCCAGCACTTCATAACAGGTCTCGGGGTTCTCCGTTGTACATGCCCGATTCTTTGACAGGGACGTTCCTGGACGGACGTTTCCCGGACTCTATATGTACTCCTGGTAGCTAGCTTAGCAGATTCATATGCCAATGCGAACGTCAGTATTTCATTAATCGTCTTCTTTCCCGCCAAACCAACGGCCTGTTGCAAGTCCCGATCTTGGAGTGCGTTTATAAATGCATCCATTGCTACCTCGTTCAGAAATTCTTTAGTCATATTTGTATAAGCCCAGTTTGCAATCGCTCAATGTCTGCCTGCAACTGTTGAAGATTTTCTCCTGGTTTCTGCGTTCTGCTCCGCAGTTGCATGCGGTAGACCTGCTGCATGTGGTTGTCTCCATACCTAGCTTCAAGGCCGTCTCTTACCGCTTGGAAATCTGTTTGCTTCTCTGCTGGTATGGTTTGTAGCAATTCTGCTGCCGCCCCGCGGAGTGACAAGATTAGTGATGTTGACTTTTGCTCACCCGACCACTTGTTATAATTGGCCGCGGTGTCAAACTGACGTATAAATACGAAGAAGGGTCCCGTTCCATCGAAGATTGGCGGTTGCATCCTTGTATCTTTGTAGTCATGTTGATTGCTAGGCGATGTCTTATTTCTCTCAACACACTCAAGTCTCTTTTCGATTCGCGTTATTACATCGGTGACCTTCTTAAATTCAGCTTCGTTTTTTAGATCTAGATTTTCTACTTCGTTTCGAATTTCTTCCTTAAAGTGTTGAAAATTACATTTCATCCACTGCCTTTGGGCATCCGACTTTACATTAACATCTGCAGCTTGCGCGTCCAATTTTGAATTTTGGCCGTCGAATTTTGAATTTACGGTGTCGAATTTTGCATTAACATCTGTAGCTTGTGCGTCCAAGTTTGAATTTTGGGCGTCGAATTTTGCATTAACATCTGCAGCTCGCGCGTCCAATTTTATCATCATCATCCTCAGCATCTCCGAAATGTCCAACTGTGGCGAACTCTTCTCCGTTACATTGGCACCATCTTGACTCGGTGTTTCTTCTCCATCCGGACAGTCTGGCGCAATCGCAAAAACATATGTGTCAACATCAATACCCTCTTCCTCCATTGCTGCTTGTAGACGCTGTCGAAGAATTTGCTTCTGTCCTCTGCTATCCAGATTCCGGTCCTCAAGTTCCTTCTTCAACTCAGGAACGCGAAGATCCTCCAAATGTCGATCTGACATCGTCACAACACACTTTCATACGCTTATTCACTTAAACAATAATTAATCCCACTTCTGACACCAATTGTAGCGAGCTTAGGATTCGCTGGATTAATTATGTTTAAATAAATAAGAGCCGTTAAATCGATACAACACTTTATTAGTCCGTAATACAACCGTTGCTTTTTCCCGTACACATAATGATTTCTTTGTAAACACTTTCTACTTCTTACTCGAGACTTTCGCTTCCACACGTATCGCTTGCTTCACCCATTACTTATAACTCAACTCCCGATCCGCGTGCGACGTATTTGTACCGTTTTTTTCTCATTCTGATTTGGTGTATCGTTTCCGTTCGTTCCATAGTCTTGAATGTTCTATTCCAGTTTTCCAGTACTTCCTAAAATAATCTAGTACTTTGTTTCGGACTTTCTCGAAGATTCCAGTACTAATTGTCATATGCGTCACAATATTATTTAAATTGTGAATTATATATAACAGGGTGTCGATCATGACTTTCGTTTTCGATACGTTCTCGTCCATTTTTAAATTCCTTGGCCCACGTATACACACGATTCTGAGACAATGTATCATCACCAAACTGTGCCTTCAATCGAGAAAAAATTTCCGAGGGTTTAACGCCTTCATTTGTTGTAAATTTTAGGATAATCCGTTGCGCAACAAACGTATGTACCTCTTGCTCATTCGTGGCTATACTGACTACAAAGTCGAGCGCGGCAACCAGTCGAGCCGGTTCCCCTACTCTTCATAAACCAAACAATAGCCAGGCACAAGATTATCTAGCTGGCAACATGTTGCTAAGCAATAAAGTACAATTACCGTTTATATATGATTCACCCTCATATGATAAAGATTCAAGACAATGGAGGAACCTCCTTCTAGAATGGTGCGAGTAATAGTAAGATAGGCCTGCGTTGAAGGAGAGCACACAGGAAAGAGAACGTAGCCGAGTCTGTGAGGTCATAAACTTCCAGGCTCCTACAAGCCGATAAGTAATACTATTAGTATTAGTAACAGAATATGACCCGAAATTTTCCATTTAAATTTCAGAGGTAAATCGAATTTGATTTTTTATTTTAACGTGATAGCATTGGGACAGGGAGTTGTGTTAAATCTTATGACATTAACTCATTTGTAAAATAGCTACACTTATGTTTTATAGGCAATAAATGTGAAATCGGCGATTTTTACAATTTCTTCTGTTGTTCAATGAGAGAAAATTCGGATATTGTTGGTAAAGGAAATCGTTTACCTAGAGGAGGGAAAACCTATGGGAGTCGATGAGTAGCCTGGATGCTGGGAAGAACCCATGAACCACCGTTGTTCCTTGGTATGGATTATCTTCAATTACTTGAGCGACTGCGATAGAAACAAATGGCAAGAACTCAATTAACGGAACAAACGAGAGAAATATAAGACCTTAATGACTACGGTATCACTGTTGTAATTTAATTTATATTTAGATAAAATCGTGGGTGTCTTCTATCACCTATTCATAAAAAGAAACCACTTTTTTTCCTCCGTCATCGACGATCGTTGTCGGTTACCAATTGGCAAACAACGTGATGGTAATAGAATTGCCCCGAGCCAGTTCTCAATTGGTATAATTGCGGATTTTCCATTGATACAATTGGCAATCCGCAACATCTTCATATTTGAGGAAAGAACTTGCATCTATCAAAATTCTCGCTGTAGAAATATTGAAGATATTGCGGAAGGATTTCATTAGCCAGACTTTATCGGAAACATAAAACGACCAAAGAGAGTCGAGGATACGATAAAGGTGAACCCCATCCGAGAGGACCACAAACAACAACACATCAGAGCTTTCAATGATTGGTGCTAACTCTTACTTCCAACGCTTAGAAATTCAATAAATATAAACGCGTTTCAGTCTCGCGACGTCCATTCTTTTGGCTTTATTTTTAGGAATCTCTTACACTAAGTTGAATAATTACATTTTACTGTGTTTCTTATACTACATTCTTATCGTTACTTATTGATAAAAGGTTATGACTCATCTTCTGTTAGATAGCATTTTATTGTGTCTTATCGAGGGAATGCACTAATTCACTCAAACATCACCAATCGACAATAAGAGATGTTATAATTGTATCGGCATTGCAGTTAGATCGGCTTTACCTTACCAATTTAAATATAGTAATATTCAACCCTTCTCCAATATTTTGCGTTTCAACGAACAAACGGAAAGTAGTTCCCCAACCCAGATCCCTGACTGACAATATCCTCACTAACCCATAACCTACCTATTGATCACGATGCTTCCCCCTTCCACATCACACTAACTTATTTCAATAATAATTAGGTAACTAGACTAAGTTAAGATAAGTTAAGTTAAGTAACATAAATTAGCATAGGTTAAGTAAATAACTACATCCTGGTTTTCTGATCTTTTCCAGGAAGCTCTACCCACTAAAATCTTAATCCATAACCAATATATAACTTTTATCATATTGTTTGAAAAATGTACTAGTAAGTATATGTAAACAATTATAGCTAAAGTATCATAAGTTATCTGTATTGTTTATTGTAAAAATTATTGATGGTCAATAAATACAGAAATGAAAAAAAAAAGACGTTAGATCGGTAGAGATCATTGCGAAAGATGGGGCACTTGAAAAAAGTCAAAAGGTTTTGAAATAAAACTATAGATTATCCGCATAATTTTAAATTGTTATTTGCAGTAATAAAAAAAATATGGATAGATATTAATGTTATCTGATATGTCGCGTTGGGAAGTGGGCGATATTATGTAGTTCAATAAACTCACTCTTTATTCTTTGTGTTATGTAGATTTTATTATACTTAAACTAATCCGCCATATAAAAACATTTCCAACTGTAAAAACATATACACGAACATGCAACCATAGTGAGGAACATAGCATACAAGAAAAAATTTATCAATGACATATACAAAGCAATTAACGTAACAATCCCACAGTTAAAGTAGCGCGTTGAAACATCTTCATGTATACACGGCCGTGATCTGTACTGACGCTTTGGTTCGAACCTTTTTATAGAGTGGGTTTAATGCACTTTGTTTACTTTGCCGCAAAAACCCTATAAGCCTAAGGTCAAAGGTCAAATACACAAAACTTTTCCATGTTCTATTGGCATTTTCGTCCTACACGTTGCAGTCAACGTATCAGAGAAGTAATGAGGAAACACTCCAATAAATGCGGGGGGAATGAATTACGACGAAATATCTGCGTTACAAATTACCTTGATTACCTTCATAGACTGGACGTACGACTATTTTGGTTTTTTTCTTTTTTTTTTACTTCTCCTAGAAAAAGGTGACTGTTTCCGCTTATTCTTTAAATACATTTGACATTTTTACCATCCGTTGTTTGAGCTTAACAGTCTGGCGTTGAAAGTGTCTACTGTCCCCTTAATGTGTTCTGTGAGTATACTGGGCTCCTCCTGGAATCTACTCTAGTCGGTTATGAGGATTTCCATACACATCTCTTACGAGGCAGTCATTACGAGTCTTCCTTGTATTTGGAGTACCCGTGTTCTCTCATGCAATGGATCACGCAAAGAAATGCCTCGCTTTATAGTCTATTCGTATTAATTTAATTCTTAATTTTTTAATATTATTTATAATTCTTTGATATTTAATATTATTTCGTAGACCCGATTTCCTGCAACAGCTGTTCCCATTTCTGTTGCCGTCAGGTAATGCCCCGGTCACGGAAAACTTAGTCTAATGTCTTTGTTCAAAAATCTCGTTCATATTTCGCTACGATATTTTAACACTCAACCTTTAAAACATCCGAACTAAACTCTTCATTCCAAGTTATTAATGTGTTATTAAATCAATATAACATAATAAGATACTAAAACAAATATGTATCTATACAGTCTTTACGTCTTCTTTTTGCCGAGTTGGTGTTTACTTGATGATGTGTTCCCTTGTGGTAGTGTCGACTCGTCACACCTACGCCTACCAGGTTGAAATGTCGAAGGAAATTAACAAAAGACTGCATTCCGACAACGCTATTTAGCACGCAGTCAGTAAACTGCTGAAATTCAAACTGCTATCACGTAACATAAAGCTCCGTGTCTATAGAACCATAATCATGTCGATTGCTCTATACGGATGCGAAACATGGGCTCTCAGAAAACGGGAAGAAAATAAATTCCGCGTATTCGAGAATAAAGTTTAAAGGGGTATCTTTGGAGGTAAATATGACGAGGAGGCAGGACAATGTAGGAAACTCCACAACCACGAATTGGAAGAGCTATATCGCATAGTGAGAGTAATCAAGTCGAGAAGATTAAGATGGGCCGGACATACGGCGCGAATGGGCGACGATAGGACCGTGCGTATAATTCTTGACGGTAGACAAACGGGAAAAAGGCCGACAGGACGGCCGCGACGGAGATGGGAGGACAATATTAGGTTTGACCTTGAGGAGATCGGATCGGCTGGTCACGCGTGGAAGGAGAGTTCGCAGGACGGGGAACGATGGCGGAGTCGAGTCGGTGAGGTCATGAACTTCCGGGTTCATACAGGCCAATAAATAGTAATAGTAATACAGTCTTTACGTTACAGCTTCTTTAAATCTATGCTCTTATTGAATTTTTATCTAAAGAACTCTGAATCATTATCCCAGCTCTACTTTTAAATCTAGATCGCGCTACATATATTTGAATATGTGTAAAAAAGGTATCTTCTGAATTAATTAATGAAGTAATGAACCAACCAATCTCATAGTGAATGCCAATCATACTGCAAGTTGTAGCCTTTTCAATACCAATGATATGTACAGATCTCCTTTAGTATCTAAAGAAATTCTAGGATAATAATGTCAATATTTTGGGCTCCTCAGATGTCACGCGTGTTAAGTGTGTCAGTGACATCATCATCAAAGATGATGTACAAGAGATCATTGACACACCTAAACCCAAAAACGCCATCCGATTTTAAACTCAAATGACCCCCGGGGCAATAAAATTATCAATTGCATATTTTGAACCAATTGACACAAAAGCAATTGATTGCATATGCCGAAAGCGATTGCCCAATAACGCAAAAGCTATTAACTGCATATTCCGGAACAATTACTGCATGTTCCAACAGAAATAAAATTAATTGGGTCAATTCGCGATCGCAAAGGTTGAACGGGAAGTTCAAATCAATGAAGGAATATTGACTGGCTCAGCGATATGAAGCGATCGCAAATCGAAGTTGAGAATCGGTAATTGGGTTAATTGAAAGTAAATTGCAAGGTAATATGCGAAAGGTGTTAACCCCGGAGGTGATGAGTAAGTAGTGGAGAAAAAAGTAAAGGGTTTTTTGGCGAAAGGGTAGGCAGTCAGTGATTGGTCATAGTGGAAGGTAGATCGTGGAAGTGGTCGGCATCGTTGGGCGGAGAGAAAGTCTGGTAGTGAACAATAAAAGAAAAGAAAGTGCATGAGCGAAGGGAGCTAAACGAGTAATTGTGTGTTTGGAAGTATTATTAGAAAACAGTACAGTTCGGGATAATTCAATATAGTAAAAGTAAGAAAATCGCGAAAGATCGTGAAAGTAAAACGTGGAGTAATAAGGAGCAGTAAGACAGTTAACATACATGTAAACATCATAAACGAAGAACATTGTAAAGTGGTATCGGTAAATTAGTAAAAAGTTAAAACGATAAGACATTTAATGTGTATACTAAAGGAGACTGAGACTAATTTGTGAACTGACTAAACAGTAAAATAAGAAGGCGAACAAAGTGTCCACATCGTCTGTAAACGAAGAAAATCTAAGTGTAAAAATTAGTAAATAGAAAGGCTCAAGAAGTAACAGTGTTAGATCTATATTCGGCAATACTGCAAGCTAAAAAAAAAGTAAATAGTAATCTAATCATTTAAATTAAAAAATATTAGAAATTTTTTTTTTTTTTTTTTTATTTTTTTATTTTTATTAGACTTCTCTCGGGAGAGGCGAACCTATAGCGTCGAGTGGGCGCCCCGAGATGCCATCAAATAACTGTTGCAGTTCTTTTTGAACAGTTGCAGGTTGTAACGCTCCGGGAACACTCGCGTGGGAAGGGAGTTCCACAGTTTCCCCGCTCTGTAACGGAACGAGTTCTGATACAGCGATGTTCGCGCTGTCGGGAGATGAACCACGAACGGGTGCGATCCGTCGGATTGTCTTGTGGAGCGCATATAGACCGAATTGCCTGGAACAATGCCAAGAATCTCCGAAGAGAACTGTAAAAAAGAACCGTAACACAAATAATTAAGTGTAATTAGCGTAATCAAAGAGAATACGGACCCAGTAAGGTAGTTAAGTTAGATAATAACACTTGTGTAACTGAAAACTCTCTTTATGATAATAAAAGAAGAAATAGTGGAAGCAAATAAAAGAAAGACTCCGTGTTTTGAAAAATTCTCACTGATTGGTGTAAAAGACGTTTTGATCGTCCTTTTCTTGGTATTGTGATCTTCGGTTCCAACGGTTATCCACAAACCATAATTTGCGGGAGACCGGGGTTCGATTCCCCGTCGGGGAGCCTCTGGCGCAAGACTAATGACCTTGCCCGGAAAAAACAAATCATTATGGAAAATTTAACAAGCCTCAGGACTTGCTTAATAAGGCCAAGGCCAGTTCCCGAGTGCCGAAGATTGTTCCGTTCCCCAATCCATGTGACATACATACATAGGTTTCTCAAGAACATTACAATAGATCCAATTTTTATCACAAGCTCTGCTGATGGTAGCACATATGGAGTCAAAGATGAAATATATTAGAGTGGATATTGTAAAGTTATATTTTCATGATGGGTCTCATTCCACAAAGAGATTCCGCTGAATTAGTGGAAATACACTTTACAATATCTTCGGGCAATCTATCTAAAACAGATTTCTTTATTTTAACAAAACAATACAAACAAAATCCTCGAATAAGAACAAAGACAAAATGACCTAATAAAAAAACAAGACAGTCCCCATCCGGAACCTGTTAAAACCCACACAACAGATTTATGCTATACTCAATTTATACACAAAAAAAAAACCAATAGCAAAAGTGAAAAGAGTAATCTCTCTCAGTATACATATGTTGCTAATTGTCACTCAGCTGACGGTCATAAATAAGACATAAAAATTCACTGTAAGTTGAGGTACGCTTTTCCATATATTGATGGGAATGTTCAGTTGCTTTGGATTTCTCATGACGAGCGTACCATATATATATATATATATATATATATATATATATATATATATATATATATATATATATATATATATATATATATATATATATATGTGGGCTCCTCGATAGTATAGTGGTTAGTATATCCGCCTGTCACCCGGGAGACCGGGGTTCGATTCCTCGTCAGGGAGCCTCTGGCGCAAGACTAATGACCTTGCCCAGAAAAAATAAATCATTATGGAAAATTTAACAAGCCTTAGGACTTGCTAAATAAGGCCAAGACCGGTCCCCGGTTGTAGTGCCGATGATGATGATGATGATGATGATGATATATATATGTATGTATTTTGCATGTATGTATTTTTGATGCCATGATGTGCGGTAAAATTTACTGTGCCATCCAGGGGTATGTCCTCAGACCTTTGCCGGACATTCGACTTTTTTTTTCACCCGAAGAAAATTTTTTTTATAAAATAAAAAGATGTATACTCGGACCCTTAGTTGCTACCGCACCAATTACTTTCTCCAGATTAATATATATGTGATACTTAACTTATGAGATAATTTATGACGGCTTAATTGGCTAAACGTCAATTTAGAGAAAAAAAGAAAGGATAGCCCAACATAAGCAAAGCGGTCCCACGGGCCGTCAAAGGCGAGCTGGGTGATAACGCCATTGTTGCATATATGTTACGACGATCCGTGGGAATACCAACGTCAGCCGAATCAGTGGACTCAATGTGGTGTAAGAAATATGCTACTCAGGAAAAAATGCAAATAATTAATAGGCATGTTGAGAATTCATAACTATGAATCTGTTAGTAAATTATTAAATGCTTGTGAGGAGGTTGGATATCGTAACTTCAGATCTCCATTAATTCCAGAAACATTGAAAAAGACCAAAGTTTAGAAGTTTTTCGATAAAAATTCGACTAATATCGTCCGGTGATATAAATGTATTGCGTCGGAAGGAGAGTACTTTAAAGGCAATGATTTTGATGACGAAGTGAACACTTGAAATTATATAACAAAATCGACGGTCAAAGTTGTTCGTAATGTTATATACATATAACCCGACATAATTAAAATTTAATGAATTTGCTGGAACTAAATCCCTTGCCTATTGGGACGCGATTCAAATCATTAAATGAACGAATGAGAAACTAACTCAACAAACTTTCTTATCAAAAAACAAAAAAAGAACAAAACATAAATAAGGAACCCCCTGCTGTTAAAAAGACTTTCCCAATATAATCAACCCCTGGTCACGTTCTCATTGAATTCAATAATAGAATTCTGCAAAACTACATCACGACAATGGCATTTATTGATCGTCAACCGAAGCCATTAACTGGAGAAACTTTTCAAAACAGCCTTCGTCTGTGGTCGGGGAATTTAACGACCAAAGTTTGAATTTAATGGCGACCGGTCGACTACCACAAGACGGTCTGAGAACACAGGCATTTTGCGCACCTTGTAATCAACGTTTTGTCATTGGCTTATTTGTGTTTTTGTTTTATTTCGTGTGTTTTTGTGTTTTCTACTTATGACATGTTGTGAATATATGCGTGCTCAATTCATAAATATATAAATCATTCTGGAATAACTGCTTCAATCAGTTGCTATAAACTCAGGTAGCCATTTAATGGGCTTCATTAAACCTCTTAGTATGTAATTAGAGCTATTGGTACGTTGGACTGCTCCACAAAAATTTATGAAGCATTAGTGTTTTAATGTTTCTTATTGTGCTACATTCTATGAAAGTTATCTGTTCACTAATTAATGACAGGAAAGATAAACACAATTACGTTATTTTTCCCATTAGAAAGGCGTGATGATATGCAAAATAATAAATGTGAGAAGTCATGCTATGTCAATTATTTGGAATTGTGTTCATCATGTTTTCAATTTTTTTGTCCTTGTAAAACTTCTACGTTCCACTGACTACAAGACCGTGAGATAATGAATTCACGTTGATGACAAAAATACTCTTGATTACCAACAAAGTCGATTTTTCCATTCTCGCCGAATATTGTACCAACAAACAAACATTTCTAAGGTTTAAAATCCCAATTGACTAAATCCGAACTCAATGAAATGAATATTAATCCTAATGGCAGGCAACATTTTATCATCATCATCATCATCGGCACTACAACCGGGATCCGGTCTTGGCCTTATTTAGCATGTGTCGAGGTTTGTTAAATTTTCCATAATAATTTATTTTTACGGGCAAGGTTATTAGCCTTGCGCCGAGGCAACATTTTATACAAGTAAATTATATTCCTTTTTTTGTTTTAATTCCATTTGTCTAAAACTGCAAACATGACTCTATTTCTAATTCTTCTGATGATATAGTTTGATGAAATGACTAATTCAATCTTAAATGATTGATTCAATCTTAAACGGCTAATTTAATCTTAAAGGACTAATTCAATCTTAAATGATTGATTCTATCTTCAATGATTGATTCAATCATTATGATTGATTCTATCTTAAATGACCGATTCAATCTTAAATGATTTATTCTATCTTAAATGATTGATTCAATCTTATATGATTGATTCTATCTTAAATGATTGATTCTATCTTAAATGTTTGATTCTATCTCAAATGACTGATTCAATCTTAAATGATTGATTCTATCTTAAATGACTGATTCAATCTTAAATGATTGATTCAGTCTTGAATGCCTTATTTAAATATTAAATGATTTATTTAAATAGCCAAGCATTAACATATTTTCCTTTTCATTGAAAAAATTTTTAATCTTAATCTTTTAATCAGTTTTAATCACTTAACCTTTAACCGCCGACGAGTCAGCACGTGCGCCTCTGTCTCGTGGTCCGTACCATCGTATCAATTGTGTAATCCGTTTAGGGTATCTTAAGTAAACATAAGATACCCAATTGCACTATCGGTTCGCGCGTCAAGTATTCTGTGGGATCCGAAGTAAACAAACGGATCACCACGAACGCGTCCCAGTGTAGTGCAGTAATATTTATGGGATTCGCGCTGTAGTGTGAATTTTGTGGAAGTGTACACTGCGGGAAAACGCATACCCTTTCCTTTCCTTGTGTCTGTTTTTCCACTTTTTCGCACCTCTGTTGCGTCTCTCAGTCATCGGTACTCTCGATTGATTTATAACGTTTGGAGGGTTTTTGGTGTTTTGAGTGGCGTAATATTCGTCACGAGCTCCTCAATAGTATACTGGTTAGTATACCCGCCTGTCATGCGGGAAACCGGGGTTCGATTCCCCGTCGGGGAGCCTCTGGCGCAAGACTAATAACCTTGCCCGGAAAAAACAGATCATTGTGGAAAATTTAACAAGCCTCAGGACTTGCTAAATAAGGCCAAGACCGGTTCCAGGTTGTAGTGCCGATGATGATGAATATTCGTCACGAAAGGGATGTGACCTGGATTTCGGCACGGATCTAGTGGAGCACCTACTAGAATGGCATAATACTTGTAGTGGTTGCTTTCGATTATCTATCGCCGGGTCCGACTTGCATTCTTTTCTGAGGCATTATTGGTTTTCCGTGTCAGGCCATTTCAATGGAACGGGATTTTCACGTCGATCCATATAACATTCAAAACAAAATGCAATTTCTCCTCTGTGTCTGCCCACGTTCAGGCTACGAGCCATCTCTGTAAATATAATCTACAAATAATTTCTGTGAACTGGTTTTACAAACTATTCTAAGAAAAAAAAAACAATAAAAAGACTATATTCGTGTTTTATTTCTTCCTCCCTTCATCGTTGGTGTGTTGTATTTGCGTGCGGATGTTGCGTAGAGCCTGTTGGCGCAGAAGGGAAAATTATAAAGGATTACTACTGCAACGTTTGCCCGGGAATTTTCCTAAATAAACAATTGATTCTGAATGAATAATAAGTGAGAAGGAAATGAACTAGGTTCCCGTGTCTTGACACATATACTTCCTCACTCCCACAGCTCTCCCTCGGTAGCCATTTCTAATTGAATTTATGCCGGCATACATACCTCTGATATTCTTTGCTCTGGCATTTTCTAGGATTTTTTCGATCCGAGTCTTCTTCCATTTGCATTTTTTGCGTTTGAAGAGTCTCATTGTGTCTTTGCGAATCGTCGCGTATCTTTCTGCGTTGACTTCATCATATCTTTGTAAATGGATCACTCTGAGGCGTTTACGTTCTTCGATCTCCGCCTTGCACTCATCTTCAAACCAAGGTTTGGACTTAATTGTTTTCTTAAATCCTAATCTGTCCATTTGATCGATGTCCATTTAGTGTCCACACTATTGACTTCCTCTTCCTTACTACTCTCATTCTCTAGGATGTTAAATCTATTCGTTAGTTCCTTTGGATATTCAGCCCTTTTGCGTAGGTCTTTTATAGTTTATCAATGTCGAACTTTTTGGTCGTCTCCTGTGACGGCTCATGCGGGTTTGCTGCGAGCTGACTCCTGATTTTGCCCATCACTAGAAGATGATCGGAGTCACAATCTGCTCCTCTATATTATCTTACCTCAAGGATATTCGAGTAGTGTCTTTTGTCTATGAGGAAGTATCCCCACATATCCATGTGGCTTTATGAATTTGCTTGTGCTTGAACAGTTTTTCACTACCAGGTTTTTTGAAGCTGCGAACGTAATAATTGGAATTCCATTATCATTTGAAACGTCGTGTAGACTTTCTTGACCTATAGTTGGTTGAAAGATATCTCCCTTTCCAATTTTCGCATTGAGGTCCCCGAGGCGGATTTGAACATGGAATGATGAGATCCCATCAAAAACTTCCTCTAGGGTCTCGTAGTACGTGTCCTTCGTTCCTTCATCGATAGATTCTGTTGGGGCGTGTACATTTATAAATATAAAATTGTACCATGGGCCCTGTCTTTCTAGCACCGACATTCGGTCATTAATAAATTTCAGATCTTTTACATAGGGCGTAATCTTCTTGCTTATGATGAAGCCGGTTCCGAGGTTATGTGTATCGGTACCTCCACACGCTAGTGTAAACCCGTTGATTTCGATTACTTGATGTGGGAGTCGGACTTCCGGAAGCGCGACGATGTTCATTTTATAGTGTTTCGCGTTTTCTATGACCGGCTGTATCGCGTCTGGTTTATATAACGTTCGAACATTCCACGTGTCGATGCGTATATCCCGCTTTTTCCGTTTTTCCCTTTTCGCCGAGTCGGTGTTTTCTTGATGATTTGTTCCCTTGTGGTAGTGTCGGCTCATCATACCTACGCCTACCGGGTTTTTCGTGAGATTGTTTTTTGTGTATTGATTATTCATTTCGTGGGAACAGTCTGGGGTTTCAAATAGTCCGACATATCAGAGCCCCTCTTTGATATGGTAAGGTTCGCTTACTGCTCTGATGCGACCGGTGTCAGAGAGGCGCCGTTATAATACAGCCGGTATACCCCTGGCTGCTCCTCGATAGTATAGTAGTGAGTATACCCGACTGTCACGCGGGAGACCGGGTTTCGATTCCCCGCCGGGGAGCCTCTGGCACAAGACTAATGACCTTGCCCGGAAAAAACAAATCATTATGGAAAATTTAACAAGCCTCAGGACTTGCTAAATAAGGCCAAGACCGGTTCCCGGTTGTAGTGCCGATGATGATGATGATACCCCTGGCTGCAAATCATCCAATGGGCACGGTGACGCGTAACACCCAGGATTAGGGGTGGTAGATCTTTGTGTGTTACTCCTCGCTAGCTTGTCTGACATTGGTGGCCCTACTGGAAGCGTATGCTTCCGTCAGCATAGCCTGAGTGATTCATTGTAGTTTAAGCCCCCGCACCACGTCAAGGTTTCTACGAAGCGGGGGAAGTAGTGACAAACCAATCTATTGAAATGAATCATGTTCATTTTCTATTGGCGCTACCTATTGAAAAATCCCGGGACTTTTCAGCCCATGCAGTAAGTAGAAAATTAAAAGTTTAAACATTTGTAGTGATCCTAAATCACTACTCTCACCCACTTACCTATAATCCCAATCCAAGTGAATCATATGAGCGACAAGTTAAACCAAAAGTTGGTTTGCCGCACATTGATTCAAATTCCTAATTACCTCACCCATAATCCAATTGAATCATATGCACGACCAAATTAAATCAAAATCCATTGGTCGTACATTGATTCAATTCCTAATAATCCTAACATTATGAAATGCGTAATACTAAATGCATTTCATGATTTCTCCTTCCGGGAATTTGTTCAAATAAAATTCGTATACACTTCCGGGAATCCTATTCCAATTGAAGTACACAACATTTTGTTTGGGCTTCTTGGAATTTTTAAGTAATATTTTTAACAAATCTCTGTTGCCACAGAGTATAAAAGGGGAGTGCATTTTGGATTCTAGATCAACCCTTCCCAACAACATTCCCCTCTATAATAGAGGATTCCTGGACCCATCCCATAGGGTCTACTATTAACAAACCACACACACGAACGCACAGTACAAGACGGCACAAACACAAACATATACACCGACCAAAGCGCAGATTATCAGACGCCAAAGACGTGATCTGCGTTCACTACCTCACCCAAGACCTACCGGTCTTGTACGATTTCTTTCCCACCATCCCTCTATAAAAGTAGTTAGAGAACACTCGGACTAACACTGTCCTCACTATCCTTGGATACCCCCCCTTTTTCTCTTTTCTTTTCAGAGATCGCGAGACCGAGCCCAACATCCTCACGGATGTGGGTGATTCTGGTTATCGCAAGATGACCAGAAGTCAGAGACAAGATGAAGGACACATATGTCCTGTCTCGCTAAATTCGGCCTTCTCGCCACAATTTTTTTTTTTGGATTCTAGATCAGTTTGGATCCGGAGGCCAGAACGGTCACAAGGAAACTTTGAAATAAATAAATTAAATAAATTAAATAAAATTAAATAAAATTAAATAAAATCGGGTTTTCATTTTGGACTTACCAAGGAGGTAAGATAGGCAAAAGAAAAACAAAATAACAAAATATAACCCTACACATTTTTTGTGACTTTTAACTCATATCCGCTAGGCACTGAAAACGCCTAAGAACCCTCCGAGAATTACTTAGGGTAAATTAGTTGCACATTCCGATCTCTAATGGGTGAAACGGGATGGAAACCGTCTTGATCCTCTTCCTAAAATGAGTATTTCTAGAGCTCATTTCAAATTATTCAATAATGCCAATGGCGACTTGTTGTATTTCGGGGCGTTTTATCAGTGGTATATATTTGAACGCTAATAACCTTGGCCGGAAAAACAAATTATTATGGAAAATTTAACAAGCCTCGGGACTTGCTAAATAAGGTCAAGACCGGATACCGGTTGTAGTGCCGATGATGATTATGATGATATATTCGAAGAGAAGTTCCTAAACAAAAAATAAAGAAGTGGAAATAAATAAAATTAAAATAAAGGTTTCATCACGTTTATTCCTGAACTGAACTTAGAGACTGCACCACTGTATTTTTCTGTGATTCTTCTTTAATAGAAGTGGACGCATTGGTTCACTTTAACATGACCAATAAATCATTCTTCAGTCGGACTACACGAGCATCGAACGGTTGGTCTAGTCGTGTGGTTTATTAGAATATTCAGCCTTTAAAAACCAATGGAGATGAATACTATATTTCCCTGTCTTCTGGTTGCTTTCCGCTACCACAGTACTTTGATATTTAAACGTGCTCCATAGTCCCTTTTAAACGCACGTATTATTTGAGAACCTACTTAAAACTCTAGTTTCCCACAGCAATTGTTATAACGTAGATTTTAGGGATGGAATAATATTTCAATGGATTGCATAATATCCACTTTTTAACAATAGCTTTATTCTAGAGCAGACAGATCAACCAAATCAATAATTGATTGCTTCTCCTTACCATCAAATAAGCAATTAAATAAACGAATGACTACTTTTCGATCAGCGCGAAATTTAAATCGACCACGTGATAATTATACTTTCCAATAGATAACAGTGTGGAATTTACGTGATTCGTTAACAGTATCAGTTCAAGTGTCACAATTCCAGCACATTACCCCCAATAAACGAGACTTTCACAAAAAGAAAATCTTTCTAAGTGGAGTGTCAAATTTTCAAACACCCATTCGATGGTTCTACGAGCCACAGGATTCACGCAAAGTGAACGTTTATCGCGCACAAATTTAAATTCTGGCGAGCTAATTAAAAAGTCAGCTTACGTGCCCCGGTTGCTTGGTGGAGCAGCTATAAAGAGAAATAAGAAATATTTATAGCGAGTTTGGCGATAAGTAAAAATGTCGACGCATAATTAATAAACAAGTCGATATCGAACGGAGGCACGCAAAGCCTTCTGGCTCCGGATGCGCTGCCTCTAAAAGTTAAGTAGCACAAGCAACAATTCGCCGCATTCCACATCGCATCCATTATGAGATCTGCTCGAGCCCGTATGCCGTGTCCGATGACCCAGTTCGCCAAAAAGTGTTGCACAAAAGTAGATACGATCATATTAAAAAAATAAAGAAATTAAATTGTGAAATTTCTTTGTCTCTTTGTGTTGGCTGAATTATATACAAGTACAATATATAAAGTCTTGACGCACACGAACAATGCCATGTATATGGTTCGATGTACATTGGGGTTAGAGCACATGCACCGGACACTCTAAGTTTTCATTTCCTATTTCGCTCCACGTCGGAGATATCTTTAAACTGTCCCGGTAATTGTAACATACGCTGGTTTGTCAAGCCGCTGCCCCTCAATAGTCGACTCCACTGCCGATCGGTCTATCGGTCGGTTGCCCGATGTATCTATCTTAATGCTGAATCTATCTATCGCTGCAATGTGCATGTCACGACTTCAATTACAGGTCGGAGCTGGCAGTATTTAGTCGATCATTGATCCTGCTAACATGGGTATTAGAAAGGTTGACGAGCCTCGGCTGGTATGGGGGCTTAAGAGACCATTCCTAGATCAAGTCACAGAACCAATTTGTTGGGCAAGATGTTGCGCCCTCGTTGTCGAATCTTGTCGTCTTGCCGCAGACAATGAGAATTCGGCATTTCGCGTGGCTACAAGTAAATTGATGGGTGTAAAGCGTTAGGTAGATCGGGGCCACACCCAAATCTGTGCTCGAATCCGAATCCGAAAAAGAATGAAAATGAGGGGTTATTAGTGAAAATCCAACAACACGATATCAATGATAATTAAGCGAATGCCTGAAGTCCGATGGCGTGGGACACTCCTTTACCAACTGCCTCAAAGTTCAAGCATCGCGTTGGGTGTGGGTTTCAAGGTCTGACAGCAGGTTTACTTAGTTCGTTACATGTTACATAAGGCTAACAAGTTTCTGACATGGGATAAGCCAGTGATTGCTGAAGGCCAATATGACAAAAATCTTGACGGTGTTTTTATCTTTTCCGCTTTTCTTCTTGAGGACTTGGAATGTGAAATTCGAGGAGAAAGTATCTTGACACATCTATACGAATGGATCCAACTTACAACTTTCATTTACTCAGTTATTTAATTATCATCAACATTAATTGGGTAGTTATTTAGTAAATCCTCTTTTATTTGAGTCCTAACTAATGACACTGGTCGACGTTTTGGAAATCGGAATAATGAATAAGTCATTATATAAAATAAGTATTATGAGCAATAGGGTCTTCAGCTCAGTAACATACTTTTTCTACAACATAACATACTAACACAAAATAAATTTATGACACTCCCAAATGCTATATATTTTTGTTTACCTTAAATATCTGAACATTTTAAAAATGAGACACAACATCTAGTAAAGCATTTTGTGAAGTCGGCTGAGCAAGGGTTTCCTGATTTTAATCTGAACCTCTGACGATAACTTTTAAAGTGACCTACTGTACTCTCTTCAGATAACAAGATTGAGGTAAATATTTGAAAATATCTGTTGTGCATTTACAAGATTCCTTAATTGAGAAGCGCCCATGACAAAATGAGAAAAATCAAGCATGATAGGTTGTGATCACATTCCAAAGACGAAATTGCGCCCCCCATTCATGTTTGTGTCTTATTAAGAACTACGTTTGACACCTCTAACCCAATATAAGATATAAATTCGTTGTAAATTTTGGCCAACATGAAATACGGAGATGAATTTCTTAGATGCAATAACTTTGCACCATCATCATCATCATCATCCTCAGCACTATAACCGGGGTCCGGTCTTGGCCTTTTTTAGCAAGTCTCTCAACTGGTATCCGGTCCATACCCGAGACTTGTTAAATTGTCCATAATAATTTGTTTCACCATACCTTCCACTAATTCGAATACGTTCTCAATCCGGTTAATAATCGACTTAACCCTTATGTCAATGACCGGGTACCCGGGTACCTATTTCGTCGCAATTTCACGATTGCTCGGCCTAGTAGACGCATTTCGGTCCCATGTCTTAGATCATCTCCATTCAAACGTTTCTGAATGATAATTACGAAATTTCAATGAAAAAAAAAATTTTTTTTACTTTCAAATTGACATTTTAAAAAATTGTATTCTGAGCCACGACCGGGTACCCGGGTACCCCATTTAAAAAGCATTGAGAATGATGAAGAATGATGCAAAATTGAATGTTAAATAGTTAATTAATAATTAATTATTGATAATTAACTATTTAAATAACTAATAATTAATGAAAAACAATAAAAATGCATTTAAATTAACAAACAAATTTATTCAGAAGGACTTCTGTGACATGCAATACATTCAACCAACGTAGTTGCGTGTTCGTCGCAAACTGGCATTTCACATTGCCGACACGCCTTTCTTGTATTTCGCCGCTTTTTCAGAGCCTGCGATAAACAAATGTGGCAACAACCAGTGACCTTTTTTCTTCCTGTACTATCCAGGGGCGGACATGTGTGACGTTATTTGTCACACAAATTTAGGTAGTTAAAATAGGTTACCTGGTTAGTGCAGCGTGGAGTCCGGCTCTTCCTCTGGTTCGTCCTCTGAATTTGCGGCTCTTCCTCTTTGCTCTATCAGGTCTGCCACCGCCTAATGGTGATTTTGTGGAGAAGCCAAAGTGTTCCTGTTTGCCCAATAGCACCACAAACGATGGAATGTTTCCCTCCTGCTTCCGTCTTCGACGGATCAAAACACGGGCTTTTTTATTTCGGGTCTTTTTTCTTCCCAAACTTTATTTTCACAACTTTTAGACTTTTGATTTTACTTTTTTCTCCTTTTCAACAAAAACAAAGGCACGGGCTTTTCCCTTTTTCTCCTCCTTTCCAGAAAATAATTTCTTCAAAAAAAGAGATCAACTCCACGGAAAAACCAATAAAAAGACAGTTTTTTACTGCTTAAAATTCGACTGCCAAAATTTCTTTTTTTTTTGTTCTTTTTCTTTGTTTGTTCACCACAACGTATTTTTTTTATCTTCCGTTTTTAACCGTCGCCAACGGAACCATACATAAACCGAACCTTTTACCTCCTGTCTCTCTCTCACTTCGCTCTCCACTCACGTCCACTTCGAAAAACAAATTCGAACTCGAAGAACTGCACGATCCACACCCGAATCAGGGTGGGTTCAAAAACTCACTTCAGGATCGTACAATTCTTCCACCACCTTACCATCGTACTATTTTAAAACAAAAGTATTAAATTCAATTATTATTATATTTACTAAATGCAAATTATTAAATGATGGTGGTGGCCGACGTACGTAACACACCTCCCCCCCGCACAAGACTGCGTGCCATTCTTAGGAGAGGAATGTCACGCCGGAGAGTGGACGGCGGAGAGCAAACAAACAAACAATTAACAAACCAATCAACAAATAAATAAATAACTAAATAAATAAATTAGTCTACATGCTTAGAGGTTAATGTTAGTACGTTTTAGGCTACCTATATACTAGGGTTAGTAAAGATAAATAAATAAATAAATAAATTAACTAGTCTATATGCTTAAGTGCTAATGTTAGTAGGAATTATACTACTTTTATATGGGGGTTAGTACAAATAAATAAATAAATAAATAAATAAATTAACTAACACGTAGTTATTAATATAAGAGGGGGGAACAACAGACCAGCGCTCCACAAAACCAATGACAACACAAACGACCGCGGCGGGTCCGACACTTAATCCGATGGTTCGACCAAAAGCTCGACCGCCCACACGATCCGGTTAGGACTCCCCCGCCAAGGCGAGTTGATCCCCTCTCGTTCAACCACTCCCAAAATGTCACCCGGCCGGCGAAAACGTCCCGCTCTTATATATTTAATCCAATCCTCGAGCTCACGACTCCCCTACTCCCAGTAGGGCTTCAGACGGTTGTTGTGCACAACCACCGTTCTCTTGCCTTGCCTCACCGCGCTGTTGACCGCACTTTTCACCTCCACCACGTCATAAGGACCTCTCCATAGGGGCGCCAATTTTCCTTTTTTGCTTTCTTCCCGCATCAAGACTTTATCGCCCACATGGAACGTGAACGGGCGTAACTGGCGGTCATGATACCCTTTGGACCTCCTTTTCGAGATCAACAGATTGCGCCTAGCTATTTCGTACGTTTTCTGAAGCTTGTACTTCAATAGCTTATGGAAGCTCTCGTGGTTGTAAACCGGTTCCGGAGGTAATTTGATGTTCGAGGGAACCTCCGGAGTAAAACCAAAGAGACAGTCCATCGGCGTCAATCGGGTACTCTCGTGCACGCTGGTGTTGTACACGAAAGTGGCCGCCCTCAGGTACTGATCCCAGGTTTGGGGATTTGTGCCCACAATGCTGCGTAGGTATTCTACCAGCGGTCGATGGGCTCGTTCCAAGGCACCATTCGATTGTGGGTGGTACGCTGAGGTTTGCAGTTTTTTGATGCGGAGCAGCCGGCACACGCTTTTAAACAGGCTGCTCAGAAAATTGCTGCCCTGATCGGTGACCAGTTGTGTAGGTACACCATACCTTGCAACTATTTGGTCGAAAAAGACCGAAGCCACCGTCTCAGCCTCTGCATTGGGCAGGGCATAGCAATCTATATACTTCGATAAATTATCTTGGAACGTAAGTATATATAGATTGCCTTCAGGAGTACGGTCCAGGGGGCCCACGATATCTAAATAAACCTTTTCGAAAGGCCTCTTGGCAATGTCGGTGATTACCATCGGCATTCGTAAATTTGGGGAAGACTTCATGCGCTGACAAATCTTGCATACTTTAATATATTGCTTGATATCGCGCATCATATTCTTCCACCAGTAGTGCCTGCGTATCTTCTTATACGTCTTGATCACCCCTTGGTGCCCACCTAAAGGGTGATCATGGTAATCCCGTAATAAGTGTTGGATCTCCTCGGGATTAGTTATTTCCATTCCTTTTTCCGTGCAGGAAGGAATGGCGTCCTCTTCAGAAGGTGACTCTTCGTCACTTGGACGTCCCGGGGATCCCTCGCTGTCCCGTTGGGCCTTTGCCTGGGCGCGAGTCACTACATTGCATCGCGGTGGTGAAGGGGTTTCGTCTACAGAATGGGGAATACGGCTTAGCGCATCCGCATTGGTGTTGTATTTACCGGGTTTGTACTCGATTGAGTAGTCAAACTCCGATAGTTTATGACGAAATCTGGTAAGGCGTGAGGTGGGTTCTTTCACGCCGAACACTCCCTTCAACGGTTTGTGGTCCGTGTACACGGTGAAACGTCTACCCAACAAATAGCACCGAAAATTCGTCGCCGCCCATACAATGGCCAACAACTCCTTCTCGATTGTGCTATATCTACGCTCGGCCCCATTCAGGGTGCGGCTGGCATAAGCAATAGGCTGGTCTTTGCCTATCTCACCTTGGGATAACACCGCTCCAAGTGCCTCATTACTCGCATCCGTGGTTAGATTAAAGGGTTTAGTGAAGTCGGGGTAAACCAATAGTGGTGGCGAAATTAACTTCCCCTTTATCTCTTCAAATGCCTGTTGACATTTGGACGACCACGTGAACTTCACGTCCTTCCTTAATAAGTTCGTTAAAGGGCGCACTATCCGGGAAAAGTTTGGCACAAATTTCCGGTAATAGTTCGCCAACCCTATGAATGACTGGACGTGACGTACCGTCTTCGGAATGGGGAAATCTCTGACACTAGCTGTCGTGTCAGGATTTGGCGAAGCCCCTTTTTCTGAACAAACATGTCCCAGGTAGACCACTTCCCTTTGCAGGAATCTACACTTTTCCGGCTGAAGTTTGAGGTTGTGGTATCTCAACCGGTCGAACACCCTCCGGAGCTTGTCATTATGGTCAGCCAGGTTCTTACCATATATGACGATGTCATCCAGATACACAAAGCATTCGACCCCTTGCAGACCAGTAAGGACATGGTTCATTAGTCTCTGAAACGTAGCCGGGGCTCCTTTTAACCCGAACGGCATACGTCGAAACTCATAATGCCCATAGTTGGTGCTAAAGGCGGTTTTATTCCGATCGTTTAGATCTACCAAAACTTGGTGATAGCCACTGGCCAAATCGAGCGTGGAGAAGTAACGCGAGCGACCGAGCTGGTCTAAAATGTCCTCTATACGGGGAATAGGATACGCGTCCCCGATGGTTTTTTCGTTTAGTTTACGAAAGTCCACCACAACTCTCCATCGGGCTTCTCCGTCGGGGCCCGCTTTCTTGGGAACCACTAGAAGGGGGGAATTCCACGGGCTTTTACTTGGTTGGATAATGTCGTTATCCAACATTTCCCGAATTTGCTCGTTTATAACCTGCCTTTTGCTTTCGGGCAATCGGTACATTCTTTGGTTAATGGGTGCCTGATCCCGTACCAAAGGTATTTCGTGCGAGATTGCACTGGTGTACGTCAGGTAGTCGCCCTGTAAATGAAATATGTCGTTGAACTCGCGACATAACTCCGTTATCGATTGGCACTCGGGTGTGTTCAGGGTATCCCCTAAACGAAGTTCCCCGTGCAATTGTGCCAACCTGGAGCTCAAATCGGGTTCATCAGGCGACTGACCATCCGAGAACAGGTGTCGAATGAGGTGAAGGGATCGTCCCTCCGAAGATTGGTTCTCGGGCACGGGTCCGCTTGACTCGTCGTCAGAGTCGGTTACCGGCGACGTTTCTTTACGCTTGACCAAGGGGATGGTGTTATAGTCCTTGGTAGGGTATACCTTCACCGTAAGCTGATCGATCCTTTGAGGACCACTCTGGGTATTAAGTGCCAATAACCTGGCACTCCTTGCCCTACCAGTAACGCAGTGCGAGAATAAAATCTTCCCTCGCGCGTCTTGCGGCACCAGAATGGCCTTTTCCCGGATGTCAATGGGAATAACCACCTCCATTTGGGAGCGTGCCGGCACTTCCACCGGCCTACTCAGGGCTACTTCGATCCTCGGCGGCTCACGTTCATCCATCCACGATGTTTCCTCTCGCTGGGGTGACCTGGCTGAGCATTTTTTCGTGTCCCTTCCCCGTGTGGGTGGGGTCTCCGGTGGAGTGTGGACCTCGGTATCGACCCTGACAGGTCCCCGTGTCCCAACTCCCCGTTTGGTTACCTTATGCTTCAGCCCCCTTGTCCCACCATTTACAAAGCCAACGGAGAAGAATTCGGGGTTTATGGTTGTTCGGGGAAATTCCAAACATCCACCCGGTCCGTTGATGTTGCAATGTCTGGACAGGAAGTCATTACCCAACAAGCCATCTGCTTCCAACCCCGGCATGGAGTCTACTACGTGGAAACTGCAGGGAATCTCATGGTGCAACTTGAGAGTCCCATGGCAGGACCCACTCGACTTGCCGTTGCCAAATATGGTTTGCAATGGTGTGGATTGCCGAACGTCCACCGCCTGGCCCCGGTGAAGGGCCCTCCGCTTCAAAAGACTGACCTCAGCGCCAGTGTCCACCATGAGACGCGTAGTATTCCTACGGCCAATGTCCAAAGGAAGCTGGACCATGGGGACCTCTACTGGCAAAAGCTGAGGACAGTATTGGCCAAACAACGTGTTCAGTGCGGTCGGGTTACGGTCTCCCGACCCGACCTCCGGGAGTTTTCCGACCTCTGATTAGATGTCTCCCGCCGACGCACCGTCGCCGCATAAGTGCGTCGGCTGCAAGATTCGCACCGTGCCTTGTCCTTCCGTTCAGGACTATCCCGCTTGGAAATCTCAATAGACTCCGAACCAGCGGGACTAGACTGGCCTTGGCCCAACCTGGGCCCACGGTGCTGAGGTCGCTCCCTCCTATTTCTTTTATCCCTTGGTGAGGTGCCACGCCTCGCACCCGCTTCTGAGGACTCCGAGTCCACGGAGTCGGCTCGTCTCTCATCATCGACCGACGCGGGCGATCGTCGCCCATCAACTCCATCCACTTTCCGGTAAACCACACTCTCCGCGCGACTATTACCGGCCCTCCGATTTCGCCGACGCAGTCTGCGTCTATTACTCGCGCCTGCCCCACTCTCCACACGGGTGTCCTGCTCTTGACTCGCAGCAGGTGCTGTTCCGGCGTGCCGCTTGTGGGGAGAACCCTGGGAACCCTGTTGTTGTTCCCACCTTTGCCTGTATTCGCACCCGCGCAAGCTATGACCTTGTCGGCCACAAAACTCGCAACAGCACCGGACGCTGAATACTCTCGGGCCTGATGTTGCCGGCCCACCGCCCGTAGACGGGGGCTGCGGCTCTGGTAGGGCTCTCCGCTGAGCCTGCGGCCGCTGATGTTGTGGCCCATGCCGCGCGGTTCCGCTCTGCTGACCACCACCCCTGTATGGAGCCTGGGCTTGGCGCGTCTGTCTCGGTCGATCCGGGCAGTCCACTATGTCGTGGCCATACCGCCAGCACTCGCGACAGAAAGGAGTGTTCCTTCTCCTCAGGCACTCGTCGTACACGTGACCCCTCACTTTGCAGAAACTGCATGTTGTCTGGGATTCCAGGGGGCGAGCCGATCGACCAACCGAATCCCGGACCGGATTGTCCCGACCCGATCGATCTCCCGGCACATATTCCCCTCGAGCCAAACCCTGCGACCCTTCACTCCGACTCGAGGAAGGCACGGTATTTGACCACGCTCCCTCGCCAGAGGAGGCCGGAGCATAGGCACCAGCATCCCGTCTATAATTGAGAGGCCCGCACGACTGCTCCCGAACGAAATCACCCTCTCCCCGCCGACGACTATCAGGCTCTTCGGCCGGCAACACGAATGACACCGCCCGGGGATTTAAATTCGACAACACCGGCGCCGGCGCCGCGGCGTAATCCCTAGAAGTGGAGGATGTGTTTTCAAAAAGGGTCGAGCAACTTCCCGGTCCCGACTCCAATGTTTCCGACGCTCGCTCGGCGATTCCGTGCCGCGCATCCACAAACAGGTCGTCCTGCCTCAGCATTTCCCTTCGAGCTCGCTCGAATCCGGTTAGGTGGTCCACCAGGCTACGAAAAGGGACATTACCCAACGTGAGGAGGAAGTGTTTTAGTCCTTCCTCCCTCAGACCCCTCACCAACACCGGTTTGGCCATGCCCTCAAGCTGGCTGGCGAAGACGGACCTACCCTGGCGACCATAAAAGCGCTCAGCTGCCTCCTCGCACCGTACCACGGCCCGCTTCACCCGGGAAACGAAACCTGTGGCATCCTCGGAAGGAAGTTGTCGCATTTTGGAAAGTTGTGCGCACAACTCCTCATACGACACCCGGGGTTCGTAGGCCTCTCTAAGACGCTGTTCCGCTTCAAGGAATGTCGTGGGTGGTCTCTCCTCGAACATCCGATAGGCCTCGCCGCTCAGCCTAGAGGGCAGCCACCGGAGGAAGGTATGTTCCTCCTCCACCGCCAGCCCATCCAAGGTCCTTCTACAGCCCTTGAGAAACGAAGAGAGTCTCTCGGCCGTATCTGGTCCTTCCTGTCCCGAAAACATGGGGACTGCCTTCGACACAAGGTCGAAAACCCTATCTGTGCCCAACATGGTCCGTACAGGACATGGTTGTGGGCCCAGTTTAAAATACGAGGGCATCGGCGTGTCCTCCATGCTCCCGACAGGCTGTTTACCGACGGTGGGAGGGGGGCGCGCCGGCGATCGGTCCTCCACAAACTCGTCCCTCGAATCGTGGAATGCCTCCGGATCCACCTCTTCAACCGGCGGCTCGGGAAATGCCTCGGGTCGTGCCCGGGCAGGGGTGCCCTCTCGGACATCTCTTTGACGTTGCCTTGTCTGCATCTGCCGGCCGTCTAACTAAATCTCAAGGTCACCTACACCAAAGTCAATCCCGGATACCCCGCGGAGAAAAGAAAAAACAACCTCGTCGCCGACAGTATCCACCAACAGAAAGGGTGCGAAAAACAAAAACAAGCACGCTCCCAAGATACAACAGGACACCGCCCGACGAGCCTTCCCCTCTCGCAAATACCAAATGGGCCTAATACACAACAAGGAGACCCGGAACAACAGAGAAGATCAGCCCGCAAACAACAGTTCGAAAACAAAACGACAGTCGAAAACCCCAAACACACAATTCACCAACATTCAGCGGGAACACAGGATGGGCTGCCAACGGATTCACACAATCACAAAAGCACCAAACAAATACTCTCAAAGGGGACGAGAAGGAAAAATGAGGGAAAAATACACACCGCACCTGTCAGTCTAAACGAAAAACCACAATTCAACTAACAATCGCTGTCCCCAGTGGGCGAGAAATGGAGAGAGAGAATCGAGCAAAGTTCGATTAATCAAACGCAAATCCAAACTAAATCGCAACACAAGTTCCACGACACGAGACCAAACCAACGTTTGAAGATAATTCCGAAAACTTGACAGTCTGAAATTACATTAATACAACAATAAACGAAATTTTTAGAAAGGAAAAGAAAAACTGAAAGCGCACTAAAATTTCGAATGGAATTCTAAAAAAAAACTTAATAGTAAAAAATTGCCTTAATAAATTAATAAGAAAAGGAAAATACAAAAATTTGAAATTTACAAAAAAAAACAATCCGGACGGAGATCTGAGGAAACTCAATAGTCCTCAGTTACAATAAAAATTACATAAAATTAAAACATGCAATCACAATAAATATTCTTTAACCACAATTACTTCCAACCAAAACTCTCGCCAAAACAGTCTGCTCTCTCCCAATGTAGCTTCAGCGATATTTTCCAGCCTCGGTCCACTCAACTCTTCAACTCGAAGCTGCACTTTGCCATTATCGCTCGTCGGCAAGATAAATTGAATCATCAAACCTGAGGTTCCATCGGAAGGTTTGTCCGCAGCGCCAGTTGTGAAGTTATTTGTCACACAAATTTAGGTAGTTAAAATAGGTTACCTGGTTAGTGCAGCGTGGAGTCCGGCTCTTCCTCTGGTTCGTCCTCTGAATTTGCGGCTCTTCCTCTTTGCTCTATCAGGTCTGCCACCGCCTAATGGTGATTTTGTGGAGAAGCCAAAGTGTTCCTGTTTGCCCAATAGCACCACAAACGATGGAATGTTTCCCTCCTGCTTCCGTCTTCGACGGATCAAAACACGGGCTTTTTTATTTCGGGTCTTTTTTCTTCCCAAACTTTATTTTCACAACTTTTAGACTTTTGATTTTACTTTTTTCTCCTTTTCAACAAAAACAAAGGCACGGGCTTTTCCCTTTTTCTCCTCCTTTCCAGAAAATAATTTCTTCAAAAAAAGAGATCAACTCCACGGAAAAACCAATAAAAAGACAGTTTTTTACTGCTTAAAATTCGACTGCCAAAATTTCTTTTTTTTTTGTTCTTTTTCTTTGTTTGTTCACCACAACGTATTTTTTTTATCTTCCGTTTTTAACCGTCGCCAACGGAACCATACATAAACCGAACCTTTTACCTCCTGTCTCTCTCTCACTTCGCTCTCCACTCACGTCCACTTCGAAAAACAAATTCGAACTCGAAGAACTGCACGATCCACACCCGAATCAGGGTGGGTTCAAAAACTCACTTCAGGATCGTACAATTCTTCCACCACCTTACCATCGTACTATTTTAAAACAAAAGTATTAAATTCAATTATTATTATATTTACTAAATGCAAATTATTAAATGATGGTGGTGGCCGACGTACGTAACACATGCTGTCTGGGTCGTCGGCACGAGCGGCTGAACCTTGCCGATGATGGACTCTATTGCAAGTTTTGTTGAGTAATGCCTCATGATTTGAACATTTTCCGAGCGTTCATGAATACTTGGCAGGGCAAGTTGTTCGCTTAATTGGAGCAAAAACATACGACGGGCGTTCGTCTTTTTCGGCAGCATGGAGTTGTTCTCTTTATAAATGACGAACGCCGCGAGTGCGCTTACATCGAGGACATTGAAGAACATTGCCAAGGGCCACCTATTCGTCCGTCGGTGTGTCGTGTATCTGTCGGCCATTTGGTCCATTGTATCAACACCAGCTTTGTACCGATTATAGTGCAAAATAATCTCGGGTTTCTTCTGTGCGTGGCCAGCGACTGCCATGTTCGAGTGCATCGTCGAAAGCAGTATAACTGCTTTATTTTTCTTCGGCACATACGAACAAATCGTCGTTTTGTCGTGATAGCCGAACAGTGTGGATAGTTCTGCACGATCCTTTGATGCAGCCATCTCCTTTGGAATATAGGGTTTGTTTTTTCGTAAGGTTCCTACGACAGTCAAGTCCCACGACAATAAAAGCGTCGCGAGTGGTAACGTCGTGAAAAAATTGTCCATACAAAAATTTCTTCCACACCCTTTGTACGGTGCTGCTATTTTTTGACAACATTTTCACCTTGACTTTTTTCTCTAACATTGCCACTTTTCCCGGTGTAAATAATGCCTTTCAGAGGATATGCATTTTCAGCATCACAAATCCACCACACTTTGATACCATACTTGGCTGGTTTTGATGGAATATACTGCGTAAATTTGGTTCGCCCACGGTACGGATACAGCTGCTCGTCGATGGTAAGTTCTGTGCCGGGCCGGTACAGAGCGGACAAATTTGCATTCAACATCGCCCAGATCTCACTAATTGGAGCTGCTTTGTCCTCTCTGGACCGTTCCTCTCGTGTCCGCGCATCATTAAATCTGATAAAACGTAAGATATTCCAAAAACGATTGATACTCATTGTGGCCCTGTATAAAGGGAATGATGACTTTTTCCACATCTCTATAGTATGGTCTTTGTTTCCATTATTGACCCCTGCTGCAATTAGAATTGCAAAAACCGAATACATCTCTTGACGATTAACATTTTTCCACGTTCTCGACGGTCGATTTGAATTGTTTGCACTCCACTCTCGGATAACTAGATCTGCCTTCTGATTAGTGTAACGAGTAATCTAATCCACTATTTCTTGAGTAAGAATCCTTTTGAATGTTTCAGCCGCTGAGAGTTTTTCGGTCGAGCGATGGGGACCAGCTTTTTGTCTCACAATATTGTGACGGAGAGTTTGAGTTGTGTTAGGAGGTGTTTTTTTTTTTGCCATACAGTTTTATCTTTCGCGACAAACGTTCATCCAGTTGAATCTAGAAAAAAGAATAAAAATAATAAGAACGCGTTGTGCATGAAAAATTAATAAATAAAACGAAAAGAATTATTTTTACCTCCAGTTGAAACTGCGTCGACATCTCCGTTCGTATCATTGTCATCTTCGCTTTCAGAATCGTCAATGGCTGCTTCAGTTGTATCATTTTCGTCCGCGCAATATTCTTCGTTATCAGATACCTCGTTTTCATTTCGCTCGTCAGCAATCCAATCATCGTCATCACTATCAGAAAGGTTTATGCTCTCGTCGTCAGATTCACCACACACGCTTTTCAAGTAGGCATCTCGTTGTGCATTACATAATCTAAAAACAAAAATACAACAACAAAATTATTTAATATTATTAAATACATTAACAATACTAATTTTAATATTATTAACTGTTGAATTAGCACGTGTCAACAAAGTCGTCATTTTGAAGATGCTCAGATGCACAAAGGACGCTGACTGAACCACGCTTTCTCTAATGCCGGATTCGAATGGTTTCACCATAAACTCGCAAGTTATAAATAGAAAGTTGACCGTACAAGTTATTCGTCAACCGAATACTCGAGATCCCTCTAGCAGGTATAACTGAATTTGTTACACACCTGCCGATCCTGACCCTGCTCTGCGCCGATTTCAATAGGCCTTTTGTAGCCGCAGATAGTCAAAATTCTTTATATTTATAAAAAATAATTATATAAAATACATAAAATATATATATATATATATATATATATATATATATATATATATTGTTTTTGATAAACAAATTAAAATCTATTGCAAAATATTTGTTTTAACATTGATAAAACAATGTTTCTATATGTGGGTACCCGGTCATTGACTACTGTCGGTAAAGTTGGTCATTGACATAAGAGTTAATTTGAGTGCAAATAATTGCGTCTATACATTACGGACTTTTTGGTTCGCGTTGAAATATGTCATTCATGAACAGGGATTCAATGTTTGTTTTTTTTTATTGCAGAAGGCAGCATTCATACGACCCATGGTACGTTTTTCCCACGCATGAAAGACAAACCGTTGTCGTCCGAAGATAGTAATCACAATGAAGGAAGTTACCATGAGTTGCGCACTACGGAATATGAATCCTAAAAAGGAAGACTACCAGAGTATGTAAATCAAATATATTCTCTAACGCATCTTCGGTTACATAGGTGGCAACGATTAATATTGTGTGTGATAGGAGCATCTGCATCTTATGAGCGTACATGGGGTAGGATACAAAGGGGAAAGGCTGTTAGTCGAACATTGGAAGTTGATAATCAACTACCGTTGCTAAGTCAGGACAAAACATAATCTGTTGTGGAATCGAGCAAATTTTGTATTATGAAACTATAGATACAGATTATGTAACACTATAACAACCTTCTGATCTGGAGTTACTCCATTCAATCAACACTAAGGTCCTTAGACACGATTCGAAGGAGAGTTTGAAATAATGCCAGGATGTTGGAACGGAGACATTCGGTGTCCTGTTTAATTAACAAGTCAAGTGTCTCCAGTGTATTATCATTAATAAAATTATTTCGTTCGTGGTTTTGTAAATTCATACCATCGGCACTACAAGCGGGAACCGGTCTTGGCCTTATTTAGCAAGTCCTGACGGTTGTTAAATTTTCCATAATGATTTGTTTTTTTTCCGGACAAGGTCATTAGTCTTGCGCCAGGGTTTTGTAAATTACAAATTTAAAAAAGTCCTCAGTACTTTTAAAGACTGTTTACCTGAGATATAAATTGAGTAATATAAAACACTTAAAGCACTTTAATTTTGTGCTCGGTTATACGAGGGTTGCCTCTTACGTTTCAGGATTTGGCAACCCTAGTGTTGCAATCCGGCAATTGACAGCTCTGTCGTAAAGTTGGACATTTTTGAGGTTATACGCACTCAGAACGTTTTGACATACGAGCGCTATTTGTGTTGTTTACAGTAACTTAAAAGATTCATCTCGGCCCAAAAATGGAATTAAATCGTCAACATTTTCGTGCGATTATTTTTTACAACTTTCGGCGTGGATTAACTCAGCAACAGTGCATGGATGAACTTAATTCAATTTTTGGCGATGAAGCTCCATCAAGGACCAGTGTTTATCGATGGTATGGTGAATTCAATCGTGGTCGTAGTTCACTCCAAGATGAATTTCGTGAAGGTCGTCCAAAATCAGTTGTTGTTCCGAAAACCATTGATGCTGTGCGCGAACTGATATTGGAAGATCGTCATGTGACCTATCGTGAGATTGAGACAACCTTAGGCGTTAGTGTGACCAGCATACATTCAATATTGCATAAACATTTCACTGTCAAAAAAATTTGTTCGCGTTGGATCCCACACAATTTGTCAATCGCCCAAAAAAAAGGCTCGTGTCAATTGGTCGAAAGAAATGCTCAAAAAATACGGTCGCGGTGCTTCGAAACATGTCTATGACATCGTGACAGGTGATGAATCGTGGATTTACGCGTATGAGCCCGAAAGTAAACAGCAGTCGACTGTCTGGGTGTTTCAAGATGAGCCAAATCCAACAAAAGCTGTTCGCGCACGAAGCACTTCCAAGCAAATGGTCGCCTGTTTTTTCGGAAAAACTGGTCATATCGCAACCGTACCACTAGAACAACACAGAACAGTCAATTCTGAGTGGTACACAACCATTTGTTTGCCAGTTGTCTTCCAAGAAATCAGGAAAACCAACCGCCGAAGACGGATCAGTCTTCACCACGACAATGCGAGCTCTCACACATCGGCTGCGACAACTGCATTTTTGAGCACCCAAAACATCGATTTGATGGGTCATCCGCCGTATAGTCCTGACTTGGCACCGAATGACTTCTTTTTATTCCCGTACGTAAAAAACAAACTGAGAGGTAAACGTTTTTCGACACCTGAAGAAGCGGTTGCTGCATTCAGAATGCATGTGTTGGAGATACCTCAATCAGAGTGGCAAAAGTGCTTCGACAATTGGTTCAAACGCATGCAAAAGTGTATAGATCGATGATCAATATTTGTTTTTGTTCTCTAATCCCGAAATATAAAAGGCGACCCTCGTAAACACTGTACAATTGTGAAAAGATTTGTGGCGTTTCTAACAGATACACACACAATATACAATCAAATAGTGAAGAACCCCGAATGAAAATCGAATAAGCAAATGCATCAGCCGTATTACATAACAATTCTACATCAGTCGAATGTACTTGAGTTTAGAAATCGAATTCCGACACGCGGCAGTAGGCTGATGCTTCAATGTTTCGATTCTCACCAGTTTCTCCGTGTGTCAATTCACCATCTTCAATGTCCTTGCTTAACCCGATAGGGCAACAGAACAATATTTATTCTTTGGAAACGGTGCAATCTAACTAGATCTCGCAAAAGGTAGTCAACAAGTAAGTAACGAGCTAACCACTTTCGCACCCAACTGGTTTTCGTTTGTTTCTGACCAATAGTAAAGACTATCGGCAATAGCCTCGATTTCTCTGCCTTCTATCCATTAGTCATAAGTAGCGAGATACCAGCCCTGGTAGTGAAAATCACGATGTCCAAACGAGCAACTTCATAAAGTCGCATGGATACCACCCAACGGCATAACGCGTAACCAAATAGACCTCTTCCTCATAGACAAAAGGCACCACTTGAACATCCTTGACGTAACATAATATAGAGGAGCAGATTGCGACTCCGATCGTCTTCTAGGGATAGGCAACATTAGGAGTCGCCTCGCAGCAAATCGACATGGCCAGTCACGGGAGGGAGACGAACAAAAAGTTCGATATTGATAAACTAAAAGACCTGTGCAAAAGGTCAGAACATCAAGACAAACCGACGAATAGATTTAGCATTCTAGAGAATGGGAGAAGTGAGAAAGACTAAACCAATAATATGTACATTAAATGGGCATCGATCAGAGACGTAATCAAATAAACAGCCCAAAAGGTATTAGTATTTAAGAAAACAATTAAGTCCAAACCTTGGTTTGATGATGAGTGCAGGGCGAAGATCGAACAACGTAAACGTCTCAGAGTGATCCACTTAGACAGATATGATGAAATCAATGCCGAAAGCTACGCGACAATTCGGAAAGAGACAATGAAACTTTTCAAATGCAAAAAACGCGAATGGGAGAAGACTCAGATCGAAAAAATCCTAGAAAATGCCAGAGCAAAGAATATCAGAGGAATGTATGCCGGCATGAACTCAATTAGAAATGGCTACCAAGGGAGCGCCAAAATAATTCGAGACGCAAACGGCTGTCTGGTGACAGAAACAAACAATATCGTGACAAGATGGAGCCAGTAATTTGAAAACCTGCTTAATGTGCGCACCCATCAACCACAAATAAACACACCAGACGTACATACAGCCGAGCCTCAGATCCCGAAGCCCTCTATCATCGAAGTTTTAGACACAATAACTCGATTGAAAAACAACAAGGCTCCCGGAGTCGAGTGCATGCCGGCAGAGGTTATAAAGCATGGAAGAGATGCAACCACTCGAAAGATCCACCAACTGATCAAAACAATATGGGATAAGGAAGACATTCCGGAAGAATGAAAAACCTCAATAGTCGTCCCCATTCTCAAAAAAGGCGACTGATCTGACTGCGAAAATTACAGAGGAATATCTTTGCTCCCAACCACATACAAAATACTAACAAATGTCATACTGGCGAGAATCACACGGTACGCAGAAGAAATACTGGGAGACTACCACTGCGGACTCCGTAGGAACCGGTCAACGAGTGACCAAATGTTCACAGTAAGGCAACTCCTGGAAAAGAAGTGGAAATACGGAGAAACGTTCGTCGACTTCGAAAAACCCTACGACTCAGTAGCAAGGCAAATGCTCTATCATATCGCAGTTGAGCTGGGAACCCCGAAAAAAATGTGTCGCCGTCATTCAAATCTGCATGAACGAAAACAAACGGCCAGCTGAGATAAAAAACCACCTCTCAGAATCATTTGAAATCCGAGACAGACTAAAACAGGGCGATGGCCTCTCGCCATGTCTTTTTAACCTTGTGAGTAGATCATCAGAGAGGTATAAGACGACAACATGGCCGGATCATCTTTGAACGGAGTCATACAAGTGCTCGCATATGCGGAGGGCATCGCCGTTTTTGGCGGTAATCTAGAAACTGTAAGCAAAAACTGCGAAATCATCATACAAGCGGTAGAAGAGATGAGCCTAGAAATAAATGAACACAAAACAAAATATATGATTACGGCGACAGCAGGTGGACATCAGGGAACACACGTAAACGTCAGAGGCAAGATGTTTTAAACAGTTAAATAGTTTAAATATCTGGGAACAATACTGAGGGCCAGTAACGAAATGTCGACGGAAATTATCAAAAGATTGCATTCCGGCAACGGTAGTTGGCACGCAGTCAGTAAACTGCTGAAATCCAAACTGATCACGTAATATTTGAAAACTATCAAATACTGATCCATCTTCCTCTTTTCATCCATGGTCTCCTCTCAGGGACAATCAACTGTCCAAGCTTGCTCTCCACCACCGCACTCCACACTAATCCCCGTAACCTGCGAAACCCTCGTCTCTTCTATTTGCCCACCCACCACATGTCTTACGGCTCTAATGAACCCATTTCGCAAATGCTGAGGTGGGCAAACTTTTACCCTACCTCCTTCGATTTCTACCTCACCTCTACTGCACTAAAACTCTGTCTCCTCTCTTTCCCCTCCTGACCTTGCCCCACCCACCGTCTACACCCCTACAACCCGCACACATTCCAACACCCTACCCTTTTATCCTACCACCCTATCCTTCACCACCCCACCATATCCATTATATTATTACTTTACACATTTATTTTCATATTTTTTAATTTTTTTCCCCTTTTTTAATTAAACATTTTATAGATTCGTTTTAAGATATATGTTTGCCGTTTTTTTTTTCTTTTTCGCTTATACTATGCTAAATATATGAGGGCTTCGTCCTCACTAAAATTAAAAATAAAATGTATATGGGGGGGAAATGGTAGGGCTCCGTGAGCACTACATCGCACCCTCCTTCGAAGAAGAAAATTAATCATGGAGAGAGTGGGTGGTACGGCACTGTGTGGATCATCTGCGCGCCAATGCATTTGGCGAGCTCTGTGAATAGCTCTGCCTCGAATTGTGGCCCTCTGTCTGACGTGATGTGAAGTGGAGTTCCATAGTTACTGACCCAGTGGTCCACGAATGCCTTGGCGATTGTGTTTGTTTTGATGTTGGGCAGGGGCACCGCCACGGGCCATCGCGAGAATCTATCGATGATGGTCAGGCAGTACTGCATCCCTTGAATTAGTGGCATCTTGATGAGGTCTATGTGGACGTGCTCGAAGCGATTGTCCGGAATTCTTTGAATTTTCCCAGGGCCTCCCTGTTGTGACGTCCTACCTTGGAGCGTTGGCAGTCCTCGCAGTGACGTGCCCCACCGATGGCGTCCTTGCAAACGCCGGGCCAGACGAATTTCCGCGCCAGTGCTTTGGCTGTCGCCCTGCCACTTGGGTGGGGCAAGCTGTGAATGATGCTGAAGGCCTGACGTCGCAGGGGCTCTGGGAGGTACGGTCGGATGATGTTTTCCTTTGTGTCGCAATAAATCTTGTGGCCGTCGATTGAGAGCAGCTGCAGTTGTAGGGCGGAGTCCATCAAGTGCGAAAGGTTTGGGTCGACGGCTTGCTCTTCGGCGATTATGTCCGCACTCAGCGTTGTGGGCATTGAGATTTCCAGCGCGTCTGGCGCGGTGTCCGCCTCGGTGGTAGCTGGCGCGCCAGTAGTGATGGCGGGGTCGTCGGTCGGTGGGTTGCTGTTTGTTGCGTCGTTGTCGGTGACTGTTGGCGGATCGTCGGGGTGGGTCCTAGAGAGAGCGTCGCCTACTACGTTGTCTGCGCCTCGAACATGCTCCAGTTTGGCGTTGAAACGCAGCACATACTCGAGGTGTCTGGCTTGGCGCGGTGATGCCTTGTGTGATCGCTGGGCCGGGGCGTAGACTAGGGGCTTGTGGTCGGTGAATATCGTGAATTCTCGGCCTTTGAGGATTCTCTCGAAGTGTTTCGCCGCTGCGTATATTGCCAAAAGGTCTCTGTCATAGGTGCTGTAACGCTTTTGGGTATCCGAGAGCTTTTGGGAGAAGAAGCCTAAAGGTCGCCATGTGTCGTCAGGTTGTTGTTGCTCTAGCGCGGCCCCTATTGCGGTGTCGGAGGCGTCCGTTCTCAGCGCTAAGTTCCTATCCGGGCGGAAGAAGGTGGTACAAGCTGCGTCGGCGATGGCCTGTTTGCACAGATGGAAGGCCCGGTCCGCTTCGGGCGTCCACGTTAAGGTTGCCCTTTTGGCAAGGCCCTTGAGTAGATCGTGGAGTGGTGCTTGTAGGTTGGCGGCATGCGGGACGCACAGCCGGTAATAGTTCGTAATGCCGAGGAAACGACGGAGCTCTGTTGAAGTGGTTGGTTTGGGGAAGGTCCTGATGGCGTCCACTTTTGCCGAGGGTGGTTGAAAGCCTATCTCCGAAATTTGGTCGCCCAAGTAGGTTACCTGGGGCTGGCCGATGGCGCATTTTTCGCCGTTGATGCGCAGGCCGGCTCCTCGGAGGGTGGTTAGCAGTTCACGCAGGTGTTCGAGGTGTTGGTCGTGTCCGTCTGATACGACGAGGATGTCGTCGATGTATCCTCTGACGAACGGTAGTTTGCGAAGAACGTGGTTGAGGGCCCGCTGCATTGACTGCGGTGCGTTCCTCAGACCTAGCGATGTACTACAAATTCAAAGAGCTCGAAGGGCGTTGTGACAGCCGTTTTTTCGATATCTTCCTCGGCGATTGGCGCCTGATAGTATGCTTTGCGCAGGTCCACCGTCGAGAAGGTTGTTCCGTGGCTCTCCGGGAGCAAGTCCGAGTTTGTCGCCGCTCAGCCTGCGCGGGGGCTCGAAGACCGGTGGGCCTGTGGTGCAGATGGCGTGCTTTACCTTTAGTCCGGGGATCTGGACGGGGCCGGCATTAGGGGTGAAAACGTCACGGAATTCTTCCAGTAATTTCGTGTATCGTTGTGCTGTTTTGTGATTGTCAAACGGGCCGGCGATAGTGGAGACTGAGTGCAGTGCTGCTGGGGTGATGGTTCCGCGTGACGCCATGTTGGTGAGTGGATCGGTTAGGCGTTTGTTTTTTATGTCGACCATAAGTCCGTATTTCGCCAGGAAGTCCGCCCCCAGGATGGCGTGGGGCACGTCGGCGATGATGACGTCGCATTCGAGGCGCCGTTGCAAACCCAGATCCAGTGTGCGTCGTTGATGTCCGTACGTGGATATGGGCGTTGAGTTAGCCGCGTACAGAATTCGGTCCTGTCTCTGGAGGGTTTTAGCCCGTCGGGGTAGCAGCGGGACGACCGAGCCTGTGTCGACGAGGAGCCTGATCTGGGAGAGCCGGTCGTGTGGGAGCAGGCGAGGCTCATCGTGGGGGCCCACCTCTGTTACCTGCATTCGAGGTGGGCGACTTAGTTTCCCGACCTCGCGAATGCGCAAGGTGGTCTACAGGTGCGTCGGCGCCGAATTCCCGATGATACCAGCACCATTGCTCTTGGGTTCCGGTCTGGTATCTGTTGTGCGTCCTGTGTGCTGGCCTTGGTCTCGGGTGACTTTGCTGTTGTCGCCTGTTGGGGTTATCCAGCTTGGTGACTGGCTGCTGATGGTTAGCTGTACGATGGCCGCCTCCAGGGCGTCGATCCGCTGGGTGAGTGTGTCCCGAGACCTTCTCTTGTCGCCGACCGACATGATGTCCTCCAGAGGATTGTCGACAACCTCGTCCGCCGCGGAGAGCAGAACCTCCGTGGTTTGGGCATTTTGCGGTAGGAGCGATCTCCATTTTACCAACAGCACCCCTTCGTCGATCCGCGTGTCGGCGAGAGCCTTCATTTTTCGCCACAGTTGGGACGGTTTCAGATCGCGGAGTTGGAGCTCTGTGAGCACTGTGTGGAGCCTCTTTTCTTCATAGTCTGTTGTGCGACGTAGGATGCTTTCCTTAAGCGTCCTGTATTTGTCCGCTGCTGGTGGGCTGGCCAAGACGTCGGCAAGCTCGTCGATTGTGTTGGTGTCGAGGGCGCCCAGGACCAGGAAGAACTTTTGTCTGTCGTCTTCGATGCCATTCATTGTGAGCATGCCCTCAGCTTGAATGAACAACGCATGGGGGTGGTTGCGCCAGAAAGGTATTAATTTTACCGCTGGCATCGCGTCGGTCCGATAGTGGGCAGTAGCGTCTAGGAGGGTACAGGTTTCGCTGCTGCTGTCTTTGATCTTTCTTCCTCGAAGCTCCGTGTTGGCGTGTTTGTAATTCGGTGCACAACTGTTCTTCAATAATATGTGAATCAGTTGGGCTGCCAGAAGCCGTATCGTACGATTCCGTTTTGAGCTCTGAACTAAAGAACAAATTCATATAATCGTATCACGTCGTAGATATTCAATTTCTTTTTTATTTATTTATTTTATTTCTATAATGCACCAGATGACTATCGTTGTTCAGATTGCATATATATTTCACGTGAAGGCGATGTAAATTTAGATTAGTGTTTAAGCGCCTTAACCAATATCACAAGAACAAGAACGCTTTTTTTTAAGATTGTTCCGAACCAAGAGGACACTTTTCAAAGATATTGCACAATAAGTTGAAATATTAGAGCAACATGAAAATTATGAAGTATGGCAATTTCACGATAGTTCCTGTACTACAGTACCAGCGCAGTAGACATAACAATTATTAACTCGTTGCATGTCATTTATTCCAGAATGTAATATTGCACATTCCTAAACTGTCCTAAACTGTGCTGCTTGCAAGTTACGGGGTCACCACTTTAGGGTTACGGTCTCCAAATCGTCCTTGTCGGATGGCTGCTAACGCTGAAGTCCCTGCGTGTTGATGCGGCAAATGTAGAATCCCGTATGTTGACTCGCACGTCTAGTCGTGGCGGCGGCTAATGTCGAAGTGGTTGTATTCGCGCCAATTGTCCACACATGTGGTGTGTGTCAACCGAAATTGGCGGGAAAGATCTGGCGTCGGTTCTCGTTCTACGTGTGAGCGAGACCAACCCAGTACCGCGTCGACTCCACGCCAATTCAGCCGTGACTCTCCTTTGTGTGTGAGGGTGACCGAGAGTGTGCTTGACTTAATTAGTCGAAAGCTACTCTCGGTGTGAGTCTTTGCTTACGGCGACTGGGTGGAGGTTGTGGATCGTGTTGATCCACCATATATATATATATATATATATATATATATATATATATATATATATATATATATATATATATATATATATAAATATATTCCGTTTTTAATCCAACTGCCTGAATATGATAAGTGGTTCCACAGAATATCATAAACTAATTACAGCGAGCGAATGTGCGATTACTCCCTTCGATCAATCAAATTTTATTTAATTACTATTACTTTGAATCATCATCATTGGCACTACAACCGGGAACTGGTCTTGGCCTTATTTAGCAAGTCCTGAGGCTTGTTAAATTTTCCATAATGATTTGTTTTTTCCGGGCAAGGTGATTAGTTTTGCGCCAGAGGCTCCCCGATGGGAATTCGAACCCCGGTTTCCCGCGTGTCAGGCGTGACATCACCCCAAATACATTTTCCCAAAATTGCTTCGGTCAATTCTTTACTTAAGTTATATTCCTTCCTTGCGGCCAAGCAGTCTTAATTTCCCCGAAATTCATATGCTGTAATAAAACGCATTTTCAAACCTACAACGGAACATTAACCATCACCACCAACTATACCGAGCCGCATACATTTCCCCGAAATTGCTTCGGTTAATATCTTCTCTAAATGATATTCCTTGCTCACACCCAACCAATACCAAACCATTTCGGTTCATTTCCTCCTTAAACTACTCTTCTCGCTTGCAACCAAGCGACAGCTAATTTTCCACGAAACAATCACAACGATCAAGACCCTTGATCACACCTGGCTATGCTGCCGAAACCAAATTCCCGATATACACAACCAACGAATCCAACTCAGCTTATACGGCGAGGATTCGCTGGAACTGAGTTCCCTATGCAAACATAGCAATCCCTTCGAAGTTCCGAGTAATTGGCAGTGAGATTTAGCTATGACTCCACTGCCTCGACGCGATGAACTTTTTCCTTCCAATTATTAGTCAGTTGAGTTTCACCCTCCAGCGAGTGCGTACGAGAGTTGCAGTACCGGCCAGTGGTGCCTTGTCGGAGTCTATCGTGTTCTAAGATCGTTTTCTAATGTCGTTTCTAATGTCGTGTCCAAATAGTTCGACTAGTTAACCCGACGCTTGTGTTGTCGCTCCAGTTACAGATCTAGTGCTACGCACCAACACCGTACAGTGCACTAATCGGGACCATCAACTAGTTGCTCCACCCAACTTTAAAGGAATATATCGTGACTAGAAAGCCTATAGTGCGGCGCGAATTTTATATGCAATGGTTCCGTTAATGGAAATCGCTTTAAGTCATACGACACTGTTCAACACCCTTGTAAAAACCTGTTAATCCTAATCAAAATAAAACCAGCTCGATACAATAAAAACCGTGTATACCAAACAAACCCGATGCGTTTATTTCTCGGCTGTTTCCGCTCCGTGTTGAGGACCGACCACCATACTGTCTAAGCAGGGCTTCACCATGTCAGTGAACGGTTTGCAGTGTCTCATCCAACGAACTCTTTAGTGGGGTGGTAGTGAACTAGTGCCATACGCTGGCACATATACTTCTTCACCCCCACAGTCTTACCGTCGCCAAAGCAACCTTCGCAAATATCCTTGTAAAGAGCATCGTTCGACCCTCCCCAGCCAGTGGGCAACCCCACTCGACATGGTACGCAAACAAGACCTCTCCTGGCGGATAACAATTGACTACCGCCGTTTCACCATCCACGACCGCTATCTGCTCCTACTCATGAGGGATCAGCTCTAGGAGAAGCGTGAAATGAACTTCTCAATGGTTGATCTACGCAAAGCTTTCTACCAAGTACTCGATGACGAGGAAACCATCGAAAAGACTTTAGCGATCTAGCTCCAAATCAGCGAAGCAAAAACTTAAAACGTAAACTTCAAGAATGATAACATCAAATTATCCAATGTAAGTACTCCAATGTTTCTTCTACTTAATCCAACAGCATGCCTGTTATTCATTCATGTGTTGTTCGGAGAAAGGTCTACAAGTCTCCAATATCTATGTTGTAAAATTGAGTATCTAAGCACAAGGTTCAGCTGAGAACCGCTGGAGTATGTGCTGGCGAAAGGTGGTTTTCACTTGATAAAAATATGGCATTCGTCCAAACGTATCTTCTGAAGATTTCAACCTTCTTCTCTAAGCTCAGATTAATTTCGTTGCATATATTATACTACTTTCTGTGTATTCGAAAATTATTCCGTAGCTTTACAGATTTTTGTAACTCGTGTTAACTGAACAGTGGTCATTATTGCCGAAAGAGTTGTATTTAATTTAACATATTCAAAACTGATGAACTCAATTTCCAACTGCTTTAGACGATTATTATCTCACATTCGTGTTTTTTTAAACATAACATAATTTATATAATACGAAAAGTTATGTAGCGTTGTCTAGCCTTGAAAAACATATTGTAGATCTGTTTAGCGGTTCAGAGTATTCTATTGAGTTGAGTACCCAAACATTCGGCTTCAAAGTAAAAATGCATATATCCGTCTACTCGATGTCAGTCAGTGACGAACCGCCTTATTCTATTTTCGGTCACTGCCCGTTTCCTGCTCAACTCCTTTCCTGTACTTCTAAGGTTTAATTGATGGGCTTTGAAATTAAAATTATTCCATTTCGGAACAAAATTAATTCAAAGTCATGTCCGAGGCTCTCTATCCGCTGCATACATCGGAATTGTAAATTGCAACTAAATTGTATAATTGAGAATGACGGCCCTGGACTTAGTTTATGCAGCGCATCCCTTTAGTTGCCATACATATTTATGGCATCGCATACCTGAGTTAAGTAACAAATCAACAACCAAAAGAAATTGCTTTCAAAGTCAATCAATTCAGTGACCTTTCGGCTGAGAGGGAGACGTGTAACTTTAGTCGTGAGAAAGGTATTGACCACCCGAGGAAAAGATGTCCATAATAACAACTTACAGTACTGGTTATGGATATGAACAAGTTAAGTTGAAATATAAAAATTAAACAGAATAAAATGATGAGTGTTATTAAAATTTGACTGGAATTCATATTTATAAAAAGGATACCACGTGCTCTTTCATCCACGGGGGGTGCCAATATCTGCAGAGCAATTTAAACACATAAATAACTTTTGCTCGTCACGATACTCGTATCTTTCTTTTATTAAAGAAGGATTCAAAATATCTTTTGTATTATTCGCTAAACTAAGACGGTGCATGAAATTTTACAAAAAAGTACGGGAATTGCAACGACAAAAATTTAAATCACCTCACACTAATGTTTAGATTTTGATTGGGTTTCGGTAGGAGCCACCTTTCCCTGTTTTAACTTAATTCATGCTTAGCTATAAATGTTTATTGTTTTTAATTGGTTACTTGCACCACCTTGGGTTTTTTAAAACGTTACATATGTCCATGTGTTTTGCTTACTTTTTTAATGTATGTGTTAAGGCTATAAAACAGTGGGATTGCACCACTAATATCAAAGCATACGCCAGAGTACTTATTGTACAGTTTTCTTTTTTTGTTTTTTGGTTTCGGTAGGAAGATGCAAATTTTCAAAAGTGCCCCGGGACCATTCAAGAGGCATGCCGGATTTTGACCGACTAAAACCACCTCCCGCCAGGCTCATATTCCCGTTGATCCCCGCGGAATTATCTTTTAGATATTCCATCACAGGGCGGGACGGAGTTTACCTGTTACTCCGCTCGTCGCGTCGCAACTGCTGCATCATTTCACAGAGAATACCATTTGTTATGGATAATGCCTGTTTTCAACCCAGTATGTATATTATTACTCCTCCCGGAGTAACTGTCCGTCTCATATCTCTCTCCAAAATTGTTCGTGCGATCTCGAAGTTCACGCACTCTGGGAGTACGTGTTCCGCATTTTCTATTTTGCCTTCGCAATACAAGCAGTATGGGTGATTCACATGCTTATACTTGTGCAAGCATTGCCGAAAGCATCCATGACCTGATATTAGCTGGGTCAAGTGGTAATTCAGCTCGCCATGTCTTTTCACCCATGTTTCTACATCAGGTATCATGGTGTGGGTCCATCTTCCTTTGGTGAAGGAGTCTCACCTTCGTTGCCATTCTCTTAGGCTGAGAGCTCTAGCTGTGACCACATTCTCCGACGATTCTCTTGAGAGACTATAGCGTTAAGCAAGGATAGTGAAGAAGGTGAATTGAACACACGATGAAACGATTGAAAAGCGAAGCAGTGAAGCATCAGACTACTGACCGTGTTTAGAATTTGATTTCCAAGCTCGAGTATATTCCACTGGTGTGAATTATTTTTATTTATCGCTTGGTATACGGTTCTGATGTATTTTTCTTATTCGATTTTTTTCGTTCGGTGGTCTTCACTATTTTTGCTTGTGAATTGTGTGTATCCGTTAGAATCGCTACAAGACCTTATGCAATGGAGCGTTTTCTTTAGCTGCAATGTCAGGTGGCGTCCTCCCGGCCAAAACATTGATGGCATCTTCGGATACCGTTCGAAATGCACAACATACTTTTAGTGACGCCAGCCTATGTACGGAGTTCACTCCCCTCATGTACGACTTATACTGTGCGGCTCCTGCCCAAATGTGAGCTGCATACATTATAATGGAGGTGTTGACACTGGTTATGAGTTTCCTTATGTGGGGCCGGGGTCCTCCAACATTGGGTAGCAGTCTCGCTAAAACTTTGCACACTCTTGTCGTTTTTTCACTCGTTTTCCCCAGGTGTTCCTTGAAGCTCAACCTGTTGTCGAGTATAACACCAAGATATTTAATATAAGGAATGGTTCTGATTATTTGTCCTTCTATTTCCAAATCAAGGTGTTCAACTTTCTTGCAGCTGCTTATTAAAACTGCCTCTGTCTTATGTCCAGCTAGTTTCAGTCCGGCTATATCTAGCCAGCATTTAATGCTCTGGATTGCTTGGGAGCAAATATTCTCCAGATCATCTAGATGTTCAGCTACGGCCACTATTGCCAAATCATCTGCGTACCCAATGATTCTAACCCCCTCCGGTACATGGACCCTGAGCACATCATCATACATTATATTCCATAACAGCGGACCTAATACAGATCCCTGAGGTACACCCACTGTTATTTGATATTCCTGTGGTCCCTTTTTTTCATTTCATTTTTAAAACATTTTTTATTTTTCTTTTTATATTCTTAATTTCTAAATTAAAGGCTAGACAAAAAATGCTTAAATTCTAGCTTAATTATCTTATATAATAACTTACTGGTCCTTCGCAGACGCTCTAAGCTAAACATTACTTAACATTTGTATAATTTGCCTTTCGGCGACAGAACTTTGTGGCAGTACTGATAATTAGTTGAAATACAAAGAAAAATTTGAAAAACTTTGTCAATTTTTTTGTTTTTTTTTCTTAAAATTTAACTTACTTAACTTACCTAATATATATATATATTTTTTTTTTATTTTTATTTTTTTTTTTTTATTTTTTTTTATTTTTTTTTTTTATTTTTTTTTTTATTTTTTTTTTATTTTTATATAAAAGCACTTAACCTAACTTAACTTAAATCTTATACTACCCTAATTCTAGAAAAGCTAAGTCTATGTAAGCTAGCTGATGATAGTATGATTCTATACCGACTTTGGTATCCAGGTCTTTATATGCCATTCAACCACCAGAACTGTTGACGCTGTCTAATACTATCGTCCCGGTCTTTGTGGGAGATAGCCCTACTGAAGCGCAGGAGCTCTTCTTCGGTGCGCGTTACTTCCCGGTCGTAGCACAATCGCCCGTCTACAGATGATCTACTTACATGATAGATCAGCGGAATTCCGGATCTATCCTGTATAAGCCCTTTCATATCCAAGTAAAGGAACGCCTCTGGTGGAACAAAGCCGTTGCGACGCACGCTCTCATAGTACAAGGTGTTTGGATAATAGGCCCCGAAAATTAGGTCATTGGACGAGCTTATTGCTCTCGCAATATGTCCTCTGATTACTTTAATCATAAAATTATCCACCCTATTTATGTACGCTTCATTATATAAAGTCTCATTTGAGTAATACTTTTTATAGTCCGATTCCGGTGTCCGATATAATCTGAGACAACTTCTGAGACACTTTCTTTCGAACACCCGAATCTTTTCCATCAAATTTGGACCTATGTTGAACCATACTGGGCAACCATATATGAGCATTGGCCTGATTAGCGTCATGTAGCATATGACTTTTACCTTGCTGTCAAGTTGGCTACTGTGAAATAGCCTCCTTGTCATAGCAAAAGTTTTCCTCGCTTTGAGCAAAGCAGCCTCTACATGTCTGTTGAAATACAGATATTGATCTAGCCAGATGCCCAGGTATTTAACTAAACTCTTGGTTTCCAGTTTATCTCCATGCGGTCCCACGATAACTAGCTTTCGCCAGTTTTTCCTTGTGTCGTACGTGGCTTTATATAATGGAGTTCTGAATAGGATGGCTTCACATTTCTGGAAGTTGATCTTAAGTTTCCAGTCATTGCAATAGCGCTGCACTTTGTTGAAGTCTCGCTGTATTAACCTATTTATAATCGCAACTTTCGGAGCTGTTCTGTAAATTATGAGATCGTCTGCGTACGCAATAGCCTGCGGAAGTGCTTCTAATAAGTCGCTAATATAAATGTTAAAAAGAATCGGAGAGAGTACCGCGCCCTGTTGCAAGCCATTCTTGATATTATACGTTTTATTAGAGGTCACATTACCACTTTTGACCACGAACCTCCTGTCCTTTAACATATCGTAAAGTACATATAGTAAAAGCTTATGTATGCCATGTCTGACCAGTTTGTAATACAACCCTTCGATCCAGACGGTATCAAAGGCTTTCCCCAAGTCGACCAGACAGGCACCTGTGCATTGGTTCCTACATTTATTCCATTGTATGTCGGAGACCAGTTTAGCTGCGGCATGTGTGGTTTCATGACCCGCCCTAAAGCCAAACTGGTTATTTGGAATAATGCTATTGTCGTCTACCCATTTTAGCAGAGCTTTGTTAATGATTTTTTCAAATACTTTACTGATGCTTGGGAGTAAACTTATCGAACGCATGTTCCTTGGGTTTATACAGTCTTTGCCCTTTTTTGGGATGGGCTGAATGATAGCCGTTTTCCAACGCGCGGGATAATATGCATTATTCAACGCGTTGTTAAACAGGACCGTGTATATATCTATTGCCATTGGGGGCAGGTTCTTGAGTACGATGTTAGGTACTCCATCTATTCCCACTGACTTTTTGCTTCTTAATGAGTCGAAGATACTCTGGATTCCTTCCCTTGTTATTAGAAGGCTATTAGCCACTACACCATTGGCATTAATGTCAATTGACAGATTATCGTCACTGAATTCCGTAAAACCCGGATTCTCCGATTGCCAAAGTGAAATTTCATTCCGGAGGTGCAGGTGATTGAGTAGAACTCTGTCCTCCAGGTCGTGATTTCGATGAATGCTTTCATTCATCTTGTACATTTCCTGAAAGACAGCTCCCAAAGCGTTCACCTTTTCCAAAGGATCTTCGATCACGAAGAGCTCACCATTGAGGATAGCGTTCTCTGCATCTATGCCAATGTTGGTTAGCAGCTGCTTGTTTACCTGAGTACGTGGGATTTGGAGACACTGAATCTCATTTTGATTATTTCTCCTGAATATTTTATTTATTTGTGGGAACATATTCGGGTTATTAGTTTTTATAGCTCGAATTCTCTTGTTCCAATACAAATTTGTTGCTAATCTATAATTAGCTTTAAGTAATTGTTGGAGGTTTTTTAATCGGGATTTCAGTGATATTATCTCCTGGTCTTGTCTGTCTGTAAACTGTCTGTGTAATTGTTTTAATTTCGATAGCAGTCTGCTCTTTTGCCTGTGGAGTGCGTTTATTGTTGCGTTTCTGTACATGTTAGTGTGATCTGTAACTGTTGTTTTGGGAATTGTTTTGTCCATTGTTCGTTTTACGGTTTCGTCCATTTGTTGAATGTATTTGTCGATTTCGACATTAGTCAGGTTTCTGTTTACTGGCAGATTAAAGTCATTCGAACGCAGTTCTCTTGTTAATGATCTGGTGAACCGCGGCCATCGCATTGCCCTGTAGTTATAGGGTTGCGGGATCACGAATTCCTCCAGATCTGCGAGCTCGTTCGGAAGCTCTATTACTGCCGTGAATGCACAGTGGTCACTATCGTATTCAATTGTCCGTAAACAGTTTGTATTTCGTCTATTGGTGTTAAGTAATCTCAGTCGTGAGTCGATTAGCAAGATATCTAAGAACGATCTACCTCTAGGGAACGATGGATATTCGGTAGCTAGCAGGTCAGTTCTATATTCAATATGAAACTCATCTAACCAGCCAGCCAACTGATTTCCTCTGGCATTAGATATATGATTTCCCCAATTTCTATGCTTGGCGTTCATATCTCCCCCTAGGATAAAGTAATTTTTGCCCAGGTGCAATTGTAAGCATCGGAAGAGAGTCTCGAGCTCTGCTATAAATAGATTATGTTGGTGCTCCTCAGGTGCGTAGACCGCAATCGCATACAAACCCCTTCCTTGCTGAAGGGGTATGCGGACGATACAGGCTTCCAGCACCCGGAACCTGCGCACTTCTCCACTATATATAACTTTATGAGGGATCCCTTTTCTAATAAAAATTGCGACACCCCCCCCTTGAGAGGAATTAGGTCGGTCTCTTCGTATAATATCGTAGTTTTTATGACATATCTTGTGTCTCTGGTTTAACTTTGTTTCCCCCGCCAGAAGTACATCAGGCTGTTCAACTTGCAACAGGTTGAAAAGATTGGCTCTTCTCTCAGTTCTTATTAGTGAATTTACATTCACGACAAGAGCTTTTATTGATGTTGTGGTTAGAGGGTTTATATTGACTTTTTGTTTAGATTGGGCAAGTACGAATAGATCTCGTTTATTTGGTTTTGCAGCTGTGTCATCTGTCTCTGCAGATTAAGCAGAACCGTGATCACGTCTGCTTGCGATGTTGTTTCAGTCTGTGTGGGAGTATTTGTGGCTACCAATGTTGTAGCCTGGTTTGATGGTCTCCCACCCGACGCAACTTGTGCGTACGATCGCTGCGATGTTACGGGCATTGTTGTAGTACGAGCTGGCTTCGTGGTTTTTTGCCGGATCACACTTCTTGCCATTATTTCTCGGAATTTAGGACATCCTCGATAATTAGCGGGGTGTCCCTCATTCCGGCACACTGCGCACTTTAGAAGGGCTTTGTCTTCTACCCTTTCTTTTCCCAGAAGGCACTCTTCTGCCTTATGGTCTTTTCCGCATTTCACGCAACGGTGCTGCATTTCACAGTTCGCCGCCGCGTGACCAAACCTTTGGCAGCGGACACATTGCAGGATGTCTCTGCCTTTTTTTAACTTGTCCCATGTGACACTTTGATGATCCAAGACTGTAATCTTTCTTAGACCACCAATTCTGCTGCTGGGCGTTAGTTGAACCAAAAAGAAGGGTAGCTTGCGGTTTTCCCTTCTTGCCTTGGTTGTAGTGAACGGTTTTACGGAGATAAACTCGAGATCGTCGTGCCTCAACTTTTGAAGCATCTCGAGCAGAGCCTCCGGTTCCACCTCAGGGTCGACACCCTTTAATAGAACCGTTACCCTCTTTGTTTGCTTCGGCGTGAACGAGTAGAATTCCGCGGTGGCCCTTTTTAAGACCTCTTTAATTTTTTCGTGGTCTGCCACCGCATAGGTTTGAATGGCATGCCTATTACCAGCCAGTCTTTTAACTACAAAATTGTTACCTATCGCTAGCTTACAAAGACTTACCAATTCCTTACACTCAATATCTATAGTGTTGATCGGTGGCATCTTTATTTTTTGGTTCTGATTGTTGCTTTGCCGCTGTTGTGTTGCTTGCTGTGGTCGATTTTGTGTTGATTGTTGCTGTTGATGTTGCTGTTGCTGTTGCTGTTGCTGTTGCTGTTGCTGTTGCTGTTGCTGTTGCTGTTGCTGTTGGCCGACTTTTGGCTTCGGCTTTTGTTGTTGTTCCGTGTCCTGTGGTCCCTCATCTGTATCATACAGCAGTCTTCTATCCGAGAAATAGTACCAAGTAAGGTGAGACTTGTAGATCACGCAACGCTTCTAGAATCCGATTCCAATTCACCGAGTTAAACGCATTTTTAACATCTAGCGTCACCACCGCGCAATATTTCTTTGTACCCCCTAGCCGTCGTGCTCCAGCTGTCGCATTGCGAGAGATGTCACACACCACAGATAGTGTCTTACCGGTTGATCTTCCTTTCCGGAATCCATATTGCGATTCAGAGAGCCCCGATCTCCCCTCAGTGAATTGTTCCAGGTGAGTGGCAATTACTCGCTTTAGCAGTTTTCCTGTCGTGTCCAACATGCACAACGGACGATAAGACGACGGCGCCTCTGGATTCTTGACTCCTTTTGGAATAAGCACAAGCCGCTGTTTTTTCCATCGTTTGGGAAATTGTCCTGTTTGAAGGCAGGTTGTGAAGAGACTGCTGAAGACTTCCGGCTTTTTAGTTAGAGCAGTCTTCACTACAGCGTTAGCGATACCATCCAGTTCTGGGGTCTTGTTTTTTTTTACAACCCTTGCAGCCAAGAGCACCTTGTGGCATCTCTAACAGATACACACAATTCACAAGCAAAAATAGTGAAGGACACCGAACGAAAATCGAATAAGAAAATACACCAGAACCGTATACCTAGCGATAACAAAAATAATTCACATCAGTGGAGTATAGTCGAGTTTAAAAATCAAATTCAAAACACGGTCAGTAGCCTGATGGGTAACGCTTAGGTAAAATTTTTTCGTGATTCAAACTGTCATAGTGTCAGTTCGAATCACACGATCTTCTTCACTATTATTTCAAACGCTATAACCTCTTCGGGGGTCACGGGAGGTATCTCTCCTTCAGTGATACTCCACTCCTCTTGCACTCTCAACACCTCATCACACTGTGGGAAGAGAACAGCAACGATTCTTGCCATGTCAGTTTTACTTTTTTGCATTTGACTACTGTTGTTGTGTAGTGTTTTCATGACTATCCTGTAGGTGCTGCATCATGGGTTGTTATTTAATTCATCCCTTAGGGAGCAGAACGCGTTATATTTACTTTAGCGGATCACAATCCTCAACTCTTTCCGTTTGTTGACGAATTCCGCATGCAACTGTGGGTAGGTGTTACGGTTTCTTGCTTTTTATTGCAAGCGTCTTAACCTGTTGCACTCCGATCGCACATGGGCGACTTCTGAGTTCCACCAATAGACTGGTTTGATAGCCCCTGCTGGTTGTCTTTGTCGTGTCATAGAAGCATCACATGCGGTAGTTAGCCACTTCATGACTTTTCTAGCCTGCCTGTTCGCATCGGCCTCTGCGTCAAGCTGTGCGATTTGGTCTTCCAGTATATAATCGAGCAGTTCCACAGCGAGATCCTTCTCTTTCCACCCATTTTTTTTCGGTTCTCTTCGCCAATTTACCAGTGATGAATCCCCTGTGCGGTAATATTTCGTACATCACGGCTTGGTGGTCACTGTGGGTGTAGGTGTCCAAAACTCGCCACTCCATACTTCTTGCCAACATGGAGCTGGCAAATGTGATGTCGATGTTGAACCGGCCTCTCTCGTTTATGAAGGTGTCATCGATACCATCATTAAGCAACACCACATCTAGGACTGCGAAGACTTCAAGTAGTGCCTGGCCTCTACTGTTGGTCCTTGTGCTTCCCCATTCTACTGCCCAAGCGTTGAAATCTCCTGCAACTATAACAGGGCTCTCATCGCTAGCTTCTTGTGTTATTCTGTCCAAAAAGCATTTGAAATAGTCTATTTCCCACCTTGGTGGAGCGTAACAACAATAGAAATGAATTCCTCTGACCTTAGCAATTCCTTCCAGCCGCTGGACACTTCTACATTCCATGGGTGAATTTCCAGTTGTCCAGATGGCCGCTGTTCCGCTGCTGTCTTCCTCACATGTAATAGTACTAGTGCCAGGCATCCTGTACTGTTCATTGATGAGTACCACGTCGGCACCATATTCCTTAACCGTTTGAGAAAGGAGATCTTGTGCGGCTCCACAGTGGTTTAAGTTGATTTGAATGCACTTAAACGTGTCTATTTTTATTGAGAAAATTGGACATCGCGTTTTTAAATGCTCGGGATTTGTAACTCCCTGTTGAGTGGTGGATACCGCCTTCGCATCCTGATTCGCAGAACATGCATTTGGGTTGTGCTTTACAACCCATTGCTTGGTGGTCTTTTTCTCCGCATTTCAAACAGTTTTCCGAACGATCTTCTTCGTATTTGCAGGATTTCGCCACATGACCGTATTGCCAACATCTGAAACATCGTGTGGGTGCGATGTATTCTCGAAGTCTGCGTCTCACCCATCCAACCCGTAGGAAACCTGTAGCCAGCAACATGCTAGCTTTTTCTCTTGGTAAGCGGATCATGGCAGCCTGAATGCCATCTGGTTTCCTTCTTAAGCTCTTTACCGCTTCCTTCGGGATCCCGTTCAGCGCAGGGAACTCTCTAGCGATCGCTGTCAGGATTTCCTCCACAGTGGTCACCTCATTTAAATCACGACACTCAACCGTGATATCCTGTGACACTGTTTTGACATTAGCATCTTCCTTTAATACTTGTTGTTCCTTTGCTTTCAGTGTCTCGGTAGTGGCCTCTGGTCGGCGTTCCAGTTCTAGCAGCAATTCCCCTTTTGCTGTCTTTCGAACTTTATTTACGCTATTTCCGAGTTCACTTAGCCTTCGTTAACTTCAGTATATCCGTGTATGTTCTTTCCCCGGTTTTTGATATTATTGTAGCGTCCGGGCGTGGTCTCCTTCTTTTCATAATGTTGGCCTTCTCAGTATCACCTTTTGGAGCTTCTTCACCCGCCAATCTCGCACCTCTCTTCCTTCCCCCCTGGCCAATTGTAAACCAATTATAATTGGGTGATTCAACATTGATCTGCCCCGGGGCCCTGCTTACGTCTGTGTGCGAATTTTGCTTTGACTGGATTTGCAGGTTTCCATCGCTTGCTTCAGGCTTCTTTAAGCGATTTTTCACTTCCTTATCGTAAAGGCAGTCAATGGCCTTAATCAGCTTTCGAACGGCATTAGTAATATGCCTTTGCTTTTTAATTTTAATCGTTCTCGTTAATTCCGCGATACGCTCTCCGGGGTGCCCAAACACCAAAGAACCATCATCACCTCCATCACAGTTCTGACCCGCGCTCGTCTCCACTGCTTGTTGCCGCCATAAATCCTGCAAAACCTTCCCTTGTACAACTGTGAAAGCCCAGCTGATGCTGTGAGTAGAGTGGAGCAAAATTAAATCTGCGAAAGGCGAATACTGTGGGCAACCTCTATAGTTTTTCACCGATTGTCGGAAGTTCAATTGTCAATAGACAAAACTTACCCGATGATGAAATAACTACAGTGTATTTTTTTTCAATTCAGATTGAGTGTCAATTTACGTTTGCAACCTTTGACAAAACTTATTGTACAGTATTGCTGCTCATGTGAGTAGAAATATTAATCTGGCCGCGGCCTTAGTTTGTATAAAATCGGTTTTTTTTTAACCATGCTTCACGTTGACGTTTCAGTAGAGCAACAAATTGTCGTGAAATTTCATAGAAAACTTTGAAAACCCGTTCTGAAGCATACTTTTATTAAAACAAAGATATGGCAATAAATGTTTGTTTTGAGTTTTGTTCTAGAGTATATCCAAGATTGAAAAAAAGACGTTGAAGATATTATTAGGTCGCTCTTCCACATAAAAATGGATAAAATATTCATCAGATCGGCAATGTGATCCGATCTTCCTACCAATTAATTATTCATGTGATTGGTAAAAGTGGCGTAAAAAGAGTACGTAAAGCAAATTTTACATAACAATCTTAACGTGCAAAAAGTTGATGTAAAAATGTTCATTGTTACATAAATAAATATCACTGATAGAGAAATACCTCCTGTGACCATCGAAGAGACTCTTGGCTGCAAGGGTTGTTAAAAAAACAAGACCCAGGGACTAGATGGTATTCCAACGATGTATTGAAGACTGCTTTAACAAAAAAGGCGGTGGTCTTCAGCAGTCTCTTCAGGATTGCCTCCAAAATAGGACAATTTCCTTAACGATAGAAAAAGCAGCGACTTGTGCTTATACCAAAAGGAGTCAAGAATCCAAAAGCGCCGTCGTCCTATCGCCCGTTGTCCATGTTGGATTCAACAAGGAAAGTGTTAGAACGAGTAATTGCTACTCGCCTGGAACAATTCACTGAGGGGATATCGGGGCTCTCTGAATGGCAGTATGGGTTCCGGAAAGGTAAATCAACCGGTAAGGCTCTATATGAGGTGCTGTATTCCAGAATACTACCCTTATTAGATTTTTAACACTGAATCTCATTACTTTTCTAACACACCTTTAAAACTACATCTGTTCATATCATATCTAATTCTCACTTAATACATAACATTAATAAACTTTCACAATATTCTATATCAAGCCATTTCATAACATGCCCCTTTTCATAACATGCACCTTTTTTCATTCAAAACATAGCACTTTGATTTTCGTTCAAAGTTTATTCAAAATTAAAAGTCACAGAGACAAAAGGAATACTTTGAGAAAATTTGTTTTGTTCACATTATAATTTCCAACCAATTAGAACAATAAGTAGCATAAGAAGAGAGAAATTTTAATAGTAAAATCAGTATTCAGTTTGAGTTGTGAGTTCATAAAAGCGAGTAGTAGTTTGAGTTAGCAATTGAAGTATCAGTATTGAGTTAGAGTTATAGTTTTGAGTTTTGGAGTAGAAGTTTGAATTATAAGGGTTTGAGAGTTTAAAATAAATATATCGAAGAGACAAAGAAAAGATCTTTCTTTGATAATGGATTATCAATGGCAATAAATGTCCGCTCAAACAATCGGAGCGAATAAACATTGCAACGTGAATTGATGAAGGAATATTAAATAAAGAAATAATAAAAGGTCCCCGGTCTTCCCTCAACCGAGGAAGCACGGCGCCGGACTGTAACACTGGTGGCAGCGGTGGGATACCGATGATGATAATGCTCATGATACCGATGATGATGATACCGATGACAATCATGAAGACTTAATTTTCAATTGCATGGAACGGATAAATAACACTGGTGGCAGCAGAAAAATCAAAGAAACATTTAGAGAAAATAAAAACAAAATAAGAAGAAACAAAAAAACACAAAATTAACAAAAAAAATTTTTTCAAGAAAAAAAAAAGAAAAAAAAACCCGACATAAAATAACGAAAAAAAACATAAAACTACGAAAAAAAAAGACCAGGATATTCAACTTCTAGGGCGCGAAGTCTGCCTGGCAAGAATAACAAAATAAAATAAGATAAAGAAAGAAAAAAAAAGAAGAACTCAACAACACAACAGACACAAGAAAGAAAAAAAGTGACGAACAAGACTGGAAGCAACTTATAGTTATATAACAAGTAGTAAGAAATTTTTGCATATAGATTTTTCTCTCTTCCTTTTTTTTTGTAGGAATATTTAACTTGGAAGTTTTCCTTTTCAACAAAAATATTTTTTTCGAGAGAAATTTCTTTGAAAATTCTCTTTTCAGTTTTTTTTCGACGACATTTCTGTTTTTTTTTCTCGTCGAAAATGTTCTTTCTTTACAGCTTTGGGTCCAATTTATCTATCTTTTCCATATACGAGGGTTGCCTTTTATATTTCGGGATTAGAGAACAAAAACAAATATTGATCATCGAAAATCACTTTATTGTTTTTCAAAATATTCCCCATGAAGATCTATACACTTTTGCATGCGTTTGAACCAATTGTCGAAGCACTTTTGCCACTCTGATTGAGGTATCTCCAACACATGCATTCTGAATGCAGCAACCGCTTCTTCAGGTGTCGAAAAACGTTGACCTCTCAGTTTGTTTTTTACGTACGGGAATAAAAAGAAGTCATTCGGTGCCAAGTCAGGACTCTACGGCGGATGACCCATCAAATCGATGTTTTGGGTGCTCAAAAATGCAGTTGTCGCAGCCGAGGTGTGAGAGCTCGCATTGTCGTGGTGAAGAGTGATCTGTCTTCGGCGGTTGGTTTTCCTGATTTCTTGGAAGACAACTGGCAAACAAATGGTTGTGTACCGCTCAGAATTGACTGTTCTGCGTTGTTCTAGTGGTACGGTTGCGACATGTCCAGTTTTTCCGAAAAAACAGGCGACCATTTGCTTGGAAGTGCTTCGTGCGCCAACAACTTTTGTTGGATTTGGCTCATCTTGAAACACCCAGACAGTCGACTGCTGTTTACTTTCGGGCTCATACGCGTAAATCCACGATTCATCACCTGTCACGATGTCATAGACGTGTTTCGAAGCACCGCGACCGTATTTTTTGAGCATTTCTTTCGACCAATTGACACGAGCCTTTTTTTTGGGCGATTGACAAATTGTGTGGGATCCAACGCGAACAAATTTTTTTGACAGTCAAATGTTTATGCAATATTGAATGTATGCTGGTCCCACTAACGCCTACGGTTGTCTCAATCTCACGATAGGTCACATGACGCTCTTCCAATATCAGTTCGCGCACAGCATCAATGGTTTTCGGAACAACAACTGATTTTGGACGACCTTCACGAAATTCATCTTGGAGTGAACTACGACCACGATTGAATTCACCATACCATCGATAAACACTGGTCCTTGATGGAGCTTCATCGCCAAAAATTGAATTAAGTTCATCCATGCACTGTTGCTGAGTTAATCCACGCCGAAAGTTGTAAAAAATAATCGCACGAAAATGTTGACGATTTAATTCCATTTTTGGGCCGAGATAAATCTTTTAAGTTACTGTAAACAACACAAATAGCGCTCGTATGTCAAAACGTTCTGAGTGCGTATAACCTCAAAAATGTCCAACTTTACGACAGAGCTGGTACTTGCCGGATTGCAACGCTAGGGTTGCCAAATCCCGAAACATTGGAGGCAACCCTCGTATATATTGAATAATAACGCCTTTTTTTTCCATCACCATAATTTTAAGAAGTGATAACAAATTTTCGCCATACATTATTTCAAATTTTCACTATTACGAGTCCTTACTACACGAGACAAGCGGCTAGGCAGGGGGAAGAACAAATCCACTATCAACAGATACACAATAAACCCCCTGAAATGGCTCTTTCTGTCGGTATTTCTGATGTTTTCAGAATCGTCCCTACCTTTGTCGGGAAACCCTGCGACTTAGATAAATTTATTTCCGGGGGAGATGTTTTATTTAGATCCATAAAAAGGCAGACCCGGATATATACGAAACATTTTTAGAGCTAGTCAAAAATAGACTAGAGGGTGCTGCATACGATCTTATTAGGTATAGCAAAATCGCTAAGTGGGAAGATTTAAAGGAAAAACTAGAATCGGAATATAGAGAGGAGCAATCTCGGTCGACGGCACACAATGAGTTGATTTCCCTGAAACAACACTTCAGAGAAACGTTCGGGAATACGGAGATAGAGTTGCGAATGGTCTGAGGACTCTGAACTCTGCCACGTGTGAAATAACAGCAGATGCGGTGGTTAGGGAATTCTTGATGGAAGAAAACACAAAATTGGCCGTACAAACATTTGAGGATGGACTAAAGAACGAACAGCTAAAGATACTAGCTAAAGCCCATGGGGGAAACAGTTTAAAACAGTCGATTGCCCATGTAGTAGCGCATGCTGCTCTAATGGACAACTCTCCCAGGCCATATCACTATAATGAAAATCCTAGATTTAATCGAATAGTCTGCCAAACCTGTTGTAAGCCAGGGCATACACAGGACACATGTTATCGGAACATCCAGTCCAATACTTTTCCGAATAGACAACCCATAAAAAGGGAATACAACATTTTATGAAATTTCTGTGGACGGAATAATCACACAGAGAACGAGTGTAGATACAAGATATCTAGGAATGGATCGTCTTTAACAAATTACCAACAAGGTACAACAACGCGTAACCGATTCCGAAATAATCCTACAACCTCTGAAAATCGTTTTGGTGAAAATTCTAGGACCACCAATAGACAAAACGATCGGCAAAATGTTCACTTTTCTCGGGTGCAAGAGTCGGAAAACGAGGCCTGACGCCAACCAAAATTTATGGAAGACAGACAAAATTTTTCTATTTACAGCATTAGATCTTTGGAAATAGATAACGACCATTTTAATGAAGCTCCCAGCCAAATTTACCCTGAGCCCGCTATACATATTAACGAAGATAAACCTCACCCCAATATAATGACTCCGATTCAGACTACAATTCTGGAAAATAATTCATCAACAAAGACTGAAACCTCAGCAGTATTAAAGACTGAAACTACGGAATTTTTAGAAAAAATACAAACAAAAATCCCTCATATTTCGGCTATCCCTATCGACAACCCCGACACTTCAGCAACAAAGACTGAAAATTCAGCAGTGTTAAAGACTGAAGATCCAAAAGTTGCAATTAAAATCGAAACCCAAGTCAGTTCAACAGCTAACACTGATGAACATATCTTTTCAGCAGCAAAGACTGAAGGATTGAATGTTTCTACAGCAGATAAAACTGAAGAAATAGTTCAAATAGCAAATAGGACTGGGAACCAAGATGTTCTAACAGCTAATAAGTCTGAAGAACTATACGATTCAGTAAATGAGACTGAGAAACTAAATGATCCATCAGCAGTGAGTAAGACTGAAAAGGTAAATGTTCCGACAGCAGTTAAAGCTATGGAAAATGACAACACTAAGTCGAAAACACTAAATATTTTGAACAACGAAACTGAACACAAACACTTACTCAAACACGAAATAATAAAAAATGAAAATAATAATTTAACTAAAATAGGTATTGTAAAAAACAACTATATAAATACATTACAAATTTTTTTTAACAACAATAAAAATTTATTCGAATACAAAATACAAAAAAATAATAAGTTACACCGTCATTTAAATTATTTAAGATCATTTTTCAAGAAGATTTTTGGTAATAATCTTCTTTATTCAATCATCATAGTAATAGGCCCAAAAAGGTTTTGGAAAATTTTCCATAAATATAAGGAAAAGATAAACACATAACAAATGGCCTTTGTTTTTTATTCAATATATATGAAATAATCAAACAATTGTAGGAAATTACGGAAATGATAAAAAAAAAAAAAATTTTTGCTAAAGAGGGGGAATAAAGAAAGAAAATTTTTGAGTTAATATATATATTCGAACGGAAAAGAGAATTTTGAAACATAATATTAATATTATATAATTAATATAATAAGTAATAATAATTTTTGGATAAGAAAAGAAAAGGTTCCAAGGAGAAATATTTAAATTTAGTTAATATATAATGTAAATAGACAATAGTGTTAAGAAGTTTTTGAAATTTAAATATTGTAACCTTTGATTAATTTTGAAAACCATTGTAATTGAACGAAAATCCAAGTCTTTAATTAATCTTAATTTAACGTGCGACATCGTTCGCAATGCCAAAGCTGGAGCACGCAAGAAAGTTGAACACCTTGAATTGTATTGAATTATATTAAATATCTTGGTATTATACTCGACAGCAGGTTGACCTTTAATGAACACCTAAGAAAAACGAGTGAAAAAACGGCAAGACTATGCAAAGTTTTAGCGATACTGCTACCCCATGTTGGTGGACCCCGCCCCCACATGCTGATAACCAGTATTCACACCTCCACTATAATGTATGCAGCTCACATATGGGCAGTAGCCGCACAGTATAAGTCGTACATGAGAGGAATGAACTCAGTACATAGGCTGGCATCATTAAGAGTATGTTGTGCATTCCGAAGGGTATCCGAAGATGGCATAAATGTCTTGGCCGAGAGGAAATCACTTGATATTGCAGCTAAAAAAGCATTGCGTTGCATGAGGTCTCACAAGAGAATCCCGGAGAATGCGGTCACAATTAGAGCCTCAAACCTAAGAGAATGGCAACGAAGGTGGGATTCTTCTACCAAATGACGATGGACCCACACTACCGCGTAGTGTAGTGAAGAACGTGTGATTCGAACTGACGCTATGACGGTTAGAATCACTAAAAATGTAACCAATGCTCAACACGCCAGGCCACTGCCGTGTGTACGAATTCGATTTCTAAACTCAAGTACACTCAACTGATGGGGAATTGCTATAGTATTATTGCTTGGTATACGGCTAGTGTGTATCTGTTAGAAACGCCACAACACCATGATACCTGATGTACAAACCTGGGTGAAAAGAAAATATAGTGAGCTAATATCAGGACATATCAAGACTAATGACCTTGCCCGGAAAAAAAAAATTATCATGGAAAATTTAACAAGCTTCAGGACTTGCTAAATAAGGCTAAGACCGGTTCCCGGTTGTAGTGCCGATGATGATGCATATCAGGACATGGATGCTTTCGACAATACTTGGACAAGTATAAGCATCTCAATTACCCATAATGCTTGTTCTGTGAAGGCAAAATAGAAACACGTACTCACAGAGTGCGGGAGATTCGAGACCGCACGAACGATTTTGGAGAGACATATGGATAGTACAGTTACTCCAGCAGGGGTAATAGAACACATCCTAAGTTCCAAACAAGCATGGTCCGTAGCAAATGAAATTCTATGTGACATGATGCAGTGGTTGCGACGTGACAAGCGGAGTAACAGATAAATTTCGTCCCGACTTGTGATGGAATATCTAACAGAAAGTTCCGCAGGGATCAACGGGAATATGTACCTGGCGGGAGGTGGTTTTAGTCGGTCAAAATCCGACATGCCTCTGTATTGGTCCAGGAGTATCTTTTGAAGATTTCCATCTTCCTACCGAAAACAAAACAAAAAACACATGACCCTTCCCAGCAAATTTGTCGTTACCTTTCCATTATATTTTTATGCACCTGAAAAGTCTTTGAAAGGGGGTTCAGGCCAGCAAGAGCCCAAGCCAAATTCAATGAATCAGTAAACTTCCTCATAGACATAAGACACCACTCGAATATCCTTGACGTAAGATCATATAGAAGAGCAGATTGCGACTCCGATCATCTTCTAGCAATGGGCAAAATTAGAAGTCGACTCGCAGCAAACCCACATCGACAGTCACGGGAGACGAGCAAAAAGTTCGATATTGATAAACTAAAAGACCTACGCAAAAGGGCTGAATATCAAGACGAACCGGCGAATAGGTTAGCATCCTTGAGAATGAGAGTAGTGAGGAAGAGGAAAGCAATAATGTGGACACTAAATGAACATCGATCAGAGACACAATCAAACAAACAGCCCAAAAGGTATTAGGATTTAAAAAAACAATTAAGTCCAAACCTTGGTTTGACGATGAGTGCAGGGCAAAGATCGAACAACGTAAACGCTTCAGAGTGATCCACTTAGAAAGATATGATGAAGTCAACGCAGAAAGATACGCGACTTTTCAAACGCAAAAAACGCGAATGGGATAAGACACGAATCGAAAACATCCTAGAAAATGCCAGAGCAAAGAATATCAGAGGTATGTATGCGGCATAAACTCAATTAGAAATGGCTACCGAGGGAGAGCCAGAATAATTCGAGACACAAACGGGTGCCTGGTGACAGAAACAAAAAATATCGTGACAAGATGGAAGCAACACTTTTAAAACCTGCTCAATGTGCGCACCCATCAACCACAAATAACGCACCAGACGTACATACAGCCGAGCCTCAGATCCCAGAGCACTCTTTCGACGAAGTTGTAGACGCAATAAATCGATTGAAAAACAGTAAGGCTCCCGGAATCGTCTGCATTCTTGCAGAGTTTACGCAACATGGAAGAGAGGCAACCGTTCGAAAGATCCACTATCTGATCAAAATTATATGTGATAAGGAAGTCATTCCGGAAGAATGGAAAACCTCAATAATCGTTCCCATTTTCAAAAAAGGTGACAGATCGGACTGTGAAAATGACAGGGGAATATCATTGCTCCCAACCACATACAAAATACTAACAAATGTCATACTGGTGAGAATCACACGGTACGCAGAAGAAATACTGGGAGACTACCACTGCGGATTCCGTAGGAACCTATCAAGAAGTGACCAAATGTTCACAATTAGGCAACTACTGGAAAAGAAGTGGGAATACGGAGAGACGGTTCACCAACTGTTCATTGACTTGAAAAAAGCCTACGACTCAGACGCAACGCAAATACTCTACCATATTGTAGTTGAACTGGGAATCCCGAAAAATATGCCGCACTCACTCAAATTTGCATGAACGAAAACAAATGGCCAGAATAGAAAACCACCTTTCAGAACCATTTGAACTCCGGGACGAACTAAAGCAGGGAGATGGTCTATCACCGTGTCTCTTTAACCTTGTGTTCGAGTATGTCATCAGAGAGGTACAAGACGACAACATAGCCTGATCATCCCTGAACGGGGTCACACAAGTGCTCGCATATGCGGATGACATCGCCGTTCTGGGCGATAATCTAGAGACTGTTAAAAATAACTGTGAAATCATCATGCAAGCGGCAGAAGAGGTGGGCCTAGAAATAAATGGAGATAAAACAAAATACATGATTACGGCGAGAGCAGGTGGATCTCAGATAACACATATAAACGTCAGAGGTAAGATATTTGAAAAAGTTAAAGAATTTAAATATCTGGGAACGATACTGACGGCCAGTAACGAAATGTCGAAGGAAATTAACAAGAGACTGCATTTCGGCAACGCGGGTTGGCACGCAGTCAGTAAACTGCTGAAATCCAGACTGCTATCACGTAACATAAAGCTCCGTGTCTATAGAACCATAATCATGCCGATTGTTCTATATGGACGCGAAACATGGGCTCTCACAAAACGGGAAGAAAACAAATTCCGTGTATTCGAGAATAAAGTTTTGAGAGGCATCTTTGGAGGTAAATATGACGAGGAGGCAGGACAATGGAGGAGACTCCATAACCACGAATTGGAAGAGCTATATCGCAAACCTACAATAGTGAGAGTAATCAAGTCGCGAACATTAAGATGGGCCGGACACGTGGCGCGAATGGGGAACGATAGGACCGTGCATAGAATTCTTGACGGTAGACCAACGGGAAAGAGACCGGTAGGACGGCCGCGACGGAGGTGGGAGGACAATGTTAGGTTTGACCTTGAGGAGATCGGATCGAATGGTCGAGCTCGGAAGGAGAGTGCCCAGGACAGGGAACGATGGCGAAGCCGAGTCGGTGAGTTCATGAACTTCCGAGTTCCTACAGGCCAATAAATAATAAATAAAATAATAATAAATAGAAAACAAAGGGCGAGTTGAATAGAAAACCATCTCTCAGAACTATTTGAAATCCGGGACGGATTAACACAGGGCGATGGCCTCTCACCATGACTTTTTAACCTTGTCCTCGAGTATGTCATCAGAAAGGTACAAAACGACAACATGGCCGGTTCATTCCTGAACGGCGTCACACAAGTGCTCGCATATGCGGATGACATCGGTGTGTTTACTCATGGTGTGAGTTAGGGAAATAGTCTCAACGTGGATGGTGCTAATTGCACGCAGCTGTTATTTATCGCTGGCTAAAAGGGCCGACAGCCGATGTGTGCATAGATCGTTTTTATGTACACATATTGAGGCTGGGATCAGCAAACTCAAGGGTAATATTCCCTGATATGCGGTCGTATAATATGCGAACCGATTAATTTTAATCCGTTGTAGCGATTCCGGAGACGATTCCGGAGACGCTACAACCATAAGTCGTACGCAATCTACCTTGAAGCTAATATTGTAAGAAAAATCAACCTCGGTAGACTCCGGTGGGCGGGACACCTAGCTCGAATGAGTGAAGAGGAGCCTGCCCGGAAAGTCCTTTGTGGCAGGATGTATGGAAGGAGACAGCGCGGCAGACCTTGTCTGCGATGGAGGGATGGCGTAGACCAGAACGCCCAGAGCCTGGGAATGCCAAACCGAATGACATCGGCTCGAAATCGGGACCGGTGGAGAGATTTTTTAAATAAGGCCAAGACCGGATCCCGGTTGTAGTGCCGATGATGATGATGATGAATTTTATTACAGGGAATTTATGATAAGGTAAGAAAAAACTCTTACAGGAATTTGTATGCGAAGGGAATGCAAGAAAAGGTAAGAATTCTTTTACTGGAGCTTTTTAGATTATACCTTAGATAATCCTAGACGCGTAAAGCATTTAAGATGCTAATGCGATTGCATTAGCGAAATTATGTGATTGGATGGGAGTTATGGGGTTTTTTTTTAGGTAAGTGAACCGTGGGGTTTGGCGGAACCGCCACAACTCCACAACCACGAATTGGAAGATCTATACCGCAAACCTACAATAGTGAGAGTAATCAAGTCGCGAAGATTAAGATGGGCCGGACACGTGGCGCGAATGGGGAACGATGGGACCGTGCATAGAATTCTTGACGGTAGACCAACGGGAAAGAGACCGGTAGTACGGCCGCGACGGAGATGGGAGGACAATGTTAGGTTTGACCTTGAGGAGATCGGATCGAATGGTCAAGCGTGGAAGGAGAGTGCCCAGGACAGGGAACGATGGCGAAGCCGAGTCGGTGAGGTCATGAACTTCCGGGTTCCTACAGGCCAATAAATAATAAATAAAATAATAATAAATAGAAAACAAAGGGCGAGTTGAATAGAAAACCATCTCTCAGAACTATTTGAAATCCGGGACGGATTAACACAGGGCGATGGCCTCTCACCATGACTTTTTAACCTTGTCCTCGAGTATGTCATCAGAAAGGTACAAGACGACAACATGGCCGGTTCATCCCTGAACGGCGTCACACAAGTGCTCGCATATGCGGATGACATCGGTGTGTTTACTCATGGTGTGAGTTAGGGAAATAGTCTCAACGTGGATGGTGCTAATTGCACGCAGCTGGTATTTATCGCTGGCTAAAAGGGCCGACAGCCGTTGTGTGCATAGATCGTTTTTATGTACACATATTGAGACTGGGATTAGCAAACTCAATGGTAATATTCCCTGATATGCGGTCGTATAATATGCGAACCGATGAATTTTATTCCGTTGTAGCGATTCTGGAGACGCTACAATCATGAGTTGTACGCAATCTACCTTGAAGCTAATATTGTAAGAAAAATCAAGCTCGGTAGACTCCGGTGGGCGGGACACCTAGCTCGAATGAGCGAAGAGGAGCCTGCCCGGAAAGTCCTTTGTGGCAGGATGTATGGAAGGACACAGCGCGGCAGACCTTGTCTGCGATGGAGGGATGGCGTAGACCAGGACGCCCAGAGCCTGGGAGTGCCAAACTGGATGACATCGGCTCGAAATCGGAACCGGTGGAGAGATTTTTTAAATAAGACCAAGACCGGATCCCGGTTGTAGTGCCGATGATGATGATGATGAATTTTATTACAGGGAATTTATGATAAAGCAAGAAAGAACTTTTACAGGAATTTGTATGCGAAGGGAATGCAAGAAAAGGTAAGAATTCTTTTACTGGAGCTTTTTAGATTATACCTTAGATAATCCTAGACGCGTAAAGCATTTAAGATGCTAATGCGATTGCATTAGCGAAATTATGTGATTGGATGGGAGTTATGGGGTTTTTTTTCAGGTAAGTGAACCGTGGGGTTTGGCGGAACCGCCACAACTCCACAACCACGAATTGTAAGATCTATACCGCAAACCTACAATAGTGAGAGTAATCAAGTCGCGAAGATTAAGATGGGCCGGACACGTGGCGCGAATGGGCAACGATTGGACCATGCATAGAAGTCTTGACGGTAAGCCAACGGGAAAGAGACCGGTAGGAAGGCCGCGACGGAGATGGGAGTACAATGTTAGGTTGAACCTCGAAGATATCGGATCGGCTGGTCGAACGTGGAAGGAGAGTGCACCAGACAGGGAACGATGGCTGAGTCAAGTCGGTGAGGTCATGAACTTCCGGGTTCCTACAGGCCAATAAAGAGGTAGAATAGGTAAACGGAAGGTTGGTTTGAATATTTGCAAATCTATGGACTATTTTAAAATTTGTCTTGTGGTGTACTTTAGTTATCCAATATATACATTTATTTCCGTATCGAAAATTACAAAATTGAATGTGAAAAAGCAAAATAAAAGAAAAACGCATTTTCGGATTTAAAAAAGAAGTATTGAAAAGTGTAAAGGGTAAGGAAAGCGCGTTTTTGGATTAAAAGAAAAACGGGGAACCGTGTTTTTGTTTATATTAGTTTTAATGAGTTTGTCATCATCAGAAAAGGACTACGAATATATATATATATATATATATATATATATATATATATATATATATATATATATATATATAATAAAAATAGAACTGTGAAAATAAGTGTAGTGTTTTCTTTTTGACCTAAATAATAAATAATTCTGGTTGATCCTGCCAGTAGTTATATGCTTGTCTCAAGATTGAGCCGTCCATGACTAAGTACAAACTAAATTAAAAGTGAAACTGAACATTTTAAAGCTTTCTTGTTATACAGGCAAAACAGCAACACCAAAGGATACCAGTTCAACATGGACTCGTGCTAAAGGTCAACCCAATCAACAGAACCAAGATTTAAGGAACCTCATCAAACCCAGCAACAACAGCCACCGCAGCGAAATTGCACCACGCCAAAGTGAGTACGCTCCTTCATTATATGTATCATTATACTTTTGTGTGCAATTCTATGCGACATTACAATCGAACAATAAGAAGTTCGTGGAAATATTTGTATTCACTCTATCTTGAATATGATTGAGATTGGACCAAATTTGTTGGAACGGGGGATCACAAGTAGTGAATATTGGTTTCGCTTATGTTCCAAATATTCGATACATACATTTTAAGGATTCTTACTCGCTAAAAAAGTTCAAATGAGCACATCAAAAGTCAAAACGTCGATGATACATTTTATGATGGTCAGGGGGTTGTATACCTTCATTAAGTTCCTGATAATACTACTTTGAGGTTCTTACCCAACTCTCGAAAAAATAAGAAAAAATAGACATGAATTGCACAAAAACAAGTCATGGGTTCAGCATCCTGACAATGAACTGAATCATACTGCAAAGTCTGACAAATTATTTCCAGCCCCCTATAGCACTATATTGTCTGCCTTATTTGCCTGACTTGGCATTATAAGACTTTTATATGTTACCCAAGGCCAAACGTATGATGAAAGGAACAACATTTTAAACCGAAGAAAAAGCTAATGAAAAAAGACTTCCAACACAGTTCCAAACAATAAAAACTGCACATGAACATGCGGATTTAGAAAGTTGAAAGACGTAATAGATAAATATTTATTAAATTAAAATACAACATTAGTGTTCCTATGTTACAGCCACACCTCGAAACATTGAGGAATTATTAACTGTCCAGTTTTAGTTCGTTAGTTTGTAACTTAGATCTAAGAGTCTTTTAGGCCGCTTGTTCTAAGCCAATAAACGGGGTGTAGCCCCGCTAAATTAAACGGTAGGGTCGGGTCACTCGTGCCTTTTTGAAAGGCAAATTTTTAAATTAAAAATTCATTAATATAGTGTTTAGTCCCTATACATGGAAAGTTAATGAAACAACATGCATTTTTTTAATTTTTTTTAGCACTTTTAGTTACTTTTTAAAGCGCCGGACGACCCTATCATTTAAGGATGCCAAAAATGACCCACCTTAGAGAAGTTAACCGGTTGACCTTGTAGGAACACCTTCAGAAAACGAGTGAAAGGACGGCAAGATTATGCAATGTGTTAGCGAAACTTCTAGCCAATGTTGGAGGACCTCGGCTCCACGTAAGGAAGTTGATAACCAGCACCAACACCTCCACTGTAATGTACGCAACCCACATATAGCCAGGAGTCGCACACTATAAATCCTACATGAGGAGTGAAAACTCAAAAAGGAAACGATTTGAATTAGCACCTAAGGAAACTGCTGATTTGCATGAGGTTGACACGCTAGCCTTACAAGGCGATCGGCGGCTAATACGGAAGACCATCAACATTTCACGGCGCCGAGACCTGAGAAAAAGAAAATTAAAAAAAGAACGCGAACTAGTTAGCCGTTCAAATACTTTGTTAATGACTCTCTTCTTGTTCGCCGTATTCTCTGTATTAATCGTTTAGTTAGAAAAGTATCTGACTCTGAAATTATCTTTCTGTTGACCTTCTTGTGCCCCTATCATAGATTTGTTATGCTCAAATTAGAATTACAATTTTGTGACGAGATATGCGATTATAAATCAATCAAGGATTTGAGGTTCTAAGGAAAACTAGTGTGACACAATTTGCATCTGTTGTAACCCCACTCCACAATCAATTAAGTTCCTTCCACATAACTCATATCAAATCAATTAACATAATATAGCACACGATGCAATTCCTCGCTAATTGCGCACCCAGTGACTCGTTGTCGCTCCCCAAGCTACGGGCTTTCAAATTGCAAATGCCTTTTTTGCCTCGTATCTAAAAACAAGTGCCACGCCTGGAATGGGACACTGCCGGCGCCTTCAGGGGCAATTGTCGTATGATGGGTGTCATAATACCGTTTAACGGAATTTCGGTTAAATTGCTGAGGTCTGCGAAAGGCAGGCATATGCATAACAACGAATCGCCAATCAATTAAACGATAAGAATTGCTTGAACGAAGGCTATTGTACTTTAAATGGATCGATCAAGTACGAATATCATTTAAGCGATTAGTTGATTAAGATTAAACGGATCAATCAAATGGCGATAGAAATTAAGCAATGCAAATGACTCGTGCCAGTCAATTCGACTCAATATGGTTCATGCGTTCCGAGACATATCAAGTGGGGAAGAACAGAGTACGTAGTCTGCGATACTCCCCCAATAATTTAGGTATAATAGGAGCGGTTGCAAAGGAAATTGTGGTAATCGATCAGAGTAAAAGGTCGCGGCCTCGCTTAAGTACACCGGGCGTTTTACTATGAATAAAATAATTAAAACTTAATTAGGTTGTAAGAGTAAAAGGTCGCTGCCTCGCAAAAGTACAGCGGGTCTTTTGCTTCTAAATAAAAATATATTAAGAACACATAATAAATCAAAAGATTAAAACTAAAACCTTTGTTAGTTTTCTTTAACTCTACACTGGGGATCCGAAGCAACAAGGGTGGCCCGCCCTCCCACATGTGATATTATCAAAAATAACTTTAACGTCAATTGGCGCAGGATACTCCCGGTGCCAGATAAATAGCTTAGGATTTTTATATTAATATTAAGATAGGTACGTAACTTTAAGATTAATTGGCGCAGTCGGTAGGATCAAGGAAAGCCAAGTTCAACACTTGTAAGCACTTGACAAGCCTTGATCTCTCCAATAAATATAACCGATCGTACTGGGTGAATGGGAGCGAACATACGGGGCAAAGTCTCTGATTGCTTTCAACCCAGCGAAGGGCAGTACGATCCTTGTTCCTGTTCAATCCAAGTTGACATGCAGTCTCCATGTGACACCTCTGGATAACTACTTTCGCACCCGCCAAGTAGTGAACCGACGCATACAGCGACATCCTGAGAAAGATTGGCGCAAGCCTAATAACCTTGTCCGTAAAACCAAATTATTAGGCAAATTTAACAAACCTCGGATATGGACTGGATACACGACGACCACAGAAACGAAAATGGCTAAACGATTTAAACATTTTCTTATGGAACGACCGCTCACTATACAGAGTTCGAGCTGCACGGCAGCTAGCCGATGCCCTGTCCGAATATAAGAAATAAGATGGCCGGGAAGTGGTGTTATTCAAAGAAACTAGCAAGACATTTATTTCAGCTGTGACGCAAAACACCAACCGCTCGGGGTAGGTTTTCTAGTCATCCAAAAACTGAAGCCTGCCATCATCGGGTGTAATGCAATAAACGCAAGACTACGCACTCTTCACGTGCGAGGCAAGTTTAAGAACATAAGTCTCATAAACGTTGACGGACCTACAGAGGTGTCCCTTGACGACGAAAAGGAAGAATACTACGAGAACGTCGAACGGGCCCTCAATGCCTGCCCAAGATACGATGTGAAAATCGTTCTTGGTTATTTGAATGCGAAAATAGGCCGGGAGCCGGTTTTCGGGTACTACGCGGGTTCCCATAGTTTGCATGAGAACACTAATGGCAATGGACTACGAGTCATCGAACTGGCAGCATCAAAAAACTTGGTCGTTCCGAGTACTATATTTTCGCGTAAAGATATCCACAAAGCCACCTAGGTATCACCTGATGGGGCCACTCGCAACCAAATTGACCACGTGTTGATAGATCGCCGCCACTCCTCGAACCTACGAACGTACCGAGGTGCCAACGTCGATTCGGATCACTATCTTGTTGCTACAGTTTTCCGAGCGCGGATTGCCTTACAGAGACGTATTGCATCCGCGGATCAGGTTCGAATCAACACGGCCGCCTTACGCAATGGGAATACCAGTAACAAATTTGGTCATGCGCTAAGACTCGCCCTCGAAGAGCTCGACGGAGAGAGGGTAAGTCCTGGGACCAGAATGCCGGGCGTAGAAGAGAAATGGAAACGCCTTAAGAATACTGTCATTAGTACTGCCAACTCCACCTTATGCAATAGTCGTAGAGATCGGAGCGACTGGTTTGATGATGAGTACAAACTAGCGACTGAACGTAAGAATGCTAGATACCGGGCAATGCAGCAGTCTCATAGGACGCGGATGCGCGAGGAGAAATACAAAGAGCTCAGAAGATATGAAAAAAGACTTCAGAGAGAAAAGAAAAGTGTCTGAAAAAAAACCTTGTCTGTGAAATAGAGAGAAGTAGAGAGCGAGGTCCGCACCAGGCGCGGAAGTTGTACCAAATAATCCGCAGTATGACGCGGTACACACCACACTGCACTTACTGCAGGGATAAAGAAGGTAATCTGATCACCGAACCTGAAGGCATACTGGAGGGACGGTCTGGCCTGTCTCCTCTTCAACCTGGCGTTGGAGAAAGTAATCCGTGACTCTGGCGTTACAACGAGAGGGACTATTGTCACCAAGTCCAGCCAGATATTTGTCTACGCAAATGACATCGACATTCTCGGTAGATCTGATTCGTCTGTACAGGACTCCTTCACCCAGATCGAGCAGGCGGTACAAAAACTGGGACTGCACATTAATTAGGGGAAAATTAAGTACATGGTGGCAACTTCTGCGAAGAGAAGACCTAACGTTGGTCAAACTATCAGGGTAGTGGAGCACGAATATGAAGTAGTGCAATCCTTTAACTACCTTGGGTCAATAGTATCAGCCGACAACAATATGGAAGAAGAAATACGCGAACGGCTGATCAAATCCAACAAAGCCTACTATGGTCTATCAAGGCTCTTTAAATACCGATATTTATCCAGAACATCCAAGCTGCTACTGTACAAGACCATGGTCTTACCAGTACTCATGTATGGATCCGAGAACTGGGTGGTCAGTAAAAGGCACTCTGAACTCTTAGCCGCGTTTGAGAGGAAGGTCTTAAGGAGAATTCTTGGCCCGTATATGAGGGTGGACAATTCCGGAGACGCTATAACCCTGAGTTGTACGCGATCTACCTTGAAGCTAATATTGTAAGAAAAATCAAGCTCAGAAGACTCCGGTGGGCGGCACACCTAGCTTGAATGAGTGAAGAGGAGCCTGCCCGGGATGACCTTTGTTGCAGGATGTATGGAAGGAGACAGCTCGGCAGACCTTGTCTGTGATGGAGGGATGGCGTAGATCAGGACGCCCAGAGCCTGGGAGTGCCAAACTGGATGACATTGGCTCGAAATCGGGACCGTATTGCCGATGATGATGATGATGATCGTACGGGGCAAGACACCCTTACCCTTTGTCCGGAGCTGAGTCTGGCTTCAGAATTACAATTGTCAACCTACAAAATAAACACTCTGTGCTAACGATTTGACGATTAATTAAGTAAAACAAGATACACCTTCTTGCAGCCCTATCTTAGGTGTGTTATGCTCGAATTGGAATTCGAATTTCATGAAGAGAATTCCGATTACAAGCAATCAAGGGTTTGAGGTTCTAAGCGAAACTAGTGTGACACAAATTTTTCACCTATCGGGTTTATACCTTCACGGCTGGTGACCAACAATTTCCCGAGATGTTAAGCCAATAACAACTCTCATCCTCAACTAACAGATGCAGTCCCATACATTTCCGTATAATAGGGAACTTTGCAGCCAACATACTGAACGTAGTATCGCTAAATAGTAATTGTTTCCAAAACCCTTAATTTTTAAGAGACGATTTTTGCCATAATAATAATCTACAAAATATTATTGCACCTGACGAAAACCACTTTGATTGATAGAAATCAAATCTACAAAAAGTGTTCCGTGCTGAATTTTGAAACAAACAAACCGTATAACATCTCGTTGTATCGAATTGTTATTCAAAATGTTGGTCGCCAACGCTGCATTTCTGTTCTTAAGAGCTTCCTCCTTCCCCTGTATACCAAGCAACGCTGAATAGAAAGATTTATTATGGAATCCAACTGACCACTGACGCTGCATAAATGAGCATATAAAACCTACTTCACAAGATATTACCACATGTGACCTGTCAGCAATTCGATGTCAGCGGATACGCCTTTAATGCTCCCAAAAGACTTTTATGCTGTTTCATAATCTTACATCACTTGTGTCGGACAGCTCAATTCAGGGCGTGAACATGCTGCTACAACGATACCCTGACTCCCTTGCAGCATTGATTTGACGCGACCGCTTTTTGTTAGGTTGCGTCATAAAAATGAATAACACGAAGACGAAAACAAACTCAAAAACACTGTTAAAAACATTTCACAGAATCCACTTAATCTCTGCCTGTCAATCAAACTGTGGCACGAGTGTCGTCAGCTTCAAGCCATTGAACTCTGAATAGTCCTATCACAAGTTGTGACCACTCATTCACTTGTCTGAACATTAATTTGTTATATTTTTTATCTTTCGTGTCGTCCACTGTCCGTCAGTCCAAGTACATAGTTTCTTTGTGTTCCCAATCTAGAAGAGTTCGTTGCCCGAATAGGCAATTAAGCTCTAGGTATGCCCCATAGGCTGAAGTCTTAGTGCACAGAACACTCATTCTTCTATCCGGAAGTCGAGCTACCCAAGCGCATATTAAATCACGCCATCACTTCAATGTGATATTCAACTGTCCAATTGACATCCACACAACAGAGGAACTAGGAATTTAATTAGAAAAAGAAAAACTTTTACCTGAAACTTTTAAATAAACGGCTACCAGATGTAGAGTCAGGCGTCGATCGATTCGATACAACGAAGGACATAATCCATTCGCCTCAGTACAACCCAAGATACACAAAACGCTATGACAACCGGAAGGGGAAGAGCATCGGAAAATAATGAATTACACTGGCTTACGTGCTTACATACGCATTTATGCATTTATTCTGAACGGCATTGAGAAAAATCAATTCAAATGGAGATTGCTCATCGAGTAGAGTCTAGTTGGATCGGCCTTTCCTATCCCCGACATCTCTCCGGCACGCAAACAAAATAAGATCAAGTTGTTATGCTAAAAACGTTATTTTTAGATTTATTATTTACGCTAGCCTGATGACTGAAGGATAGGCTTTGAAGTGCGATTTATTATTTTCCGCTTCGGCAACTGCCAACCGAGTTTGAGGGAAAACTCGAAAGACGTCTTTATCTACCTTTGACGAAGGAAGCACATAATAACATAATGTGATGATGTGATTAGTCCATGGCCTTCGAGGGAGTAAGGCTCCTAAGCCATCCATCATTCACTGGTGAGCACAGGAACAAATTTCGCCGAGAACTTTCTTTTTTCAGCATCACACCAAACTGTACGTAGGAGATTAATCCCACCACCTCCTTTATGAACAGGTGCTTTCTCAAGCGACTCATTTTCGAGTCAACGCCCCTCGGTTTTATAAATATACCTAAAAATCTATCCGCATTTGTTCAGGCGAACACTTTGTGACACAAACTCTTAGCTTCGATTTTTCTTAAGGTTTTGATAAATATTTTGGTACTTCACTAAAATTAATTTCGTGACCTACTTATAAGATAAATTTTGGCGCAAGGCTAATAACCTTGCCCAGAAAAACAAACTATTATGGACAATTTAACAAGTCTCGGATATGGACCGGATACCGGTGGAGAGACTTGCTAAAGAAGGCCAAGACCGAATCCCGGTTGTAGTGCCGATGATGATGATGACTTATAAGATAAATAATTTTTAATAAAAAAAAAATAACGAGTAGCATAGTAGGTTTGTCACAATTGCAACATAAATAAATGGTTTACTGCCCAACATCTACAATGACAAATAATCGTCTGTTAAATATACGAACGTACGGTCTCATATATATTATAGTAACACAAGTTGTAAAAATATTTATAGTTATATACAATTGTTGTGGTTAACGTTGGTGTGTTCCCAATTGTTGCGGTTAAGGTGCTGTGTTTAAAAGTTACACGGCAAATTGGGTCGTGTTTGGTAATGCCATAATTCAAATTCAAAGTATTCAATTTATTATAATTATAATTGAAATTATATTCGACCTCTCCTCCTTTTTCATCGGAATTTTATCTCATTATCTATTTTTACCTCATTTAGTCTCCACGATTGCATGTAGTGTTTGAGAAACCAAAGAAAATTCGATACTAATGTTTCTTCATCATCATCACCATCATCGGCACTGCTACCGAGATCCGGTCTTGGCCTTATTTAGCAAGTAAAATTTGTTAAATTTTCCATAATAATTTGTTTTTCCTGCCGTGGCCTTCACGCAGTAATCCATAAGCTATACAGACAATTTCTGCCTCTTCAGGGTCGTGTCCTGGTGGCAGTTAGGCCAGTAGCGCCCGCCTCTCTGATGTGCTCAACCCTCTAGTAAGAAATTCTCTCTTAGTGAACGGTGTGTGATATACTTTTTTCGCCACAAAAATTTATGTATATAAATGCAAATTGGTTACCTGTGGTTCTTCTGTATAGACTGATCCACCACCTGTGGCTTTTCTCTATAGGTTTCACTCCCAACACGACCAGGTCGGCCGCCGCCAAACGGTGTCCTCTGACAGAAGTCGATGTGCCTCTGCTAATCCAACCCAACGAACGACGAGATGTCCACCTCCGGTTACCTCGTCACGAATCTCCTTGATAGTTTAGAAAACTGGCGTTATGGATGGGCTAGGCCGATCCAAATCAAACACTTGTGGTTGATGCTTTGTCTTTTATTATTGGAATGTTTTGGTTTCCCTTTCACAATTCTTAGTTTCACGTATACTTTTTGCTTTTTTGATTTTACAAAAAAAAAAGGAAAACTGTCTGCTCTTCCTCCTTTTTCTTTTCACTTCCAACAACAACGAACTCTACATGCACATTCCTTTTCCAACTGTATCCTCTTAAAAAAACAGTATCCATCAATCAATAACAAACGGAATCTAAAACCGTATTTTACAAGATACCAACTCTGCTGCCTCTCTCTCGCTCTCCCTCAACGTCCGCCCCGAAAATCGAACTCGAAACTTGTACACGATCCACACTCCAAATGGGATGTCTCCGCACACTTACATATGGATCGTGCACTTACTCCACCACCTTACCATCACATTATATTAAAATTAAATTATATTAAAACAAATAAATGATGGGGGCGGTGGATTGCCGAACGTCACGTAAGAGGTGGTCGTTCAGGTTACGTTCCACCAACTTGACCAGTGCCCTTGTGGGGTTTCTCTATATCACATGGAGAACCATCCCACAATTCTAACCTAATTTCGACCGCTAACCCCCCCCCCCCCCCCCCCCCCCCCACAAGACTGCGTGGCATTCTTAGGAGGGGAATGTCACGCCGGAGAGTGGACAGCGGAGAGCAAACAAACAAACAATCAACAAATCAACTAAATCAATAAATAAATAAATAAATAACCAATTAGGTGCTAAGTAGAGGTTAGTAAGTATTCTCTATATATTTAGTACTACTTATATATTAGGATTAGTAAAAAAAAATGGATAAAGAAATAACATTTAATAGGGGAACACTAACAACACTGATTCCCCTCTATCGCGGCGGGCCCGACACTTAAAACGATGGTCCGACCGAAAGCTCGACCGCCCACACGATCCGGTTAGGACCCATTCGCTAAGGCGAGGAGATCCCCTCTCGTCCAACCTCTGAAATGTCACCCGGCCGGCGAAAGCTTCCCGCTCCTATGCATTTCCTCTTGGACCCCTTTACTCCCAGTCCATGGGTTGGCAGATCGGGGGTTGCCCCGTTCCGGTGGCAAAACCTACCATCACCCGACATTATAATGCGCTTTCGCATTTTCATATTTGCGATCCAACCCCCAGCACTGGGGTTTGCCTCTGCAGTCTGCGCTGGGACTGCGCCTGCAGCATTAGGCCTGGCCTTAAAGACTTTTTCGTCAGACTCCATTTGGTATCCCTGCGACGAAGGTCCTTTACAAGGACGAAGATTCCGGAGGGTAACCAGAGTCTGGCCAGCTAGGATCAGGGGCTCCAAGATACAGGAAGGCTTATCCTTTCCTTATTTGTTCTTTTATAAAAAAAAAAAACGTTAGTCTATAACTATATGTTATCAACGTCCGCCGTTTGGGGTTCATCCTGATGACCTCGTGAGTAGCACGTGGTTGAACAGCTTTTCGCAGCCCTCCCCTGTATGGGTAGGGTCTCCGGGCGAGTACCTGCCGCAGTATCGACCTTGACAGGTCCCTTTGGCACGTCTCCCCGTTCGGCTGCCACATGTTCAACCCCTCCCGCCCCATTGTTGGTGAATTGAATGGAGAATGGCACGGGATTTACGGTGGTTCGGGGAAAAACCAAACAACCACCCGGCCCGCCTACCTTACAATTCCGAGACAGGAAGTCGTACCCCAACAATCCGTCTTCGTCCAAACCCGGCAAGGGGTCTACTATTTGGAACCTGCAGGGAATCTCATGGTGCAACTTGAAACTCGCAGTGCAGCCTCCCCTCGACTTGCCTTTGACAAACAGCGCTTGGAGCGTTGTAGATTTATGCACATCCATGCCATATCCAGGATGGAGTGCCTTCAGCTTCAACAGGCTGATCTCAGCGCCGGTGTCCACGATTAGGCGCGTAGATTTTCTACGGCCAATGTCTAAAGGAAGAGAGACAATCGGGACCTGAGTCTGCGAAAGCTGAGAACAGCTGGAGCTGGGTTGCGTTTATAGTGCGGTTGGGTTGGATCCTGCCTATTTTGGGCCCAATGCGCCGGGGTCGCCATTTCCGATTCCCCGCTCTAACTGATGCGGCGTCATGCCTCACATCTGTTTTCGAGGACTTCGAGTCCATGGAGTCGGGTCGCTTACCGCCACCGCTCGACACGGAGGATCGTCGCCTACCACCCCCACTCACCTCCCGGGAGCCCACCGCGCGACTGCTACCGGCCCTTCGATTGCGCCGACGCCTTCCGCATCTATTACTCGCGCTTTCCCCAGTCTCCACACGGATGTCCTGCTCTCGGCTCGCATCGGGTGCTGTTCCGGCGTGCCGCTTGTGGGGAGAACCCTGGGAACCCTGTTGTTGTTCCCACCTTTGTCTGTATTCGCACCCGCGCAAGCTATGACCATGTCGGCCACAAAACTCGCAACAGCGCCGGACGCTGAATACTCTGGGGCCTGATGTCGCCGGCCCGCCACCCGCTAAGGGGGCTTGCGGTTCCGGTAGGGCTCTCCGCTGAGCCTGCTGCCGCTGATGGTGCGGCCCATGCCGCGCGAATCCGCCCTGCTGACCTCTACCCCTGTATGGAGCCTGGGGTTCGCGCGCCCGCGTCGGACGATCCGGGCAGTCCACTATGTCGTGGCCATACTGCCAGCACTCGCGACAGAAGGGAGTGTTCCTTCTCTTCAGGCACTCGTCGTACGCATGACCCCTTACTTTGCAGAAGCTGCATGTTGTCTGGGATTCCAGGGGGTGCGCCGATCGACCAGCCGGATCCCGGACCGGATTGTCCCGACCCGATCGATCCTGAGGCACATACGCCCCCTGAGCCAAGCTCTGCGACCCTCCACACCTGCTCGAGGAAGGCACGGTGTTTGACCACGCTCCCTCGGCAGAGGAGGCCGGAGCATAGGCACCAGCATCCGTGCGATAATCATGGGGACCGTACGACCGCTCCCGAACAAAACCATCCCCTTCCCGTCGACGAATACTTGGCTCCTCGCCAGGCAACACGAAAGACACCACCCAGGGGTCCAGATTCGACAAAACCGGCGCCGGCGCCGCGGGGTGATCCCTAAAAGTGGAGGATGGGTTCTCTAAAAAGGTTGATGAGCCTCCCGGTCCTACATCTAACGTTCCGGCGCTCGATCGGCGATCCCGATCCAAGTTACAAAATTAGATTAACAATCAAAATCCAAACAAAATCTTAAACAAAAGTAGAAACAAGAAGAGAAGCAAAAAAAAATGCTTTATGTTGTATATACGTTAGGTGTGGCACCAATGTTGTATCTGATGCACCTTCCTCAATATATTCTCAAAGATGTGTCTTGGATGCGTGCCGATGTACAAAAAAATGTTGTTCCCGGTGTTCCATCAGATGGTTGTAGCGGCGATGAAGGCCGCACAAAAGTACGGTTGTATATAAATGTGCTTCAATGAATTATTATACATATGGAGACTACGGTCTTCGATATTCAAGAGTTGCATAAATGATGTTTTAATAAATATATATAGATAGGTGTGGCAAATGTTTCATATAATTGTGTAATGCCAGCGCTTTATTAAAGATGTGGCGACATTGCAGTATATTAGTGTTGTTATTATGTTATCCAATTTTCCATGTTCCTTCTGAATTCGCGTTTTTCAAGCGCTTACGAGTTTTAAAACTCCGGCTTCCTCGAATCCTGTCCGCAGCGCCATTGTGATATACTTTTTTCGCCACAAAAATGTATGTATATAAATGTAAATTGGTTACCTGTGGTTCTTCTGTATAGACTGATCCACCACCTGTGACTTTTCTCTATAGGTTTCACTCCCAACACGACCAGGTCGGCCGCCGCCAAACGGTGTCCTCTGAGAGAAGTCGATGTGCCTCTGCTAATCCAACCCAACGAACGACGAGATGTCCACCTCCGGTTACCTCGTCACGAATCTCCTTGATAGTTTAGAAAACTGGCGTTATGGATGGGCTAGGCCGATCCAAATCAAACACTTGTGGTTGATGCTTTGTCTTTTATTATTGGAATTTTTTGGTTTCCCTTTCACAATTCTTAGTTTCACGTATACTTTTTGCTTTTTTGATTTTACAAAAAAAAAGGAAAACTGTCTGCTCTTCCTCCTTTTTCTTTTCACTTCCAACAACAACGAACTCTACATGCACATTCCTTTACCAACTGTATCCTCTTAAAAAAACAGTATACATCAATCAATAACAAACGGAATCTAAAACCGTATTTTACAAGATACCAACTCTGCTGCCTCTCTCTCGCTCTCCCTCAACGTCCACCACGAAAATCGAACTCGAAACTTGTACACGATTCACACTCGAACTGGGGTGTGTCCGCATACTTACATGTGGATCGTGCACTTACTCCACCACCTTACCATCACATTATATTAAAACAAATAAATGATGGGGGCGGTGGATTGCCGAACGTCACGTAACAGGTGGTCCTTCAGGTTACGTTCCACCAACTTGACCAGTGCCCTTGTGGGGTTTCTCTATATCACATGGAGGACCTTCCCACAATCCTAACCTAATTTCGACCGCTAACAGCGCGTCACATTATCCCTTATCCCACCATTCGGCTATTTGACCTGTAAAAGAGCATAGCTGAATTCATTATTCTATGCAGATAATGAAGAATTGAATTCAGCTACCTTTTGCCATACGGCAACTCCATTTTTGCTAGCGCATGAGATTTCCATCGGAAATCATATCATGTCGGGTAGCAACAACAAGTCGAAGCAAACGACGCCGTCGCATCATAGCGAAACCGCTGGGGAATTAATCAAAATATCTAATTAGTTTTCATGATAAATTACCCTAGCCAATTTGGCGTCATTTCGGCTTTTCTCCAGACACTTCATTCGCTGGGCATCAATGCTCTCTTTTCGCAGGTGAATAGCATCAGCTTAATTTTCCTCTCCTTCACAGTTCTGTCTTCGTACAGATCAATGTACTCTGAGTCCACCATATTACCGAATTAGGTCAATGGTTTTCGCTCAGAACTACATTGGTTCATGCACATACAACCAAATCCACCCCAAGGTACTCATACATCGAGTTTCTGTTCTCTCATTCCCCGCTTTCTTCGATCATCAATTTACCGATGTAATCCACCACACATCGACGAGCGTGGCAATGAGAGAGCAGAAGTACGTTCTCTTTTGGTTGTCAATTGCAAAAATTAAATTATCCAATTTCATCCCTTTTCGGATCAGTCTTTACTCAAACATCATCGTGGACTGTCACACCGCCACGAATCGTTATTTTCCACCACCGCCGTGTCCGCACTCGAGTGCGGCCGTGTGCTTCAATTATATTTTTTTCAATCAGTAAACGCTTCTAGTAAGAATTTTTATTTCATAAGTTATGACTGGGCGCGGAAAAGGAGTGTTAGAACGAATTAAAACTAGTTCGATTTTAAAATTTCAAAATTCAATTCGGCTTCCTTTAGTCAGCTCGTGTCGCATAAAAGCTATTTAAAATTAAGAAAAATAAACAAAACTGTTATAACAAGGAACACCAGTGCCTTTTATTGAAGATTAACGGAATCGTCAAGCAACATCGTTGGGGAAGAAGTGAACCGCGTGTCCGTGTCTGGCGCAAGTACTTCTACCCCCCACACCCTCTCAAGCACTTGGGGTGGGTGGTCCTCGTAGTGTTTTGGCGGTTCCGCCAAACCTCACGGCCCACTTACCTGAGAAACCCCCATAACTACAACCCAACTCCCATTGTTTCCCGCCAATGCAACCGCATTGGCACCTGAAAACATTTCCTTTCTCAAGGACATTAATGCTTTCAACGCGTTTCATGAAAATACCTGAAAGATTCTGTTTTCACATGCAATGCACCAGTAGAATTCGCTGGAAAAATAATTCGTCTGCATGCATGTATCATAAATAGGAAAACTATTCCGGCACCATTGTTTGCCAAGCAATTTTGTCCCTCATGTGCACCCTAATCTTCCCGCATGCACATACCTAGCAGACCCCTTGTCCAAAGGACAAAAGCAAATACCGCATCCAGAGTCACGTTCCATAAACCGAATTCCTTGGCGTGTAAACATACATAATATCCAACCCATGATTTGTTTTCCTACTAATAAGCAATCACCAATTTTGTGCTTTGCCACAAAAGAATTACCCTGCATATACAAATGCCGGCAAGGGATTCGTTTCGCCAACCGACCCAAGATACGATATACAATTCTCATTGTATAAAGTATTGTAATCCATTAGCACCTCCTTCTAATATCTATTCGTCTTTTTACACAAGGGCATCACTCATCTAAGACTTTTATGATGCCCTCGTCCCATATTTTCTTTTGCCACATTTCTTCGAAGCATCGTCGTCTATTTATTTAGACGCGATGCACTTCATAGACAACGATCTTCTCGATCCCCTTGTCCTTGCCGCCTGCCTGCTTTGTTTTTGCATTGCCTCCGCGCATGAGTAAACAACACAGACCTGAACGATCACACACATACCACCATGATCTCCATTACGAGATCTGGTTTTCTATTCCACCAAGAGAGACTCTACGTTTCTCTGGTAGCAAGTAAATACACATCCTTAGTGAAGAGGATATCTACCGCCACACCACAAACTCACTCCAAACGAGGGTTGAATCTTTGAGTTTAATTCCATCCGCCGACCACCACGGACGTTGCCGCTCCCACTCCTCGTCGCGCGCCGAGGACGCGATAATACTTGGAGTCGTGTGTGTAGTAAAATACAATTTATAAAAATTAATTTAACATTAAATATAAGTTCTAAGTGAAGTATAAAAACACTAACAGATTTAATAAGTTCTAAGTAACGAAATAAAAAACGGCGATCACCAATAGACAGTGCCTTTAATTTTCCGCATTTCCTGGGTGCATTTATTTCTTTGGTTTGTGACTTTCTTTCCCGCGGAACTTTTTCTTCGTTAAGCTGGTGGAAGGAAGTGAACCGAGTGCCCATGCCTGGCACAATACTTCCTTCCCCACAGTGTCCCTCGATGTTGGCATATGGACCTACAACAGGATCCCTCATTAAATCTTATATCACTCTTACCCCAGAAGCAGGCAGGTTCTTTAGGCTGTTCGATCGGATGTCGCAGTATCCTCGGTTGAAAATCAAAGCACCTCTCCGCCCGTCTCGCCAATCTAATGGTACTTCGTAAATCCTCCCGGGCTCCAAGCAAAAGCTGCCACCTTCCAATGTCTCCCAGTCTATCTCAGTAAATCAGTCTTCCTTTCCGTCTCCAATTCCATCTTTCGAACACAACTATGTCGGTTTCACATATATAAATGTACTTTATTAATTTTAAAATTTTATTCTCACAATAAAACCGCAGCCTTTCACCTCTGACGCCACAACAGCACACAATACGGAGTCGCCAAAAAAAAAAAACACCGCAGAAGACAAAAACTGTGTTGTTGTTCCCTGACACCGTTGTCTCGGCGAAGAAACTTGGCCATGACTGTCCCGAAACTGATCGAAGACGTTGTGGGCTTTATCTTAGTTATGTGCCGGCACGGGCACGGGTCCACTAAGATTCTCCAACAAGTTCACTAAATTGGATGAGTACACGGGCCACACCTTGACCCAATCACTCTTAATTTCCTTTTGTCTTTTTAGGTATTATATATCCTTTCACACGAAATTGTCACGATTTCAAGTACTCCACTTAACGAGCTGCACCACAAGAAATGAAACGCACAGGATATTGTTATTTATAAATGATTTTTGTTGTCAACTGGTTTTATTGTTATTTATAAATAGTTTATTGTATTGGATTTTTAGGTCACGATTCGTACATGTTTATTGTTCATGTTTGACGGCAAATTTAAACTTAATAACGACTGCAAATTCACTGAACTGTAGAACACGCACGAATTGTATCGGAAAATGTCTCAAATTTTTCTTTGACTGCCGGTTGCAAAATGGTTTGGTTCAGAAAAAAAAACCAACTCTAACTCGACAAAACACTCCGTTACGCTTCGTTAGTAAACTCTCGGCACACTCAGGGTTGGAAAAACACGACTCCAGGGTGTGCACGCTACGGGGGATGGAAGAACTCTCCACCGACTCCTTTGGTGGTTGTATATCGACTCCGCTGGTACTCAGCGATTAATCTCGAGAGACTTTGATGAGTCCTCTCTCGGCTAAGGGTGAATTTTCGTATCACGAGAGAAATGTGAAGTTTCTCTTTGTGGTGGTGTGGTGGAGAGTTGGAGAGGATCTCTCCAGGTCGATCTTAGCTAGTGTGTTAATGATCCATTGTTTACTCATGCACGAAGGTCATGGGAAACGAAACTGAAAAGGAGGATAGAACAAAGGGCATCATAGGATACATGGTGCAGGTGCGTAAATAGTCTGCAAGGTAATTAGGAAAATGGTGCTAAAGGGAATTTCGGCACACAATGGTAATGTGCACCGTATCTTACTGGCGACAAGCGTCAAATTCTTTGTTTGCTGAATAATTCGATTCATGGCAGCTAGACGCTAGATGCGTGTATTGCTTTTGTCGGTTGGACAAAAGGCTGCCGAGGCCATGGATAAGCCAGGAAAATCTGCTGTGCACGTGTGCAATAGAATCGCTTTGCAAACATGGGCGCCGATAAGGTTTCCGAATTTGTGATGCATTTGCCTGTAAAGAATTCTTTTCAGGGAATTTTGAAGATGCATTGGATGCATGAATGGTAAGAATTCTTTACAGGGAATTTTAGGAAATGCATTAAATGTATTAAATGTCCTTGATGAAGGGAATGCTTGCCGGTTTGAAAAGGGAGTGGATGGAAATTGTGGGTGGTTCTTGAGTATGTTTAAAGAACCCCCACAACGTCATTGCCTAATTTAGTTTATGCAGGTTTGTGCACCAGCTGTTTTTGCTTTTTATATTTTATATACCAATTGTAATTTATACTTTATCTGTATTTAAAATGTGAAATGGACATTGTTTAAATGGATATGTTTAATGTATGTGATAAATCATAATGTACGTCATGTTGTGTATTTATTTAGTCTTGGTTTAATTGTATTTAAGTTTAATTTGAAATTGTTTAACGTTTACATGTTACGTATGTTTGTTCATTTTCAATACTATAATACCACGTAACAGACACAAGAACAAAGAAAAACGCATAGAAAAGAGGTGACAAGTAAAAATATAATATGTGGTATGTGATCTAGAATTTAATGACGGAGAGTTACATCCAACGGGGAGTTGCAATGCAGGCGTCCAAAAACCCAATATCATTCTTCCTAAATAAACTCGGACAGGTTTAAGAGCATACAAATTAACGTCAACTGTGAACGGCGCAGAACATGCATTCACAAGCCATTGAGTAATATAACATAAACGTGGTATTCATAAACGATCAGTACAATATAGGGAAAACAACACTAACGAGAATGCAACCATTTTGACTGAACTGCGAACTTCCCCACAGAGAATACATCAAGCCATTAGCAGGATAAAACGATAAACTTAATTCAATCTTGATTTGTGGGGGCTTGAAGGGTTTGACTAAAGATTACTATGAGGGCTGGGGAGGAGGAGGGTGTGTGATTGGTGGGTTGGTTTCTGAATTTATTTCATCATCATCATCGGCACTACAACCGGGAGCCGGTCTTGGCCTTATTTAGCAAGTCCTGGGGCTTGTTAAATTTTCCATAATGAGCTGAATTTATTTACTTATTTATTTAATTCAGGCGATTTCAATGAGTGACATCCTAGTTTGATATCTAAGTTAACCAAGATAAAGAGAACGTTGGGTTAGTGCGGGGTATTTGGGTAAGGTGGATAGACGTAAGTATAAATGGGGTTGTAGGATACGTCGGGAGTTAGAATGTGTGCGGGTAGTATGCGTGTGGGCAGCGGGTGGGATGGGATCAGGAGGGGGAAGAGAGTAGACGGAGTCTGAGAGCAGGGGATGTGAGATTGAAATCTAAGCAGGGAGGGCACGAATTTGGCCGTTGCAGCATTCGTGAAATGGGTGTGTTAGAGCCGTAAGCAGTGTGATGGGGGGGCAGATAGAAGAGACGGGGAATTCGGAGGTAAGTGTGGAGATTGATTGAGGAGAACAAGCTTGGGCAATTGACTGAGCTAGTGAGAAGTCGGTGGATGAAGAGTATGTCAGCGTAACATCTGCGCTCTTCAACTGTGTTGCGGTTTATTAGATGGGGACCGCTTTTGTATGTGGTGGGATGAACGGGGGTTTCCCCAATTCAAGCCATGAAGGGTAAAACGCAAATATCGACGTTGGACGTTTCCGATCCGAAAAGACCAGACCTGACTGGCGTATTCCAGAAGGGGGCGGAAAAAGGCTATGTAGAGTGATCGGGAAACGTGGGGATTACCATCCTGTGAACATGGGACGAGTAGTGAGGAGAGCAGACCTCACTGGCGTATTCAAGAAGGGGGCGGACAAAGGCTATGTAGAGTGATCGGGAAACGTAGGGATTAGCAGAGTTGGCATTAAGGACGATGTTATCGATGTGTGGGGTGAAGTTCCCTATCCCATAAGATACCAAGGTCACGAATCGAGGGTGCAGATGATGTCTGTTGGTTGACTAAGAAATAGGAACATGGCGGGAAAGCTAATAGAGTGGCGTTTGCGAGAGAAGGTAATAGAGTGACATTTGCGGGAGAAAGTAATAGAGTGACATTTGACAACGTTAATTCGAGGCAGTTGTTGTGACACCAAATTGAGAAACTGCCGAGATCCAATTGGAAAAATGGGTGTCGAGAGGAGAGCATATCGTTTTGTGGTGTTTAGTTTCGCCAGCGTAGAGTGAGATAGATGAGTACTTGATGTTAGAATCAATGTCATTAATGGTAAGGATAAACAGGATGGGGTGACTTTTGGGAGGAAGTATTGTGCCTAACACGGACACTCCGTTCACTTCCATCCCCATCGTCTATTGTTCACGCGCTAAGGAATGCAACGCGAAACAAAAGAAATAAATGCACCCAGGAACAGCAGCCGGAAAATTAAACACACAGATTTAGTTTATTGTTTTATTTTTATTGCTTAACACTTTCATTTGGTTTGGACGTATCTACGTATTTTTATGCATCTATTTTGTTATATTAGTCATTATCTTTATATGTGTGTTTTTATACTGCACTTAAAACTTATTATCAACACATTAAATTGATTTTTATAAATTTTTACTTAACTACCCACTCGTCTGTGGGAGTTTTCGCGTCCTCAGCGCGACGAGGAGCGGGAGCTGGCGCGACCAGCATGGTCGGCAGATGGAAATGGACTCCGCGATAAACGGCTCGTGGAAAGTGTTTCTCTCGTGGTGAAAACAAGGAAGAAAGACGGCAATGTATGTGTATGTGGGAGTGAAGATCACATTGCTTTTTTCATACACAAGGCTATGGGAACGAATCTGAAACAAAGAAAGGGAAAATATGCATTCATTAGATGCGATTTCGGTAAAGCAAACAAACCGAATCTCATTGGATGATAATTGGTTTTCTGTTTGTTCTTGCCGCTGCTGATGAGAAGCACATCCCGAAATATGAAAACACAAGGGGAACGTTTGGGTCTTTATCTGAGATGTGCATTGCGGCTAAATAAATAGGCGGCAATGCAATGTGGAAATGTGCTAATGGTTTTTAGCTAGATTACCGGGAAATTGTGTTTATGGCATCGCTGGTAAGGGTAGGGTACTAAATTCCTATTTGCATTTGCTTATGCTGTAGGATTGATTGGTGCCAAGAGACGCGAGCCAATGTGTACGTTAAGGGATTTATCATACACATGGCGAAGCTGAAAAATAGACAGCGCAATGTTTATGGTCCCTGGTGAAGGTTACATAGTATGTAATCCCAAATCCTTTGTTATTAGAAATTCGTCTAGGGGAATCTGCCTAGCACCGAAGTTGAGCAAGAAATTTTGCGGGGAATTGTATGCGAAGGGATGCATGAAAGGTAAGTTTTCTTTTACAGGGACTTTTAGGTTAATAATTTGAACTCTTTAATGCGTGGAGCATTTAAGATGCTATTGCGATTGCTTTAGTGAAATTATGAGATTGGGTGGAAGTTATGGGGGTGTTTCAGGAAAGCGAACCGTGGGCCTTGGCGGAACCGCCACAGACTGCTCTGGGTAATTCCTGGAGTGGGGAGAAAAAGATTTGAAAGGGAGGAACTGAATCTGACACAATAGAATCCAGCTTTAATATAGGACGATATCCACTTAATCAATAGAGGTTCGAACCCAAGGGAGGATAGCTTAAAGAGGATGAGATTATGAGAGATTTTGTCGAAGGCTTTGATGAAGTCGGTTGTGATTACATCGACTTCGCTGCCATTCTCTAAAGCAAGAAGAGTATGAGATGATAACTCAACCAGATTGGTGGTGGTCGACGTACCCGAAATGAAACCATGTTGATTGGGTAAGATAATGAATTTACACCAAAAAGATAACACGTTGTAAGAATATATTCGAACAGTTTTGGGATATGAGACAGTTTGGCGATGGGACGGTAGTTACTAATATCATTTTTGGGACACTTTTTATGTATAGGGATTTAAAAGGAGGATCTTCAAATGCTGGGGAAAACGCTTGCGGGAGAGACAGATTGAAAATCTTTGAGAGCGGAAGAGCAAGAGAAGAGGAACCGTTTTTTAACAGGACAGTGGGAAGTCCATCAGGTCCAGGGCCGAACTCGTCTTTAAGAAGGTTTAATTTTTCTTCACCGGCTGAATAGGTTGAGATGCGAAAGGGCCAATAGAGAATTCGGGCAGGTCTTTGAAGTAAGACGGGTTGGGCTCGAAAAAGATATCCGTGAAGGATCTTTTGAAGAAAGAAGCAAATAGATTGGCAATAATTTGGGGGTTGGTTGAAGTAATCGTGTCATAGGAAAGGGACTTGGTACTGGTGTCGTATTTCCTTTTGTAATTAATAAAGCGGAAAAAACATTGGGGTGGTTGGTCAGGTTGGTTTGTGTATTGGGGAAACCAAACTCTTTGACGTTACTATAGGGAGTTGCTAAACGTTGACGATATTTAGCGGGCGGATGCGATTCCGTGGTGTTAATTTATGTATTTTCAGCATATTTGTATTCAATTATACGATAATTTCGGTTCATGCATCAACACAAACAGCGCACATCATTACGCGATTATAAAATTGTATTTATGAGATATTGGCTCCTCGATAGTATAGCGGTTAGTATACCCGCCTGTCACGCGGGATAGCGGGGTTCGATTCCCCGTCAGGGAGCCTCTGGCGCAAGACTAATGACCTTTCCCGGAAAAAAACAAATCATTATGGAAAATTTAACAAGCCTCAGGACTTGCTAAATAAGGTCAAGACCGGTTCCCGGTTGTAGTGCCGATGATGATGATGATGATGATGATGATTTATGAGATATTGGATAGTACTTCACGAGATACTATTGTTTATGTCAGTCCTCTTGCCTACGGCAATTCTCTTAGCAATTAAGCAAATGTTATGTCCGTTGTAAGGATGATGCCCATCACCATATGGTCGTCGAAATAGTATTATAGTTTTACTGTAGGAAAGAATGTTTGTACAAAAATTAACGAGACTTTGTTTTTGTTCAAAAAATAACGAGACTATGTTTTGTACAAAAAATAACGAGACTTTGTTTTTGTACAAAAAATAGCGAGAATTTGTTAAATTAAGATTTGGTATATATAGCAAAACAATTTGGAAATAAACATGATTCTACTTTCACCGTTCGACAAGTGAACATTAATACAATTGTTTGTTGTTGGATCATCATTTTCTTTTTTCAGCATCAAGCACAACTTTTGTATATTAATTGTTGTTGAATCACTAACTGATCTTTTTCAGGACGCATAGGTTAAAAGCCTAGGCGCCAATTAAAAAATTACGTAATGGGGTTATGTGCCCTGGCGAATTCTCAACTCATCACGTCACGGGTTTATGTGCCCTGACGAATTCTCAACTTTAGATATCAACATTCAACAGAGGAAGGTCAAAAGAGGCATATCCTCTATAAATCAAAATATTTGGTGACCCCGACGTGATCAATAACTCTCCCGCAATACATCAACTTGTCTGCCTTGCCCTAGAAGAGATCTGCAGAACGTAAGAACATGGAGGATAAAGAATCACCCAGGCTGACTACCAGGCAGAAGTCCCGGAAGGAAGAGCGGGCAAACTTTGAGGCGCCGTCACCAAGGACGGGCCCAAAAGAAGATCGGCACAAGCGCAAGAGTCGATTAAAGGAAATTTGGTTAGCGACAGGACAGCGTCTACCGTCGAAATAGAAGAGGACCCTACAAAGAGAGTTGTTACCTCAGAAGATGTAACAATCAATCTGAAATTACGAAGCTGATTCGCCGGCACAAGATCATTGGGGAGTCACTTACACGTGCGATCAACAGATGGAATACCATGAGTAAAATTACCCAACCAACCGCTTTCTATAAACTCAACGCTGAAACCGTTCGCAGCTATTGGGCTCAACTGGAGGACATTTGTGGGGAGGAAGTAATGTGCCTAACACGGACACTAGGTTCACTTCCTCCTCCATCATAAATTGTTCACGCGAACACTGCTCACAACGCAAGCGGGAAGAAAACGATGGTTGACCTTCGCGACCGAGCGGACACAACACAGAAACAAAAACACTCCGGCGATGCTATTTATACTTAAACTTTTTATTATGAATGGTCCTTACTTATACTGGTGTTGGCTGATTTTAATAGATTCTTAGACATTCCACACACGAACTGCGGCACAAACGTTTTAACCCACCGTACCTGCGCAGGTACGGTGCATGACGAGCGACCCGACCGCTCTGAAGATTGAATTACGACTAAATGATCGTCATCTCATGCAGAGATGCTTTTGGTAAGAAAAAAAAGGAAGAGAGAGAAAAACTTTTCTCTTAAGAGTGTGACCAGTGGTGCAGTGGTATATGTGCGCGATCGAACAGATTCAATGTTGTTGCATGTGTTCGAAAGCAGGCAGGCGGCAAGGACAATAGGGAAAAATGACCACATGCGCCGCTGGTAATGCGGGTCATTGTTTACACGATGCCTCGTCGCTATTTTCGACGTTAGGAGAAAAAGGTGCTAAAAGCAAATTGGATGTTTATGGCATCTCTGTTCATATTTGCATTAGGAAATGCTGGAGAATTTGGTTTCGGCGTCTATTGCGCTAATTATATGCAGCTGCTTGCGTTGTTTATTGATAAGACAAACAAAAAAGGTTGCCAGGCAATGTGTATGAAAAGGTATATGACGCGGCTGGGAAAATAGACGGCGCGATATTTATGGTCCCTGTCATGACGGTTACATTGAATGCAATCCGAATTATTTTGTTTACAGGAATTCATCTAAGGGAATTTGACTGGCGACGTAGATGCCGAAATTGATTGGAAATTCCTGGTAAGTTAATAAAGAAATCTTAAGGAGCAATGGTATGCGAAGAGAATGCATGAAGGTAAGTTTTCTTTACAGAGACTTAAAGATCATAGATTTGATCTCTTAAATGCGTGCAGAATTTTTAGGTACCGAATGCGAATGCATTGGCGAGGACTTGAGCGTCTTGGGTGATGATTATGGGGGTTTTTTAGGAAGGTAAACCGTGGGATTTGGCGGAAGCGCCACACATTCACCAAACCAATGGAGAACTAAGCGATGAACCTTCTGTAATCGGGTATGATATAAGCGTACATATCGATATTGAAGCAATTGTACAACAGACAATGCTGGATTTGCACACAAAGGGAATCGAGAATAAGCCGCAGGCACAATTAGCGCCAGTGCCGACAATTCAGTTGCCCAAGATAACAATTCCCAAATTCGATGGTGACTATGCAAAATGGCGGCAGTTCCCCGACCTATTTACGCAAAGGGTACCCACTCAGGCACTAAGTAAGTGCCAAAAAAATATGGTACCTTAAGACGAATCTGACTGGGGAACCAGAGAGATTGGTGAGACATTTAACGACATCCGACGACCAATACGATGCAGCATGGAGGATGCTGCAGGACAGGTACGAAAATAAGAGGTTATTGGTGGGAGCTTTTGTGAACAAACTGATCGACCAACCAGCTCAGCCAAACAACTCGTCTACAAGCAGCCACGTGAAGGAATTGCATGACAACTCTCTCGAATGCCTTCTCGGTTTGAAAAATCTGGGTGTCAACACGGCAGATTGGGATGCACTCTTGATGTGCATCTTGATAAAGAAGCTAGGCCGCACAGGGAATGCACTATACGAGCAAGGTCTGGTCAACCCAAAGGAAGTACCAGTAGTGGAGGATTTTCTGAGGTTCCTGGAAGCACGGTTCGAATCCCTACAAGCCATCGGGAACAGATCGAGCAAAATAGAGGAGATACAAATCGGCTCATCATTAACATCATTTGTATCACCCACAAATCAGCAACGTCAAGACAGATCAAAATGCATAGCATGTGGCCTCATGCATTCACTCTACCATTGTCAATGGTTTTTAGAAATGGACGTCATCAGTCGCAACAGCTTAATACTGCGAAATAAGCTATGCAAGAATTATGTGAAAACGGGACACTCTAGCTCCAGGTGTCAATCACGAGGATGCAAGAAATGTAGTTTAAAACACAACACAGAATAATAACCGGAATCGTGATCAGACGAAGAACGATTAAGAATATCCGGTAAAGCAATGTTCGGAGGGCATGACTCCAGATGAAATAATGTCAAAGAGCTCATCAGTGTCATTGACGACAACTTTAACACGTCCACTGAAGACACTCACTGTTGGCGATGCATCACGAATTCCCAGGAAAGGCAAGGCAAGCGCTAACATACCATTTCCGGGGAAACGACGATCAGCGGCGCACCGATTCCAGGAAGCCACTAAGAAAAGCAGATCCCAAGAAACGAGCGAAGGAGGGGACGACTGCGGGCCTATATAAGGCGCGCACATTCAATGAAGCAGCACTTCAAGCGCAGATTATCAGACGCCAAAGACGTGATCTGCGTTCACTACCGCACCCAAGACCTACCGATCTTGTACGATTTCTTTCCCACCATCCCTCTATAAAAGTAGTTAGAGAACACCCGGACTAACACTGTCCGCACTATCCTTGGATACCCCCACTTTTTTTCTTTTCTTTCCAGATATCGCGAGACCGAGCCCAACATCCTCACGGATGTGGGTGATTCTGGTTATCGCGAGATGACCAGAAGCCAGAGACAGGATGAAGGACACATCTGTCCTTGTCTCGCTAAATTCGGCCTTCTCGCCACAATTTTTTGTTTTTTTTTTTTTGAAGCAGCACTTCACTTCGGAACGTTCATGCAGTCAGACATACTGATCGTGTGCTCGTGTACAACCAAGATTGAAAAAAGAAATAAAAACAAAAATTGAATTCGTAGACGTTAAGTCGTGAGTATTGCGACAAATTATAATTACAAAAACAGATGCCAGACAACGACCCGAGCGCTACCCGGGATTATCTATTGGAACGGAGGAGAAGACACATTGAAACTCTTCAAAACTCATCTATGAAAATCCAGGAAAACACATGGACTACGAACAAAAATTCCACGAAGCCGTGGAATACATCCAACAGCTTTCAGCAGAGGTGAAACAACTCCGTGAGGAAATTCACTCCCTAAAGCAACCCACCCAAAACAGCGACGATGCCTGTAAGGAGATGACGCCTTCTCCCAGCTTAAATCATAAAACATCTCCACCCAAACAACAATTATCAGCCCATAAAGAATCCACCAAACAAGCCAAGCCAGCACCGAGTCCCCTGCCTGCCCAGCACAAAAACGAAAGACCACCGCCAATCTACATCAGAAGCCCGACCAGCACCAAAGCACTAATTCAAACCCTGCAAAATGCCCTGGGTCACCGGAATTTTAGCACCAATGCAAAAGGATCTAGGACTTCAATAACAGTCAGATCATTACTCGATCATGATAGGGCAGTTAAAAAACTGTTGGAGGAGCAATATCACTTCTTCACCTTCCAGCATCCGAACAGCAAACCAGCTACCTTTATTATAAGGCACATCGATCCCGAATGGACCAACGAAGAAGTGGGCCTGGAAATCGCAAGGATATGTCCACAAATAAAGATCAATAAGCTGGACTACTTCCAAACACCGTACATGAGGACAAACAACGTAAAAAACCTCCGGATCATACAAATCCCACCTAATCAGGACATCGCGCAACTTAAACAAATTAAATATTTGTTTACCCAAAAAATCGCAATCGAAGAGCCCCACAAACAAGAAATTCTTCATTGTAAGCGAATGCCAAGAATCAGGACACTTGGCGGTCTCATGCCACCAGCAAAGACGTTGCGGCAGATGCGCAGAGGAACACGAGCTCGAGTAATGCAAGGTAAATCCACAAGTCCTGGAACCTGAAACAATACAAACCGTCAACGCTGATGGATCCATTACCAACAAAAAGATCACAGTTAAATGCTGTAACTGCGGAGGCCCTCATCCGGCAAATTTTTCCCAATGCCCTCAGAAGCTAAAACTTCTGGAAAGACGGAAATTAGCAACAACTATTAAATCAACAACAACGAAACCAACAGTATTGCAGGAAACGAAGTCAACCCGACCCGGAATATCGTACGCGGATGCAGCAAGAGGAAACCTCAACACTACCACTGCCCCTAACAACAATACTGAAAACTTCAATCTGGACATCATGGGATACATCCAAAGCCTACAAGCCATGCTACCTTCGCTGAGGAAGATGTCAGAAACAGAAAAAAAGGTCAGATTCTTTCACTAATAACTCCCCATATTCTTTCCAGCTCTCTCTAAACTAACCATTATCGCCATCAACACAGAATCCATTTACTCTAACATACGTAAGCAACACCTCCGGTTGTTTGTTGAAACGTTTTCCCCAGATATCCTCTTCCTTTCAGAGACCTGGCTCAAACCAAATTCCCGAGTTTCAATTCCCAATTATACTTTAGTTTCTAACCCCAGAACTAATGGATATCATGGAGGTACCGGCATCTTAATTCACAAAAAATTTCAATTCAGTGAAATTAGATTCACCTGTGTATCCAGCATTGAATACACACCAGTAAAACTTTTCTGTGAGAACAATAAAGTGCTCGTCTTAGCATCAATTTATATTCACCCTTCACGACAACCAGATTTCCCGGATACTGACATTTCGCAGATTATCCAACAGTCCGTTCCCGCTCCATTTATAATCGGAGGAGACTGGAATGCTCGTCACACAGCATTCAATTATAATAAATGCAACAAATATGGTCGCCAATTGCTAGCCCTCCTCCAGTCTTATCCATATACTTACATTGACTCCCCATTACAGCCAACTCGTGTCTCTAGCTCAGCCAGGTCAACAATCGACTTCTTCCTCAAGTCCGACGATGTTTATTCAGCGGGTCCCCCTACAGTCTCCTTTATATTTCCTTCTGATCATGGCTCCGTTCACACCACGATCCAAATCCCCTCTCTCGATCCACTATACTCGTCAAACCCTGTCCCAAACTTTACCAAAACAAATTAGAGAAAAGTCAATAGGGACATAGCGATAAATTTCTCTGACTTGTATATCCCTGAAGCATCTAACTTACTCCCACTGAAATCGATCAAGCATCTTTAAAAACAGAGCAAATTCTTAAGGAGGCTCTCAGCAAAAACACCCCGACAACCATTCCTCATAACTATTTAGGAAAGCCTTTGCCCAGCATCCTAACCAAATTATTGCGCCTTAAAAAGCAGCTCCGCCGTAAACTGCATACAAGATACTGCCCCTTTATTAAAAGCCAAATCCAACTCCTATCCACTCTGATAAATGAGCAGTTGAAAAAAATCGCAGATGAAAACTACATCTCCACACTTAAAAATATCAAACCAAATCGAGATCTTTTCAAAAACATCAACCAATTAACTGGTCGTAAATATAAACCCCGAATTGATCATCTCCTCAACCCAATGAGCAATAATGTCCGATACGGACATAGGAAATTGCCTCGCAGAACACTTTGCAAAGATTCATGAGCAAAATAATTCTCTCTCAACTCCTGGCTTCGAGAACACAGTAAACGGATACATCTCTAACAGATTATTCCCATCTTTTACTCCTTTCATCGGTGAATTTAACAACACAAACATAGCTTCACACCCCTTAGACACTACAAATTTTCTAACTGCAGACGAATTATCCGAGATCGTAAGATCAGGAAATAACAAAAAGTCAACTGGATTAGATGGAATCCTACGTCTTCTATTTAAAAGGCTCCGCCCACCAAATCTACTTCCCATCCTCATTCTTCTCAATCATATAATTAATGCACCGCACTTCCCAGAGAACTGGAAAACTGCGGTAGTAATTCCTATTAAGAAGCCCGGTAGTAGTAATAGCCCTGCAATTATCGTCCAATATCCCTATTAAGTACGCTAAGTAAGATACTTGAACGCAAGATCTACCAAAATCTTCTCTCATTTGCCAATGAGAATGCCCTCATCCCTAACTGTCAGTTCGGATTTCGTAAGCGACAATCCACATGTCATGCTCTACTAAAACTTACACACGATGTTACAACTGGTCTCCAAAACCAAAGCCCTACTGTGTGTATATCTCTCGATATTTCTAAGGCGTTTGATTGCGTCTGGATCTCGGGGCTTCTGTACCATATTTAATCTAAACTCTCACACAACAAAGCTCTTAGCCTCTTATCTTTCTGACAGAAAATTCGTTGTGAGAATAAATTCTTCCGTCTCAGAAACCCACAACATAACCGCAGGTGTTCCTCAAGGCTCTATTTTAGGGCCAATTTTATATCTGTTATATACCGCGCATATTCCTCAACCAGTATCTCCTAATGTTGTGATGCTAATTTAAGCTGATGATACATTAATTTACTCTAGCAGCAAATTTGTTAAGGCTGCAAGAAACCGCATTAACAAATTCCTCCCTAACATAACAACATATTCCAATAAATGGAAAATTCACCTTAATCCAAATAAAACGCAGCTCATAGTGTTCAAGGACAAACACGAGCACTGTACAAACAACACTAGACGCTGCCACGACAAAATTAAACTTAACCTAAACAACACTCTGATAAAACCCTCCAAAACCCTAAAATATCTGGGAATCACTTTTTCTAATAACTGGTCTTTTTCCTCCCACATTAAAAATTCCCTTCAAAAAGCCACAATTCAGCTTAATCTCTGTAGAAGAGTAATGTGGAAACCTAATAGTCTCTCTCACAAAGTCAAACTGCTCATTTACAAACAAATTATCAGACCTACACTCACGTACGCGTGCCCATTGTGGTACCATATCACTCCCTCCCAAATGGAGAAGTTGCGAGCATTCGAAAGAAAATGCTTTAGGTATGTCTCTGGATTACATCATCGTATTAACTCCTATAAGTACTATAGTAACGTCGAACTCTACAATACCGCTGGTATTGAGCGCCTCGATAGACGATTCCTCGAACAAAATAATCCCAATCCCATAATAACCTCGCTCTTAGAGAACCCTCTAGATATCAGAACTAACTATCCCAACTGTCTCCACACCGGAGCTATCTTCGCCTCAGGCAGACTGGTAAATGATTCAAACGAGATCATATACCACAACACCGAAGTTACCCCTAACCAGTTCAAATACTGTAACGTCCAACCATTTTCCAACATCCTAGACAACGGATAACAAAGTGTTCAGTTTTGCGGATGATAGTACGCTTGTTTCCTCCTTTTCGAGTGATCGGCCGATTGGTGCATCAACGTCGCACCAGCTGAGATGTAGACAGATTGACTCTCTGAACCAGGATCTAGATAAAGTCCTGCAGTGGGGAAAGGCCAATCTTGTCGACTTCAACGCAACGAAGACCCAGTATACAATATTCTCAAAGAAAACCGGATCATCGGTTCCACAGCTGATGATGAGTGGCCGGGCCCTCGAGGCTGGGGAAAGTTTGAGATTGCTCGGCGTCACGGTCTGTGAGAATGTATCATGGCATAAACACGTATCGGGTATCGCCAGATCAGCCTCAGGAAAACTGAGTTATCTTTTTAGAGCCAAGAAATACTTTACTCCGGCCCAACTTCTTCTCCTATATAAATCTCAAATTAGACCCGCGCTCGAATATTGCTCTCATGTTTGGAGCTCGGCTCCTAAACATACCCTCGACCTACTTGAGAGCGTACAAAGACGAGCGATCCGCCTGATCGGGGACTCGGCGCTGACGTCGGGACTACAGTCGCTATCACATCGAAGGCGCGTGGCTGACGTCTGTCTGTTTTACAGATATTATCACGGGTGCTGTTCTTCAGATTCTTGGCATTGTTCCACGCAATTCGGTCTATATGCGCTCCACAAGACAATCCGACGGATCGCACCCGTTTGTGGTTCATCTCCCGACAGCGCGAACATCCCTGTATCAGAACTCGTTCCGTTACAGAGCGGGGAAGCTGTGGAACTCCCTTCCCACGCGAGTGTTCCCGGAGCGTTACAACCTGCAACTGTTCAAAAAGAACTGCAACAGTTATTTGATGGCATCTCGGGGCGCCCACTCGACGCTATAGGTTCGCCTCTCCCGAGAGAAGTCTAATAAAAAAAAAAAAAAAATAAAATAAAATAAAAAAATCCTATGTTTCTCCAACGAACAACCGGAAAGAAATACTATTCCTCAAACCCACATCCTTTAATTCATATATCCCGTTAATTATAAAACTTTGTTTTGTTTATAGCTCATTTTATAATAATCAGACTAAGTTAGGTTAAGTTATATTTATATTTAGGGTTAGGTTCAGATTAAGTAAAGTAAAAATAACAAATTCCTGGTTTTCTGACCTTTTCCAGGAAGACGAAACCCTACTAAATGTTTAAACACACACCTATCCTGTAACTCTTAAAACATTGTTTGGAAAATGTATTATAATAATAATTACATGTAAGCAATTGTTACGAATTTAATTTTAAGTCACTGTATTACTTATATGTACAAATTCTAATTATGGTTAATAAATACAGTTTTGAAAAAAAAAAGATGAAGCAGCAGGAGTCGTCGAAGGAACTCCTACGGAATCAGTCTTGTTCAAGACTAAGAATAAGAGATCAAACAATAACAAAATAATAAAATATTCAATTCGTCAATAAATAGTAAAATAAGCGAGTTATACCGCGTTTAGCTAGTCTAGTCTAATTGGGTCGTTTTTTCACTTTCGTTAAATAGGGGATTTGTACTGGGCAAGACTAAAACGCCCGTTTCATCCAGAGAAGAGTCCGGCTCTGGAGGTACAATCCCTCGAATTAAGGAAACATCGGAGAATACAGTCCACTCGAAGAGAGACTGAGGCAGCGCTAGAGAAGCGCCGTTTGTTGGTTTCGGTTTCTTTTCATTTCAGCAACACTCACCATACTCGGCACAGCTAGATTCAAGTTGTCAAGAAGCAACGAAAGACAGATCGAATGCAAGGCTCTTTTGAACTCTGGATCTCAGTTCAACTTAATAAGCGAGAGAGTGGTAAGAAGATTAGCACTGAGGACAGGCCGAACAAATATGCAAATTCAAGGCATTGGACACAGCATGCAAGAGACTCAACGGAGGGTAAACGTGGTATTTACCTCTACAATAAATGAATTCTCGACCCATCTAGAAGCGTTCGTTCTGAGCAAGATCAGTTCTCCCCACCCCAGCCTGGAGATTGACGTCTCATCATGGAAGATACCGGAACACATAAGGCTGGCAGATCCAAAGTTTATCCAGTCAGAACACATAGACGTGTTATTAGGAGCAGAACATTTCTTCCATCTCCTCTCCATTGGGCAGATCAAGTTAGGACCAAACCTACTAACGTTACAAAACACCACGTTTGGATGGGTAATAGCAGGGAAAGCACGACAACCATCAACGTCAACTCTTTCATGTGGCATGTACACTATCGAAGAAGAAGGCATCCAGAACACCATAAAGAAATTTTGGGAAATAGAGGACGGAATCGACATGCGTGAGAACCACCCCACAGTGAAGGAAAGACGCTGCGAAACCATTTTAGAGCAAAATTACAGAAGAGATCCCGCAGGGCGATTTGTGGTAAGCCTACCTTTCTCTGAAGACCCAAAGTCATTGGAAGAGTCAAAGGATATTGTGTTACGTCGGTTTTTATCACAAGAACGACGTTTAGCGAGAAATCCTGATCTACGGAAAAATTACACCAAGTTCATGGACGACTATGAGAGTCTAGGGCATACGAAACAGATCAACCTAAACGTTCTACCTTCATTGCATTATTTTCTTCCCCACCACCATGTGTTAAAACGAGACAGCAGCTCCACAAAACTTCGAGTAGTGTTCGATGCATCAGCAAAAACCACATCGGGTAGATCACTGAACGAGATTCTTCATCCGGGACCCACGCTACAGGATGATCTCTGGGCAGTACCCCTGAGATTCCGGCTACCTCGATTCGTCTTCACTACAGACATCGAAAAAATGTGTAGGCAAATTCGGGTAGGAGAAGATGACAAAAAGTACCAGCTCATTTGGTGGCGGAATGATCCGTCCCAGCCCATGAAGTGCTACCAATTAAATACGGTGACATATGGAACAACGGCAGCTCCCTACCTGGCAATCGGCGGCCACATCGCGTGCGCCAAAAATATCATAGACCACAATTTGCATGTAGATGATGTCATGACCGGTTCGGATAGCCTATTAACAGCAGTAGACATGCAAGCCCGGCTGGTATCAGTGTTGAACAAAGGCGGGTCCACATTACGGAAGTGGTGCGCCAATCACCCCAAATTATTGAGTGCCATACCACCCCGTGATCAGGAGGTACAATTAAACTTCTGCGACAAGGAAGATTCCTCCATCAAGACGTTAGGACTGATTTGGTTTCCAAAAACAGACCACTTTTGTCTGAAAATAAATATCCCCACGAGAACCAAGACTTTCAAACGGACCGTTGCTTCAGACATAGCACGCCTATTTGATCCACTGGGACTATTTGCTCCAGTGGCAGTGATTACCAAAAGATTTTTGCAAGAGTTATGGGAACTCAAGCAAGATTGGGACGCAGCGCTTCCCATGGAATTCCAATCAAGGTGATTGCATTTTCGAAACAACCTAACACATTTGGAGGGACGTCAAGTGTCGCCCTCGATTATCAAATACACGCATTTGCAGACCCAAGTGAAAAGGCATACGGAGCCGTCGTCTATATGCGGTCAGTGGACAAGGATGGCAGAATAATCGTTCGGTTATTAAGCCCGAAAACCAAGCTAGCACCACCACCACCAAAGAAGATTACAATCCCACGACTGGAACTTTGTGCAGCGGAACTAGCAGCGACATTGCTGGCGAAGGTAAAACAATGCCTAAAGGTATCCGACAAGACGTCTTACCTATGAACCGATTCGGAAATTGTTCTGGCCTGGATTCACTCGGCAGCAGAAGACGTTCAGGTGTTTATTAGCAATAGATTAGCATCGATTCATAAGCACTCCATACCCTCGCAATGGAGACATGTGCGAATTATGTTTTCTTAAACTCCACTTGAGTGAAATGAAGGAAAACACTTTTAAATAAAATTTATATTTTATTCAATTTCGAATTTAACAAACGTCTGCTCTTCAAAGTGCCGTTTTGTAAACTAAACTTACTCTAACATAAAATCTTATATCTAGGTTTGTTATCACAATGGATATTATATTGCAATTAGTGTAATATCCATGTTTCCACGAGTTCTTGCTAATTATCTTTCAGTTTGTTCATCTGGATGAAATGTGCAATTAGGTAACATATGTTGTGATATACATTACATTCTAATTTGGTTATTCCATATTTTACGTTTCTTTGAATTTTTGTAGTTAGTAACCTTTTGAGTTTTGTTCTTAATAATATTTCTGTCTAGACAAAATGTGTAATTAGGTTACACATTTTGGTTGATGGGTTTTTGTGTCGTCAAGGATTCTTTGACGTAACACCTCCCCCTTTTAATTCGAAACTCTCCTGAGTTTTTTTTTTAATTCAATTATATAAAAAATAAGAACAGGTAGTAAAAATGCTTATGATTATTACAATTATAATTGTCCAATTATACCAAATATATTGTTTTTTTTTATTTTTTTTATTAAATTGTAGTTCTTCTATGATAGTATTATGTATTATATACTATGGTATTATATACTATGGTATTATATTTATATATTTAATTCAAATTAGTCTTCATTACAAAATGTTGTACAAATTCTTTTTCTTTATCGTTATAAATTACAAACAAAAATTTTTTTTTTTTTATTGAACACAAGTTCTTCATAATTTTTATTGGATAGAGTTGTTATAAATGAATATTTAGTTCTTATTATGTCTTTTGGGATTTTTGTGAATAATATTATTTTCTCTTTCTTGTATTCTGCGATACCGAGTCTGATATATATATATATATTTTTTTTTTTTAAAGTTAAGTTGAAATGATCTTTAATATCTATATTTTATTAAGTTGGTGATTATGCTTTGATTATTTTCGTCAATTATTTCTAAATGTTCCTGTCGTTGTGTGGATCAGTGTTGTTACTGTCATTATTGTAAGTATTAACGTCTAGTTGATCTAAAAATTTCGTGGGTCGTTTTATATTTGTCGGGTGTATATTTTCTAGTTTAAGTTTTCTATATTTAGGTTGGTCTTTGTGTCTTAATGCTTTATAATTTCTTACGTAACCTTCATCTTGGTTTGGTCTATAGGTAGGTTTCTCGTTTTTCATTGCGCTTGTTAAGGGTTTTTTCTCTCTAGTCTTTTAAAAGTTTTTCTATTTGTTTTCTATCGACTTTCCCTTCTATTACGTCTATTGCCTTTGCTTTAATGACGGAGTGAATAGATTTATTATACCATTCTACACATTTGAAAAGTCTTTCTTGAATTGATAATTCGGATTTTTCGGTTTCCAAAACTCTAAGTTTTTCTCCTAATGTATTATGAAATCTTTCAATATCTGAATTACCTGTATGACTATTTGGTTTTGTGAAGTGTGATTCTACTTCTTCTAACCTTAAAAATTGCTTGATGTTAATTGAATTGAATTGGTTGTCTAAAATGATTAACTTGGGTTTGCCTTTAATGGAAAAGTATAGTCGTATTTTTTCAATGATTGTAAGGCTATTTCTGTCTTCTAAATTTAGTATTACTGCATGTTTTGAGAATTTGTCGATAAATGATAAAAAGCTATGTCTCTTGTTTATATATACATCGAGGTGAACTATCTGATTTACGTTATTGGGGAGTTCAGTTATATGGAACTTTGGTTTTATTGGTTTCCTATCATATTTTGCTTTATTGCAAGTATCGCAATTGTTAATGTACTTTTGGATATATGTTTTTAAATTTTTGAAATATATAATTTTTCTTAGTCCTTCGTAATTTTCGTTAATTCCTGTATGTCCTGTTTCGTTCCTATGATATTTTGCAATGTATCTATATGTTTCGTCTTCATTCGTCATGTCTTTTGCATGGTAGGTGCATTTATAAAAATTCAACTTTGTATTGAATAGTTTGATTAATTTTTGTTGTACTTTGTTATATATGAAAAATTCCTATTTTCCCTGATTTTAAAAATCTGCGAAATATGTCAGTCATGAAGTTGTTTTCAATGTCATTTGTACTTATATAAATTTTTCGTTTGTCTTCTATAATTTCGATTTCTTTTGTTTTAGTATGTGTCAATATAATTTGTGTCTGGAATCTATTAACAACTGTTTCTAAGATTGGAAAGTGATCATTTTGTTCTTCTTTTTGTGAGTGTATTGTTGCAGCTGTGCTCATGTTATCATTTTGTTCTTCTAAGTCTATGGCATTTATTTCTCCTGTATTTGCATTTATTCTGGATAGAAAGTCTGCAACTTTGTTTTCTGTGCCCTTAATGTAATTTATATTTATGTCGTATTCTCCAAGTTTAAGCAACCATCTTTGTAATCTAGCGTTAATATCTTTCCCTTTATGTTTACTTTGGAGCCATTTGAGAGGTTGATGATCCGTGAATAGATCGAAAGTTCTACCATAAATATATGGGCAAAAGTAGTTAACGGCCCAAACGATACCAAGAAGTTCTTTTTCCGTTGTGGAGTATTTTTTCTCATGGTCATTTAGAGTTCTACTTGCAAAGCTTAGTGGGTGGTTGTCCTGTGTAAGGACTGCGCCTAAAGCAAAATCGCTGGCGTCCGTTATTAACTTAAATCTTTTGTTGAAATCTGGATATTTTAAAATTGGTGCTTCCATGAGCAATCTTTTAAGCTTCTGAAATGAATCTGTATATTGAGGGTCTTTTTTATCAATTTTAGAATTTGTCTTCAAATACTTTATCATACCGTGGGCAACCTTTGCATAGTCTTTAATAAACTTGCGATAGTATCTGGTCATTCCCAGGAATAATTTTATTTGTTTTTGGGTTCCCGGTAATTTAAGCTTCTGTATATTTTCAATTTTATTCATATTAGGTTTAATACCTTCTGTTGTCAGAGTGTGACCTAAATATTCTGTAGTTCGACTAAAGAAATTACACTTATCAATTTGAATCTTCAGATTATGTTCTCTAAGTTTATTGAACACTTTTTCTATATTTACAGTGTGTTCTTCTAAGGTCGTACTAAAAATAAGAATATCGTCCAGATAAACTACGCAAATTCGATTAATGTGCTCTCTTAAAACTGCATTTATTAGTCTTTGGAAAGTTGCAGGGGCATTTTTGAGTCCAAACGGCATTCGTATAAACTCATAATGTCCAAGAGGCGTTGAAAATGCGGTTTTCTTTCTGTCATCTTCTTTGAGTAATACTTGATGAAATCCTTTGGCAAGGTCCAAGGTAGTGTAGTATTGTGATTGCCCTAATTTTTCCGATATAGTTTCTATGTTAGGGATTGGATATTTGTCTGATATAGAAACTTCGTTAAGTTTTCTATAATCGATCACTATTCTCCATTTTTTTTCACCAGAATTATCGATTTTCTTCGGAACAATCCATAATGGTGAGTTGTATGGTGAATTACTTTCTTTGATAATACCTTGTGACAACATTTCTTTTATTTGTCTATTTATTTCTGTTTCATGTATTTGAGGATGTCTGTATATTTTTGAGTATATAGGTTCTTTTACAGAGGTTATAATTTCATGTTGGATCTCGTGAGTATGTGAAAGTTTTTGTCCTTCTTGGTAAAAGAGATCTCTATTTTTGTTAATTAATTTTCGTAGTTCCCTTTTTTCTTCCCTATTCATGTCTTCGCGTTCTAATTTTTCTAGCTTTAGTTTAGGTTCTTCTAATGTATGTATTTCCTCGTATTTGAGTGGGCAAGAGTTAATGAATTTCGTTTTTGTGTTATTTATTTCTATGTATTCCTCTTCTAAGTTAATTATTGCTTGCAGAGGTTTGAGTAGGTTTTGACCTATAAGTCCATCGAATGGTTTATTATAAAAAGGAGTTAATTTCCAACGCATATAGCTCTTCTCATTGAACTCGTTTGGCAATGGTGTTATAATCTCAGTGTTTATTGAGATTTGTCCGTTAAGAGTGTTACAGGGGATTGTGTTTTCTAATTTTTTTCTTTTGTAATATGGCAGTTTGTCTGAGTTTAGAAAAGTGGTTGTTGACCCTGTGTCTATTAGGCATTTTAATTTGTCATTACCTATTGTCAATTCGATTGCTGGTAAAGTTCCTGTTAAACTGGTCACTTGAAAATTTGCATGGTCTAAGTTTTGATTTGTGTTGTAGATATGGTCCACTGGCATTGGTTCAACCGAATTGTTTCTTGCCTAGGTGTAATTTCTGCCTGTATAGTTTGTCTGATTTCGTCTTGTTTGATTAGAGTTATTCGAAAAACTTTGGTCCCAGTTTGTATTGTGATGGTATGTGTTGTCGGTATTGTAGTTATTGTTATTATGTTGTCTCATTTGGTTGGAATTGTTTCCGTATGTATTGTGATTATTTTGTCTAGTTTGTCTAGAATTGTTTTCGTATGTGTTGTTGTATTGGTATGTATTATTTCTATTGTAATAATGTGTTGGGTCGTTATTGTCTCTTTGTAGGTTTTCTCTATAGTCATTATGTCTGGGGTATTGATTTCTATTAAAATTTTGGTTGTGAGGTCTATTTGTTCTATTTTCGTAATCATTTGGTTTGTTATAATGTCTAAGCATTCCTGTTTCTTCTAAAGTATAATATGCTTCTCTAAGTGTTTCTATGTTCCTACTGTAAATTATACTTGATAAATTGGGGTTAATTCCATTTAAAAATATTTTTAGTATAAGGGATTCATTCGACGTTGGGGAAAATTCGCTAGGTTTTTTCTCATCGAATTCGTATTTACCGTTTAATTTGTCTAATATTCTCCGGAGATCCCTATAGTATGAGCTTACGGATGAATTGTTACATGTCACTGCTTCATGGTGCAATTTGTGATATGTTTCCCTAATTCCGAAGTTCTTAATTAATTCTGTTTTTATCCCTTCCCACGTGGGATTGGGTCCTAATGTCCTTATGCAATGGAGAGCGGCTCCTTGAATTTTATTGCGGACATGTCGTTGATAAATGAAACTTTTCAACGCTTGGTTTTCATTAAAGAGTGGCAGGATAAGCTCTACGTCCCTTATAAAGGAGGACAAGTCACATCTTCCATCTCCGTGAAATTCTTTTATTTTCGCGCCTTCCCTTATTAATTCGACTGCCGGTATTTCGTCTGACATTTTTTTTTTTTTTTTTGTAAATAGGTTTTCTATATTTTTAAGAAAAAAAAAATTCTTTCTCGATAGCACTAATTAAAACCAAAAGACATGAAACTAACTTATTTTCTAAACAGTGTATGAATTTATAAATGTACAGTGTATGAATTTATGAATATAAATGTACAATGTATGAATTTATGAATATAAATCTAATATTTAAAATAAGTGTTGCTCACTTTTACTTCCTCCTTTGTAGTGGTGTTCTTGGTGTTGTACGGCTTGCAATTAGAGATGAGGTGGGGTTCTTCTTACCCTTGTTGTTCACGAATTCTTTTTGTTGTTGTTGTTGTTGTTGGGGTGTTTGGCACCCTTTAATTGTCTTTCTTTTTTTTTTTTATTTACACCAAAACTTTATTTACTAATTTTCTAGAAACTGTTACTATTTCCAAAATTCCGTCACTTTTACTTAATAATTTAGTTAAATGTTACTGTTTATTTAATAATTTTCAATAATTGTTTTGTTTTTTGATTAAACACCCAAACTGTATTTAATAATTTTCTATAATTGTTTTTCTTTTGATTAAATACCACGCGAATTATGTTTTCTTCTTTATTTTATCTTTATAAGAATAAGACACCTTTAATTTTAACTTTAAGTCTTCTACTTTGAATATTGTACATTTAATTCCTCACGGTACACTTTTTTTTTTTATTTTAAGGGTTAACCGGGAAAGTTGTGAATTTCGTTCGATTTGAAGCACTTTTAAATTTCAGCTAGTTTTTTTTTTTTTTTTTGTTTTATATTTATTTAATAAAATAATTCACCGTACTTATCTCGTAAGTTATATGTTCGATTTATCATCTTCGGATGATAAGTTAACCGACTGCGCCAATTATGTTTTCTTAAACTCCACTTGAGTGAAATGAAGGCAAACACTTTTAAATAAAATTTATATTTTATTTAATTTCGAATTTAACAAACGTCTGCTCTTCAAAGTGCCGTTTTGTAAACTAAACTTACTCTAACATAAAATCTTATATCTAGGTTTGTTTCTCTACGTTGCAATATAATATCTTTATCACAATGGATATTATATTGCAATTAGTGTAATATTCATTTTCGTGTTTCCACGAGTTCTTGCTAATTATCTTTGAGTTTGTTCATCTGAATGAAATGTGCAATTAGGTAACATATGTTGTGATATACATTATATTCTAATTTGGTTATTCCATATTTTACGATTCTTTGAATTTTTGTAGTTAGTAACCTTTTGAGTTTTGTTCTTAATAATATTTCTGTCTAGACAAAATGTGTAATTAGGTTACACATTTTGGTTGATGGGTTTTTGTGTCATCAATTCTTTTACGTAACATGCGCTCTAACGAAAATCCACCAAATCCATTGTCAAGAGGAGTTACGCCAGAAAACATAGGAACCTGCAATCTTTGGTTCTATGGGCCACCATTCTTGCATGGTAATCAAAGTATTTGGCCACCCCCTTACACGAAGATAATGGAATGCGATATTGAACGCAAACCGTTTGCAATGGTAGCCACCTTAGAAGAAAACCAAACGACTCACATACTCGATACAATCAATTACAGTGGGTCTTTCAAAAAGCTGAAAAGGATCATCGCCTACATCTTACACTTAGGGAGTCGTCGGAAAGATCAACCTCGACCAACGTTGTCCCTACAGGCAGGAGTAGAAAGAGCAGAACCAGTCATCATAAAAGCGACGCAAGCACGAGATTTCAAGGATGATATCAGACATATTCGACAGTACGAGTACAAGGAAACATCGAAAACAAGCACCCTGCCAGGCCTAGAACCATTCATTGACGGCGATGGAGTGTTGCGTGTTGGGCGCAGATTAGAAGGTTACAATCTACCATACGATTCAAAGTATCTCATCCTGCTGCCATACATGCATCCACTTACCAAAGTCATCTTGTCAGAATTGCACATTGAAAATCGTCATGTGGGTCCACAAGCACTACTAGCGATAGCAAAACAAAAATACTGGCCCATAAAAGGAAAGATTCTGGCAAGATCAATCACACAACATTGTGTATTTTACGCGAGAGCACGCCCAAGGTTGTTGACTCAAATGATGGGAATCTTCCAGCAAAGCGAATGCAGCCAGCAAGACCATTCATTAACTCGGGAGTCGATTTCTGCGCCCTGTTTCACACCCACTACAAGATAAGAGGAAAACGGCCACAAAGGAGCTATATTGCCGTTTTTTGCTGTTTCGCCACCAAAGCAGTACACCTGGAATTAGTGACAGATCTCTCCACTGAAGGATTTATCGGAGCACTCAAACGCTTTTCAGCAAGACGCGAGAACTGTCGACACATACCCTGTGACAATGGCACCAACTTTGTAGGTGTCAAGAATCAACTGCAGGAAGTAAAGGAAATGCTAGAATCGCAATATGCACTCAATCGGATAGTAGCATCGTGCAGCTCTTATGGAACAAACTTTCACCTCATCCCCCCATGGGCACCTCACTTCGGCGGACTTTGGGAAGCCGCGGGAAAATCAGCGAAATATCTACTAAAATCATCACTACATTCAGCATCTTTAACATACGAAGAGCTAGAAACGGCGGTACCAGAGGTAGAGGCAATTCTCAATTCGAGACCCCTGACACCATTATCAACCGATCAAGGGCCCGATGGCCGTCACACCAGGGCATTTCTTAATCGGCGAACCTCTTAATGCAAGAGTTGATGCACATGCGAAACCGTTAAACATCAGCTTCACTGCCACATGGAAATTAGTGACCCACCTAAAAAACGAATTTTGGAGACGTTGGCATTCTGAATACCTGCACGAGCTACTATACAGGGCAAAATGGAAACGAAAGATCAACAGCGTCGAACTTGGCACCATGGTTATCATTCGAGAGGACAATACACATCCACTACGTTGGAAGTTAGGTCGAATTATCCGAACATATCCCGGAGAAGATCCCCCGCTTGATAGACACTTGACGAGGTGCGGGGGCTTAAACTACAGTGAATCACTCAGGCTATGCTGACGGAAGCATACGTTTCCAGTAGGGCCACCCATGTCAGACAGGCTAGTAAGGAGTAACACACAAAGATCTACCACCCCTAATCCAGGGTGTTACGCGGCATTGGATGGTTTGCAGCCAGGTGTAAATCGGCTGTATTATAACAGCCCTCTCTGACACCGGGTCGAATCAAAGCAGTAAGCAGACCTTACCATATCAAAGAAGGGCTCTGATGTGGCGGACTATTTGAAACCCCAAGACTCGTGGGAATAAAAACGAATAACCTATATACAAAAAACAATCTCACGAAAAACCCGGTAGGCGTAGGTGTGATGAGCTGACACTACAATAAGGGAACAAATCATCAAGAAAACACTGACTCGGCAAAAAGAAGACATAGGGAAAAACGGAAAAATCGGTATATACGCGTCGGGACGTGGAACGTTCTAACGTTACATAAACCAGGCGCTATACAGACGGTCGTAGAAAACGCGAAACAATATATAATGGACATCGTCGCACTTCAGGAAGTCCGACTCCCGCATCAAGTAATCGAAACCAACGGGTTTATACGCGTGTGGAAGTACCGATACACATAAGCTCGGAACTGGCTTCATCATAAGCAATAAGATTACGCCACATGTAAAAGATGTGCAATTTATTAATGAACGAATGTCGGTGCTAAAAATACAGGGACCATCATACAATTATGTATTTATAAACATACACGCCCCAACAGAATCTATGGACGAAGAAACGAAGGACACATTCTACGAGACCATAGAGTAAGTATTCGATGGGATCTCATCATTCGATGTTAAAATCCTCTTCGGGGACCTCAATGCGAAAATTGGAATGGAAGACATCTTCCAACCAACTTTAGGTAAAGAGAGCCTACACGACGTTTCAAATGATAATGGAATTCGAATTATCACGTTCGCAGCGTCCAAAGATCTGGTAGTGAAAAGCACGATGTTCAACCACAAACAAATCCATAAAGCCACATGGATATCACCCGACGACGTAACACGTAACCAAATAGACCACTTCCTCATAGACAAAAGACACCACTCGAATATCCTTGACGTAAGATCATATAGAGGAGCAGATTGCGACTCCGATCACCTTCTAGTGATGGGGAAAATGTTTTGATTGTTCTATATGGATGCGAAACTTGGGCTCTCACAAAACGGGAAGAAAACAAATTCCGCGTATGCGAGAATAAAGTCCTATGGGGTATCTTTGGCGGAAAATATGACGAGGAGGCAGGACAATGGAGGAAACTCCACAACCACGAATTGGAAGAGCTATACGGCAAACCTACAGTAGTGAGAGTAATCAAGTCGCGAAGATTAAGATGGGCCGGGCATGCGGCGCGAATGGGCAACGATATGACCGTGCATAGAATTCTTCACGGCAAGCCAACGGGAAAGAGACCGACAGGTCGGCCGCGACGGGGATGGGAGGACAATGTTAGGTTAGACCTCGAGGAGATCGGATCAGATGGTCGAACGTGGAAGGAGAGCGCACAGGACAGGGAACAATGGCGAAGTCTAGTCGGTGAGGTCATGAACTTTCGGGTTCCTACAGGCCAATAAATAGTAATAGTATCCCGGAGAAGATGATCTCGTACGGGTAGTCGATGTCAGGATATCCACTGGAATATTACGCCGGCCCATCTACACCATCTACCACCACTGCCAATCGAAGATATCACGGTGTAACTAGGGTCAACAACAAGGAGCGATAATGACATTCAACCAGAGACATATCCACAGGAAGGACCATCCAGAAAAAAACGAAAAGTAAAAACAGCAGGTTGAATTATCATTCAATGGGAGGAGAATGTTAATTTAAGAATTTTTAGCATATTTGTATTCAATTATAGGATAATTTCTGTTCATGCATCAGTACAAACAGCGCACATCATTACGCGATTATAAAATTGTATTATATGAGATATTGAGTAGTAACATACTTCATGAGATACTTTTGTTTATGACAGTCCTCTTGTCTACGGCAATTCTCTTAGCAATTAAGAAAATGTTATGTCAGTTGTAAGGATTTTACTGTAGGAAAGAAGTTTGGTACAAAAATTAACGAGACTTTGTTTTTGTACAAAAAATAACGAGACTTTGTTTTGGTACAAAAAATAGATTGTAACGTCCCGGGAACACTCGCGTGGGAAGGGAGTTCCACAGCTTCCCCGCTCTGTAGCGGAACGAGTTCTGATGTAGGGATATTCGCGCCGTCGGGAGATGAACCACAAACGGGTGCGATCCGTCGGATTGTCTTGTGGAGCGCATATAAGCCGAATTGCGCGGAACAATACCACGAATCTCCGAAGAACAGCACCCGTGATAATATCTGTAAAACAGACAGAGGTCGGCTACGCGCCTTCGATGTGATAGCGACTGTAGTCCCGACGTCAGCGCCGAGTCCCCGATCAGGCGGATCGCTCGTCTCTGTATGCTCTCAAGTAGGTGGAGGGTATGTTTAGGGGCCGAGCTCCAAACATGAGAGCAATATTCGAGCGCGGGTCTAATTTGGGATTTATATAGGAGAAGAAGTTGGGCCGGAGTAAAATATTTCTTAGCTCTAAAAAGATAACTCAGTTTTCCTGAGGCTGACCTGGCGATGTTCGACACGTGTTTATGCCATGTTGTTGGATCATCATTTTCTTTTTTCAGCATCAACCACAACGTTGTATATCGATTGTTGTTGCAACACCAATTGATGTTCTCTCAGGACGCATAGGTTAAAAAGTCTAGGCGCCAATTAAAAAATCACGTCACGGGCTTATGTGCCCTGACGAATTATTCGACCTCAAGGTATCAACATTCAACAGAGGAAGGTCAAAAGAGGCCTTTCCTCTATAATACAAAACACAAGGTGTTTACAGTTTGGATGTTCTCCCTGAGATCCGAATGGCAGTCAATTCATCTCTGGAATTTTTTATCTCTAAAGCAACATCATGTCACTTTCGCAATTTTAGTTCACTCCTCCGTCAAATTCCGAAATATAGTCAACGTTTTTTTCTCCACTATATCACGGGACTTATAGTATAACAAGGTGATATGTCACTTAGGATTGACCTACCATTTGTTCTAACTTATTCGATCGGTCCATCAGCCAAGCTCCGAAAAATGGTCAAGGATTTCTTCCGACCATTTCACAGAGCCTATAGCTTAATGAGATGGCACTGCATCGGGTGGCTGAGCATTGGGACCCAACCTAACACTCGGCCTTTAGTCGCCTTTTACGACAAGCTGGCTTAGCTGCGAGTACATTCGAAGGTCCTTTTCACAGATTTTACTTATCATATTATAGATATTTTATTGTTATGTGAAATTAAAATTGAGCTCGTCTTTTTTTCTCGTTTTCAATTTAATTTAAACTTCCTTTTTATATATTAATTGTTCTGTTCTTATTTCATTTCGTCAAATGTTTCTTGTGTCTGACTTTTTGACGCCGAAAGGTAAGTTCAGGTGATTTCTTTTTTTTCAGTAGCGTGATGTTTTTTTATGTATTCTAGTTAAGAGTTTTGCGAGAAATGCAATCTTTTTTGTTTCGTCATATTTTTTTCTATTTTACGATTTATTCTCGATTAGAAATGTCTTTGTAGGTTACTAAAAAAAGCTTTGAGGGTCCTTTAATTAAAGCGCAACAATGCGGTTTAATGCCAACTTTTGAAAATAGTGGCTTTTCTCATTTCTGAAGCCTAGGACATACGAGGGTTGCCTTTTATATTTCGGGATTAGAGAACAAAAACACATATTGATCATCGAAAATCACTTTATTGTTTTTCAAAATATTCCCCATGAAGATCTATACACTTTTGCATGCGTTTGAACCAATTGTCGAAGCACTTTTGCCACTCTGATTGAGGTATCTCCAACACATGCATTCTGAATGCAGCAACCGCTTCTTCAGGTGTTGAAAAACGTTGACCTCTCAGTTTGTTTTTTACGTACGGGAATAAAAAGAAGTCATTCGGTGCAAAGTTAGGACTATACGGCGGATGACCCATCAAATCGATGTTTTGGGTGCTCAAAAATGCAGTTGTCCCAGCCGATGTGTGAGAGCTCGCATTGTCGTGGTGAAGAGTGATCCGTCTTCGGCGGTTGGTTTTCCTGATTTCTTGGAAGACAACTGGCAAACAAATGGTTGTGTACCACTCAGAATTGACTGTTCTGCGTTGTTCTAGTGGTACGGTTGCGACATGTCCAGTTTTTCCGAAAAAAACAGGCGACCATTTGCTTGGAAGTGCTTCGTGCGCGAACAACTTTTGTTGGATTTGGCTCATCTTGAAACACCCATACAGTCGCTTGCTGTTTGCTTTCGGGCTCATACGCGTAAATCCACGATTCATCACCTGTCACGGTGTCATAGACGTGTTTCGAAGCACCGCGACCGTATTTTTTGAGCATTTCTTTCGACCAATTGACACGAGCCTTTCTTTGGGCGATTGACAAATTGTGTGGGATCCAACGCGAACAAATTTTTTTGACAGTCAAATGTTTATGCAATATTGAATGTATGCTGGTCCCACTAACGCCTAAGGTTTTCTCAATCTCACGATAGGTCACATGACGATCTTCCAATATCAGTTCGCGCACAGCATCAATGGTTTTCGGAACAACAACTGATTTTGGACGACCTTCACGAAATTCATCTTGGAGTGAACTACGACCACGATTGAATTCACCATACCATCGATAAACACTGGTCCTTGATGGAGCTTCATCGCCAAAAATTGAATTAAGTTCATCCATGCACTGTTGCTGAGTTAATCCACGCCGAAAGTTGTAAAAAATAATCGCATGAAAATGTTGACGATTTAATTCCATTTTTGGGCCGAGATGAATCTTTTAAGTTACTGTAAACAACACAAATAGCGCTCGTATGTCAAAATGTTCTGAGTGCGTATAACCTCAAAAATGTCCAACTTTACGACAGAGCTGTCAATTGCCGGATTGCAACGCTAGGGTTGCCAAATCCCGAAACATAAGAGGCAACCCTCGTATATCTGTAAAATTGCTGATATTAAGGACGTTTACTAGGATATATTTGTTTTTGTTTCTCCGGTGTTACGTTTTTCTACAAAAGTCGGTATTTTTACTTAGGGAGACATTTGATTCAGAGCGAATTTATAGCCTCCCAAAGAGGTATCCTCCCGTCATTTTCAAATTCCGTTCCAAGTATTATATAAATTGTATCTTTGAACTTTCGGTACACTCTGCAATCATACTAAAGAACTAAAAAGTGTTGCAGTACGTGAACTTCTTCACGATGATGATGATGTACGATAATTTTTCCCCCGAAAGGCAACGAGCAATTACACGCCTCCAAAGGTTGTAAAGGTTCTTGGACCAGGTATTAGATAGCGACGACCAGAAAGTATTGTAATAAAACTAAAAACAACGGGCGAAGCAGTAAAAAGTGAGAAAAAAGTGGTGGCAAAATGGGTTACAACGTGTGAACAATTATCGTAAAAATGCTACATCAAAGTGTGCGTTTGGAGGAGCGATAGAATATCAAGCAGACAACAGTGTTAGACGTAACTGCAATAAGCCATTGCTGGTGCAATGAAAATAAGTATCTAACACTTAAATCTGTTGAATCGCTGTACAGGTCGAGCGGTTGGAGGAGCGTGCTGGTTAAGACGACAGCAAATCCCATAGTCGGTGTTGTATGAATGTTTCTTTGTGTGGAGCTGTGGGTATGTTTTCTTCTGTCCGGTGGATTTGGTCAAAGGCGGGAGCGTACGGGTGCAATTTGCACACACTACCGGAACCCTGAAATGTACATACAGTCGCACTCACACACAAGCATAAAAATGCCGCAGCAGCACCAGCAACAGCGGCGGCAACTAAATGTGAAACTACCATCGTTCCAAGTTCGTTGACCTTAATTTGGCTTGAGAGTAGTTTTTCATATTGAGCAGCCCCACTGTGGGGATTGTGTGCAGCAACAGCTGCAACGAACTTATGTTCCATGGCATTGCCATGTGCCAGGAGCCGGAGAAGAGTATGTGACGGAAGGGATCTTAAACTTTACTCCGGATTTGATTGATTTTGTTCATCTGGCTGTCGTCTCGTTATGTGCCATGAGATTTTATGAACAAGTCTCTAATAATGCAGCTGTACCATGACACCACCAAATTGAAGAAAACACTTTAGAGGATATTACGGATTTAATCATTTATCTTGGAAGGAGAGGATCATGTGGGTAAAAATCGTGTTGCAATCAGAGCATAGCATCAATTGAAAATATTGCACTTTTTAGTATCTAAAACAAACTAGTGAATTAACTTTTACCAGCTTAGGGAATGATGTCAAAAGGGTCTATAAACAAATAGAGGATTTAGAAAAGGACTGAAGAATAAGTGTGGACTATATATAATATAATGTTTGAAAAAGCAAACTTTTTTTAACGCTGTCATTTTTTATATAGTCTATAGTCAAATCCCAATAATATTCATTCATTTACCGATTGTAAGGTTGTATATAACAGCCTGTATAGGTGACAAGCTATACAGAATCAGGTACAGTTTTTCACATCCCTGCCAAACTTGATGGATAATGAGGGATTACGATAAAGAGTACTAGATGCTTCATAAATCTCTGAGACATCTTCGCCGAAAATTTCAGTTTCAAAAAGAGTTCGATAAGCTGATGCGTTGTCATGTCATTTGAGAAAGTTGTTTTGATGTTGTCAGGGATAGCACAACTAATTGTTTTTATTTCTGAGTGTGATCATGAATGAATGATCATAAGAATAATTTCGATAAAGTTACATTTAGTACTTACCTCTGATTTTTTGAGACTATGTAAACTTGTGTATTTTGATGCGCTGATTACGCATATGATACTAAAAATTGATGACAATTTAATTGTCATTGCGAAACCTATAAAACAAAGTCTATAAAAATAATTGTCTTTTGCATTTATCTCAGTAAACCTTCATTTTTTCACAAAACTCACGAGTTGGAGAGAAAATTCTGGCCACAAAAAATATGACTAACTATAATTGTGTCATATGATTTTTCTTTATTACTATCCCATTAATGTCATACATTCCAATTATTGTCCAACTGCCCTTGCTGAACACATGGTGTTTTCTTTTTTTATCTCCACATTTATTTAACAATTCAATTACAGATTTTACTTAAGACAAAATGTTAAATTCGGGGGAGTGGGGACGAAAATACAGGGCAAAGTCTCTGCTTTCAACCCGGCGAAGGCCAGGACGATCCTTGTCCCTGTTCAATCCAAGTTGACATGCAGTCTCCGTGTGACACCCCCGGCACCCGCCAAGTAGTGAACCAATGCATGCAGCGACATCCAGAGAAAGTTTGGCTCAAGGGTACTAACCTTGTCAGGAAAAACGAATTATTATGGACAATTTAACAAGTCTCGAATATGGACCGGACACCGGTGGAAGGGAAGGCTCAAGCCTGTCTCCTCCATCACATCTTCCACTAATCTACGAAATCTGCGAAAACCTCGTCTCTTCTATTTGCCCGCCCATCACACGTCTTACGGCTCTAATGAACCCATTTCGCGAATGCAGGGTTGTGGGGGTTCTCTATACTACATGGAGAACCAACCCACAATTTCAACCATAATTTCCGCCTTATTTCGACCGCTTTCAGCGCGTGATATCAGCCTTTATCCCACCCTTCAGTAATTTACCTGCAAAACATGTTTCCCAAAATGACGCGTGGCGTCTCTAACAGATACACACACAATACTCAAGCAAATAGTGAAGAACACCGAACGAAAATCGAATAAGAAAATACATCAGAGCCGTATACCATAGCGATAACAAAACAATTCAAATCAGTGGAATATACTTGAGTTTAAAAATCGAATTCTAAGCACGGCCAGTAGCCTGATGTGTTACGCATTGGTTCAATTTTTGGTGATTCTAACTGTCATAGCGTCAGTTCGAATCACACGTTCTTCACTATCAATCCCAAACGCTATAATTGGTGACCCCAACGTAATCTGTACACACAGCACACACTTTCCCGTAGTAAACAGAACTTCACACACGATCATGGCTTCCGCATAGAGCACCCGGTATACTCGCCTGCTCCGGCGATCTCTCGCTCGCTCGTCCCTGGATCCGTCATTCGCACACGAAGCTGATCGTAACGAAGATACTGAGGAGGGAGTAGTGTGGCGTCTCTAACAGATACACACACAATGCACAAGCAAATAGTGGAAAACACCGAACGAAAATCGAATAAGAAAATACATCAGAGCCGTATACCATAGCGATAACATTACAATTCACATCAGTGGAATATACTTGCGTTTAAAAATGGAATCCTAAACACGGCCAGTAGCCTGATGTATTACGCTTAGGTTCAATTTTTGGTGATTCTAACTGTCAAGGCGTCAGTTCGAATCACACGTTCTTCACTATTATTCCAAACGCTATAGACGCATAGCTAAACTCATTTTCCTATGCAGATATTGCATAATTGAGTTTAGCTATCTTTTTGCCATGTTCATTCAACAAGTGTTCCAAATAAAATGGGAGAATTCACTACTCCCTGTTGTAGGCCGTTTTTGATGTGGAAAGTGTTGTGATTATATCTCCACATTTCACCACAAATCGTTTACCCATTATCATATCGTAGATAATGTATAAAAACTATTCGGGCATACCTAGATTTGATAACTTATATACCAGCCCTTTCAACCATACGGTGTCGAAAGCCTTTTCAAAGTCAACCAAGCGGGCCCCTGTGCATTGTCGCTTCGCCTTGTTCCACTATATGTCGAAAACAAGTTTTGTTGCAGCATGAACTGTGTCATGTTGCGATCGAACACCAAACTGGTTGTTCGGAATAATACCATTCTCCTCACACCAGTTAGTCAATGCTCTTTTATAATTTTCTCGAATACCGTGCTGATGTTCGGAAGCAAACTAATCGAACGAAGATTGGCTGGATTGCTCCTGTCCTTGCCCCTTTTGGGGATGGGATGTACTACTGCAGATTTCCATTGGGTTGGATAATATGCATTATTGAACAAAATAGTGTAAACCTTCACTACTTCAAGAAGAAAATGCTTTAGATCAATGGTTGGAATACCATCAATTCTAGAAGATTTTTTGCTCTTAATCGATCTAAGAATGTCCGTCAGTTCATCCTTGTGTACAAATATGCTAGTGTTTAGATTTCTAAGTAGGGAATCCGCTAAATTATTTTCACTAAAGATAGTGAAACTTCGACTTAAGAGACGTCAATTGTTAAGTTCATTGCGTAGCGAAATATGTTTTTGGAGAGGTCAAGGTTAGAAGGTTTATTTGTCGTCGAAAGATAATGACCAATTTCATTATAATGAAGATTTCTGTCAGTTAATGAATCTATGCCATTGGAGCCTAATTATTTTTTTTTTATTATCCGATCAATGCGCGACCAGTGTGCTTTTCCGAAATTAAAAGAATGTATCTGTTTATACTGCTCAAGTAGTGAATGTTCGTTTGGGACATGTATTACAGCACCAAGTCCATAATGATCACTATCGTACTCGATTGTACGAAGACAATTTCGAGTAGTTAGATCCGTATCTAATAATTGTATTCGCTCGTCCAGCAAAAGTAAATCCAAGAAGCAATTTCCTCTTAATTCTCGTTTTTGTTCGATGGCGTTTGTTTGCCATCAGTCGAACAACACATTGCCTCTTGTGTTCCAGATAAGATTACCCCAAACACTGTGCTTGTCATTGCAATCTCTTGCCATAAAGAAATAATTATTTTCCTAGTCTAACTTAAGATTTCGGAAAAGGGTATCAAGATCATCAATAAATTGTGCACACAGAGGACTTTCAGGAGCATAAAGAGATACTACATATAGATGCCTTTGACTTTTCGACTTGAAACTCCTACTTGTATACATCGTTGTTGTAAACGACTTTGAGTTGCAGACCTTTCTTAACTGAGACAGCGACCCCACTCCTTGAGGGGAGATTGGACGTCTCGTCTAATTACTTTATAATATTTGTAGCCCAATTTGTGCCTTTGGTTTAACTTAGTTTCGCTAGTTAAAAGCACGTCTGGACGTTCAACTTCTAACAAATTGCTCAGGTTATCCCCTCTTTTTTATGGGGATTAGTGAATTTACATTCACAGCAATAATTTTGCAATGCTTTTACTTTAGTTTGTACCTCTGGAGCAGGCGTTTTTATATTATTGCGTAGTTGTTCTGTGGCGGTTCTATGAACCACACAAACCACTATAGGTCAAGATGCCGTCGTTCCATCAAGGAACATACTCACCTATATCCAAACTACACGCGCCCACAGACACGAGTCCTCAAAAGTTCTGCTTTCCACCTGAAACAAAAGGTAACCTTCATCTTGGAGTCAACAACCCCACGTATCCACAAATACGTGGGCCACAAGTCCCGATTAATTTGCCTACGCCTGCACGGCGATCGAAGAACGTGACCCAGGAAAGAAATTGTGTGCCGACCCAATAACTGGATATACACAAACGGTTGGCACAGCTGCGCCAGATGTCGATAAACATCACATCTCCGGCGATAAGCGAGTTGCCGGAAAACCAATCCGTCGACAAAACGTTTGTTCCTGCCGCAATGTACTTCGCCTAAACAAAGGCCATTGCGATGCAAGAGCAATAAACGAAAATGCTGTTCCCATAGGGCTAAGTAAACAACGATAATTACATTATCCCATGATCGCCTAAAAGAAAACGCACACTCGATTGTTTACGTAAGCAATCCATCAGAGGTGTGAAATATTGACGATCACAGAGTAGTCTACAGCATGCAGACAATAACCCCCGCGTCTGTATGTGTGAGCGCGATCTTCACTGGTGGAGAGACTCTCTATTGAGAGAAAGTCACCACCAGGGAAAGCGAAAGGAGAGAAAGACAACTATGGGGTGAATAGGATTATCCCAGAGAAAGTGACTTCAGTCGACATAGAGAACCGTACAATGAAGTTAGTCCGCGCCGCGCAATAAATCGCTACAGAAACTGTCTCCCCGAAGTAAACCTTCCAAAATTACGTGAGTCAACATATTTCAAAACCACGTTTGCGTGCGCCTCTTTGATAAGGAGCCCACCATTGCGGTGTGCTTGGACATTGAAAAGGCTTTTGACACAACCTGGGTCGAAGGTCTCTGGCTTAAATTACTGAATACTGGCCTCAGTAAAACGCTGTGTAGTATCATCTACCAGTTCATTTCAAACAGAACCTTCCAAGTTCGAGTGAATGGAAAGCTTTCCCGAACTTTTCACGCCGCTGCAGGCGTACCACAGGGCTCCATTCTAGGCCCCATCTTATTTAATATTTACACCTCCGATATTCCCCGCCCTGTGGACGGGAGAGTAAACCAAATATGCTATGCGGATGACGTCCTGGTGTACACGTCAACCAAAGGCCCTAACCTCGCAACAAATCGACTCAACCGTCACTTGGACGAACTGTATCAGTATTACAGTCGATGGAAAATCCGACTTAATCCATCCAAAGCAGTAGCTATAATTCTGAGTAGTAAACACTCCCAACCTGCTTCTCGATATTCACAGAATATTCGAATAAAAATGGGAGATACTACGATTAGACCGCAGGACAAGATGAAATATCTTGGGGTCACTTATACCCTAAAAATGAATTTCATCAAACATGTGACCCACATTCTCCAAAGGGGCCTCGGTCGGCCTAAGCAACTGCACAACATCTTGAAGTGGATCAACAAAGTTGACACCAAAGTTAAGCTTCTCTGCTATAAGCAGCTAATCCGATCTGGAATATCGTACGCCTTTCCCATATGGTCCTGCATATCTTCGGCCCAAATGGAAAGACTTCGAGTTTTCGAAAGAAAACTCCTCAGAAGATGCAACAACCACTTTAGAAGGCCTGAGGGTCGCTATTACCCGAACTCTCACCTATACGAAGGTGCCTCCATTATCCCTATCGGCGAGTACTTGCTACAATTAGCATATGAGTACCTTGAAAGCACTCACAGCAGCGAGAACCCACTTGTACGGGACACAATTTCTTCTTCGGTATAAAACTGAAGAAAGCACCCTTCCCAATAACATTCTCCTTTATAATAGAGGATTTCTGGACCCATCCCATAGGGTCTACTGCTGGCACACTACAAACACGCACGCGCAGTACAAGACAGCACAAGCACACACACACATACACACATACACACCGACCAAACCGCAGATTATCAGACGCCAAAGACGTGATCTGCGTTTACTACCGCACTCAAGATCCACGGTCTTGTACGATTTCCCCCATCCAAGTAGTTAGAGAACAATTGAACTAACCCTGTCCACACTATCCTTAGATATGTCCTTCCCCGTTCTTTTCAGATATCTTGAGACCGAGCCCAACATCTTCACGGTTGTGGGTGATTCTGGTTATCGCAAGATGACCAGAAGCCAGAGACAAGATGAAGGACACATTTGTCGGCCTCTCGCTACCCCATTTTTTTTTTTTTTTGATTCGAGGATCATTCTCAATTGTCGTCCGAGGTATAAGGACGCCAATAAACTAAACTAAAATTAATTTCATATTAATAAATAATTTAAATTTAAATTCTATCATATATTGGTACTGCCTTTTTATTGGAATATTTGGCCCGTATTCAACAATCGGTCGTCACTCTTCCCTCAGGTCTGAGGAAGCACGGTGGCGACCGCAACGAGCCTTCTCAGGAGCGGTTTTGAGAGATCCTCCGTCCTTTTAAGGACAAGGAGACACGCTTCCTGAGTGAAAGGCTACAACAATGGCTCATATGCGTCAAGGATCTTAAAGGACGTTAACTCGCCCACGTTCACACTTAAACGTGCTTCACTCTTTGTTTCTCACTCACGTACATCGATGAACCGTATTTTTTCTTACATCCGCTCTTGATGGCGATTACAGTGAATGAACTTTAAATCGTATATAAGATGAATACGATCGAACGAAATATGACCAATTTACGTATATTTATTTTTGTGGTGGTTAGCTTTCGGGTCCGGACATGCAAAGATGCACATTTTGGAACGCGTAATAACAATAAGGCTCTAATCTTAAGAGGCACAGGTAATGTAACACTAAAATAATCCATTGCTTACATTCTTCAACAGTCTATCATCACCGTCATCATCATCGGCACCAAAACCGGTATCTGGTCTTGACCTATTTAGCAAGTCTTATTACATTTTCCATAATAATTTATTTTTACGGGCAAGGTTATTAGTGTTGGGGTTGGTGTTGAGTGCGATGGTGTAGAGCAAGCTAGGGCAGTTGATTGTGCCGGAGAGGAGAGGGTGGATGAAGAGGATATCGGCAAGAGTTCTGCGCTCCTCAAGTGTATTGAGGTTGATCAAATGGAGCCGGCTTGTGTAAGGGGGAAGAATCCGAGGATTCTCCCAGTTCAGTCCACGGAAGGCAAAACGGAGAAAACGACGTTGCACGCTCTCGATCCTGCGGATATGGGACGAGCAGTGTGGAGACCAGACTTGACTGGCGTATTCAAGAATGGCGTATTCAAGAATGGGGCGGACGAAGGCTATGTAGAGAGAACGAGAAACGTAGGGATTAGAGAATTCTCTAGACCAGCATTTCACAAACCCTAGGGCGGAGTTGGGCTTAAGAATGATATCATCGATATGTGGGATAAAGCTGAGCTCCCCGTCAAATAAGATTCCGAGGTCACGTATTGAGGATACGTATGAAATCTGCTGGTTTAGCAGGAAGTAGGGGCGTGGGGGTGCGGGTGGACGTTTGTGGGAGAAGGTAATGGAGTGACATTTGACAACATTGAGTTCAAGGCAGTCATTACGGCACCAAGTTGAGAAGCTGACGAGGTCCTGTTGGAGAAGTGAGGAGTCGAGAGGAGAGATGATCGTTTTGTAGAGTTTGGCGTCGTCCGCATAGGGGGAGATGGATGAGTGTTTAATAACGGAGTCGACATCATTGATGGTAAGGATAAAAAGGAGGGGGCCTAGATGACTACCTTGCGGAACCCCTGACGTGGGAAGAAAAGGATTGGACAGCGAGATCTGAATTTGATACGGTAGGATCGATCTTTCAGATAAGAAGATAACCACTTGATCAATAAGGGTTCGAAACCTAGGGAGAACAGCTTAAAAAGGATGAGATTATTGGAGATTTTGTCAAAGGCCTTGCTGAAATCAGTGGTGATTACATCGACTTCGTTGCCATTCTCTAAGGCACGGAGAGTATGGGATGAGAACTCGATCAGATTGGTTGTGGTCGACCTACCCGAAAGGAAACCATGCTGGTTGGGTGAGATGATGGATTTACAACGGAAAGATAACGCAATGTAAAGAAGCCCTTCGAACAGTTTAGAGATATGAGACAGTTTGGCGATGGGTCGGTAGTTGCTAATATCATTTTTATGTATGGGGGTGACATAGGAGGATTTCCAGATACTAGGGAAGGTCCCTTGAGAAAGGGATAGGTTGAAAATCGTTGATATCGGGAGAGAAAGAGAAGTGGAACAGTTCTTTAAAAATACAGACGGGAGTCCATCAGGTCCAAGGCTGAACTCGTCTTTGAGTAAGTTTAGTTACTCCTCAACTACGTGACGCTGAATAAGTTGAGGGGCGAAGGGACCAAGGGAGAATTCGGGCAAGTCATTGAAATACGACGGATTGGGTTCGAAGGAGATGTCTGTGAAAGATTTATTGAAAAACGACGCGAACAGGTTGGCAATAGTTAGGTGGTCGTTTGACGTAGTCGCGCCATAAGAGAGGGAGTTAGGATAGGCGTCGGATTTACGTTTATAATTTATAAAGTGGAAAAAGGATTTGGGATCATTGATCAAATTGGATTGTGTTTTAATAAGGTATTTGGAGTAGAGGGAGTTGTAGAGTTCGGAAAATTTATAAAAGGACCCGAGATAGTTGGAGTAGTTTTCAATGGATCGCATTTTGAGGAAAATGTTCCATAAGTTATTCCTTTTGTTCCGAAGATTGCATAGATTGCGGTTGTACCAAGGCGGCGAAGAAACCGATGACCTGTGACCAGAATAGGGGACATATAAGGCGACGGCATAGTAAATCTTCTTATAGAGAGTGGGCGTGGCTTCTTATACACCCAAATGATCAAAGCGAAACACTGTTTTGCTAAGATATTCATTTAGGAGGCGGAAATTAGCCTTGTGGAAGTTGTTAGAAAAGCTGTCAGGAGGTTGAGAGGGCTGGGTTTCATGGTCGAGATATAAGGATAAGAGCAGTGCGGGGTGATCATCATCAATGGTAGAGAGGGCGTGTGGGCTAGGGGCAGCTGAGGAGATGAGCGGATCGGTTGTGAACACGAGGTCCAGCTGTCTCCCTATAAGATTTGGGACATTGCTAATTTGATGGAGGCATGAGTCGGTGAGGCCGTTTATAAAAATACCTTCATTAGAACTAGTGGGCTTAGAGGCGTAGAAGGCTTGTTCGTCAGTCGATGTCCATTGTAGGTGGGGGAGGTTAAAATCGCCAAGAACGACGATATCGTCTATTGCGGTGCTTAACTCTGTGAGGTTATCTACCCCCTCTATTGCGAGTTCGTATGACGCGAGGGGTCGAGAGGGAGGAATATAGAAACAGATAATAAAAGAGACTTAGAGCTCTTGTCAATTTTAATAGCGACGTAGTCAAGATCAGGAGAAGAAGAGATGGCAATTAGAGACGAAGTGAGTCTGTTATGAGTGGCAAGCGGCACTCCACGGCATGGCGAGTTGGGGCCTTCTCGATGAGCATCGTCATCGCGGAAAACATTGAAGGAGGGGGGGAATAGTTCAAGACTACTGATACGAGGGTTCCCTCTTATGTTTCGGGATTTGGCAACCCTAGTGTTGCAATCCAGCAATTGACAGCTCTGTCGTAAAGTTGGACATTTTTGAGGTTATACGCACTCAGAATGTTTTGACATACGAGCGCTATTTGTGTTGTTTACAGTAACTTAAAAGATTCATCTCGGCCCAAAATTGGAATTAAATCGTCAACATTTTCGTGCGATTATTTTTTACAACTTTCGGCGTGGATTAACTCACCAACAGTGCATGGATGAACTTAATTCAATTTTTGGCGATGAAGCTCCATCAAGGACCAGTGTTTATCGATGGTATGGTGAATTCAATCGTGGTTGTAGTTCACTCCAAGATGAATTTCGTGAAGGTCGTCCAAAATCAGTTGTTGTTCCGAAAACCATTGATGCTGTGCGCGAACTGATATTGGAAGATCGTCATGTGACCTATTGTGAGATTGAGACAACCTTAGGCGTTAGTGGGACCAGCATACATTCAATATTGCATAAACATTTGACTGTCAAAAAAAGTTTGTTCGCGTTGGATCCCACACAATTTGTCAATCGCTCAAAAAAAGGTTCGTGTCAATTGGTCGAAAGAAATGCTCAAAAAATACGGTCGCGGTGCTTCGAAACACGTCTATGTCATCGCGACAGGTGATGAATCGTGGATTTACGCGTATGAGCCCGAAAGTAAACAGCAGTCGACTGTCTGGGTGTTTCAAGATGAGCCAAATCCAACAAAAGTTGTTCGCGCACGAAGCACTTCCAAGCAAATGGTCGCCTGTTTTTTCGGAAAAACTGAACATGTCGCAACCGTACCACTAGAACAACGCAAGAACAGTCAATTCTGAGTGGTACATAACCATTTGTTTGCCAGTTGTCTTCCAAGAAATCAGGAAAACCAACCGCCGAAGACGGATCACTCTTCACCACGACAATGCGAGCTCTCACACATCGGCTGCGACAACTGCATTTTTGAGCACCCAAAACATCGATTTGATGGGTCATCCGCCGTATAGTCCTGACTTGGCACCGAATGACTTCTTTTTATTCCCGTACGTAAAAAACAAACTGAGAGGTCAACGTTTTTCGACACCTGAAGAAGCGGTTGCTGCATTCAGAATGCATGTGTTGGAGATACCTCAATCAGAGTGGCAAAAGTGCTTCGACAATTGGCTCAAACGCATGCAAAAGTGTATAGATCTTCATGGGGAATATTTTGAAAAACAATAAAGTGATTTTCGATGATCAATATTTGTTTTTGTTCTCTAATCCCGAAATATAAAAGGCAACCCTCGTATTAGGGATAAGGTTGGTCTCCGTCAGAGCCTATATTTCGAAGGGGAGGGAGTGTGCCTTTTCCAGAGTCGAATGTGTTTTGGAGCGGAGACCTCTAACATTCTGATAGTAGTCGGTTATGGGGAGCGTATTGATATGACAAGAGGGATTGATATGATAAGAGGGATTGATATAGTCTTCACCGTTGGCTTCACTTAGTAGTGTTGAGTTTGATTTTGTGTTTCTGTTTTGAGGCTATTTATTATTTCTCTATGCCTTCATCATCATCGGCACTACAACCGGGAACCGGTCTTGGCCTTATTTAGTAAGTCCTGAGGCTTGTTAAATTTTCCATGATAATTTGTTTTTCCGGGCAAGGTCATTAGTCTTGCGCCAGAGGCTTCCCGAGGGGAAAACGAACCACGGTGTCCCGCGTGACAGGGATACTAACCACTATACTATCCAGGAGCCCAATTTCTCTATGTCTTACCGAAATTTATTTCCTCTGTTTCCCGCAGTTGGAATTACATGGGGATTGGGAGAATGCATTGGATCGCTCTTGTCTCTACGTGTTGGTAGTTTTTGACCCTCACTACATGTAACCATGTTGTATCTCCCAATGCTGAAGAGCACCAATAAGAGGTTTATGGCACAAATTTTATAATTAAACGAACTTTTTTTAGGTGGATTCTTCACAATATTTCTGATTGCAGTTTTGAAATCTTACTTTTCCGGTGTCTATCAAAGGACCGACATGAAAGCCGCAGCAGCGTATACATCCGCTTGCGTCTTTACTACGCGTTACAGTTTTAATCAAAACTCAGTGATGCATTTAAATCAATTTAAACATTTGCAATAGTGCACGTAACTCGTTATTTAAGTACGACCTCTTGGTGCAGTCGCTCCGTCATATCTTCCAGGAAGTAAGCGAATTTCACGGCAGATTAAAGCTGCCTGCGACTGTAATTTATTTTAAGTGCATCGAAACATCTAGGTTCGCATCTGACTACTGCAGCAGTCGCGAGAATGGCTGCTGGTCCCTTCTGCGGTACAGGAAACATACATAAGCGTTATACATTTATCATGCTAAGCCCAGTCAAGATCGGTAATTAAGCCAAAGATCGGCATGACAGCGAAAGGCGCAAGAAAAAGATACAATATGTCGAGATACGACAAAAGGTGTACGATTAAATAAAACCAATTTTGTGTGAACTCTGGTAGTCGTCTTAGAATGTAACCACCGCTGCGACAACCCGGTTTTCGGTTGCAAGTGGCAGTCGATAATCTTTACAAGGGGCATTGTCATTGGTGGTTGCAATCGCCGGAACGAAGGCTACAGGTACGAGAACGATGTTTTCCCCTGGTTCAGCAAACGGACACTAAGTACTACGGAATCTAAGTGAGACTGCGGCCGCGGTGTGACCGCGGACAATAGATCTATGTGTACGGAATATGTATTTGCATGCAAATTTGAATTTCATTTTGGCGCGAACGAATCTTGGAGTGCGATCTTGAGCGAGATAAATACCCGAACCCTCCAACCAGACACAGAATCTCAGATGCCTACACGCGTGTTCAGTTTCCAAAGAGAGAGCGCGGCAAAAAGCATTTGCACGCGCGCACTCAACAACCGGAATCCCTACTCATTCGAAATTCAAGATACATACATATTTATGTTGCCAAAGTTTGTCGCACTCTATCTGCAGTGCATAAATTTATTACTCCGACTTGGAGTTACAGAGAAGCTGGAACGTCATCTGAGTCATTTATGGCCTGCATTCATATTTCAAAGTGACAGCAATTTGAGATTCTAATGCTCCTCCAGTTGAAAGCGGCGTGTTGGTGTGACCCGGCAGTAAGTTATTCCAGGACAACGTAGGCCATTGCGGTCTCAAGATGTATATTGCTGCTGCGTTTGTGTTAACGTCAGTAGGACGTCACAATGGTGTTGAACAGGTCTACTGCCAGAGGTGGGATTCATATAAATGATTTGTAAAGTGCAACTGCCACCCCAGGCAATACCTGCATCGATTTTATCAGTTATGTATTGCATGCCTATAAACATAGGACAGCACATGGCATATATCACGAATGTTCCACCTATTGCACACACAAAGCTAAATGAACACGGGATATTTCTAAGTTCGACAGAGACTGGGCCTCGCTCACTTTCTTTGCTGCAATCGCATCCTTATCAAGCCGATAACTTTCTTTTACTGTTCAACATCTGCAGTCGTTTTCTGTTTCGCTTCGCTGATTTTAAGGTTAACAGGTTGCAGAGTCCCACATAAGAAAGCAACCAGATCATTCACCTGCCAAAGACCGTCCCGCTTGAGATGTCAATTGGTTCATCAACGAGTTTCTCATTAGAAAATTGGATTGTTCTACCTCTCACTATGTCTTTCTGTATGCTGATGTTAGTCTGCATGTTTCTGGGCATTGGCAATTTCTTAATCAAGGATTTTGTTGATGATGTAAAGCTAAAGTTTTCCATAAGTCGTTTATCATTTTTAAAAAGACCCTAGATTGGTCTTACACGAGAATCTTTGTTAGCTTTGCGACGGTTATATTCGAAAGCGAGTTTTCACTAAACTTTCCGTACCAATTATTATTTGATTTGTGCTTCCTAAACATTTGTTTTATTAGTTTTGGCATCCTTTTACAAGGTTTGTTTTGTTTTTACGGAGTTTATCTCCTGGATGATAACGATATAAACTAAAACCACCTGCGTCCGGTAATTTTGAGCTTCACACTTAATTTAATTAGTTTTGAACAGCCAGCTATAAAAATAATTCAGGGCAATAAGCGAAACAAATTTTGGGACCCGCTTGGTAGATGTGAATAAATTATGTCAAAAATGATTACATAAAGGACGAAATATTGCGATCAAAAATTTGTTCACTAGATTTTCTTTAACGAAAAGCTGTTGGAAACAAAAACTCCTTTTTTGGAAATGTTGGAAAAAATATAACTGATCCTAAAAGTACTGTTGCCACATAAAAATAATATTTGGCCAGGCCGAGAAGTTGACACTGGTCTGGCCTATTAAACTCATTCTGTTCTATCTTTGAGGTCGATGAAGGAGTTAAAAAAAACCAAACATTCAATACCTCTGGATTACTGGGGCTATAATTCAGGTGCTGATACGAATATGATATGATATGAATCAAATGCCTAGCACTAAGAGGCGATAGCTCATCCTATTTTATAACACTCTAGCAATATTTAGGAGAATATCTCCTTGTTCTTGAAAGAATCTCTCTTTGATAGATTCCTCCCAGATTGCTGGTTGCGGTCTATCACCGTGCTTCCTCTAACCAGACGAAAGAGTGACGACCGTTGTTGATTAAAAAGAGACTGGGTTAGCTCCTTTATTTTTATATTTTACTAGATTTATTTGAACGGCTATGGTTTACCTCTTTCTTATTTAAATTACCCCGCGCTTGGTAGAAACCTTGACGTGGTGCGGGGGCTTAAACTACAATGAATCACTCAGGCTATACTGACGGAAGCATACGCTTCCAGTAGGCCCACCCATGTCAGACCGGCTAGCGGGGAGTAACACACAAAGATCTACCCCCCCTAATCCAGGGTGTTACTCGTCACCCTGCCCATTCGATGGTTTGCACCCAAGGGTATACCGACTGTATTATAACGGCGCTTCTCTGACAGCGTGTCGAATCAGAGCAGTAAGCAGATCTTACCATATCAAGGACGGGCTCTGACATGGCGGACTATTTGAGACCCCAAGACTCGGAGGAACAAAAATGAATAGCCAATACACACAAAACAATCCCACGAAAAACCCGGTAGGCGTAGGTGTGATGAGCCGACACTACCATAAGGGAATAAATCATCAAGAAAACACCGACTCGGCAAAAAGAAGACGTGGGGGAAAATGGAAAAAGCGGGATATACGAGTCGGGACGTGGAATGTTCGAATGTTATACCAGGCGCGATACAAACGGTTGTAGAAAACGCGAAAAAATATAAAATGGATGTCGCCGCGCTTCAGGAAGTCTGACTGCCACATCAAGTAATCGAAACCAACGGGTTTACACTGGCCTGTGGAGATACCGATACACATAACCTCGGAACCGGGTTCATCATAAGCAAGAAGATTACACCCCATGTAAAAGATGTTAAATTTATTAATGACCGAATGTCGGTGCTAAAAATACAGGGCCCATGGTACAAAACCCACGTTGAGGAAGACAGCAGGGGAACAGCGGCCACCTGGACAACTGGAAATTTCCCCATGGAATGCAGAAGTGTCCAGCGGCTGGAAGGAATTGCCTATGCTAAAAGCAGAGGAATTCATCTCTACTGTTGTTACTCCGCCAAGGTGGGAAATAGAATATTTCAAATGCTTTTTGGACAGGATGACACGAGAAGATAGAGATAAGAGCCCTCTTATAATTGCTGCAGATTTCAACTCTTGGCAGTTGAATGGGGAAGCACAAGGACCAACAGTAGAGGTCAGGCTTAGATGAGGTGTTACTTAATGAATTTGCTGATGACACCTTCATAAACGAGAGAGGCCGGTCCAAAACTGACATCACATTTCCCAGCTCCATGTTGGCAAGACGTATGGAGTGGCGAGTTTTGGACACCTACACCCATAGTGACCACCAAGCCGTGATGTACAAAATATTTCCACACAGGAGATTCATTACTGTGAAATTGGCGAAGAAAGCCCAGAAAAATGGGTGGAAAGAGAAGGACCTCGATGTGGAACTGCTCGATTGTATACCGGAAGACCAAATCGAACAGTTTGACACAGAGGCCGAAGCGAACAGGCAAAGTGGAAAAGTCATGAAGTGGCTAACTACCGCAGGTGCTGCTTCTATGCCACGACAAAGACAACTAGCAGGGGCTATCAAACCAGCATATTGGTGGAACTCAGAAATCGCCCATATACGACCGGAGTGCAACAGGTTGCGACGCTTGCAACAAAGAACAAGAAACCGTAACACCTACCCACATTTACAAGCGGAATTCGTCAACAAACGGGAGTTGAGGAATATAATCCACAAAAGTAAATATAACGCGTTCTACTCCCTAAGGGAATGAATTGAATAACAACCCATGGGGCAGTGCCTACACGATAGTCATGAAAAGACCACACGACAATCGTTATCAAATGCAAAAAAGTCAAAGTGACATGGCCAGAATTGTTGGTGCCCTCTTCCCGCAGTGTGATGAGGTATTGAGACTGCAAGAGGAGTGGAGTATCACTAAAGGCAGGCTACCTCCCGTGACCACCGAAGAAAAGCTCTTGGCTGCAAGGGTTGTCAAAAAAAAACAAGACCCCGGGACTGGATGGTATCCCTAACGCTGTAGTGATGACTGCTCTAACAAAAAAGCCAGAAGTCTTCAGCAGTCTTGCGGGGAAGAAGTATGGTGCGCCGGCGTACGGCGCTGATTCACTTCTTTCCTCCATCATATATTGTTCCGCCGACACAATTTCACAACTGCTAAAAGGTCCGCCGATGATAGTTCGCAAAATACCCAAAGGAAGAGATAGACACCACCAGGATACCACAGCACAGAAATTAAACACACTGGATTAATGTTCGAATGATTTTTTATTGAAATTATCATCATCATCATCGGCACTACAACCGGGATCCGGTCTTGGCCTTATTTAACAAGTATGAGGCTTGTTAAATTTTCCATAATAATTTGTTTTTCTGGGCAAGGTTATTAGCCTTGTTATTGAAATTATAGTTTACTGAAAAAAAAAAAAAACAAAAAAAAAAAAAAAAAAAACAAATCATTATGGAAAATTTAACAAGCATCAGGACTTGCTAAATAAGGCCAAGACCGGTTCCAGGTTGTAGTGCCGATGATGATGATGATGATGATGATGAGGTTCTTTTTATTTAAAACTGATCTTACGGTATTTAATTAGCTTACGGAAAACAGATTCTACTTTCGCTGACGATGACACGAATGCGCAAAAATATAAGACAGTGTACACTACTTGTGGTGATTATACTTTAGGCACAAGAAAGAATTACTTTTGTATTAATCGCGTGCTCACTCGACTCGACTGGTGTATATTCGCGTGCCCGTGCGCTCCGGGGAGCGAGAGTGGTAACGACCTGCTCGGTCGATCGGTGTAAAACGACTCAGCGATGTGAATTCGCTGGCAAAGAAAATTCGACCAGTGGTACTGGCTCTCTTAGTTAAGGGTGCGTTTCCTATTCCAAGAGGAGTCTCTCTTTGGGGATAGGTAACCGGATCTCATAGCGAAGATCTTAGTGGTACGCATGTATGTGTGAACATTGGTTCTTTCATGGGACAAGGCCATAAGAACGAATCGGAAAAATCGAAAGGGATAATGGGCATCAATGAGATGTGAGTTCGGCTAAGTAAATAAGCCGGATCTCATTGGGTGCTAATTGGATTTCTGTTTACTCATGCCGCGAGGGCATGAGAAGCGGATCCAGAAATATTGGAAGACAAAGAGATCGTGTAGATCATTGTCTATGATGTGCATTGCAGCTGTATTGATAGACCGCAATGTATCGTGGACATGGTGCTAATTGGTTTTAGCATATTCATTGAGAATTGATGTTTATGGCATCGCTGTCAAGGGTAAGTACACAGTTCCTATTTGCTTATGCTATAGGATTTGGTTTGTACCTTTAGACGCTAGATGCGTGTATTTGCTTTTGTCCCTTGGACAAAGGTCGCCAGCCAATGTGTATGTAAGGGAATTTATCGTACACATGGTGAGGCTGGGAATTGGCGACGCAATGTTTATTATCCCTAGAGATGATGGTTACATTATGTTTAACCAAATTGTTTCTTAACAGGAATTCCTCTAGGGAAAAAGCTTATGGTAAGATTGGGATTTGGATTTATGATCCGATAAGATATATATAATTCTTGTAGGGCATGCTGGACACAACAGGAAAACTGCTTGAGCGAATATCTGCCACTCGCCTGGAAGAATTCACTGAGGCGACACCGGGGCTCTCTGAATGGCAGTACGGGTTCCGGAAAGGTAGATCAACCGGTAAGGCACTATCGGTGGCGTGCGACATCGCTCGCAGTGCGATAGCTGGAGCACGATGGCTAGGTGGTACAAAAAATATTGTGCGGTGGTGACGCTAGATGTTAAAAATGCGTTTAACTCGGTGAATTGGAATCGGATTCTAGATGCGTTGGGCGATCTACAAGTCTCACCGTACTTAGTGCGTATATTAGAAAACTATCTCTCGGATAAAAGACTGCTGTATGATACAGATGAGGGACCACAGGAATATAAAATACCCGCAAGTGTACCTCAGGGATCTGTATTAGGTCCGCTGTTATGCAATATCATGTATGATGATGTGCTCAGGGTCAATGTACCAGAAGGGGTTAGAATCATTGGGTACGCACATGATTTGGCAATAGTGGTCGTAGCTAAACATCTAGATGACCTGGAGATTATTTGCTCCCAAGCAACCCAGAGCATTAAATGCTGGCTAGATATGGCCGGACTGAAACTAGCTGGACATAAGACGCAGGCGGTTTTAATAAGCAGCCGCAAGAAAGATGAACACCTTGATTTGAAAATACAAGGACTAATAATCGGATACAGTCGCTATATTAAATATAGAAAGTTGAACACCTTGATTTGGAAATAGAAGGACAAATAATCAGATCCAGTCCCTATATTAAACACTGGACAATAGGTTGAGCTTTAGGGAACACCTGAGGAAAACGAGTGAAAAAACGGCAAGAGTATACAAAGTTTTGGCGAGACTGCGACCCAATGTTGGAGGACCCCGGCCCTACATAAGGAAACTCATAACCGCCTCCATTATAATGTATGCAGCTCACATATGGGCAAGAGCCGCACAGTATAAGTCGTACATGAGGGGAGTGAACTCAGCACATAAGCTGGCATCACTAAGAGTATGCTGTGCATTTCGAAGGGTATCCGAAGATGCTATAAATATTTTGGCCGGGAGGACACCACTTGACATTGCAGCTAAGGAAAATGCTGCATTGCATGAGGTCTACCAAGAGAATCGTCAGAGAATGCGGTCACAATTAGCGCTCTCAAGCCTAAGAGAATGGCAACGAAGGTGAGACTCTTCCACCAAAGGAAAATGGACCCACACCATGATACCTGATATAGAAACATGGGTGAAAAGAAAACATGGCGAAGTGAATTACCACTTGAGTCAGCTAATATCAGGACATGAATGCTTGCGGTAATACTTGTATAAGCATGTGAATCACCCATACTGCTTGTATTGCGAAGGTAAAATAGAAAATGCGGAACACGTACTCCCAGAGTGTAAGATTCGAGACCGCACGAATGATTTTGGAGAGACATATGAGACGGACAGTTACTCCGGCAGGAGTAATAGAATATATGCTGAGTTGAAAACAGGCATTATCCGTAACAAATGGTATTCTATGTGACATGATGCAGCAGTTGCGACGCGACGAGCGGAGTAACAAGTAAACTCCGTCCCGCCCCGCGATGGAATATCTAAAACAAAGTTTCGAGGGGATCAACGGGAATATATGCCTGGCGGGAGGTGGTTTTAGTCGGTAAAAGACCGGCATGCCTCTGGATCGGTCCAGGGGTGTCTTTGGAAGATTTCCACCTTCCAACCGAAACCAAAAAAAAAAAAAAAAAAAAAAAAACTGGATATCACCCGACGGCATAACGCGTAAGCAAACGGATCACTTCCTTATAGACAAAAGATACTACTCGAACATCCTTGACGTAAGATTATATAGAGGAGCAGATTGCGACTCCGATCGTCGTCGAAGCAACCCACATGGACAGTCACGGGAGACGAGCAAAAAGTTCGACATTAATAAACTAAAAGACCTGCGCAAAAGGGCTGAATTATCAAGACGAACTAACGAATAAATTAGGCATCCTAGAGAATGGGAGTAGTGAGGAAGAGGAAGCCATAGTGTAGACACAAAATGGTCATCGATCAGAGACGTGATGAAACAAACAGCCCAAAAGGTATTAGGATTTAAGAAAACAATTAAGTCCAAACCTTGGTTTGACGATGAGTGCAGGACGAAGATCGAACAACGTAAATGACAGAGTAATCAATTTACAAAGATATGATGAAGTCAACGCAGAAAGATACGCGACAATTTGGAAAGAGACAACGAGACTTTTCAAACGCAAAAAAAAACGCGAATGGGAGACGACTCGGATCATCCCTGAACGGGGTCACACAAGTGCTCGCATACGCAGACGACATCACCGATTACGGCGCGAGCAGGCGGACATCAGGGAACATACATAAACGCCAGAGGCAAGATACTTGAAACAGTTAAATAGTTTAAATATCTGGGACCAATACTGACGGCCGGTAACGAAATGTCGAAGGAAATTAACAAAAGGTTGCATTCCGCCAACGCTAGTTGGCACGCAGTCAGTAAACTGCTGAAATCCAAACTGCTATCACGTAATATAAAGCTCCGTGTCTATAGAAACATAATCATGCCGCGTGTTCTATACGGATGCGAAATATGGGTTTTCACAAAACGGGAAGAAAACAAATTCCTCGTATTTGAGAATAAAGTCCTAAGGGATATCTTTAGCGGCAGATGTGACGAGGAGGCAGGACAATGAAGGAAACTCCACAACCACGAATTGGAAGAGCTATACCGCAAACCTACAATAGTGAGAGTAATCAAATCGCGAAGATTAAGATGGGCCGGACATGTGACGCGAATGGGCAACGATAGGACCGTGCGTACAATTCTTAACGGAAAACCAACGAGAAAGAGACCGACAGGATGGCCACGACGGAGATGGGGAGACAATGTTAGGTTTGGCCTTGAGGACCTCGGATCGGATGGTCAAGCGTGGAAGGAGACCGTCAGTCCTTCTAAAGTGGTTGATGAATCTTCTGAGGAGTTTCCTTTCGAAAACTCGAAGTCTTTCCATTTGAGCCGAAGATATACAGGACCATATGGGAAATGCGTATGATATTACAGATCGGATTAGCTGCTTATAGCAGAGAAGCTTAACTTTGGTGTCAACTTTGTTGATCCACTTCAAGATGTTGTGCAGTTGCTTAGACCGACCGACGCCCCTTTGAAGAATGTGGGTCACATGTTTGATGAAATTCATTTTTGGGGTATAGATTACCCCAACATATTTCATCCTGTCCTGTGGTCTAATCGTAGTACCTCCTATTTGTATCCGAATACTCTGTGAATATCGAGAAGTATGTTGGGAGTGTTTACTACTCAGAATTATAGCTACTGCTTTGGCTGGGTTAAGTCGAATTTTCCATCGACTGTAATACTGATACAGTCCGTCTAGGTGACTGTTAAGTCGATTTGTTGCGAGTTTAGTGCTTTTAGATGACGTGTATACTAGGACGTCATCCGCAGAGCAAATCTGGTTAACTCTACCATCCACAGTGCGAGGAATATCTGAGGTGTAAATATTAAATAAGATGGGGCCTAGAATGGAGCCCTGTGGTACGCCTGCAGCGGCGTGAAAAGTTCGGGAAAGATTTCCATTCACTCGAACTTGGAAGGTTCTGTTAAAAACGAACTGGTAGATGATACTACACAGCGTTTTACTGAGGCCAGTATTCAATAATTTAAAAACGAGACCTTCGATCAAGGTTGTGTCGAAAGCCCTTTCAATGTCCAGGCTCACCGCAATGGTGGGTTCCTTATTAAAGAGGCGCACGCAAACGTGGTTTTGAAATATGTTGAGGGCCATGGTGGTGATATGTGCTAATCTAAATCCAAATTGGAAGTCAGGTATTAGGTTCCTGACACTGATAAATTTATTTAGCTTCTCGTATATGAACTGTTCATATATTTTGCTGATGCAGGTGAAGAGCGAAATAGGACGAAAGCTTGAGGGGTGATTATATGGATACCGGTGACGGTATCTCATTTTGCAGAGCTTTCTACGCTCCCGGATGAGACGAAGAGTGAGGTCGTCAAGGGAAATCTGATAAGTCTTTTCAAGTTTGTACTTCGGGACATGAGTTTCAGAAGTTTCAACTAGAATCTCGTGAAGTCGAGTTGCAGCGTTATTTATCTCAACCGTTGTTAGGTTCCTGTCAGTGGGGAGAGAGAATTGGTGGAGTTTTTCGTTCAATGTAATATTGAAGTTGTCCCAATTTGTGCGCCCATAATCGGGTATGTATCTGACATGAGCCCGGGATGCTCGATAGCCGCGGATGAACATGGTCACAGCGTTGTGGTCAGATACACCCGCCGATACTTGGGGAGGGGTGATTTGGGGAAGTAAGTCTTTGAACATAATAAAGATGTCCACGATGGAGTTACCTCGGGTACCATCCGTAGGTGCGACTATTTCGAAGTAGAGGGCATGACAGTTTTCGGTGTACCATTGGAACAACTTTGTGCCGTTTGGGCTAGAGACGGAGTTGTTCCAGTGGGGATGTCTGGAGTTGAAATCGCCACCTATGATGAAGGGTGTATGCCCCGAGGACCCTATTAATTGGCCGATATCTTCGGTATTATTGGTTTTATGTGAATGGTAGACGGAGTATATATTCACTCTACCGTTATTAGCTAGATGCAATTCAACCCCGGAGACCTCTATGGACTCGAAATGTGGGAGGTCAATAGCTTCATGGCGAAGTTCGCTATTAACTAGTATACAGGTGCCGCCTCCGTTGATGGTGGAGCCGCCAGTGAGGGTTCGATCTCTTCGAATCATTGAAAAGTTTAGAAAAGTGGGACGGTGACATGGATGCAACCTAGTTTCGGTTACAAGAACCACGTCCGCCCGGTTATCCTTTATGAAGTCAGAGACTATCGCACGCTTTGATAGCGAAACAAGGGAGTTGACATTTATAAGGATAACTTTAATTTTGGGATCCATTTTGAAGCGTATGTCTTACATATGCCGTGAAAAGGAGTGCATCCCTCTCAGCCTCAGTTGTTAGTTTTTCATATCGGGGTCGAATATCCTCAATCACGCGAGAGAAACTACGTAGTTTCTCCAGCATTGAGGGTTGCCTCTTTGGAGGCTTTTGTACCGCCGCTTGGATTTGTGGCATTGTGAAGGCCTGTATAGCGGATCGCTTAAGAACTGGAATATGTTTTAGAGGGAGAGGTGGTGGGGTTTTCATATTCTTTGTTTGGTTCCCTTTAACCTTATCAGCAAATGTAAATCCATTTTGGATGAAATTTTGTCTGGCCTGTTTTCCGAAGTTTGACTTGGCTACTTGTTTAGCTCGAGTCTCCTTGGTTCTGTGGACTATCTCTTTATATTTGGGGCAGTTCCTGTAGCTGACCGGATGTCCTTTCTTACCGCAGTTGCAGCAAGTTGGCAACGTAATTTCATCCTGCACATTTGTTGTGGGATCGTATTTTGCTGGCGGAAGTTCGCACTTGCCCATGTCGTGGGAATTTCCACAACGGACGCAACGGCGATCCATGTTGCAGTTCCGGGAGACATCCCCGAAACGTTGGCAACGTCGGCATTGAGGTATTTCGTTGTTATGGAATACCTCGAAGGCGACTTGCTGATGCAAGATTGGAAGCGGCTTTGTCCGTATTATGGAATGTATGTCGGTCCCTGGCGCAAGGTGAAGCTCCCATATGTTCACCTTGCTGTATTTTTCTGGTCTGATTTTCACAAACCGTTGTGGGGGACAGAAGTTTTTAACGTCAGTGAATTTGACGTTGGGAAATGTTGCCTCAAGGGCAATTACGGTGTCGTTCTTTTCGCAGCAAGAAGCGACTCGTTTTAAAAGAATGGTTCTTGATTTTTCGTCGGCCGGGGTGAAAGTGTAGTTATTTACCTCCTTGGCCTTGTGGTTGTCGTTAACCTTGCGTAGGTTTCCCTATCGTAGGTTACAATTTTGTTTAGGGATGGGCTTACGGTCTTTGCCTTGAAGTTCGGGGTCCCTAGTTCATATCGCCGACGAAGTTCTTCAGGTTGAGGTCTCGTGCAAAGACCCCGGGTTGCTGTTTCTTGTTAGGAACAGGTGTGCGGACCTCGACCGGTGGCTGCACGGTGCTGGAAACACCAGCGGGCGTTCGTTTTGTGTTATTTATCGGAATTGGCCTCGGTGGGCAAGACTTCTGCGGGGGTACGGTTTTTTGCAAGTTTGGGGTTGCCGGGGGGATCGACATTTTTTTAGGGACAGGTGGTGATAATGCTGGGGGTGGTGTTGGTGGGCAGCCAATACCGATACGCTTACTGGAGGGCCCCTCCGCAGGTTACTGTTGGCGTTTTGCGCTTTGGGGTTGGGGTACGCGAGTCATCATTGTCCATTAAGGTGTCAGAACTATTGGTGACGTTTTCCAGTTCGGGCTCAAACTCCGATTCCGAATCGAAGGTTTCCCAACCGACACTGGGGGGTGGTCGGGGTGGGGTGGGTTCTAGTGCTGCCAGTTTATTTTTTAGGACAGTGTTCTCAGCTCTGAGAGCCTCGAGGTCCTCTTTTAATCTCTTTATGAGAGCCACCATGCCCTGATCGGGCTGATGGCCCACACTCTGAGAATACCGTGTATCCATTGATCAATTGGGAAGGAACAATACGTGTATCGATTACAAAGCCCACGGTGGAGACAGGGAGTGAAAGTACGAAGGTACACGGAGTGTTCTGGAGATTCGATAAAAGAAAACGCAGCAAATCTAAAAGGGGAAACTACAAAAAGAATAGGAAGAAACAAAGAAGAATGACGTAGAGGACCTGAAAACCGCGATTTACCTATTAAAGTGAGTAAATGAAATAAATCAAATGTAATCAAAATTAAAAGTTAATAATAGTAAAATAGTTAATTAATAATGAAATAAATAATATTTTGTTTTCGTTTCACCCGCTTCCAGTGATCTTTTACGTTGTATCTCTTGCAGCCCTTGTTGCGTTAGCATACAGCAACGCACACACAGTTTGCATTTTGTGGGTTACTAGATTTTATATATATCTATATATACATATATATATATATATATATATATATATATATATATATATATATATATATATATATATATGTATATATATATATATATATATATATACGTTTAAATTCACTTGTTCGAATACGTAAACTCAACTGCACGCTCACTGACTAATCACATTATATAATTCGTTTATAAATTCACTGACTGGTCACATTTTACAATAACCGAAATTCTGAAGCAACCAGAATTGCCTAGACTTTTTGTATTGATGTAATGTCGCTCATGAGATCGCTCATTACTGAGAGACGGTTAATTCTGAACTGGGATCACGAATCCGAAATGTGCCGCCCTTTTATGCTCAAGATAGAGATTGGTTAAAAATGTTACTTAAATATTTCTAGAAGCACAAACAAGATTTTGTGTGCTTCGATTGGAATGGGATTCTGGAAAGTGGGAGGGAATTTTGTTGAACAAATTCCCGGAAGGAAACATTATAAAGCATATTTAGGCATTTCATAATGTTAGGGTTATTGGGAATTGAATAATGTGCGGCAAATGAATTTTTTGTTTAATTTGTCGCCCATATGATGCAAATGGGGAAAATATTGGGATTTTGGTTGAAGAATTTCGTGGAAGACACAACCATGAAATGTGTTTAAAAATACGCATTTCATGATGTTATCATTCCAGCGAATGGTTTAACGCATAGTACGAACTTAAGGTTCGTACTCTGATGCATCATTTGGGGAAAAGGAATTAGGTTGAGGCTTATTAGGAATTCGGTGCGGATGGTGATTTAGGATCACTACATATATATATATAAAAAAAAAATTTGCCAATTATTAAAAATTATAAAAGTTATTAACAAACAAAAATATTATTAAAGAAGCTTGTCATTTTTTTTCAAAAATCAATACTTTCAAAATTTCGGACTGCATTCTCTAGACATTTACATGTAGTTTAAGGAGGATTCTTTTTTTGCAGGATCAAAACTCTTCAAGATGTTTCGCAAGCCCCGGAGCAACTTTTTAAAAACACGGCCTTGTGCCGCCATTTTGTATTTTTTTGAAAGAATGAATACATATATAAACATGTCATAACCATCGTTTTATTAAAAATACATTTTTCCCATCAACAAAAAAAATACCAAAGAATTAGTCGGTATTCCGCTCTCTACAGTGGCATAGCCCCTTAATTATCGTTTTATAATTTAGCTGTGCGAATTAAAAAAAGTTTTTTTTCTTTTAGCTGGTTTTCTACCTTTCAAAAATATAACGATTTCACGTGGAGTTAACAGTTATGTTTTAATCTACAATTTTTAAACTGACTAAATAACTTGAAATTAAAGTGAAAATAAAATATAAGCTGCAAATTAAAAATAAAGCTGTACGAAAATAAAATTAGAAAGAAAAAAACAAATAAATAAATTAGATAACATTTATGGTTTTCTCTCGCTCCACACTCTAGGTAGTCTTCATTTCATGACATGCTTTACATCGTATCATGAAATTTTAAAAATACCCACAACCTTTTCATTAACACATCTCCACCCGATCCAATTGTCACTTAATTTGTCATGTTAGTAGCTACAAGACAACCCAAAATTCCCCTCTAATCTGGCATAATCATCCTCCTACATGGACCGCACATACTAAAAAAGCGACCAAATATAAATTGAACTTGTTAATTGCCACCCCACTTAACCCAATTTGTTTTTGCTTTGTTTGTATATAACAACAGACGTGCGATATAATTCAATCATTAAATAGTAAATGGATGTGTGCTTGTATATGTACAACGCTCGACTCATTAACAGAGCTTTCGTATTTTTACAGTTCTTCTGTCAGTTATTTCGTTTTATCCTTTCCACGTCTCTCTGGATACATAAGATCCTTCTGTATACATGTATGTACAATAGGTGCCTACAATCCAAGGCTTTACGTATTAACATACTCTAAGGGACATTCGGCTGCAGAGATACTGGTATAAAAAAAAGAAAAATAAATAAAAATACAACCTCCTCCTTATCCCTTTGAGAAAGCCGCCTGCTCTATGTGTAGGCGCCTCACAACTACATGCCGTGGCGAGGATATTATATTTGCTTTTTTTCTGAAGCCTTCTAACCCCAAAAACTGCCGTTTCCTGACCCAAAAATAACAGCAAAACCACACGCCATAGAGTGCAAGCACACGAGTTTAATATATGCACACCATAAATTCGTGTTCTCATCACCGAAAGGAAGGGAGCTTTTAGCCATTTTGTGAACATCTGTGTTAACAACACATCTAATTTTGGGCAAATCCCAGTTGTAGATCGAGAAATCTCCGCTTTATTGATTTTTCGAACACCACTCCGACCTCTCCCCGACCCCTGTTCCATGCAGGCTACCAAAAAAGCCCCTTCCCTTAAATACGCTGCCAAACGAAGGACAGAACAGGAGAAGAAAACGAAACGGAAATTATATTTTATTGCACTTGCTTCAACCCTCAGTGTTACTGTGTACAGCCCCGTCGCTAGCTTCCCCTCACCCATCCATTCTGCGAGCCACCTCCATCTACATCCCTCACATAACTCATCCAATCGTCCTTTCTATGTGCGAAGTGACCAAAAGTTCACATAAACTTTGAGGAAATTTATTTTCTTAAGTATTCTGACCATCTTAGGGTGTATTGCCGCCGCCAACCATCCCCCAACCCGCACGCTCCGCTAAGCGTACTTCTCGAACGACGTCACTTCCCTAATGATTTGGGGTGGGTTGCTGGGTAGAGGAGCTTTTGAAAGTTTTCATTTGTTTTCCTTTGTCGGAAGGACATCGACGCCCTAACCCGACCAAACACAAGCGCACACAGCCACCCATACTGCGCCGTTCCGATGAAAGATGCATCTGGCTGGTTGCCGGGGACGACCGGCATGCAGGGGAGCGCGCAGTGCAAAGTGGAACCAACAGCAAGAAGTAATTAATTAGTTTTAATTAAAATCGATCGATGGCAAGGACTGTTATGTAATTTCCCACAGAACCAGAGCAAAACAGAAACTATAATTAATTACCAGTGTAGCTGTCGGTCGACATGCATTTCCGATTAGATCTCAGCCTCCCCACGACCACGGCAAAGGGATGCAATTGGCCCCACTGGTTTGCTGGCAAAGGCGGGGCTTTAACGTACCATAAAGCATGGTGGGCGGCACCGCGGTCGTGTTTCTTTCGCTTATTCTTTTTAATTCCTCTTTCTATGTTTGTCCCCATTTGGGGTATTCATTTTTTGCTCGAGGCTGTTTGTTTGGTGTTTAGTACTTTTGCCGTTCGTTTTCGATTTGTCCCCCAAATGGTAAACAAACAAGAAATCATTTAGTTTATTTTGTCCCTTTTCCTGTTGGCTTTCATCGGTGTTCTTTTTTTTCCTCTTTGGTAGTGATGCCTTTGACCAGTTGTTCCGCTTTGCATTGGCATTCGTTCTTCAGCCAAGGGTTCATCGACAAGGGAATGAATGAACCTTAAAGAATTTCCTTGAAGAGAAAGAAAATTCGTGTGAAGAAGAGCGGGAAATACCGACAAATGAGCAATAACGTGTTCGCGCGTTTTTTGTTTTGCTTTATTGTTCCTCTCTTCGATCCGATAAATAATAGAGCGTCAGGAATTTATGAATTAAGCGTCGTGCTGTAGTGTGTGAGAGACACTTCGGCTGAGTATTTCCTTGATATGGTCAAGTTTTTTTCGCGGTCTCTTAACATGTTAGGATCTCATGGGGCGAGAAGCGGAAAACAGAATGGTGCCAATTTCAAAGTTCAAGAATGTATACAGAGGAATTTGTACGTCGTATATTTGAAGGGAACGTGTTGCCGTGGGGCAATAGTCGGATTAAACGAGTCCTGCTTTTAATTTATTGTTCATTTAGTTATTTAAGCTTAATACTATTGCATATATGCGCATTTCTAGAATTACGTCATTTTTAGACTAAAGGATTAGAATGAGAAGGATTGCATGCAGATATGGGCGGAATGGTATTAATAAAGAGTGCCTTGTTTATTTACGTAATTTCCTTTTATCTCTTTATTTATTTATTTTATTTTTTTACACTAACGCGCGCGGGGGGTTTTAAAGTACCCTTAAATGTCAGAGCACAGTGCGAGCGGATGGAGAGGAAGTGGGTAAGGAAAGGGGGTATCGATGTACATTGGTTATAAATGCCTGGACATTACAACGACGAGGAAACACATGATCAGGCAGAACATTCCATATTCGTGTGGGTTGGCTAAAGAATGACTCTCTATGTTTATTTGACCGCCTGAAGTCCACTTTTAACATGAACTGATGCGCATTCACAGATTGACCGGTATCGCGCGAAAATGTCTGAAGGGGCGGAACACATTCAACAAGCTCAGTTGAGTAACGACCGTGGTAATACCCATAGAAAAGAGATAGGCATGATACGTTGCGCCTGTGTTCTAACGACGGAAATGATCGACTACCGGCTGAGTCCCCAATAAGTTTCACTGCTCGCTTTTGTATCCCGCCGAGCATGTGTAGTGCAGTTTTGGATGTGCCTGACCAAATATGGGAGTTGAACTCCATTTTGGGACGAATATCATCATCATTTGGCGCAACGCTAATAATCTTGCCCGTAAAAATAAATTATTATGGAAATTTTAACAAGTCTCGAGACTTGCTAAATATGGCCAAGACCGGATTCCGGTTGTAGTGCCGATGATGATGATGATCATCATCATCTACAACCGGGATCCGGTCTTGGCCTTATTTAACAAATCTCTCCACCGGTCACGATTTCGAGCCGATGTCATCCAGTTTAGCACTCTCAGGCTCTGGGCGTCCTGGTCTACGCCATCCCTCCATCGCAGACAAGGTCTGCCCCGCTGTCTCCTTCCATGCATCCTGCCACAAAGGACTTTCCGGGCAGGCTCCTCTTCGCTCATTCGGCTAGGTGTCCCGCCCACCGTATTCTACCGAGCTTGATTTTTCTTACAACATTAGCTTCAATGTAGATCGCATACAACTCATGGTTGTATCGTCTCCGAAATCGTCCTTCCTCACATACGGGGCCAACGTTTCCCCTTAAGACCTTCCTCTCGAACGCGGCTAAGAGTTCAGAGTGCCTTTTATTGAGCACCCAGGTCTCGGGTCCATACATGAGTACTGGTAAGACCATGGTCTTGTACAGTAGTAGCTTGGATGTTGTGGATAAATGTCGGCATTTAAAGTGCCTTGATAGACCATAGTAGTCTTTGTTGGATTTGATCAACCGTTCGCGTATTTCTTCTTCCACATTGTTATCGGCTGATACTATTGACCCAAGGTAGTTAAAGGATTGCACTACTTCAAATTCGTGCTCCACGACCCTGATAGTTTGACCAACGTTAGGTTTTCTCTTCGCAGAACTTGCCACCGTGTACTTAGTTTTCCCCTCATTAATGTGCAGTCCCAGTTTTTGTGTCGCCTGTTCGATCTGGGTGAAGGAGTCCTGTACAGCTGATTCGGATCTACCGATGATGTCGATGTCATCTGAGTAGGCAAGCATCTGGCTGGATTTGGTGACAATAGTCCTTCTGATTGTAACGCCAGAGTCACGGATTGCTTTATCCAACGCCAGGTTGAAGAGGAGACAGGCCAGACCGCCCCCTTGTCGGAGTCCATTAAAGATGTTTATTGGTTTGGGCAGCAATCCCGCTATTTTTACTTGACTAGTTACGTTGGTCATAGTCAACCTACAAAGTCGTATCAATTTGTTTGGAATGCATAGTTCATACATAGTTCTACCCTGGCTATGCTGTCGTAGGCCGCCTTAAACTCTATAAATGGATGATATACTGGAATCTTAAATTCCTGACATTTTTTTGGAATGCATAGTTCATACATAGTTCTACCCTGGCTATGCTGTCGTAGGCCGCCTTAAACTCTATAAATGGATGATATACTGGAATCTTAAATTCCTGACATTTTCCATCGCCTGCCTAACGGTGAATATCTGATCGATCACTGATTTGCCTGGGATGAAGCCACACTGATATTGACCAATGATGGCTTTAGCGTATGGGGCTATCAGATCTTGTAGGGTAGTGGAGAGTATCTTATAGGCGGTACTCAGCAATATCTCTATAATTGCTGCACAGTGTGATATCTCCCTTCTTATGTATGGGGCAAATTATTCCACGACGCCAATCTTCCGGCAACTCCTTTTCTCCCATACGTGCACTACGATCTCATGAATTGCGTGATGTAATGGTGTCCCTCCTTGTTTGATCAGTTCAGCTGGTATGCCATCAGCTCCAGTGGCTTTATTTGATTTGAGCTGTCTTATGGCTTTTAACGTTTCCTCAATGCTTGGTGGCGGCAGCATTTGATCTCGATCTTGCATTGGTGGAGCCTTCAATTCTTCTGGGAGCTTACCATTTAGCAATTCATTGAAGTGCACGTCCCATCGCTTGAGAATGCCTTAAGGATCGGTGATCAGATTACCCTCTTTATCCTTGCAGTAAGTGCACCGTGGTGTGTACCGACCGCGTCATACTGCGGATTATTTGGTAGAACTTCCGCCCCTGGTGCGGACATTGCTCTGTACTTTTCTCTATTTCACAGACAAGGTTTTTTTCTCAGGCACCCTTCTTTTTTCTCTGGTATTTTTTCATATCTTCTGAGCTCTTTGTATTTCTCCTTACGTACCCGCGGCCTATGAGACTGCTGCATTGTCCGGTAAGCAGCATTCTTACGTTCAGTCGCTAGTTTGCACTCATCATCAAACCAGTCGCTCCGATCTCTACGACTACTGCCCGAGATGGAGTTGGCAGTACAAATGACAATATTCTTAAGGCGTGTCCATTTCTCTTTTACGCCCGGCATTCTGGTCCCAGCACTTACTCTCCATCCGTCGAGCTCTTCGAGGGCGAGTCTTAACGCATGACCAAAGTATTGGTATTCTCATTGTGTAAGGCAGTCGTGTTGATTCGAACCTGATCCGCGGCTACAATACGTCTCCGTAAGGCAATCCGCGCTCGGAAAACTATACTAACAAGATAGTGGCCCGAGTCGACGTTGGCACCTCGGTACATTCGTACCGTCATCAAGCTCGAGGAGTGGCGGCGATCTATCAACACGAGGTCAATTTGGTTGCGAGTGCCTCCATCAGGTGATATCTAGGTGGCTTTGTGGATATCTTTACGCGGAAACCTGGTACTCGCAACGACCAAGTTTTTCGATGCTGCCAGTTCGATGACTCGTAGTGCATTGTCATTAGTGTTCTGATGCAAACTATGGGAGCCTGCGTAGTGCCTGAAAACCGGCTCCCAACCTATTTTCGCATTCAAATCACCAAGAACGATTTTCACATCGTATCTTGGGCAGACATTGAGGGCCCGTTCGAAGTTCTTGTAGTATTCTTCTTTTTCGTCGTCAGGGGACTCCTCTGAAGGTCCGTGAATGTTTATGAGGCTTATAGCGTTTAGGATGATAGTGAAGAACGTGTGATTCGAACTGACGCGATGACAGTTAGAATCACCAAAAATGGAACCAATGCGTAACACATCAGGCTACTGGCCGTGCTTAGAATTCGATTTTTAAACTCAAATATATTCCCACTGATGTGAATTGTTATGTTATCGCTATGGTATACGGCTCTGGTGCATTTTCTTATTCGATTTTCGTTCGGTGTTCTTCACTATTTGCTTGTGTATTGAGTGTGTATCTGTTAGAGACGCGACATTACTCCCTCCTCAGTAATTTTGTTACGATCAGCGAACGAGAGAACGTCGGAGCAGGCGAGTGTGCCAGTGCTGTATGCGGAAGTCGTGATCGTGTCGTGAAGTTCTGTTTACCAATGGAAAGTGTGTGCTGTGTGTCCACATCACGCCGGTGAGTCACCAATTATAGCGTTTGCGATGATAGTGAAGAACGTGTGATTCGAACTGACGCTATGGCAGTTAGAATCACCAAAAATTGAACCAATGCGTAACACATCAGGCTACTGGCCATGTTTTGAATTCGATTTTTAAACTCAAGTATATTCAACTGATGTGAATTGTTATGTTATCGCTATGGTATACGGCTCTAATCCATTTTCTTATTCGATTTTCGTTCGGTGTTCTTCACTATTTGCTTGTGTATTGTGTGGGTATCTGTTTGAAACGTCACCGGGGGAGGAGGGGGGGGGGGGTGATCATTAACTGATATTAATTATATAACATTATTTTTCTACCAAGTAGAATTTGCACAAAGTAGTTTATGCAAATCAGCTACTTCGCGATTTATTTTTCTTTTACAGGTAGAGAGGGGAAGTTACGAAATGGGATTAGTGGGTGTAAGGGGGGACCTGGACGCGAGATAGGTACGTAACACCCACAGCAGACCGTACACATGCCCCTTTTTCTCTTTTTTTTTTTGTTTTAATAATGTCTTAATCACTACTCTAGATTTTAAGATTCAATTCAATTCAATTTTTATTTGGTAGATAATATGGTACATTTATATTTTACAACTAGTATTTAAGAGATTTAGGACAGCAATTCCTTTACAACTATAATCTTAAATCTATATAATGACAATAGCACAATTTTAATGAATAATAAATAATAAATTAAGCGAAAACTACAAGAAAAAACCCTTATTTGAATCTTAAGACTAATATTGCACAGGTTTCCGGTTATTTTATGTAATAATGATCTCGATATAATTTTCATAGACAGAGTACATAGGTAGTGATTTAGGATAACGCAAGACGGGAAACGAGAACATTGTCAGAAAAAGAACAATTGACGAAAAAGTTTCGAGTGATTTTGTCCATAAGAAATTCTACCGGTTTAACGTTAGGGTTTTCATGTAGTTCATGTCTCGAATAATGCCATGTCAAATTCAGCAAACATTTTCAGTATTTTATTTTGACACCTTTGCAATTTTATTTTGTGTGTGCGAGCACAATTACAGGGGCGGCGTACAGGAGTATAACTTGAAAAATGGTTTTAAAAATTATAATTTTATTTTCGAGGGTAAGCTTTGACTTTCTACACACCAATGGATACAGAACTCTTACGACTTTCTTTATTTTGCCAATTGTGGTAGTGATGTGTTTTTGGAAGATACGTTTTTTATCTAGAATAATACCTAGATATCTAGTGTTCGGACCAATCAAATAAGCCAAATAAATGAGGGTTCTGCCCTCACTAAACCTCATGTAAAATGAAATTTTTTAGCCATTTTTTGTTTTTGCCTAAATTGATAGGAAATTGCCTCAAAAATACGAGAAAAAAAGTTAGAAAGTGATCCAAGACCTCCTTGTACTTTATTTTCAAAAGAAAGTAAGGGCGGAGCACTCAAATATTCGAGCTCTCGTCGGACGCTCGGCCTTTCGGTTCAGACCAGAACAGTTTGAAGAAGAGGAAGGTCTACTCTATGGCCCTGGAATCGCAGATTAGCAAAAAACTGCGGTAAGTTAGAACGAATTACGAATTTTTTCACGATTTTTTTATTACTCAAACTTTAAAAGCGTTTTTCTCGAAACCCAAAATTTCGCACGCCGTGCAAGGTAGGTCAAAAACTAATCATTCGATCTTTATGAAGTTTGGTATAGAAATTCTATAAATATTTGGCCTCAGCATGACGAGCTCCGATTTTTTATTTTTTTTATTTACAACATTGTTATTAAAATTGTTTATAAAAGAAAATCCTGTTTTTTTCAAAACTTCGCCATTTTTGCAAATTTACAAATTTTAATAAAAGGGGCTGGGCGTTTTTGCATAAACTAAAGAACCCATTTTGGTTTTTTTTTTCGTTTTTGATCATTTTTGTGACCTGTATGCTGCCCGGCGCATTTTCAAGACGCTGTTTTCAAGCCGCCATTGCACCGTTTTATTGTTAACGATTATTCTTAAAAAAATATTTTCTTTAAATTTTATAACGTAAATAAATTGTTGTAATAGTGGCCGGTTGCATCCAAGAGGAAAGCGTTCCACGGATAAGGCATCCAAGAGTGGCGTATTGGTCTGAGGGCAGCGTCCAGGGGCGGTGAGCTGCATTCAAGAAGATAGCCGAGATCCTTCCTTTGTTCTACGTCGGTTGTTGGGTTGGCTGCACAACACAACACACGTATCGAAAGCAAACCTCGGTGATGCAAATTACGAGAGGAAAAATCACTAGAAACAGTTCGGTATCAGTTGTTTATTTGATTGCGCACACAACACATGTATCGATAGCAAAAGGCTGCTAATGTAAATTACAAAAGGAAGAGTCAATGGAAACAGTGATGAGGAACGGCAAAATCAACGTTGTGATCTCGAACGCTGGACTTCTTGGCGGTGTGTACGCGTTTGCGGTTGAATGCAGACTGACTCATTGGGCATAACTGCCAATTCAAAAAGGGGACGCCATGGCGTCATCGTTGGTGATAATCGGCCAGCGGGTGCCAGCTGCCGCGCAACTGGTATACACTGCGAATGTACTAGATTTCTCCAGTACGTTCCAGCACATTCAATTGCCAATCCACAACAAAACTGTGCCGTAAATTAATCTACGCATTACATTTTTCAAAAAAAAAATTCCTGAAAAACAGGCTATTTACATGAGGTTAATGAAGCAACATGAATTTTTTCAGTTCTTTTTGAACACTTTTAGGTACTTTTTAAAGCGTCCGACACGAGTGACCCGAATCTACCACTTAAGGATGCCAAAAACGATCTAATTTTGGAAAGGTTAACTTCTTTAGGGCTTGTATATTAATAAACCCTAAAGGTAAGACTAAAAATATAATTTTTCTGATTTAGATTTATGTAATATAAAGTTAAATATATAAATTTATCATCATCATCATCGGCACTACAACCGGGAACCGGTCTTGGCCTTATTTAACAAGTCCTGAGGCTTGTTAAATTTTCCATAATGATTTGTTTTATTTTTCCGGGCAAGGTCATTAGTCTTGCGCCAATATAAATTTATAATTTCTCAAATACTAAAAGAATGCAGTTCTAAAGTAGATCCCGTAATAAAAACTGAAGAGTGTTGCATGAGTTATAGAATTAAAAGTCTTTCCAAGCTCGATGGCAACACACACTTGCAAAACCTGCCATAAGCCATCAATCACAAAACGCATTCTAGACCCTCGAAGACAAACCTGACGTAAAAGAAAATAAGAGCAAAAGAACACAGCAAGCCACAATTTACCACGTTCGCCAACTACTTCCCCAATCAATGGCGAAATATTCAGGCGCAACCGGAAATCCTTTGAAGAATTGACGTCATAACTTCCCCAAGCACAACAACAGCTCTGAGCCTTTCTGACAAACTGCAGCCATGATTCATTCTACTGATAACAAGGATTCATCGGGGGCCAATGTTCCATTTATTTTCTCCCAAAAAAGGAAACAAAACAAAATCCATCAAACACCACACACAAGTGGTTTGACTGTGTCACCTCTCACCAACACCACCGCGCCATGTCCCAATAACAAGCCACTGCGCCAACCAAATCATCTTGCTCGCCATTTAACTAGTGTTCGACAGACAGCGAAGCGATGATGAACTTCTGAAATGTACAATGAAATGTGACGACGATAGTCGCTCCGCGCGCGCTACAATTGCAGCTCAATGTGTCAAGATACAAAAACAAAAAACACCCGACAAAGTTGCGAATCAGGGTATGAAACATAAGCACCGACAACAGAAGATCATATCAAAGGCAACACCGAATTTGTCTCTGCACGAACAGCCAGTGAACCCCCAAAAGAGAGTCTCCCCAAAGAGTGTCATCCGAAGCAGAGTCGGACGAAGTAAGGAAAAGCAAGTGATGTGAAGTGAAGTGAATGGGGAGCACAATACTCGCGGTATCCAAAGCTGCTTCACACATTCAGAATAATCAATTACAAGTGTCAAACGCGAACTGTGGAGTGCGACATAGGAAGTACGCGAAAAAAGGAATACACAAATGTATAATAAAATAGAGTACTAAACATAATTTTAAAAATGTTTTGTTCATAAAGTATGTGTATGTAAAAATTAGAGATCCTTGCGCCACTGAAAAAACGAAACGTCCACGAAAACACCGCAAAAGAAAAACACAACCAAAATACGAATAGAAAAAAAGAAGAAAAACAGAAAATAAAGTAAAAGAATTCAAACAAAATAATTGTTTAGAAAAATTTTAGTAGGAAAAATATTTTTGAGTGTAAATTTTTTTATATGTTGTCACCCTCTTCCACCCCCACGGTTAAGTGTGCGTTACAAAATTATTCGACAAGTGCAATAGTAGTGAATTAAGAATAGAATAAGCAAAGCATAAGCAATACAAAAATATATTCAGAAAGCAATTTGTTCTTAAAATTAGTTTCGACCCTCAAAGGTTCAATTTATGTTTTCAATAAATAATTAAATCAAAAAAAGAGTTGTGAAAAATTGTTGTAAATAAATAGAAATTTCCCTATGCGCATCGAGAGAACGAGAAAACCGATAGAGGAGATTGAGTGCGTGTACGCAAGGTGTCAGTGAACAACACATCGGTGCATCCTCCTCTGGCCGCTACCGGAGTTGATGCTCGTTGTCTCACTCTAAAAATCTATTCATTCATTGGTGAAAATAAAACCATCGCAAAAACAGCTGAGCGACGGCAAATCAAAGAGATTCAGATCAAAGTGACAGTGTGTGAAATCCATTAATATACCCTCTCTCTTACCACAACTGGATAAGTGGAAGAGAGAGTGACAAATGTGTTATACTCGACACCAGTATAAAGTTATACAACAAAATTTATAATAATAACCGCAAAAATATAAATTAAAATCGGCGCGAACAGAGATTTAAACACCAATCTCAACAATAATTACGTTACGTCGTTGAAAAGTAAAATTGTTAATTAGGATACAAGTGCCGTGCCCGTGAATAAGGAAAATTTAAGCGAAAGAAGTTCGGAAAAGAGAAAGAGCGCGAGTGTGGTTGTGTGCGTACCGAGTGAATCGTGAAAAATTATCGTCTCTTTGTTATTTTCCTTCCTTCCTATCTGCGCCCCAAATCCATTCGTTTTTCCTTTCGCTGTCATCGTAGTGTTGTTGTTGTGTGGTGAAAATTTAGAAAGTCTCCTTAAAGTGTTGTTGTCTTTTATTTATTATTATTATTTCATTTCCGTTATATCCCTGTTAAACAAAAACAAAAAAAAATCATGTTTTTTATGTTATACTATAAAGCCGAAAAAGTGCGCGCTTAATGAGTGTCCGGTGAACGGAAAAAATTTTGCAAATTTGCAAAAATCAAGCTAAACAACAAAATTATGAGCATTGAAGTTGTTGGTGTGAATCAGACATGGACACAACCATCAACACTGCTTCCTATGCCGGTAGCTTTACCGCCACAATCATCGATCCCATCAAATGTATCTTCGTCAACAACAATAATAACAACACCAACGTCAGCAACATCTGTAAAAACATCTCTGCTCTCATTGGCAACATCACCAACAACGGAAACATTCACAAACAGATTATCCGCCAACGGGAACAAACTATCGCAAGTACATTGCCCTAGCGGTCTAACAGCCTGCACTGATAATCCTGACAATTCATCAATAACAGTCACATCACCAACCTCAATAAATTCAGACAATGAGGACGATGATCAATCAGACAGCCTTCTAAACAATGACATTGCGTTAGAGGACGATGAAGAAGAACTAGGCGAAGAAGGTCAATACACCGAAGAAGACGGAGACGGAGAACCCATATCGGGGCTACTACCGCCCTTGCCTGACTTGATTCCGATCCGAAAAGCTCAACATTTCCCTCACGGAATTGATGTAACCACAATATCCATTGGCAATAATCACAGTGCAACCGCAGCGTCATCACCATCATCAACATTATCATCATCTAGTCAAATTGTATCACCAATCGGTGTGGATGAGGAGCACGTGAATGAAGCCGACATCAATGCTGATAGTGACATTCATACCTTCGACGATAACGCCAACAGTCACGAACCCGACAACGATAGCAATAGCAATAGCAACACCAATCACGACACCGACAGTCAAATCAATGATGACGCTGAGACCAAACATTCCACCATCTATGACGAAACGACATCATCGACATCAACTACGCAACAAACGACGACAACAACAACCACAGCAACCATAACAACATCCGAATCAGACAATCAAATAAGTATGTTTCAAAATGGCAACACCATTGTGCAACATTCCGAACAAATGTTGCCCAGCGATTTGTTGAAATCCAACGCCAGCGGAACAACAAATCACATCAGCACCAAGAAGCGCAATAAAAAAATCAAGACTGAAATCGAAGACCCCGATGTATGCCCCGTGCCGCATCGAAAATCTGATCGCCGAAGAGTTGCCCGTGATATATTCCTCGTGTTTGAAGAGCACCCCGCCAATCGACGTCGTGCAAAAGGTGGTAAAGGTAAACAAACCAAATCTCGGGCAAAATTGAAATTCGCCCACTTAATGCACGAGACACGGCAAAAGCAGAAGAAACAATCATCCGTTACGCCACCGCTACCGCCGGCATCGGTGCGCGTTAAAACCGAACCAAAAACGCCGGCGCCCGAAAATAAAATCATCACCGTTTCAGTGCCCAATCCTGCATCGTCGCCATCACCATCGCCACGGGTGAATCCAATCTTCCTCTGGGTCAAACAGGATGACACTCGAATTGTCGAGGTGCGATGTGAGGATTACGACAAACGCAATCGTATACGATTAACTAAGACCGCCACCGGGTGGATGGCAATACCGCGCACCGATCCAACATCTCTCCGTGTCGCGAAAATCCCCACGATCAAAATCAAACAGGAGCGGCCGGATGACATGTCTGTCACCGATGACATGTCTGACTATCAGTTAGCATCGGCACCCATGTCACCCTTCTCGACAACCGGTGACCCGGTGGACCCCCGCGAAGCAACATTGAAGTCGTTGAAAATTCTACAACCCCCAGAGGCTATAGACAGTGCAACAGTGACTCCTAGTAAAAAGAAGAAGAAAAAGAAGAAGAAGAAGAAAAAAAGAAAACACGCCGACGAGGACAGCAGACCCACAGAGGAGGAGGAGGAGCCAATCAATCCCACAATGGAGGAAGTGATAAACCCGCCAGGAGAAACCCCTGAGAATTCAATCATATCAACAGAACCAAATATCTTAGTATACGAAAGCACAAATCACGAGCGAGATCCGGACATCACTGACAACCAACAGGACGATACCGAACAACCGGTTCCCGAACCACCAATGGATCCGGTGGAATCAGTGCCACGGGACATCGAGTTAACCTGGCCGGAGAGTAGCCACATGTGCACCGATCAGGAGGAAGAGGACATCGCACAACAACTAGCACCAAATACTGAAGATCACAGCGAAGAGTTGTCAAAGAATCTCACACAAATTTCCGATGATCTTGAACTTGATGATATTCCGCCATTCATGCAGGACATGAACCCAGGCAACATGCAATTGTGCCCCGAGACCGGTTTGTTCATCCAGAAAACCCCACAATCGGTGGACAACCCCGAACACCACCATTCCCCCGTGCCCGAGGAGGAGCACGAGATCCACCATGATGATGCACACGTGAATCCGGCTGTTTTGTCCGACAGCTTTGACGGCTCCGACGTGGACACCAAAAACCTCAAAGACCTCCTCGATGACGCTGACCTACTACAACACTGCAGCGATATTGCCATGAGCGGTGCGGAACTTCTAGACTCCCTGGTCAAGCGAGGCTGCGAAGATAATCACATATCGGGTGATGAGGCCCCCATCAAAGAGACCATATGCCTTGACGACTTCGAAAACGAGGACGACGACGTGCTCCTCCAACCCGAACCAGTGGCGGATATAATATCCCGTCTAGGCAACTCTCTAACAGCGTCACCTAAATGCCTGTCCTTTAACGAAGCCGGTGAAATCGAAGGGGTCCACGGTGATCTCTTTCAGCCAACAACTCAAAGTGATCCCTTCAACCGTCACGCGCTCGAAGAACTCTCTATCACAATCAAGGATCTAGAAAAGTCCGCTGCAACCTCTTACGCCTCTCCCGCGACCCAAAAACCGGCCGACTCCGTAACTATCGTCTCTCCAGACTCTTGTGCCGACGAGATGCCAAAGGATTTGACATGTAAGAAGTCTGCCATCGAAAAAGAACGAGTTCACACCAGTGTCCGTGAACGTCCCACGTCGCGAAGTTCCGACGCAATTCAGTCTCCTCAGCCAAGCGGTTTGCCGGCAGTGCCTCCTTCTCCCGATTCAGTGCAAGCTAAAGTGAAAAACGTCTTCCTCGATCAACTGCTGAACACCGGCAACTCAGCTAGCCCGAAGATCTGTTCATCGGTCACAGTGACACCGATAAAGATCCCCAATGCACCGCCAAGGCAGCAAAAGGAACCACTGGACCTTGGCAAGCATCGCAAATCAGCCAGTCCCACGGTCAGTTGCTCCGAAGAAGCGAAGCGTGTCCAAACGGTGACAATTGACGACGAGTCACCCGATGAGCCGCTGCAAAAACGCATCAAACGCGAAGAAGGCAGCGAAACCAACACGGAGAAATCCCACACCGACGCTCTTATCGAGTTGCTGTCGTGTGGCAAAGATCCCGATCCGCTTACCCAACTGCGTCTGTTGATACGAAACCCCGAATGGAAAGTACCTGATCCTATACTTGTGCCAAAGGATCGATTGAGTGCAGTATTAGCTTCGCCGGCAAGAGAGATACCCCTGCTTCTCACGACCAGACCAGAGCTACGGTTGCCTGAAGCGTTTGCCTACCCAGCCATACTTCAAGATCCCGACATACTAGTGATATCAATGGCGCAACTGGAAACCATTCTTCAAAAGCAAGTCGAAATAACTAAACCAAAATCGAAAACACCGCCGATACCACAGGTGACCATTGAAGCCATTCCAAATCCCGCCAAGAGTAGGCCGCAAGAGAAAACAATAAGCCATCCCTCCCCCGATATCACAGTCTCCAGTAAAAAAACCGCCTTACCGACGTCGTCAGCTACAACGCCTTCATTAACAGTGACAACGTCCTCGACGCCGTCATCAACTACCGCGTCTAATTCGACAAGTTCAACACAGCAAGGCTCCAACAAGAACTTTGTCAATCCACTCATGGGCGACATTGATGCAGCGACGTTAGCAGCCTTCAACCAAATGCTATGGCTTCCCTACCTTGGCCAAATGGCGCCGGACTTCATAAAGGCCATGGCGGGCTTACAAAATGCCAACAGCATAGCGGATATCCTACCTCTTATTCAGCAACAGCAACAGCAGCAACCCAGTCCGCAACAACAAAATCAAAAGTCCACCTTCCCGGGATCGCAATTCAATCCAATGGTGGCGGCTGCAGCAGCAGCTGCTGGCCTTACAAATCCCGTTGCCGCCGCTGCATTCCAGAATCCCCTTGAACTAGCGATGTGGCAGGAAGCCTTAACGCAGGCACAAATGCAGCGAATGCTGAAGATGAACGCTGCCGCAGCGTTAGCTGCCCAACAGCAGCGTGACGGGACCAAAAAACCCGGCAATACCGAGGCCAAGGCCAATTGCAACCGCAACTACTACAACACCACAACCGCTAATGCAAAACAATCCACAACTAATGCGTCGGCGAACTATCATCACGCACAAGGAGCCCAATCCGCACAGCGCCACCAAGCGATGTCGGAAAAGTATAACTCCTCATCGCGATCGGTTCCGAATCCTTTTTATCGACCACCTACTGCTGGCAGCGTAGAGTCGTCAACCGGACACCGCCCCAAACAAAAAACCCAATCCCAGGCGCAGCAATCACATCAAGACCAAAAGCCGCGGGTGACCTGCAAATCCCTGTCCAATTTGTTGCAGCCCGAGCGCCTGTCCGATGCCAAAATGTCAAATCTGATGGCAATGCCCGGATTCGAGTTCGGCTTCGGCAGCGGAGTGTCAGGTGCTTCCGCAGCGCATTCATTCCAATTTGCATCGGCTGCAGCTGCTGCCGCTGCCGCCGCAAATCCTGGCCGCAGTGGCACCATGAACAGCACAACAAATCATACGCCAACACTAAATCGTAACAATCACATGAACGGCGGTGTGCAACATCAACAACATTATCACAGTCAGCAACAAATGCAACACCAGCAGCATCAACAACAGTCCCAACATCAACATCATCACCAACAGCAGCAACATCAATCCCAACATCCGCAACACCAGCAGCACCAACCACAATCACACCAACAGCAACAGCAGCAACAGCAACATCAATCCAAGCTAAAAGTAAAACCGGGATCGCATCTAATCGATCCCGCCGCCCTGCAGCGGCGTCTACTCAACTGCGAGGACATGTCTGAAGTTGGCAGTACGACCAGTGGCCTCGAGGAAATGATGAGTGACCCCAACGCCGCCTTGTGGCACCCGCTCTTTGGAAAGTGAGTACCCTCTTGATTCTTAATTCCTTTCTACATGGTGAATTTGGAAAGCGGGACATTGACGGGAGGTTATCTCAACAGCAGCGATGCTATTCCAAAACGTCTATAATGCATTTATCTTGTTACGACTATCAAACACAGAACCACCACTTGCCCTCCGGTACATTTCCTATCAATTATCGTCAATTAGTGAGAGAGTACTAACACTTTGCGCCAGCTGTTCTACGTCGATGCATGTACTTAAATCGTGTACATTTCCGTGCACACCAGTTCGACACTAGAGTTTGTCCATGAATCACACAAGTTCACTCCCCTGATATTGATTCTTGGTATTATTTATTGATTGGTTTTTTTATTTCTTTTATGTTGAACTAGGGGAAAGGTGACAAGAGTATATGGAACAACTTGTAGAGCTTGCAGTCTCCTAGTCTCAAAAGGTTTGCCTCCTTAAAAAAAGTTGAGGGAGTGGAATCTTTCTACTTTTAGTCATTTTTTCATGAGATTGCAAATTGGATAGAATTGAACGGATTTTAACCTACATTGTATAAGCTGACTTCTTAGATGATTGCTGTGAAAGAAAAGCAATGATATTATCCAGTCACGGGATGATATATAAGGGGGGCTTGCCAGGGGAAGGAAATTCTCGATATTTTTATATTCGCGGACAGCAAGAGTGAAGGGTCAACAAAATTTGATACAAAGTAATGAGTTTCACATTTGTGTCATTCGGCTGAAGAACGACTGGCTTTTTGTTTTATACCTATAGAGAAGTTTATGAATATACACATCTAATATCTCTTAATTTCTTGTGCCCGGGCCTTATAATTCTTTATTGTTTTGTCCAAAACGACTATGTATTCGAGTTTTATTATCTTTGAGTGTAGTGTACGATATTAACAGCAAATCCTCACATTTTGTATGGGGTGTGAACAATTTGGAAGCTTTTTTTTTGTGATTAGGTGACAAGGAAATTATCAAAATAAACTCGCACTATTTGTTGACTTTTCTGACCAAGGTCTTGAGTGCTTTGTTCTTTAAGTGAGAAATCTATAAAATAGTGTTTAAAGTATCGCTTAATTTTGGTGGTATGAAAAAGTGCTCACAATTTTATTGTCATAGATGATTCATTCGAATAACGTTTCGAACCTCCTCCTGAAAATATTGTCGTCGACCCTAGACACGTTCTGTATAGGGTGGGCAACCAATTCTGTGCTATTAAAGCTAATCCATTTCCTAAACCCACCGACTTTCCTAGCCTCCACAGCCTGTTCGTTAAGTTCCATAAAAATCTCGATATACTCCCTAATAAGATGCTAAAAGATCTCTCGGCATTTCGCCAATATATCGACAACAAAATGACCTATCCCAATAATGGCAAGCACTTTTGACCCTAATCAGTCGCCCTCTTATCCCCCCTATCATCTCAATACCCCCAATACGTTCCCCCTAAGCGTCTACTATCAGAATGTTAGAGGTCTACGCTCCAAAACACATTCGACTCTGGAAAAGGCACATTCCCTCCCCTTCGACATATACGCTCTGACTGAGACCAACCTTATCCCTAGTATTAATAGTCTTGAACTATGCCCCCCCACCTTTAATGTTTTATATGATAACGCTCATCGAGAAGATCCCAACTCCCCATCCCGTGAAGTGCTGCTTGCCACTCATAACCAACTCGCTTCGTCTCTAATTACCATCTCTTCTTCTCCTGATCTTGACTACGTCGCAATAAAAATCGACAAGCGCCCTAAGTCTCTTTTCATTATCTGCTTCTATATATCTCCTTCGCGGCCCAGCGTGTCATACGAACTCGCAATAGAAGCGGTAGACAACCTAACCGAGTTAAGCACCTCAATAGACGATATCGTCGTTCTTGGCGATTTTAACCTCCCCCATCTCCAATGGACGTTGGCTGACGAACAAGCCTTCTACGTCTCAAACCCTACTAGCTCCAAGGAACGTATTTTTATAAACGGTCTCACCGACCCATGCCTCCATCAAGTAAGCAATGTCCCAAATCATATGGGGAGACAGCTGGACCTCGTGTTCACAACGGACCAGTTGCCCCTAGTCCGCACGCCCTCTCCACCATTTATAATTACCACCCCCCGCTGCTCTTATCCATATCCTGAACAGCTTTTCCTACAACTTCCACATAGCTAACTTCCGCCTTCAAAATGGGCATCTTAGCAAAACAGTGTTTCGCTTTGATCGTTTGGGGGTAGAAGAAGCTACTGCCACTATAAGGAGATCTACTATGCCCCTATTCTCGTCACAGGTCATCGGTTTCATCGCCGCCATGGTACAATCGCACACTCCGCGCTCTTAGGAACAAGAGAAATAACTTGTGGAACATTTTTCCCAAAACGCGTTCCTTCCAAATCTACTCCAACTATCTCGGTTCCTTTTATAAATTTTCCGAACTCTACAACTCTCTCTACACCAACTACCCCACAAACACACAATCTAATCCCCAAATCGTTTTTCATAAACTACAAACGTAAATCCGACGCCTATTCTAACTCCCTTTCTTATGGCGCGACTACTTCAGCCGACCCCCTAACTACTGCCAATCTATTCGCTTCGTTTTTCAATAAATCCTTCACAGACCTCCTTCGAACCCAATTCGTCTAACTTGAAAGACTTGCTAGAATTCTCTCTCGGCCCCTTCACCCCTCAAATTATTCAGCGTCACGTAGTTGGGGAGAAATTAAACTTACTCAAAGACGAGTTCAGCCCTGGACCTGATAGACTCCCGGCTGTATTTTTAAAGAAATGTTCCACTTCTCTTTCCCTCCCGATATCAATGATATTCAATCTATCCCTTTCACAAGGGATCTTCCCTGATATTTGGAAATCCTCCTATGTCACCCCTATACATAAAAAGGGACCTAAAAACGATATAAGCAACTACCGCCCCTTCGCTAAACTGTCTCATATCTCCAAACTGTTCGAAGTAGTTCTTTACAACGCGTTATCTTTCCGTTGTAAATCCATCATCTCATCCAACCAACATGGTTTCCTTTCGGGCAGGTCGACCACAACAAATCTGATCGAGTTCTCATCCCATGCTCTCCGTGCCTTAGAGAATGGCAACGAAGTCGATGTAATCACCACCGATTTCAGCAAGGCCTTTGACAAAATCTCCCATAATCTCATCCTTTTTAAGCTGTCCTCCCTAGGTTTCGAACCCTTATTGATCAAGTGGTTATCTTCTTATCTGAAAGATCGATCCTACCGTGTCAAATTCAGATCCTCGCTGTCCAATCATTTTCTTCCCACGTCAGGGGTTCCGCAAGGCAGCCATCTAGGTCCCCTCCTATTTATCCTTACCATCAATGATGTTGACTCCATTATTAAATATTCATCCATTTCCTCTATGCGGATAACGCCAAACTCTACAAAATGATCATCTCTCCTCTCGACTCCTCACTTCTCTAAGCGGACCTCGACAGCTCCTCAACTTGGTGCCGTAATAACTGCCTTGAACTCAACGTTGTTAAATGCCACTCCATCACCTTCTCCCACAAACGTCGCCCCCCCCCCCCCCGCCCCCACGCCCCTACTTCCTGCTAAACCAGCAGATATCATCTGTACCCTCGATACGCGACCTTGGAATCTTATTTGACAGGGAGCTTAGCTTCATCCCGCATATTGATGATATTATTCTTAAGGCCAACTCTGTCCTTGGGTTTGTGAAACGCTATTCTAAAGAATTCGCTAATCCTTACGTTTCCCGTTCTCTCTACATAGGCTTCGTCCGCCCCCTTCTTGAATACGTCAGTCAGGTCTGGTCCCCACACTACTCGTCCCGTGTACGCAGAATCGAAAGCGTGCAACGTCGTTTTCTGCGTTTTGCCCTCTGCGGACTGAACTGGGCGAACTCTCGGATTCTCCCCCCATACACAAGCCCACACCATCTGATCAACTTCAACACACTTGAGGAGCGCAGAACTCATGCCGATATCCTCTTCGTCCACCGTCTCCTTTCAGGCACAATCAACTGCCCAAGTTTGCTCTCCATCATTCCACTTCACACTAACCCCCGTAACCTGCGAAACCCTCATCTCTTCTATCAGCCCACCCACCACACTTGTTACGGCTCTAATGAACCCATTTCGCGAATGCTGGGGCGGGCAAACTCCTACCCTACCTCCTTCGATTTCAACTTTCCCTCTACTGCTCTCAAACTTCATCTCCTCTCTTTCCCCTCCTGACCTCGCCCAATCCCCGTTTAAACTCTTATATCCTGTACTAAGCGAGGTGAATGAATGAGTGATAATTGATGGATAAACCCAGTAAGCAACTCCCGCCAAACATCCCCCCCCCCCCCCCCCCTAAAACGGAATACTCACCACCTCCATCAACTACATCGAGCCACATACATTTTCCCAAAAACCGCTTCGGTAATATGTTATCTAAATTATATCCCTTGCTTGCAACCAAGCAATTCTAATTTCCCCCGAAAATCATTCCGGCTCACTTCTTGCTTAAACTATCTCCTCGCTTGTAACCAAGCAACATTTAGTTCCCCCGAACACCATTTCGATTCCCATTCCACCTAAACCATGTAGAACCACACCATTCCCTCTTACTGGCAAGCCACCAGCATGATGCGTCGCCTTTCCACGAAACGACCATCGCAACGATCAAGACCCTTGACCATACTTGGCTATGCCGCCGAAACCAATTTCCCGGTACACACAACCAAAGAATCCAACTCAGCCTATACGGCGATGATTCTCCGGAACTAAATTCCCTATACAGGCATAGCAACCCTTTTCAAAGTTCCTAGTAAATGGCAGTGAGTTGATTTTAACTATGACTCCACTGCCACGACGCGAGGAACTTTTCCTCGCTAGTAATTAGTCAGTCGAGTTTCAGCCGTGTGGGTCGTCAATTGTGCAGAGCCTTACCCTCGGTAGCGGGCGCAGCAACAGATCATATTTCAATCCCCGCGGAGTACGCGCAGTGAATCAGTTTAGCTTCCTCTCACGCCGATTAAATTATTCGTACGTTAATCCCGGTCAGCGAGGATATCTTTCCCTAATTAAACTTCTTCGGCTCGTTCTACGAGCGCGATGTAACGTTCGCTTAGTGATTAAGTGCCTCGAGGAAATTTGCGAACGATAGAGGACAGATTTTAATCACCGCGGAGTCCAAGTAGCGAACCAGCGGCCCCCGTTGCACCAATCAAATTATTTGGACATCAATTCGGACCAGCAAGGGTTTTCTTCCTTTTTTTTACCAATCAAATTATTCGAACAGTAATTCCGGTCTCGGCTCCTCGATAGTATAGCGGCTAGTATACCCGCCTGTCACGCGGGAGACCGGGGTTCGATTCCCCGTCGAGGAGCCTCCGGCGCAAGACTAATGACCTTGCCAAAAAAAAAAAAAAAAACAAATCATTATGGAAAATTTAACAAGCCTCAGGACTTGATAAATAAGGACAAGGCCGGTTCCCGGTTGTAGCGCCGATGATGATGAATTCCGGTCGACAAGGATATTTTCCCGAACTAGATTATTTCGACTCGTTGTACGAGTGTGATGTAACATCCGCTTAGTGACTAAGTACTTTAAGAAAAATTGCGATAAATAAAGCCACATTAATTCAAATGACATACCAGTGTTTAATTCTTCTGCTCTCCTAAAACTGACGAATGAACTCAGTGCTTTCGCTCGCGGTTGAACAAGTAGGTGGGAACGTTGATGAACCCGTATCCTTGCCGACACCCATAATACCGACCCACAAGACCACACCATAACGAAGAGAAGTAATAGCAATTACCAGTCGGGACTAAAAGCTTCTCCACATTTTTTCGACATTGTCTAGTACAATTTTCAGCCCTTGCTTGACTGCCTCACGGTCTTTAACTGCTTTTGCGAACATTTCGTGCATCAATATTATTATTAACAGAGATTAGAAAACAACGTTGAGGTCTGATAACTCCATGCAGACTGGATTGGCGGGACTTTATGGCATATGCATGAGTGACGTCCATTTTTCTTTTCCAATAGTGGACTGTAAATTATATCAGCAGTACTTGACCAAAGAATGTCTTCCCAAAATGAAAGAAATCATAGCATTTAAAACTAAATAATAATAGTATATAATTTATAATATTCAGACCTCTTTATAGGTTAAGGTCTCATTCGAAACTCGTTTGTCCTGAAGGAAGGGTGATAGGAAGGTTGACTTGTAAGACAAGAGGAAGGATATCCATAGCATCTTGCGACGAATTTGATTCGAACCTACGTTATAAAGAGATTAGGCCCAAAACAGCATCCCATCAAACCAACGTGCCTTGTTGGTGACGATATTTCAAGTCGCTATATAATGTTTCAACTCGCCATATTGGTATTTATTGTCCTGTAGAATCCCAAAGTTCATAACCTCACCGACTCGACTCTGCCATCGTTCCCTGTCCTGTGTACTCTTCTTCCACGCTTGACCATTCGGCCGATCTTCTCAAAGTCAAACCTAACATTGTCCTCCCATCTCTGTCGTGGCCATCCTTCCGGCCTCTTTCCCGTTGGTCTGCCGTCAAGAATTCTACGCACGGTTTTATCGTTGCCCATTCGCGCCACAAGTCCGGCCCATCTTAATTTTCGCGACCTGATTACTCTCACTATTGTAGGTTTGCGGTATAGCTCTTCCAATTCGTGGTTGTGGAGTTTCCTCCATTGTCCTGCCTCCTCATCATATTTACCTCCAAAGATACCCCTTAAAACATTATTCTCGAATACGCGGAATTTGTATTCTTCCCGTTTTGTGAGACCCCAAGTTTCGCATCCGTACAGAGCAATTGGCATGGCTATGGTTCTGTAGACACGGAGCTTTATGTTACGTGATAGCAGTTTGGATTTCAGCAGTTTACTGACTGTGTGCCAACTAGCGTTGCTGAAGTGCAGTCTTTTGATAATTTCCTTCGACATTCCATTACTGGCCGTCAGTATTGTTCCCAGATATTTCAATTCTTTAACTTTTTCAAATATCTTGCCTCTGACGTTTATATGTGTTCCCTGAGGTCCACCTGCTCTCGCCGTAATCATGTATTTTGTTTTGTCTTCATTTATTTCTAGGCCCACCTCTTCTGCCGCTTGCATGATGATTTCACTGTTTTTACTTACAGTTTCTAGATTATCGCCTAAAACGCATATGCGAGCACTTGTGTGACCCCGTTCAGGGATGATCCGGCCATGTTGTCATCTTGTACCTTTCTGATAACATACTCGAGCACAAGGTTAAAAAGACACGGTGAGAGGCCATCCCCCCGTTTTAGTCCGTCCAGGATTTTAAATGGTTCTGAGAGGTGGTTTTCTATTCTAACTCGCCCTTTGTTTTCGTTCATGCAGATTTGAATGAGGGCGGCATATTTTTTCGGGATCCCCAGCTCAACTACAATATAGTAGAGTCTTTGCCTTGCGACTCAGTCGTAGGCTTTTTTGAAGTCAACGAACAGTTGGTGAACCGTCTCTCCGAATTCCCACTTCTTTTCCAGCAGTTGCCTTATTGTGAACATTTGTTCGCTTGTTTACCGGTTCTTACGGAATCCGCATTGGTAGTCTCCCAGTATTTCTTCTGCGTACGGTGTGATTCTCATTAGTATGACATTTGTTAGTATTTTGTATGTGATTGGGAGCAATGATATTCCTCTGTAGTTTTCGGAGTCAGATCTGCCGCCTTTTTTGAAAATGGGGACGACTATTGAAGTTTTCCATTCTTCCGGGGTGACTTCCTTATCCCATATTGTTTTAATCAGTTAGTGGATCTTTCGAGCGATTGCTTCTCCTCCATGCTTCATAAGCTCTGCCGGCATGCAATCGACTCCGCGAGCCTTGTTGTTTTCCAATCGATTTATTGCATCTATAATTTCGTTGAAAGAGGGCTCTGCGATATGAGGCTCGGCTGTATGTACGTCTGGTGCGTTTATTTGTGGTTGATGGGTGCGCACATTGAGCAGGTTTTCAAAGTACTGCTTCCATCTTGTCACGATATTGTTTCTTCTGTGACCAGACAACCGTTTGCGTCTCGAACTATCGTTGCCCATTCGAGCCACATTTTTTCGATCCGAGTCTTCTCCCATTCGCCTTTTTTGCGTTTGAAGAGTCTCACTGTCATTCCGAATTCTCGCGTATCTTTCTGCGTTGACTTCATCATATCTTTGTAAATGGATCACTCTGAGGCGTTTACGTTCTTCGATCTTCTCCCTGCACTCATCGTCAAACCAAGGTTTGGACATAATTGTTTTCTTAAATCCTAATACCTTTTGCACTGTTTGTTTGATTGTGTCTCTGATCGATGTCCATTTAGTGTCCACTGGCTTCCTCTTCCTCACTGCTCCCATTCTCTAGGATGCTAATCTATTCGTTAGTTCGTTTTGATATTCAGCCTTTATTCCGCAGGTCTTTTAGTTTATCAATGTCGAACTTTTTGCTCGTCTCCCGTGACTGCCCGCGTGGGTTTGCTGCGAGCCGACTCCTGATTTTGCCCATCACTAGAAGATGATCGGAGCTGCACTCTGCTCCTCTATATGATCTTACGTCAAGGATATTCTATTCAACTCGCTATATAGATACATTAATACTTTGCTATACGGCACTGATGATTTTTTTCGATTCTCTTTTGGTGCTGTGTTCTCCACTATGTTTGCGTATGCATGTCCGCCTGTGTTATTTCCTTTTCTCCCTGATCTCTCATAAAATCCTCTGTGTTTAGGATCCCATTTGTGAGCCAACGTACCTTTTGTTTGATACTTTGGTAATTTACCTTGGATCGACAATTGTCGTGAAACCCTTAAACATTACCAGGTTTGTTTAGACTTAGTAATTACCATGGGTTTCTTGAGTTAATTTATTTTATTAGACAACGGAGCCAAAGATATTTTTGTATATCTTCATGGCGTCGTTGCCCAATGAATCTATTCATAGGTGCTGTCCTTTGTTCCGTTTCGGAGATGATTCCAAAAATAGGATTAAAGGAAACGGTGCCGCCATAGAGTTTTGTTCTCATGCGTACGTCTGGGCTCTATGGTTTTATTCTTTAGCGATCCCGAAGTTTCTTCACCAAATCTTGCAAACCACGTTTTGGTGTTGAATGACTCACAGAATTATTTTTTTTTATACTTCTCTCGGGAGAGGCGCACCTGTAGCGCTGAGTCTGCGCCCCCAGATGCCATCAAATAACTGTTGGAGTTCCCTTTGAACAGTTGCAGGTTGTAACGCTCTGGAAACACTTGCGCGGGAAGGGAATTCCAAAGCTTTCCCGCTCTGTACCGGCACGAGTTGTGATGCAGAGATACTCGCGCCGTTGGGGGATGAACTGCAAAGTGGTGCGATCCGTCGGATTGCCTCGTGGACCGCATATAAACCGAATTGCGCGGATCAACACCACAATTCTCCGAAGAACAATATCCGTGATAATATCTGTAAAACAGACAGAGGTCAGCTACACACCTTCGCGGATCGCTCGTCTCTGTATGCTGTCAAGTAGGTCGAGGGTATGTTTAGGAGCAGAGCTTCAAACATGAGAGCAATATTCGAGGGCGGGTATAATTTGGGATTTATACAGGAGAAGAAATTGGGACCGGAATAAAATATTTCTTAGCTTTAAAAACATAACTCAGAGGCGGACTTGGCGATGTTGGTCACATGTTTATTATTATTATTATTTATTGGCCTGTAGGAACCCGGAAGTTCATGACCTCACCGACTCGGCTTCGCCATCCTTCCCTGTCCTGGGCACTCTCCTTCCACGCTTCACCATTCGATCCGATCTCCTCAAGGTCAAACCTAACATTGTCCTCCCATCTCCGTCGCGGCCGTCCTACCGGTCTCTTTCCCGTTGGTCTACCGTCAAGAATTCTATGCACGGTCCTATCGTTCCCCATTCGCGCCACGTGTCCGGCCCATCTTAATCTTCGCGACTTGATTACTCTCACTATTGTAGGTTTGCGATATAGTTCTTCCAATTCGTGGTTATGGAGTCTCCTCCATTGTCCTGCCTCCTCGTCATATTTACCTCCAAAGATGCCTCTCAAAACTTTATTCTCGAATAGACGGAATTTGTTTTCTTCCCGTTTTGTGAGAGCCCATGTTTCGCATCCATATAGAACAATTGGCATGATTATGGTTCTATAGACACGGAGCTTTATGTTACGTGATAGCAGTCTGGATTTCAGCAGTTTACTGACTGCGTGCCAACTCGCGTTGCCGGAATGCAGTCTCTTGTTAATTTCCTTCGACATTTCGTTACTGGCCGTCAGTATCGTTCCCAGATATTTAAATTCTTTAACTTTTTCAAAGATCTTACCTCTGTACACATGTTTATGCCACGATACATTTCCACAGACGGTGACCCCGAGCAAAATCAAGCTTTCCCCAGATTCGAAGGCCATTCATCATCAGCTGTGGAACCGATGATCCACTTGTCTTTGTGAATGTTGTGTACTGTCTTCATTGCATTGAAGTCGACGAGATTGGAATTTCCCCACTGCAGGACCTTATGCAGATCCCAATCCAGAGAGTCGATCTGTCTACATTTCAGCTGGTGCGACCTTGATGCACTTATCGGCCGGTTACTCGAAAAAGAGTAAACAAACGTACTATCATCCGCAAAACTGAACACTCGGCTATCGATCTGGCCACAACTCAGCTGGTGCGACTTTGATACACTAATCGGCCGAAGGAAACAAGTGTACTATCATCCGCGCGACTGAACACTTTGTTATCGGTTGATTCCAATAAATCATGTATGTGTAACAAAAACAAGGTTGGAGCCGAAATAGACCTTCAGGCACCCCGGAATTAACAGGATACAGATCCGAACTATAGCCGTCCACAACAACCAGGATCGATCGATTTTCGAGGAAGCTCTTCGTCCAGTCGCAAAGCTGCTGGGAAAGTCCTTATGAAAGAAGTTTGCTCAGCACTCCTCCGTGCCAAACGGGGTCAAAAGCCTTGGATATATCCAACAAGCCGGCTTAGGTGTGAGTATATTCTAACGCCCTACCCACAGCGCTAATGTTCACCCAAAGTCGAAATAATCAATTCTATAGCTTGAGCAGAACAGTGCGAGCGGAAGGAGAGGGAGTTGTTAAGGAAATGATGTCGAGTTTCCATGATTGCCAGTCGAATCGCTGAATATTCCAGGCATAACGATTTATATTCTGAATTTAGACATCAGGATATACTCAGCAAATAGTTGTTTAGAAAATATTGACCATACATTTATTGAAGATTGGCAACAACTATAATTCCTTAAGCTCGTAGTATTTCACCAAGATAGACAGGATTGTTTTGCTCCTCCTTTTCCAAATTGGCCCACCAGTCGCTGTGCTATTCTTGAGCTCCCAGTGAGTTCGTGTTCCTTTTACTAATTAGGAAAATCTCCACAGGAAGCGGTTCAGTGTAAGGCTTTCTGCGTCGCACATATCGGACTAATGCTTATTTGGTTAAGTGGATACGCGTTCACAACATGTTTCACTTCAGTCAAGCTGACTCTTGACTGAGAACTCGAGAGTTTATTTAGATTACCTCTCACAGGAAAGGCGAACCCATAACCTTGAGTCGACTCTCTGAGAATTTTTCTCGACCGAGCCAATCAGCTAACCCCAGAAAGATGGTCATGCATTTCTTTCGAACATTTTATGGAGCTTGTAACTTATTGGAGTGGTATAACACCAAAGAGCTGGGTATTGGGACCCAGCATATCACTACATTTACGACAAACCGGCTCAGTTTTGAGTATAATTTAAACTCCTTCTCATAGAGTAGCTTTGATATTTTTTTTTATTCTAATGCGCGCACAAAGGGGGATTTTGAAGTACCCTTAAATGTCTGTATATGCCGCTAATGACATTTTTAAATTTTATTTTTGGCGCTAGGTTCTTCATTACGAGGGCTTGTGCGTACTCTGTCGCATTCGCGGATGTCTGTGATATATTGTCCGAAAATTCAAGGTTAACAGGTGTTTTTTGATCCATCTTCTCCAAAAGTGTTCCATCAGGCTCTGTGCTCTTTTCCAGCTCTTCTTACCGATGAGTCACATGTTTCTCAAAATCGTCCGGTGCCATTGTTGTGGAGGATCAGCCCCGCAGGAATTAGTTCAGTGTGAGGTTCTCTTGGTCGTTCGTATCCATGCTTATTTGGACATGTGGGCATGAGCTTATCAGATTGTAGAAAACCGATCTTGACGGTGTGCTGATGTATAGGACGGTAAGTCTTGACAAGCCCCTCTAATTTTTTGGCTATACCTACTTTTCATTTGTTGCATTTTTCAGTTCGCTTACAGCTTCCTATTATAATCGGGGTACCTCTTCTGGTTGTCATTACGGGGCCAGAGTTGAGTGAGTTGAGTGAGCTAGATGGTTACAACTTTCGTAATCGGACATATAACCGGAACAAGGCAGCGCTCTTCGGTTCTTCATTTGACGATTAGTTGCATTAGTCCGATGTAATTCACTGCTGCCCTTATAAAGGGGTGTTAACGGTGTTGTGGCCGCTCCGTCGGTAGATATCCTACGGGTGTTTTGTGGAGATATTTCGTAGATGTGCCGGCACGAGAACGGGTTCCCTAGTATCCCACCGTGTTCCGCCGTGATATTCTGTCCACCCACTAATTAAAGAAACACCGGTATATTGTTTTGTATACATGTTTTCGTTTTATTTTTAACTCTTCATTTTTTACTACACTAGTATTTATAATTGTTCAATTGTATTACTTTCTTTATACTAGTATTTATAATATTTTAATTGTACTATTTTCTTTACACTAGTATTTATAATTGTTCAATTGTATTACTTTCTTTACACTAGTATTTATAATATTTTAATTGTACTATTTTCTTTACACTAGTATTTATAATTGTTCAATTGTATTACTTTCTTTATACTAGTATTTATAATATTTTAATTGTACTATTTTCTTTACACTAGTATTTATAATTGTTCAATTGTATTACTTTCTTTACACTAGTATTTATAATATTTTAATTGTACTATTTTCTTTACACTAGTATTTATAATTGTTCAATTGTATTACTTTCTTTACACTAGTATTTATAATATTTTAATTGTACTATTTTCTTTACACTAGTATTTATAATTGTTCAATTGTATTATTTTCTTTACACTACAGAGTTTGTTTAATTATGCAGCAGCATAGGGAACACGCTTATTTGTTAACTTTGGTATATTCACGACACTGTTTATTGATTTATTAATAGATTCTATTTGATGCACGATTAACAGAGGATTGATGTGGAATTAAGGATTTAACAAGTAAGGAGAATCTTTTGTACTCGCGCAGAGACAGTATTCGAATCGGGGTGTGCGCACCTCAGTGGTTAAAACTCGACTCTGTCTTGGGTTTAGGAACCCGTAAAACGAAAAAGGGTGTGCGCACTACCGTGTGCATGCTGCGGTGGATGGATTTCGACTGACTTCAGCAGCTTACCTAGGGACTCTCCCCACACGATCAACCATTCTTGATCGCACACTCATCCGCATTCTCCCATTTCCCCGCCCATTAAGGTGAATAAACTCTTGCGAATATACCCAACAGTCAATGAACTTAGGGAGAATGGGAAAACTGCAACGGAGAGCATGACGATTACAAGGTTGATTTGCTTTCGCATGCAACGAAAGCGAAACCAATCAGATGACCGCGTGACCCCGTTTCGTATTTGGATTGCCCTCAGAGTGCAGAACGAAAAATGCACTCCCAGAACGGGAAATGGGGTGGGTTGAAAAGTATATATTTCATACTTTTCACCTGACTCTGGGTTTTTGATCCCCAGCGAATATCTGTGTTTGGCGCAGGTTAAAGGACGCCGCGATGGCTTGGGATAATATCGGCGTCGGAAAAAGACCAAAGGAATTCGCGATAACCCAAGTCGCTTGCCCACGCTTTGCTGTTGCTAGCCAGGTATGAGTTTTTTGATTTCCGATAGGAAATCTCATGTGATATATCTACTAATGTTGCCTTTTCAGGGAATTTGAATTGCTGCCATATGGCTTGAAAAGGCCGAATTCGGTGATGCATTATCTGCATGGAAGGATGTATTCAGGTTATGCATCCTTTGTAAGGGTATCTTTTACAGGTGAAATGGGCCGATGAAAGGGATTTGGGGTTGGCGTTGTGCGCGGCCAGCGGGCGAAATTGTGGTTGTAATTGTGGGTTGGTTCTCAGCGTAATATAGAGAACCCCCACAGTGCCCTTACTAATCTTGCCCCATTGACATCAATATCACTCCTTTTATTGACGTTTGTGGGCCAGAATCCAGTTCTTTTGTCTGATCTCATTCATCACAGTTGTGGTGTTACTGTGAAAAACCTTTTTGGTGATAATTATCTATTATAAGATGACTGTGTCCTTGCGGTTCCCTCCAGCATAGTGAAGTTAATTCTTGATGTGCATGTTACTCGTTCGACTACTTAATTCGACCATAACTTTTCGTTGGGGTTGACATTTATTTTTCGGAGCCATCTCGATCTTTCTAGCGGCTTTCTCCCCTGCAGGTGGTATTAACACTTTCTTATTGACTCAGCCTAAATGAATCTTCTTTGGTCCAGATTTTTCCTCTATAGGTCCGAAAGTTCTTCCTTCTTTCCCGAGCGACGAGGGCATGTAGAACCTTTTCTCTGGTTTACTTCTCTGAGACTTGTACTTCTCACTTTTACCGGGAAGATCAACTTAGTTCCGCTTTTGACTCTTATTTTTCACAAAGTATACTTACTGCACCATGCGTGCCGTAGCTCTTAGTCGACGCAGACAAGTGGAAAACTGTTCTAGAGTTCGTAACGGCTCGACCGCCTTTATTGCGACCACTATTTGAGAGTTCCTCCCATCCACGGTAGCCATATCTATACTTGTATATTATTGTATATAATTGTCATCATATTTATACTTGTACAATATTGTATATAATACTGGTTTTCCCACTTATTGTTGTCGTCCTATGAAAAGGCAGGATCTCTAATCCATCTTACTGCACTTCCCTATTCGTGGGGCGGGTCTCAGGTAGCGTTATCTTCCGGGTTCTTTTTTGTTGGCGCACATCGACAGCCGTGACGATGTAAACTCCTTCATTTCCGCAAGTCAATGAGCCATGAAAGTCTTGAGCTTCCATGGATTCGACATAAGCTACTGTGGAACCATACTGGAATCAGTCTAATACTATTTTTCTCTTTATCTTGCGCCGACCGACTGAGGGATATAAATGGATCCAACTCGAGCTTAGAAGATGGATACTTAGTAAATGCAACTTCTGTAAATGAAATACCTGCAAATCACACATTTCAATTAATCAGACATCTGTAAATTAGATATCTGTGAATTAGAGAATTGTCAAATATCAAACAACTGTAAGGAAGAGTACCAATACAAATTTAAGAGTGGGGTGACTTCCACAGGTTAGCTTATCGCGATACGAATTTTGAAACAATATCTATGTATCTCCCACAAAAACTTCTTACATTCAACCATGAGTACTCTTCCTGTGATGTGGTAATCCAGTGTTATAGGCAAATTCATGTACTGCTATCGAAAATAGGCTAATTTGTTCTCACGTTGGTGTCGTTATATCATCTTACGGAATTAACGGATAGCATATCTAATCGCGTAGTGAATGATCCTTCATGATTTATTTTTACGATTGAGTCAGTTAATCATTTCCCATCCCCGTAGATCGTTTTTTGTTGTTGATCATTGCTGTTAGTTATTCTATAAATACGAAGAAGTGTTTAGGGGTTTGGTTGTTCTGTTTTAAAATATATTTACGATCACACATTTTTGTCGACACTTGGTGTAGATAAATCAACAAACCCCCGAGATCGTCTATGTTAGGAAATGTTTTCGATTGATGTTATTCTTCTTGTTCCTGTTGATATCCTATTAACTTAGTCATAGGTCATGCATAGATATTCACCAATCCATACTCATGAAACACGTTTTTACATTCTATTGGGTGATGTCAGTAGAGTTTGATGTACAATACTGGACCCTTCGCCAAACCTAGGCGGCCTTCTTGTTATCCATTATGTTTTTGGCGCTAAGGGTTTTCTTACCTTTGGATTGAGATGTTTCATTATGGTGACTGGTAGTTGAGTTTTCAGTATTGATGTTCTTCATATTTTCGCAAATGTTTCGTTGTTACAGGGATATTATAAAACCAATGGGAATAAGCGAACGTGCTTCGCAGTTGCTTTATATGGAAGGAATTAGCTTGTTTTTAGCAACATTTTTTTACACGTAATCCGTACTCAAGCAACATTTTTTTACGCGTAATCCGTATTCAATTCTAAATAAACTTCGTACAGTAACGTAGGAATCGTTGTTTTTGTAAAATTGTTTTACACAAAGAGCACGCTGTTGTCCCGTGAAGCGCTCCATCGTGACTAAAATTGCATGAAGCGACGCACAATTCCCCGCCACTCGCTCGCCCCTCCCTCTAACGGTTTTTAAGAAATCAAGTGTTGCCATTCGCAAAAATGTATGGCCCATCCGATATTAAACGGCAGCAACAGTTCTGGTGGTTAAATGGCAATTAAGGACCTGTTTACCAATGTCGGTGGAATCACAGCATTATAACCCAGCTGACACAGACTTAGCTTTTCTAGAATTAGGGTAGTATAAGATTTAAGTCAAGTTCTTTTAAGTAAATAAAATTAAAAAAAGAAAAAAATAGAATTACGTTAAATTTTAAGTAAAAACAGAAAAAAAATTGGTACAAGGTTTTTCGAATTTTTCTTTGTTAGACAAATAATCATATATAAAGCCACAAATAAAGTCCTATCGCCGAAAGGCAAATTGCACAATAGCCTTATTATGTTTTGCTTGGGGCGTCTGCGTGGGACCAGTAAGTTATAATATTAGATAATTTAAGAATTTTTTGTCTAGCATATAAATAAGAAACGAAAAATGAAAAAGGTTGCAAAAATGAAACATGAAATGAATCATTACGTTACCAATCAGCAGGCTATGCTTAATACATTGAATTCCGACCTCAACAAGATATATCAATGGGGATTATCTAAGCGAGTAGAATTCATTGCCTTAAAAATTCAGTGCTGCCTCTTTTCGCCAAAGGCGAACCGCAAAGTAAATATACTGGCGATGAAAGGCACTTCCATCTACGAACCCAAGGAACTATCGATCCCCGGCACTCGAATTAATTCGACTCTTAATTGGAATGATCACATATTTGAGACTGTGAAAAGTGCAGACAAATGTATGGGGTTCCTTAAGGGATGCCAAAGATACTTAACTCCATCCAACCTGGCCACTATTTACAAGGCGTATATTTCGACCAAAATGAAGTTCAACTCCCACATTTGGTCAGGCGCATTCAACACTGCACTACACGTGTCCGATAGGATCCGAAAACGAACAGTGAAACTTATTGGGGATCCAGCCGTAAGTTGATCAATTACGCCGTTAGAACGTAGCATGCCTATCTCTTTTCTATAGGTATTACTACGGTCGTTGTTCAACTGAACTTGCTGAATGTGTTCCGGCTCCTCAGACATTTGCCCGCGATATCCGCCAATCTGTGAACTGCGCATCAGTTCACGTTGAAAGTGAACTTCGGGTGTACAAATAAACATAGTGAGTCATTCATTAGCCGAATCACACGAATGTGGAATGCTCAATCTGATCATGTGTTTCCTCGGCGTTGTAATGTCCAGACATTTAAGACCAATATACATCGATACCTCGTTTCCTTATCCACTCGCACTGTGCTCTGACGCTTAAGGGTACTCCAAAATCCCTTTTTGTGCGTGAGTTAAGGTATTTGAGGTTTCCTCGCACTGGAACATCCCCAAAAATGAAAACAAGTTTGTAATGTCCCCGTTTCTTTAGCTGTCTTTCACTTTTTATTTAGTTTATACTTCGTGCAATTCGAGTTACAAATAATTTTTGATATACACCTCGTTCAACAAATCAGTTAGAGTCTTCGTAATCTGGAAGGTTCTAACTGATTTGTTTCGTGCAATTAACCGTTTTTGTTCATGTCACCCTTTCATTTTCATTTTCATTTTTATGACATTTTTTTATTTTCTTTTAATCTTCTTAGTTTCTAAATAACATGCTAGACAAAAAATGCTTTAATTCTAGCTTAATTATCTTATATTATAACCTACTGGTCCTACGCAGACGCTCTAAGCTAAACATTACATAACTATTGTATAGGCTTTCCTAATAGGGACTTGATAACTTTTTTTCGGTAGAAAATGTTTATAATGTGCAGACGTTGTTCGTTCGTGTACTTAACCATGATGAAAATGTTGAGTTTACTGAATAAATTGACAGTGACAGTTCGATGATAAGTGAAAGGGTGCGTTCACAAATTAAATTCAAAGTTGTCAAGTCCCTATTGGAAAACCCGCTATAATTTGCCTTTCGGCGACAGAACTTTGTTTGTGGCTGTATTTATAATTATTTAAATGACAAAAAAAAATTTTGAAAACTGTCGATTTTTTTTTGATTTTTGCTTAAAATTTATACTACATAAGTTTTTATTTTTTTTAAAATTTTATTTAAAAGAACTTAACTTAAATTAACTTAAATCTTATACCCTAATTCTAGAAAAGCTAAGTCTATGTAAGCTGGCTGATGATACTGTTATTCTTTACCGATTTTGGTATCCAGGTTTTTATATGCCATTCAACCACCAGAACTGTTGACGCTGTCCAATACTATCGTCCCGGTCTCCGTGAGAGATAGCCCTACTGAAGCGCAAGAGCTCTTCTTCGGTGCGCGTGACGTCCCAGTCGTAGCACAATCACCCGTCTACGGATGATCTACTTACATGATAGATCAGCGGAATTCCGTATCTATCCTGTATAAGCCCTTTCATGTCCAAATCAAGGAACGCCTCTGGTGAAACAAAACCGATGCGACGCACGTTGTCATAGTACAGGGTATATGGATAATAAGCCCCGAAAATTAGGTCATTGGACGAGCTTATTGCTCTTGAAATATGTCCTGTGATTAATTTGATCATAAAATTATCCACCCTATTTATGCAGGCTTCATTATATAAAGTCTCATTTGAATAATACCTTTTATAATCCGATTCCGATGTTCGATATAATCTGAGACAATTTCTGAGACACCTTTCGAACACCCGAAACTTTTCCATCAAATTTGGACCTATGTTAAACCATATATGAGCATTGGCTTGATTAGCATCATGGGACATATGACTTTTATCCTACTGTGAAGTTGGCTACTGTGAAATAGCCTTCTGTCATAGCAAACGTTTTCCTAGCTTTGACCAAAGCAGCCTCTACATGTCTGTTGAAATACAGATGTTGATCTTTTCAAATACGGTCCCACGATAACTAGCTTTCGCCAGTTTTTACTTGTGTCGTTCGTGGCTTTATATAATGGGGTTCTAAATAGGAGGGTTTCACATTTCTGGAAGTTGACCTTAAGTTTCCAGTCGTCGTAATAGCTTTGTTGAAGTCTCGCTGTAGTAAACTATTTATGATCTCAACTTTCGGAGCTGTTCTGTAAATTATGAGATCGTCTGCGTACGCAATAGCCTGCGGGAGTGCATCTAATAAGTCGCTAATGTAAATGTTAAAAAGAATCGGAGAGAGTACCGCACCCTGTTGCAAGCCATTTTTGATATTATACGTTTTATTAGAGGTCACATTACCATTTTTGACAACGAACCTCCTGTCCTTTAACGTATCGTAAAGTACATATAGTAAAGGGTTATGTATGCCATGTCTGGCCAGTTTGTAATATAACCCTTCGATCCAGACGGTATCAAAGGCTTTTTCCAAGTCGATCAGACAGGCACCTGTGCATTGGTTCTTACATTTATTCCATTGTATGTCAGAGACCAGTTAAGCTGCGGCATGTGTGGTTTCATGACGCGTCTTAAAGCCAAACTGGTTATTTGGAATAATGTTGTTGTCATCTACCCATTTTAGCAGAACTTTGTTAATACTCTTTTTAAATACTTTACTGGTGCTTGGGAGTAAACTTATCGAACGCATGTTCATTGGGTTTGTACAGTCTTTGTCATTTTTTGGGATGGACTGAATGATAACCGTTTTCCAACGCGCGGGATAATATGCATTATTCAACGCGTTGTTAAACAGGACCGTGTATATATCTGTGGTGGTTCCGTCAAACCCCACGGCCCCAGTCTCCATAGATTTTCGCTAACGCAATCGCATTAGCACCTTAAATGCTCCACGCATCAAATTGATCAAATTTATTTAGCTAAAAGCCCTTAGAAAAGAATCCCTACCTTCATGCATCTCTTCGCATACAAATTCCCTATCAGACCTCCTTCCTAACTTATCATAAATTCCGTGAAAGAAAATTCATCGGTTCACATATAATACAACCGCATAATCAGGGAATCTTACCGTTGAGTTGGCTTATTCCAGCCTCAACATGTGTACAATAAAAACTACTTACATACACATTGGCTGGCGACCTATACCCAAGGGACAAAAACAAATATACGCGTCTTGCGTCTTAAGGCATCAATTAAATCCTACAGCATAGGCAAATGCAAATAGGAATTGAATACCTACCCGTACCAGCGATGCCATAAACACCATCTAGCTAAAACCCATTAGCACATTTCCACATTGCATTGCCGCCTATTTATTTAGCCGCAATGCACATCTCAGACAAAGACCCGAACGTTCCCTTTGTCTTCTCATATTTCGGGATCTGCTTCTCATCAGCATCGGCATGAGCAAACAGAAAACCAATTATCATCCAAGGAGATTCGTTTTGTTTGCTTTACCGAACTCGCATCTCATGAATACACTCTATGCCCTTTTCGTCGTTTCAGATTTGTTCTCGCGGCTTTGTCCCATGAAAGAACCCATGTACACACATACATGTGTACTACCAATGATCTTCACGGTCCCTTTGTCCTTACCGCCTGTCTGCTTCGTTCGTCCATCGCCTTCGAGATCAAGTTTTCTGTCCCACAAAGAGAGGCTTTACGTGTCGCTCTCGGGGAAACCCACCCCATTAGCGACTCGGCTCTGCACGAGCCGTTTATCCCTGAGTCTAATTCCATCTGCCGACCACGGTGGTCGTTCTATCTCCCGCTCTCCGGTGCGCACGGGGACGCGGCAATACCTGGAGTCGTGTGTGTAGTAATTTAGAAACAAAAAAGAACAATAAAATAAGTAAAAATCATGTGCCTCATAGACATAACTCACATTTCCCACGTACAGTGTTATCCAAGAATGAATTAATAGACATCCTCCGGCCTTAGCACAGGTCTTCCTTTCTCGAAATATCAAAATTGTATTAAGTAGTGTTAATATTGTAGCGAGCTTAGGGTTCGCTGGATTCATTATTTTTAATAAACAAGAGCCGTTAAATCGATTTTGAATTAATCTAACACTTTATTAGTCCGTTAATAACAACCGTTACTTTTACCGTACACTCAACGATTTCTTTATTTATCGCTTCTGTACTTATTGCGACTTTGACTGCTTACTTCTTACTTTTTACTTATCTCCATGATCTGTGTGCGACGTATTTATACCGTTTTCTCATTCTGATTCGCCGTTTCGTTTCCGTCCGTTCCATAGCCTTGAATGTTCTACTATTCATAGTCTCCAGTTTTCCAGTACTTTCTAGAATAGTCTAGTACTTTGTTTCGGACTTTCTCGAATATTTTAGTACTGATCGTCATATGCGTCACAATATTAATTTTCATCAAGATCAATATTGTAACATAGGCAGTGGTTTTTATTTAGTGAATAAAACATTAACGTAACATTCCAGTGTTTTATTTTTCTCGTTTAAATTGTTTCCGGTGCTGTGCAGTTTTGTCCTGCGTTATTTTCTGTGTTGTCCGCTCCGTATTTTGGTGTTCGGTATGTTGGCTCGCGAACGATACGTGTCGGAACTTTGTATGAAGTCATGTTAACGGAGGAAAGTGAACGGAGTGTCCGTGTTTAGCACAATACTTCCTCCCCACATATCTATTGCCGTTGGGGGCAGGTTCTTGGTACGATGTTAGGTACTCCATCTATTCCACTGACTTTTTGCTTCTTAATGAGTCGAAGATACTTTGGATTCCTTCCCTCGCAATTAAAAGGCTATTAGCTCCACCATTGGCATTAATGTCAATTGACAGATTATCGTCACTGAGTTTATTAAAACCCGGATTCTCCGATTGCCAAAGTGAAATTTTATTTCGGAGGTGCAGGTGATTCAGTAGAACTCTGTCCTCCAAGTCGTGATTTCGGCGATTGCTTTCATTCACCTTGTACATTTCGTGAAAGACAGCTCCCACAGCATTCACCTTTTCCAAAGGATCTTCGATCACGAAGAGCTCACTATTGAGGATCGCGTTCTCTGTATCTATTCATGTCACCCTTAATATATATATTATGCAAATTTGCTGTTACAGGTTTTTGCTCATGTCACTCTTATTATATATATAGACATCAACACCTCCCGATGACGACAATGCAAGTTCGTTCCCCATCGACCCAATTTCCGATTTGCAATTGCGTTGAAATACAACGCCAGTCGATATACGTCCATCGGTTTGCGTCACAGTTCAACTTCCGCAATTGCAAAGTGACCTAATAAATTTTATATGCAATTTAACGGTTGTGGCGAAATGTAGGGCGAATTAATTGCATTATCGTTCCCGGGGGTCATATTGGTTCATAATCTGTTTGAGATTTTTGGTTTAAGTGCATCAATGACATTATGGTCCACACCTTTATTTATGTCGTCATTGATGTTCTTAACACGCGTGTTAGTGTTAAAAAATCAAAAAAACTCTTTAGAGGGCTGCCGTTCAAAAACTATTTGAAGTCCACCCTTAAAATTGTAGTATGCTATTTTTGAAGGTATGGACTATCGAAACAGGCAACATCAAAAATTGATTTTTCAAAAGTGTCGCACTAGATTTGCCCCTTAAGTTGAAGGTTAATTGTTAGCTTGTGCTCACATTGTGCCACGTCATTAGTTAACGTTTTAGACATTTAACAAAGCACTCATTGTACAATAAGATGCTACTTCTAATTTTCCACTATCCTATTCGAAAACTAAACTTTCGATTCTTGTAAAATACTTCAAACGAATTTGAAATATACATATTTTTTTTAATCGAATCTGATGTAAAATAGTAGTAAAAATGTATCCGTGCTCTATTAAGAATTTTTGGTGAGCAATATTGAATCTATCTATAACATTACAATAAATAAGGAAGAAATAAAAATCTAGCAAAGCTTTTTCACCAATGACATTTTTATAAATAGGAAATATTGGAAAACTTATCATAGCAAAATAATTTCCGACCCTGCCAGGACTCGAACCTGGAATCTTCTGATCCGTAGTCAGACGCGTTATCCATTGCGCCACAGGGCCTCACTGCTGAATTGCGCAAAATAGCAGTAATATTGTTTATAATTCTTTTCCAGTTAAATTAATTTACATTCAAATACATTTCATTATACTTAAATTTATTCAAAAAACTGTAAACAGAATAATTTAGTATTTTCATCAATCTTACAATAGTTTAAGTAAATTCATGTAGCTTGATGTTGTCTGTGGAGCTGATAAGTGAATGCATAATACGCGAGTGGTCATTAATTTTTTTCGGAAATAATTCATTAAAGGTAATTAGTTGAATACGGTTCGAAGGCTTATGCAAATCTCCGATAACCTAGAACTGTATTGGAACCTGAAGACAGTTACTTGTACCCGAATTGTTGCTTCATCTGAGTTAAAATGCTTAACCAGCGTGGTTTGGTAAGTGGGTAAAGTGTTTGACAAAGTGTGTTACGTCCTACTTAACAACACTGACAACGACGTCTTAGTGCTCGCTCGGACTTCTTGAGATTTGCCGAAAACAATATGACCAGCCCTTGTAGAATAGAGATCCCTGTTTTCACTATTTACGAGTTTGCAGATATACAATTATGTATAGAGTAGTTCGCCAAAATGCAAGGCTTGCACATAAAGGTTTCCCATGCGTACACATCTGACACGTGCGACAATGTCCCATTGGATTTTTTTTTGTATTGTGGCTGTTTTAAAGACCGAGCTTCACAGTAAGGAGACGAACCAATCAACGAACAAACCACAGCAACGAACCAATCTCGGGAAATTCAGTCAGTTAGCCTGAGTATTATATTAAGTAGTCATTTTTGCGTACATCTCGAGCATGTATTAGAGCAGGGGTAAAACATTTAAGCATTTATTATAAAATTGTTTTCAAATATAAAATATAATAAGAAATAGTTTAAAATAGAAATTATTGTTTGCATAAGCCGTTAATTTTCTCTCATTGAAAAAATGGTAAAAAAAAGTCCTCCCCTCGTAAATAAAAATATCATTATAATTCTTTTTTGCTCAGATGGATCTAATAGCTTTTAAATTAATAGTTTTTTAAATAATAGGTGTGCTTATGGGGATTGACTAAAAACGATGAGGGATCTCTTAGACCGCTCCTGAGGGTACCCGTTGCGGTCGCCACCGTGCTTCCTCAAACCTTGAGGGAAGAGTAGCAACCGATCATCGATGGGTGATGTCTTCCGTAATTGACAGTCACCAGCCTCTGCTGGAGTTGCTCGCCACCAGGGATCTGTAACTTCAAATCTGGAAAGAAATCCTTTCTCTACAAAACTAAAAAAAAAACGCGCGGAGTATCTACTTTTGTATTTTGTATTTTATTACGGTTAAAAACGATGGTTTGTTCCTTTCTGGGGTACTTCCTCCAGGGACAATGGCTTGTTAGATAGCCCGGAGATCGCGATGCATCTTCCTTTTAAATGAAAGCAAATCGAGATTTTGTATCTTGGAACGAACGTTTCAGAAGGAAAATTTCGATTTCGGATGTGGTGTTCGATGTGCTCATTGGGATAATCGTTTTTGAATTGGTGCATATTAGGATATGCATTAGAATTTGGGTTTTTTGGTTTCGTTATCCGTCTGACTTATGCAGACAAGAGTTTGTGTGTCCTTCGGATGGGTAACACAAGATCCGTAGGAATTAGGTAATGGGTTTTGAATTGGTACATTTACAAGTCATAAAATATCTGCCATGTGAAGGTATGCATTAGGATCTTTATGATTGCTTGAATTGTGTGTCGGCAGAAAATAGTTATGCCTTTGTTTGGACACATGCACATTTTGGGCTTTGGATCTTATAGGAATTTGAATTGAATTGAATTAAATGTTTGAGTTTGAACGTTTAGTTCGATTTGGTTGACATTGAATTCAATGTTGATTTGGGTGTAGGGATTTGTATGTGGGGGAAAGAGGATTGTTTCTATGGGGTAAGGAAATTTTAGGTCTTTCCGGAGCACTACAATAGTATAAGATGGATGCCGATAATGTAAGTGTTAACTTGACAGGGAAGGATATGGCGGTATGATAGGAGGATAGGGTGTTGTAATGTGTGCGGGTTGTAAGAGTGTAGACGGTGAGAGGAGCGAGGTCAGGAGGGATGGGGGGGGGGGGGGGGTTTGACAGCGTGAGGGGTGAGATTGGAATCAAAGAAGGTGAGGTGAAAGTTTGGTTAGAGCCATAAGAAGTGTGATGTATGCAAATAGAAGAGACGAGGGTTTCGCAGATTATGGGGGTTAGTGTGCAGCGTGATGGACGAGAGCAGCCTTGGGCAGTTGACTGTACACGGTGGATAAAGAGGACATCGGCATGAATTCTACGCTCTTCAAGTGTGTTAAGGTTAATTAGATGGAGACGGCTTGTGTATGCGGGAAGAGTCCGCGGATTTTTCCAGTTCAATCCCCGGAGGACAAAACACAAAAAAACGACGTTGCACGCATTCGATCCTGCGAATATGGGACGAGTAGTGAGGACACCAGACCTGACTAGCGTATTCAAGAAGGGGACGGACAAATGCTATATAGAGCGATCTGAAAACGTAGGGATTAGAGAATTCTTTCAGCCAGCGCTTCACAAAACCAAGGGAAGAGTTGGGCTTGAGTATAATGCCATTAATATGTGGGATGAAGTTAAGCACCCTATCGCATAAGATACCAAGGTCACAAATCGATGGTACAGGTGATATCTGTTGATTGAGTAGGAAATAGGAACGTGGGCCGTTTATGGGAGAAGGTGATTAAATAACATTTGATAACATCGAGTTCCAGGCAGTTTTTATGGCACCAAATTGGGGAGATCCATTTGGAGAAGTGTGGAGTCGAGAGGAGAGTGGATAGTTTTGTAAAGTTTAGTATCGTTCGCGTAGAGAGAGATGGAGAAGTGCTTAATACTAGAGTCTATGGCGTTAATAGTGAGAATAAAAAGGAGGGGTCCTAGATTACTGCCGTGGGGAATCCCTAACGAGGGAAGAAAAGGATTGGAAAGGGTGATTCTGACACGGCAAATTCGAGCTTTAAGATAGGAAGAGATCCACTAATCAATATGGGTTTGAAACCAAGAAAGGGTGGCTTAAAGAGCATGTGATTGTAGGAGGTTCTGTCAAAGGTCTTGCTGAACACGGTTGTGATTACATGGATTTCACTGCCATTCTGTAAAGCACGGAGAGCATGGGATGAGAACTCAACTAGATTGGTGGTGGCCGACCTACCCGAAAGGAAACCATGCTGCTTGGGTGCGATTATGGATTTGCATTGAAATGATAGCGCATTGTAAAGAACGCCTTCGAACAGTTTTAGGATATGAGACAGTTTGACGGTGGGATGGTAGTTACTAATATCCTTTTTAGGTCGCTTTTTATATATGGGGGTGACAAAAGATGATTTCCAAATACTAGGAAAACCACTTTGTGTGAGGGACAGATTAAAAATCTTTTAGACCGGGAGAGAAAGAGAAGAGGACCAAGTTTTTAAAAGGACCGCAGGGAATCTAGCTTTTGCGACGATAGCGAAGAACGTGTCATTCGAACTGACGCTATGACGGTTAGAATCACTAAAAATTGAACCAATTCTCAACATACCAGGCTACTGCCGCGTGTACGATTCGATTTCTAAACTCAAGTACACTTAACTGATGTGGAATTGCTATGTTATTGCTTGGTATACGGCTGATGCATTTTCTTATTCGATTGTTCTTTCGGTGTTCTTCACTATTTGCTTGTATATTGTGTATCTGATAGAAACGCCACAAGTCCATCAGGGCTAGAGTCGAACTCGTCTTTAAGTAAATTTATTTTTTCTTCAACTAGGTGATGCTGAATAAGTTGAGAGATGAAATGGTCAATGGAAAATTCGAGCAGGTATTCGAAATAACACGGGACTGGCTCGGAAGATATGTCCGTGAAAGATTTTTTTGAAGAAAGAAGCGAATAGATTGGCAATAGTTTGTGGGTCGGTTGAAGTAATCGTGTCATAGGAAAGGGAGGTGGGATAGGCATCAGAATTTGGTTGTAATTAATAAATTGGAAAAACATTTGGGGAAAAGACTATTTGTTCCACTCAGAGATCAACAAATGTTCCTTTTTTACAAAATATTTTTTACACTCAGCCTGGAGATCAATTTGAAAATTTGTAGATGCCATAAAAAATTGGTGCAAGACTAATGATCTTGCCTGGAAAAAACAAATAATTATGGAAAATTTAACAGGCCTCAGGACTTGCTAAATAAGAACAAGACCGGTTCCCGGTTGTAGTGCCGATGATGATGATGATAAAAAATTGTGCTAGAAGGCCGACTTGCGAGATACTATAGACGTGCCAAGCATTCAAAAGCGTTTTGGACCATTTAAGATTGATTCAGAAAGTTCTGTGAATCGGTTAAAAGATCTTTTTGATTGCGGTTGCTGATGTCATCTAAGCCAATAACAAAAAAAAAAATTCCAATAGGCTTAAGCAATTTTTTTTTTACAAAAGTGTCACTTCGTGGTAACAAAGCCAGTGATATTTTTATATAATTTATTGGTATCGTTCTCAAGTAACTCCATATCTTATAAGGAGCACTATTTGTCCTATAAAAAGTATTTACTTGTTTGTGCCATTCCAGATGTGCGTATCTGAGCTCTTTGATTTGCCCGCTAATGCATTTCAGATTGTAACAATTTTTACAGGAACCTATAAATAATTTGCTGTGTTATTAAGTACCAGTCAATCAATATGCGTAAATTCAGATTAAGTGGTTCTGATTATTGCAGGGGTCGCCCCAGTGGGTAATAATTTGGGTATGACAATTTATGCGTCTAAACATATTAATCACCATCAATCGTTTTTTAAGTTTTTGCGTTATTTTGTACCAATGGACGAAATATGTATGAACCATATCATAGTGATGGGCAGCAACAGTCGATGAACTAAGAGGGTGAATCAAATATAAACGTTTTTTGCTTAGCAGCAAGTTGAAAGTGACCGCCCCTTAACTGTTGGAGAAAACTCATCAGAAATATCAGCTATGTAAGGATTTAATCCACACTTTCAATAAGCTCTCGAACGGCACAGATGTTGTCATCTGTACGACTTGTCCTTGGCTTCGATCATGACTTTCGTTTATGATACGTTCTCGCCCACTTTTAAATTCCTTGGCCCACGTATACACACGATTCTGAGACAGTGTATCATCACCAAACTGTGTCTTCAAACGAGAAAAAATTTCCGAGGGTTTAAAGCCTTCGTTTGTTAAACATTTCATAATAATCCGTTGTGTAACAGACGTATGTACCTCTTGCTCGCTCATGGCTGTACTGACTACAAAGTCGAGTGCGAGCCCTAGCGTATCTCGCGTATGTTACGACAGGCTAACTCTTTTCCCACCTCCTTCGATTTCAAAATCTCCACTCCCGCTCTTAAACGACGTCTCAGAATAAACCCGCCCTAAATCCGCCCCCTCCCTCCAATAATCCCCTCTACCCCGCAATCCCACCTCTCCTCTCCTGCCCTCAAAATAGTTCCCCCAGCCCCACCCACAATTTCAACCTCTCCCCCCAGCTCACCAACCCCGCCCTCTACCAGTACGTAGACATGCCCTTCACTGTCACTGTCTCACAAATGCCGAATTTACCACCCTCATATACACTCGCTCTTCCCTAGCCTCCTACCTCCCCCATCGCACAGACATGTTCACCTTCCTGGTTTTTTTCTTTTGTTCTCCTTCTTACTCTAGATTTAAGATAGTCTGTAAGGCTTTTATATTTATTTAATTTAAATTAATGTAAGCTTGCATTAAATTAAATAAATGAGGGTTCTGCCCTCACTAAACTAAAACTAGCTAAGCCGGTTCCCCTACTCTTCATAAACCAAACAATGGGCACGCACAAGATTATCTAGCTCGCAAATTACCGTTTATATTTGATTCACCCTCGTACATTTAATCAAAATTTCCATTGTTGTCTGTTTTCGATTGTTGTTACACAGAAATTAACCGATACTCAAACTTTGACAGTGTTCATTTAAGAGATTGGAGTTAACATCAGGATCGTTGCTCCTCGAGTTGCAAAATTGTCAAAGTCTCTGACTTCCTCCCTAGCAGCAAATTGTTGTCCAACGAAATAGCACCGTAATTTATCATCAACCGGTGTTATAGAAGAAGAAGAAAGTTGAATTAAAATTTGCTCCCCCAATGAACATTCCGAACTATACCTAATAGATAGTACAAGACAATTTGCAACCCGATCCTGTTTCATGGAACATAACGTCTCACACAAATCTGCAGGCGAATGAAACACTTAAAATCCCGTCAACATCTCAAATTCAGATTTCTCACATCTTCTAAATTGACTTTCATTCAATAACTTATTCATGAGTACAACAGCACGTCGTCTTTGGCAGCAGGAGCTAGCAATTCCGTTTTGCCACAGTGGTGGACTATAAGTCCTTCGGTATGCCAGTTTAATTCGCTTTGACTTCTCGCTCGGAACAATGAACGGATACAACTCCCCTCGAGGGACACCGTAACAATCATCAAGTCTTTATGCTTTGCCATCATTTCCTTTTGGTTAAGTACTCCAACACTCAGTTCTTTTGGGTGTAGTGTCCACAAAAACACTCCCCGGATTCGTGGTCGGGATTCGGGACGATACGTTCGAACGAAAAGCGCATTTATTTCTCAATTTAATTACGCAGAGGAGTCTGAGTGAAGTGATTAACTTCAATTGCTACACTTGTGTTTCTGTGAGACGTGAGTTGGAGGACGTCCGACGACATACACCAAACTCCAAGTTCGGTAGTCGAGAACCTGAAATCTTTAGTATCTTTTATTTATTCTTTCCCCCCTTTTTTGGTTTTCAAACAAAAGATACTCAGATACGTGGAACACATAGCGAAGGGCAACCAGAAGGGGAGTCGCTCACTATAGTGATTGAGCGTGGAGTGGAGTAACTAGATATTAAGATAGATGGGCTCGAGGGAGATGCAAGGGAAGAGCATAAAGAAAAAGCGCGCCAAACCATCAAACTATTTGCTGTGGCCATTGTTGGATGCACGTTCTCCTTCGTGAACATTGAACCCACGTCTCACTGTTGGTTGGTTTTCGCTTTATCTGTGGGAACTGAGTTATGGATTTCACCAGAATAGAATATATTATTCTGACCTTTTTCGAGACAATGACGAACCAAACATTCACTGAAAAAGAAAATCCTATTCTGGGTACTGCTCCCCTGCCAGCACTAAACTTGACTGATTTAACTTCGGCAATTGAGAAGACTCACGATGAATGATTACCGGTAGTCATTGAGTGCTAGAAATGAGTTAAGGTATGCCAGCTACCTTAACTGTTGTCACGGCTTATCATATTCCTCTGGATAGAGTGACTGACCACCTAGGTGTGCACCTCGATGTGTATGTCTGCTTTTTAACAACTGGAAATCGAAAAATGATATAAACTCCGGTCCTACGTCACTTACGGCGACTCGCGTACACTTTCTTTGTAATTGTCTTCAACATAACAAACAGTACTTTGTGGGAATTTTATATTTACTGCGGTCGAAGATTCCCCCTTTTTTAAGAATTTATTACGTCGTAAACGGTCAGTGCCACTATGATGCGCAGGAATTTTCTATTCAGAGTCCGAGCGGGTTTTATTAGGAGTGTGTGAACGAGTTTCCTTCTAGGTAAAAGTGCACGTCGTTGATTCTCATTGTTGAACTTAGTGAATGACCAAGGTTTTCTGCGAACGTGTTACATTATAATTTGTATTGAAAGCGATGTCCCACAAAGGAGTGTAATCTAGTCTGGGTTAAGTCAATTTAAGGAGAAGGAACGTTTTTTTAGCTATGCAAAAATGATGCATTACTTTTGATCCTGTTTTCAGTACTTTAGTTCGAACCGGTTGTATATGCAAAATTCTTATTAATTGACAAAAGGCAAGATGCGCTTTGCAGGATTAATTCGGAATCTTCTCAAAGCTAGCATCTATTTGCTCGTCTTATCCTTTGCTTCGCTGCTAAAGTTACTCCTTTTGTTGCATAGTTTCAAGATCGCAGAATTCACACGCATACGTTATTCTTTATACTATCCTAGTATCTAGGGTTGGGTGATAAATTGACTGCCCTTTCAATATCTGTATAACGAGTTTGCAACTGAAATAAGGGGGCATACATTTGTCTGCCTCAGGGGTGTGGCAATATCGATGGTGCGATCACTCTCATAAAGCTTCAAACAACAATAAACCCAACAGTTAAAAAGGTCTTCTATACGACTTGAATAGGTTCTATTCAATTTGTATTCAAGATTTCAAACCAACCTTGTTACTTGCAAATTATCAGTAACCTTATATAAATTTCGGGCGTCTTCCATGCCCTTACAATGGCACAAGACAGGGTTTTCGAACAGTGTTTTAGTTTGTTTACGTTGTCGTAACATGCCACTGAAGGCCGAGTATCAATCATTTTAAAAACATCAGTATAAGTGCTAATTCTCTTTTGAGTGGTAACATTATCAATGTAATGAATGTCTCGCGTCGACCAGTGCAATTCCTTTCCTAAGTCTGTCCAGGTATCTAACCACAAGCTAGCAATTCTTACACTAAGCGATACATAGATAATAACCAATAACGATATTTGGGATTTCAAGCTACCTGATCATAACTTAATGCCTCTGTTCTTCCTGCATCGTAGGTAAGTTACTCCACATAAAAGGATATTTCTTATTCGCAGTATGTTGTGCCACGCTGTTGCAATGACACGAGAGTTCTGTGTGTGCCAGTGCAACATTCGCGACCAACTTTTCTGATGGAACTGCCTATATATCGAACTGTTGTTGAGATGTTCTAATTCGGGCTCGGCCTCTGACTTCTAATCAGTAGTCTTCGATCTTGGGAGGATGGGGATGCTGATAGTTTTTCCTTGTGAACCGCATTCTCAGCCTTGACAGATGCGAGGTCCTCTCATAGTCTCTTTCTGTGAGCCATTATAGCGTTTGGGATGATAGTGAAGAACGTGTGATTCGAACTGACGCTGTGACAGTTAGAATCACCAAAAATTGAACCAAAGCGCAACCCATCAGGCTACTGGCTTGTTCAGAATTCGATTTTTACACTCAAGTATATTCCACTGATGTGAATTGTTATGTTATCGCTATGGTATACGGCTCTGATATATTTTCTTGTTCGATTTTCGTTCGGTGTTCTTTCACTATTTTGCTTGTGAATTGTGTGTGTATCTGTTAGAGATGCCACAGATACCTCAACCTGTAGTGAGTTGTATGGTTCGTAGAACCGCTACAGTCCCCCCGGATATCTGAATTACTACTAGTTAGTACGAACTAGTTTACCTCCGGAATTCTTTATATCAGAAGGTACCATCATGATTTGTCTCCGTGTCAGTCCGGGCCATCAGCCATACATCCGAAACACAGTCGAAGATATCTCCCGACTATATCGCGGAATGTACAGTGTGATGGGGTGGTATCTCACCCTGGGACCGACTAAAAAAAAAAAAAAATTGTGACGAGAGGCCGAATTTAGCGAGACAAGGACATATGTGTCCTTCATCTTGTCTCTGACTTCTGGTCATCTTGCGATAACCAGAATCACCCACATCCGTGAGGATGTTGGGCTCGGTCTCGCGATATCTGAAAAGAAAAGAAAAAAGGGGGGTAACCAAGGATAGTGTGGACAGTGTTAGTCCAGGTGTTCTCTAACTACTTTTTATAGAAGGATGGTGGGAAAGAAATCATACAAGACCGGTAGGTCTTGGGTGCGGTAGTAAACGCAGATCACGTCTTTGGCGTCTAATGATCTGCGCTCTGGTCGGTGTGTGTGTGTGTTTGTGCCGTCTTGTACTGTGCGTCCGTGTGTGTGTGGTTTGTTAAGAGTAGACCCTATGGGATGGATCCAGGAATCCTCTATTATAGAGGGGAATGTTGTTGGGAAGGGTGCTTTCTTCAGTTTTGTACTGAAGAAGAAATTGTGGGGGTTGATCCGAAGAGATCGAGAGAGGGAAGGGTCAAGAACGCAAGACTCCCGTACAAGTGGGTTTTCGCTGTTCTGAATGTACTCGAGGTACTTATATGCTAATTGTAACAAGTACTCGTCGATAGGGATAATACAGGCACCTTCGTACGAGGGTTGCCTTTTACATTTCGGGATTAGAGAACAAAAACAAATATTGATCATCGAAAATCACTTTATTGTTTTTCAAAATATTCCCCATGAAGATCTATACACTTTTGCATGCGTTTGAACCAATTGTCGAAGCACTTTTGCCACTCTGATTGAGGTATCTCCAACACATGCATTCTGAATGCAGCAACCGCTTCTTTAGGTGTCGAAAAACGTTGACCTCTCAGTTTGTTTTTTTACGTACGGGAATAAAAAGAAGTCATTCGGTGCCAAGTCAGGACTATACGGCGGATGACCCATCAAATCGATGTTTTGGGTGCTCAAAAATGCAGATGTCGCAGCCGATGTGTGAGAGCTCGCATTGTCGTGGTGAAGAGTGATCCGTCTTCGGCGGTTGGTTTTCCTGATTTCTTGGAAGACAACTGGCAAACAAATGGTTGTGTACCACTCAGAATTGACTGTTCTGCGTTGTTCTAGTGGTACGGTTGCGACATGTCCAGTTTTTCCGGAAAAACAGACGACCATTTGCTTGGAAGTGCTTCGTGCGCGAACAACTTTTGTTGGATTTGGCTCATCTTGAAACACCCAGACAGTCGACTGCGGTTTACTTTCGGGCTCATACGCGTAAATCCACGATTCATCACCTGTCACGATGTCATAGACGTGTTTCGAAGCACCGCGACCGTATTTTTTGAGCATTTCTTTCGACCAATTGACACGAGCCTTTTTTTGGGCGATTGACAAATTGTGTGGGATCCAACGCGAACAAATTTTTTTGACAGTCAAATGTTTATGCAATATTTAATGTATGCTGGTCCCACTAACGCCTAAGGTTGTCTCAATCTAACGATAGGTCACATGACGATCTTCCAATATCAGTTCGCGCACAGCATCAATGGTTTTCGGAACAACAACTGATTTTGGACGACCTTCACGAAATTCATCTTGGAGTGAACTACGACCACGATTGAATTCACCATACTATCGATAAACACTGGTCCTTGATGGAGCTTCATCGCCAAAAATTGAATTAAGTTCATCCATGCACTGTTGCTGAGTTAATCCACGCCGAAAGTTGTAAAAAATAATCGCACGAAAATGTTGACGATTTACTTCCCTTTTTGAGGCGAGATGAATCTTTTAAGTTACTGTAAACAACACAAATAGCACTCGTATGTCAAAATGTTCTGAGTGCGTATAACCTCAAAAATGTCCAACTTTACGACAGAGCTGTCAATTGCCGGATTGCAACGCTAGGGTTGCCAAATCCCGAAACATAAGAGGCAACCCTCGTATAGGTGAGAGTTCGGGTAATGGCGACCGTCAGGCCTTCTGGAGTGGTTGGTGTATCTTCTGAGGAGTTTTCTTTCGAAAACTCGAAGTCTCTCCATTTGGGCCGAAGATATGGAGGACCATATGGGAAAGGCGTACGATATTCCAGATCGGATTACCTGCTTAGAGCAAAGAAGTTTAATTTTGGTGTCAACTTTGTTGCTCCACTTCAAGATGTTGTGCAGTTGCTTAGACCGACCGAGGCCCCGTTGAAGAACGTGGGTCACATGTTTGATGAAATTCATTTTTGGAGTATAAGTGACCCCAAGATATTTCATACTGTCCTGTGGTCCCTAGGACCGACTACCACCTAAACCAACCTTTTCCCGAACCGGTCCATTAGCCAAACTGCGAAAAATGGCCAGCAATTTCCCCCACCATTTCACGGAGCATATAGTTTCAGAGCGTGGAACTTCACCGGGCGGCAGGGCGTTGGCACCCCACCTACCACTCGGCCTTTAGTCGCCTTTTAAGACAAGCCAGCCTAGCTGTGAGTATATTCTAACACCCTACTCACAGGGCTTAATATAATGTATAGGTTCTCTTCATATCCCTGCGATGTCATCTATCTCGAGATCAGTGTTTTGTCAACGTATGATTGTCATATCGCTTTGGCGATAGGTTATTAGAGTCACCATCTGGAGCAAGGCTAATAACCTTGCCCGGAAACACAAATTATTATGGAAAATTTAACAAGCCTCAGACTTGTTATATAAGGCCAAGACCGGATCCCGGTGGTAGTGCCGATGATGATGATGATGATGATGATGATGATGATGATGATTAGAGTCACCATCTATGTGTCAATCTCGGGACTTTTCGAATGACCTGTATTGCAACAGAAATGCCAAAAATGGGTTCGGCCGAGTATGAGGGTGTGGTTTAACAAAAAAGGGCTCGCACTACGACAAACGTTACAAAAGCAAGGCACGATTTCAATGTGGGTGATTAGGAATTTTGTTTACCTGGCATAACTACGACCTCCGAAAATGATCTCAGCAATTAATTCTTTGATAAAGCCTTGCCAAAAATAATACGGTAACTTAAGACTCCCATCAACTGGCCTTTTTTTTTAATGCAATGGAATCATGGCCATTAATACAGTTGAGAGAGATTTTCCGACACAAAGTTATTGGAGCAATATTTAGTCTTGTATCTGGAAGATAAGATACAACTTTACGAGTTCTATTTTTTTTTTACAATACTCTCACGAAACAACGATAGATAAAAAGTATTTTTACTACTGTTTTATAAATTAGGGAAACCAGAATATTTCGGCACAAATTATCTATGACAGAAAGAGATGTGTCAAAGACACTTGTACCGTCAATTGGATTAGTGGATCTAACACCGTATTCAAACCCAGTGCGGCATGAATACAACTGTTTGGAATGCCATTAAAAACCTGTTGTTTTGACAACTATTCGACAATTAATTTCCTTTATGTTATCACACGTTGTGGTACTTGACGTTTATTTGGAGAGCTCTTGCCCCAGATACGCTGGAACGATAATAACCTCCTTGGAGGGTTGCGTGTTATACTTTCCTTTGAAATATGCAGTATACAATGAAAGTGCAAATACCAAATAAAAAGAACTAGAACAACAACATTAAAAATAAATGCGGCGAACCAAAATATTCATTCGCTGTAAACCTCCTAAAAAATGTCTTAAACAGGTTTAAGTTGTTGGTTTCTTAGCCCCAGGCGGATATACGTACCCTTACATAGGCTCTAATATCCAATAAAACGTAAGTGCCAACCACACTTAAGGAAGACTAGGGAAATATTTTTCCACATTTAGCATGCCACATGAGTGTCTACCCCGGCATAACTTCTGGGTATACTTAAAAAGAAATAGCCCAAAAGAAATATGCTCAATATATCAATCGGCAGAATTTTTGAATTACAAATATTTTTAATTACGTGGTCCCTAGCTTCCCTCCCACTTCGAGCGATGATTACAGTGAACATACCGCCCGCAGCTGTTGTTAATGTATTAGGTCTACGAAAGGGATACTCAACGCAGCCCTTACCTTTCGTAAGCCGCCGGTGCAAGCATGAGGCGCCCGATGCATGAGGGTCGCTCGATTTATTCCTTTATCTTAAGAAGAGTGTTTTTCAATGGAATTTTTTAAATAACTTCTTCCCTAATGATCTTTATGATTTCCCGGTGCATTTTCACATACACGCTCGGTAATTATTGTGGGTACTTCCTGAATTTTATCTGCGACACGACGGCATTACAATTGAAAATTCCTTTTGGGGCTTAGCGGGGCCGAACGAGTGTGTGACGGACGGGGGCATAGCGAAAATCACATTTGAATGTATCACGGTCGTGGTGTGCTGGCGGTTAGCTTCCAATTTTCATTGGAAGCGGTTTTGTTATTTTTAGTTCGAGTCTTGATTTAAGTGTTACACAGTTTTTTGGTTTTTTCGGTGTTTTTTTTTTTTGGATAAGAACCCATGTTTGAGGTGAGCGTTCAACTTGAGTGCGGTTGGGTTAAGTGGGTATGACATATACATAGATGTGTAGTGGAAACCAAGTGCTGTGGGAAACATGACACCATTCTGACTTCTATACGTGGACGAGTACACTGGCGGCATAGGGGCAGTCAAGCATTCTTTCAAGGCAGATAACGTATTCGAGAAAGCGGCTGGTTTTTTGTACTGGCAATACAGTGGGCATTTAGTGTTTTGGGTCATAAGCCAAGAAGTCGAAAAGTTAAGTATGCCCTAAGCAATTTAAATGGACTCCATCAATTAAGCTAAACGAAGAACATGCATATTAATCATGATGATATGTAAGCGAAATCAGTCTTTACAGGTGATTGTGCCTTGGTTGAGTTTGACAGAGAGATCATAGGTTTCTCTTTTTGCTTGGAATTTAATCTAAGTAACCTAATAAACGTAAGCCTTTGAAATAAATACTAATACTTGTCCTAAATTTAATTTTAGCCATAGGCGGAAGGCATAGAAATATTTGCGGAATCAACTTCTACAACATTAGGTTGAGTGGGATCTAGTACGTTGTTTAACTGAAAATGTGGAATAGTGGTAGACGAATATTATACAAGAAAAAAAAAAGAAAGTAAGAACAAATTTATAGTATTGGGTTGTTCAATAGGGACATCACAGGATCGCCCTCAAACTTTTGTAGAACGCTTCAAATTATCAAGAGGCTTTAGTTTAAAGTTAGAAAAGCTGACTTTGGAGCTACGGACAAGTCTCGTCACCATCAAGGTCTTGCGACCACCGGCATTACCTACATCCGTAAGAATGTTACGTGTGGTCTTGAAATACGTGAATTTGGAATTTTGTTTGTTCGGGTTGATTCAGATGCAGGTATAATAAGAAGAAGATCAGTCGGATAAAAGTCAACTTCAAATCGGATTTCGGATAAAAGTCGAATATTACACCATACGCGTATGTTAACTGTCTTCATTGCCTTCTCGCTATTGATCGAACATTCGACAGGAGATCAAAGAAACAATTCTGAAATCATCAGTTAAAAAAGATAGACTGCATTAGTGTCGACCAGTGACAGCGTACACAAAATATGTTAATAAAATCAAAGCTTACATGTCAATCAAAAAATGAGGTGATTCTAAGGTGATAATTTTATGTTAATTTGTTTTTACCTACTGGGTGATCGTTCAACAATATAGAATTAAGTATTGTTACTCGTTGATACTATCAGACCATTAATAAGAAACTGAAATAGAGTTAATGACAGTATAGAATCCTGAGACACTCCCAGTTCCGCGGGTCCTTAATACCCGAGCTGTCTTATAGATTTCTCCGTGGGATGGCGCCCGGCTCATTGGGCCCGTGGTGTTGAGAGCCTTGATCATTGAGGTTGACCGAATCACAGTTCTCACCGTTGATGTGGTGAGGCTACCCGCCACGGATGGATGATTAAAGGAAACGCTTTATGTTTTACTTAAGTTTTATTTCAAATGCCTTCATTCTTCCTTTATGTCTTTGGCCGTAGGTCGGCCCTCGGGATTTACTGATCGCCTTCTGGTCTTCGACTGATCACGAATCAAAAAGAAAAATGGGGTGGCGAGAGGCCGACTTTAGGTAGACAAGGACAAATGTGTCCTTCATCTTGTCTCTGGCTCCTGGTCATCTTATGATAACCAGAATCACCCACATCCGCTCGGTCTCCAGATATCTGAAAAGAAAGGGAAGTGAGGTATCTAAGGATAGTGTGGACAGGGTTAGTTCAATTGTTCTCTAACTACTTGGATGGGGGAGTGTGGGTGGTATCGCTTGTACGCCCTCATGGACATGGGGATCAGCAACACCTCCACTTACAATTGCAGAACTCTGGTCAAAGGATTGTCTCAAAAATCACTTCCCAAACGGAGCGGACATCAGATAAACAAACACACACTGTTTCACGTCTATTGTAATTTATTTGGTTTATTTTACAAGTTATTACAAAGGCCTAAGAAAAGGTTAACTATTTATTTTTGTCTTTTGTATTTTTCGTCTTTTGTTTCCACCAGATCTTAAGTGTTATAAATATTCACACTTCCAGCCGTACCGGAGAAAACTCTACGTTCATATAATCTATTAAAAAGTCAATAACAACCGAATGGCTAATTTAAATGCACAAACGCGAAAAGGAAGTCAACAGTACAATTTCAATGACTCCGTAGTGTTAGGTTTCGCGATTCAAATCTGACTCCAGAAAAATGACATGAAAAACAATCGACTGAATTCCAGCAAACTCACATGATCGCGGTGGTGGTAAAATTCGACTCCACGACGAATTCATCGTCAACATCCACGCATCGTGATGAAGATGGATTTCTATCCATCTGGGAGGAGCCAATCCGATCCTCTCCGTGGTGATGACCAATGGCGATCGAATTGGAAATTCCAATCGTGGAATCCCCTCTGGGACCGTACAAGTCAGGATGGCACATCCATTCGTTGGAAGCAACGACAACGCGATTGCGTGGGGTGCACAAAGAAAATACGGATGCTCAGCTGATTAAATAAAAGGTCGGGTAAGGAGGCTGGCGGAACATGCCGTCATATATCATAGGAATTGGTTTCCTATTCCGTTGGTATTATATCAACAGACTTCGATGAGATGATCGAGGATACGATGCATGGGTGGATATTTATTTTAGGATACATTAATACAAGAGATGTTGCCGTCAGGCGGAAATATCTTCTTCTGTTTACATTGAGTAAACGTAAGCATTCCGTTTCGATAGCCAGCGTGGTAATCGTGGTTGCTCGTTGTTTGGACAACGCATCCTAGGCATGACCTGATGCGCCGATCGTTCCTCGATACGGCAACGGATTGTATAATCGGTCATGCTAGTATGCAAATAAACATGCGTGCTTGAAGGCTAAAGCCATGTTGTAGACAGTACTAGGGAATATTACAGACGGCGGAAATGGGTTCTTCTGTGATGTTAGATCAACAGAAGAATGCTCGCCATGGTCAGAGCTAGGATAACGGTTTATTTATTCTTTAATTGGAAATTAGATCGTAGGGTATGCTTATTACAAATCTGGCTTGCAGATGTGCAAGCAAGCAAGTAGCCGACTTGTCTTTTTGGACCAACGGGCTGTTGGAACAAGGAGACGCAGGATGATAGGAATATCTTGATGGACATGTTGCCGCTTCGAGGAACCGCTCAGATTCCTAATGGTTTCATGTAAAATGAACCGCAATGATTTGGTTGAAATACATGCTGTTGCTGAGGGTTTAATTTTGAGGTGTAGGATATTGAAAGGGTAGCTTAACGCTGCTCGATTGGAGGTAAGTTGGCTATGATAATTGCAGGTTAGGTGGGGTTAAAGCGGTGGGTGGTTCTTCGGCGCCTTGAAGAAACCGCCCAGATATGCTGGGAAAGAAATCGTACAAGACCGGTAGGTCTTGAGTGCGGTAGTAAACGCAGATCACGTCCTTGGGGCCTGATAATCTGCGCTTTGGTCGGTGTGGATGTGTGTGTGTTTGTGCTGTCTTGTACTGTGCGTGCGTGTTTGTAGTGTGTCAGCAGTACCCTATGGTATGGGTCCAGGAATCCTCTATTATAAAGGAGAATGCTGTTGGGAAGGGTGCTTTCTTCAGTTTTGTACTGAAGAAGAAATTGTGGTCGTCTGATCCGAGGAGATCGAAAGAGAGAAGGGTCAAGAACGCAAGACTCCCGTACAAGTGGGTTTTCGCTGTTCTGAATGTACTCGAGGTACTTGTATGCTAATTGTAACAAGTACTCGTCGATAGGGATAATGGAGGCACCTTCGTATAGGTGAGAGTTCGGGTAATGGTGACCGTCAGGCCTTCTGGAGTGGTTGGTGTATCATCTGAGGAGTTTTCTTTCGAAAACTCGAAGTCTCTCCATTTGGGCCGAAGATATGGAGGACCATATGGGAAAGGCGTATGGTATTCCAGATCGAATTAGCTGCTTATAGCAGAGAAGCTTAACTTTGTTGCTCCACTTCAAGAATTTGTGCAGTTGCTTAGACCGACCGAGGCCCCTTTGGAGAATGTGGGTCACATGTTTGATGAAATTCATTTTTGGGGTATAAGTGACCCCAAGATATTTCATCCTGTCCTGTGGTCTAGTCGTAGTACCTCCTATTTGTATTTGGATATCCCGTGAATATCGAGAAGTAGGTTGGGAGTGTTTACTACTCAGTATGATAGCTACTGCTTTGGGTGGGTTAAGTCGAATTTTCCGTCGACTGTAGTCCTGATACAGTTCGTCTAGATGACGGTTGAGTCGGTTTGTTGCGAATTTTGGGCTTTTAGATGACGTGTACACTAGGACGCCATCCGCATAACATCTGGTTTACTCTACTGCCCACAGGGCGAGGAATATCTGAGGTGTAGATACTAAATAAGATGGGGCCTAGAATGAAGCCCTGTGGTACGCCTGCAGCGGCGTACTGATCACGAATCCAAAATGTGCCGCCCTTTTATACTCTGTGACGACAGAGATTGGTTAAAAATTTTACTTAGAAATTCCAAGAAGGACAAACAAGATTTTGTGTGCTTCTATTGGAATGGGATTCTGGGAAGTGGAAGGGAGTTTGATTGAACAAACATTGAAACATTATGAAGTGTATTTAAGCATTTCATAATGTTAGGGTTATTGGGAATTGAATCAATGTGCGACAAATGGATTTTTGGTTTAATTTGTCGTTCATATGAATCATATGGGGACGATATTGGGATTTTGGTTGACGAATTTCGCGGAAAACACAACCATGAAATGCATTTGAAGATACGCATTTCATGATGTTATTATTCCAGGGGATTGCTCAATGCACAGTATGAACTTAAGGATCGTACTATAATAAAGCATTTGAGGAAAAGGAATTAGGTTGAGGCTTATTAGGAATTGGGTGCTGGTGGTGATTTAGGATCACTACATATATATAAAAAAAGATATTTTGCCAAATATTAAAAATTATAAAAGTTATTAACAAACAAAAAAGTTATTAAAAAAGCTTGCCATTTTTTCAAAAATCAATACTTTCAAAATTTCGGACTGCATCTCTAGACAGTTACATGTAGTTTAAGAAGGATTCTGTTTTTGCAGGATCAAAACTCTTCAAGTTGTTTTGCAAGCCCCGGTGCAACTTTTTAAAAACACGATTGTTTACCAATGGTCATTTTGTATTTTTTGAAAAAATAAATGCACTGAATTACGATCACTACATGGTCCACGCAGATCTAATCGATTAAATACCTCGCTCCCGTTCATTCTATATCGACGAGACAATTTGTGTGAAATATAAGCTTTTTATTTTCCAAATCAATGTGGGATTTTTAGGCCGGCGGCATCTTCTTTTTTTTCTTTTTCTTTTTTTGTTAATAACTTAAATGGAATATAATTTTTATAATTAAGTTTTACTGATCGAATATGTTATATGGATCAATCGTATACGAAGAAATCGATATTGATTGTATTTGCTTTGTTTACTGATTTGCTTACTGGTCTAAACTTGTAGTATCCCACTGTTATTGCTCTGCTGGCGGCGCCTCTTCGACGACGTTTCGGCTTCCTTCTCCACTGGACTATACTTCCGGCGCCAGCCGGCCAAATGACTTATTCGATTGCGAGCTTACCAAAGTTCCTCCACTTATCTCGAGCGGTTTTATACCACGAACAATTTTATGAAAACGATCTATTCATTTATTACTTAATTCATATGTACGAAATAATGTCTGTATAACTACGTTCCCCTGTTCCTTTTACGACAAGCGTATCCGTTATTGATCTCTTTGTAACATTGTAGCTCGAAGTTCCTGTGACAACTCAACTGCTGCCGCGATATGCTACCTTATATAGGCCCATAGTCGTCGTCTTTGTTCGGTTGTTTCCCGGGTGCCGTTTTCCTTGGTGACTTCTTGGAATCAGCGGGCCGCTGATTATTGTTTTGCAGGAACTTGTGGATTTCTAAACTCAAGTACACCCAACTGATGTGGAATCGCTATGCTATTGCTTATACGGCTATACTGGTATACGACTGATGTTTTTTGCTTATTCGATTATCTTTCTGTGTTGTTCTTCGCTATTTGCTTGTGTACCGTGTGTATATCTGTTACAAATGCGACAAGTCCACCACGGTGGTCCGTGTCGACAGCCTGAGCCTTGGTGATTATGTCTACACTCAGGGTTGTGGGGATGCAGATCTTCAGCCCGCCCGGGGCTGTGCCCACCTCGATGGTTGACGTTTTGGTTGTAGGGCCGGAGGCGATGGTACATCCTACTATGTATTGCTGTCGACCCGAACTATCGATGCGTAGATCTCCGATAGCTCTCCATTGTAAGTGCTGTAGCGCTGTTGGGTGTCGAAGGGTTTTCGAGAGAAAAAACTTACGGGGTATTCTGGTCTAGACGCCAGAATTTAACGCAATTTTTGAAGTGCTGTAAAAAAAAGGGAATGAATATTTTTACTATTCATTTTTTTATTGGATGTTTATTAATATTTCAAAAATGCAGTAAAAAAATTGAAAGTAAAAAAATCAAAATCCAAAAAGTTAGCAGCTGATGAAGTGGGGATCTCAAAAAGTTGGCACGCCACCATACCCACGATTCAACCCTCCTATCAATCTGAAAAAAAAGATTAGTAATTTACAGAAATGCCTCTATCGTTGGAACTAAAACAAGTTGAAAACAAATTTTTTTTTAACAAAAATTATTTTTGTGGCAATGTTTTTTTTAGTTTTTCGAAGTTTATAAAAATAGTTAACATTGAAATTTGGGGATGAGAATAGTTCATGCAATAGAAAAGCCTATAAAGAAGACATATACTAAATTTGAACTAAATCGGTTCAGTAGAACTTGAAAAATCGTGGCTATTGTTTTAAAAAAGACAGTTTCGAAAAAAACGCGTTTAAAGTTTCACGTAACGTTTCTCGCGGTCTAAGTCATGAAATGATATTTTAGGCTTACGTTTCCTCGACTTCGAAATAAGCATCTTTCGCGCTTCTCTCTTCCAACCGAGCAGTTCTGGCCTCCTTTGATGCGTTAGACGCTCGTATCTCCGAGCGGTCAATCCGGGCAGTGTATCGTTTCCCAGCGAATAAATAATTGTGGCGCGTCAGCAAAACAGCCATACCTCCGAAAATAATTTGAATTTTCTAAAATCCTTAAGCTTTGAAAATATGAAAAAAAAAAAAATGATTTTTTTCAAATTTCTAGACCAGAATACCCCCTTAAGGATAGCCAGATATTATTAGAACACAAGCACACCGTATCGTGCCTATATCTTTGCTATAGATAACGAATTTGACAAATACCGTTCACTTTAAAAGTTACCCGCAGACATTGGAACAATCGTTCTTCACTCGAATCGCACGGATGTGGAACGCTGTACCCGATTATGTGGTAATAACAATGCAATCATAATTAATGTACATCTCTGCTTTCGATCGCGTAGGTGTTGATATTTTAGAGTACGCCCAAATTTCTTTTGTGCGCCATTTGTATACGTGCGATTTTGGTGGTTAATTTTAATTAGTGTATATGTATCATAATTAATGTGTATCTTACATAAATAAATTTTACCCAGAAAAATTCAACAACCATATTTTTTAATGTACCGAGTCCTCTGGGTGGTGAATTGTGTAGACGAAATTCGATTCCTTTTATAATATTTCGGTTTATAAAATGTCACTACTCAGTAAAAAGATTTCAGTCTTCTGAGTCATGTATTCAACTAATTATAGTTATGGGTGATATTCATCAATTCAACTAGAATTTACATCCGATGTAAAACGTATTTAACATTTCCAATTATATAAAATGTTATCAACGTTTCCGAGGATAATAACATAGTGAGTTCGACTTTTGCACCATTAACAAGTACAATTAATATTAAATATATTTGTGGTTGCACAATTTTGACTTTATAGCTTACAATCTATCTCCATGAGATTTGATATTATTTCCTAGCTTATATACATGCAGTTGTGCCCTGTATTCTTTATTGTATTTCTTTACACAAAACTACTTACATAAAAGCCTGCAATTATTTTCAAGTGAAAAAGTCTCGTATGAATCGTGAAAGGTAATTATTGTGCTATAAATATCCGTGGCAATAAGACGTCAATTCACTGAGTGCATATTGCTACAATCTCCTAACATTGCATATTTTTAATGACTTTCTATTCCTATCCTTTTTTGAATGTTCACTAAATCGATTGGAAATTGAAACGTTTCAAACTGTGAGGTTATTTTGAAAGCACATTCCTATAAAAAAAATCGATATTAATTAAAATACGCCTGAAATTGAAATCGATTTAAAGGGGGCACTGTCTGTTGCCTGAATTATGGTACCAAGAAGTCTATTATAGAAACAAAAAGGCTAAAGACATTCGGTACACCGATGTCAGTCGCCATGCATTACTTATATCAATAATCTTTATTTATTAGCCTCGGTGGTGCAAAGCGAAATAAACTGGAATCCAAATAATCCCAATGTGTGCCATCATATGATTTTGGTATCTTCACTTGGCTCGAGAACTGAAGTACACCATATTGCCATTATCTGTCGCATAAAGCTTGTATCTCGGGTCGTATTTTGCCATTGACTTGGTCTTTTTTTTCCTTTCATTTTTTCTCCAATTTGTTTTTTTTTTGTATTGAAATTCTGTATAGCAGTTTTGACAATACGTTTTCGATACTGCGACGCAGATCCAGATGGGTGTGCCTAATTCTCACCTTGAATTTACCTGAAAGTCGATGTTGCAAAGGCGGTGACTTTATTGATGTAATATTTCCATTTGATGTGCATCTATAATTCAATGTTAGTTATGCAACGTAACAATAACATTAAGATCAACTTTTTAAAAATCACTTTGCCACTAAAGAAGAACAACAAATATATCTTTTTTTATTGCTTGTTGATAAAAAAATTGCTCTTGACAGAATGTCTGTGGATTTACATAGAGACACACACGTGTGGTGCCGACGAATTTGTTATACTCTAGAGATGTGCGTTCAATGATTTGATTAAATATTTATAGTTTAGTCAAATAGGGGAGTGCTTTATTTTGTTTCAGTTTTCACTGTCCTCCCTAGACGTTTGATAAATAAATCATCAGATGATGTCGGCCCGCACATGTGCAGAGAAATTAGATTAGTCTGCACAACATTTATCTATTATATTCATCGTAGAGTAGATTGTATATAATTTGGGGGACTTTAACCGCTTGGGGTGTATACTTTTTAGAATCATAAAAGTGGCCGATATACTCTCGCAATTTGACAAGTCAGTGTAGGTACTGTAATCTTCCTTTCTACGCCATTCGGTGTATTTAAAAGTTACAAACTATCGATATGGAGAGTGGGTGTTAATCCCCCCATCACTGGTTTGTTTTCATAATCATGATCATCATGATCATCATCATCATCATCATCATCATCATCATCATCATCATCATCATCATCATCATCATCATCATCATCATCATCATCATCATCATCGTCATCATCATCATCATCATCATATATAAAGGTTTTCAGGCACTACGCAGGTTCCCATAGTTTGCATGAGAACACTAATGACAATAGACTACGAGTCATCCAACTGGCAGCATCAAAGAACTTGGTCTTTGCGAGTACCAGGTTTCCGTGTAAAGATATCCACAAAGCCACCTGGGTATCACCTGATGGAGCCACTCGCAACCCAATTGACCACGTGTTGATAGATCGCCACCGCTCCTCGAACCCGATGACGGTATGAACGTACCGAGGTGCCAACGTCGACTCGGACTACTAGCTTGTTGGTACAGTTTTCCGAGCGCGGATTGCCTTACGGAGACCTATTGCATCCACGGATCAGGTTCGAATCAACACAGCTGCCTTACGCAATGAGAATACCAGTAACACCTTTGGTCATGCGTTAGAACTCGCCCTCGGAGAGCTGGACGGAGGGAGAGTAAGTCCTGCGACCAGAACGTCGGGGGTAGAAGAGAAATGGACACGCCTTAAGAATACTGTCATTAGTACTGCCAACTCCATCTTAAGCAGTAGTCGTAGAGTTCGGAGCGACTGGTTTGATGATGAGTGCAAACTAACGACTGAACGTAAGAGTGCTGCATGCCGGACAATGCAGCAGTCTCATAGGACGCGGGTACTCGAGGAGAAATACAAAGAGCTCAGAAGATCAGAAAAAAGACCGCAGACAAAAGAGAAGTGCCTGCGAAAAAAAACCTTGTCTGTGAAATAGAGAAAAGTAGAGAGTGAGGTCCGCTCCAGGCGCGGAAGTTCTACCAAATAATCCGCAGTATGACGCGGTGTCCACCGCGCTGCACTTGCTGCAAGGACGAAGGGAGTAATCGATCACCGATCCTGAAAGCATTCTGGAGCGATGGTAAATGCACTTCAATGAATTGCTAAATGGTCAGCTCCCAGAAGAATTGGAGGCTCCACCAATGCTAGATTAAGATCAAATGCTGCCGCCACCAAGCATTGAGGAAACATTAAATGCCATAAGACATCTCAAATCAAATAAAGCCCCTGGAGCTGATGGCATACCAGCTGAGCTGATCAAACAAGGAGGGACAGCGTTACATCACGCGATTCATGAGATCGTGGTGCATGTATGGGAACAAGAGGAGATGTCGGAAGATTGGCGTCGTGGTATAACTTGCCCATACATAAGAAGGGAGATATCACAGTGTGAAATAACTGTAGGGGTATAATATTGCTGACTGTCGCCTATAAGATACTCTCCACTATTCTACAAGATCGGATAGCCCCATACGCTACAGTCGTCATTGGTCAATATCACTGTGGCTTCGTTCTAGGCAAATCAGCGATTCATCAGATATTCACCCTTAGGCAGGCGATGGAAAAATGTCTGGAAATTAAGATTCCATTATATCATCTATTTATAAAGTTTAAGGCCGCCTACGACAGCATAGCCAGGGTAGAACTATATAATGCCATGAGAGAGTTCGGCATACCAAACAAATTGATACGACACTGTAGGTTGACCATGACCAACGTAACTAGTCAAGTAAAAATAGTGGGATTGATGCCCAAACCAATAAACGTCTTTAATGGACTCCGACAAGGGGACGGTCTGGCCTGCCTCCTCTTCAATCTGGAGAAAGTAATCCGTGACTCTGGTGTTACAACTAGAGGGACTATTGTCACCAAGTCCAGCCAGATACTTGTCTACGCAGATGACATCGACATCATCGGTAGATCCGAATCAGCTGTACAGGACTCCTACACCCAGATGGAGCAGGCGGCACCAGAACTGGGACTGCACATTAATGATGGGAAAACTAAGTACATGGTGACAACTTCTGCAAAGAGAAGACCTAACATTGGTCAAACTATCAGGTTAGCGGAGCACGAATTTGAAGTAGTGCAGTCCTTTAACTACCTTGAGTCAATAGTATCAGCCGATAACAATATGGGAGAAGAAATGCGCAAAACGGCTGATCAAATCCAACAAAGCCTACTATGGTCTATCAAGGCTCTTTAAATCCCGAAATTTATCCAGTACATCCAAGCTAATCTGTACAAGACCATGGTCTTACCAGTACTCATGTATGGATCCGAGACCTGGGTGCTCAATAAAAGTCACCCTGAACTCTTAGCCGCGTTCGAGAGGAAGGTCTTAAGGAGAATTGTTGGCCCCGTATGTGAGGGAGACGATTCCGGAGACCCTACAACCATGAGTTGTACGCGATCTAACTTGAAGCTAATGTTGTAAGAAAAATCAAGCTCAGTAGACTCTGGATGTCCTTTGTGGAAGGATGTATGGAAGGAGACAGCGCGGCAGACCTTGTCTGCGATGGAGGGCTGGCGTAGACCAGGACGCCCAGAGCCTGGGAGTATCGAAATGGATGTCATCGGATCGAAATCGGGACCAGTGGAGTGATTTATTAAATAAGGCCAAGACCGGATCCTGGTTGTAGTGGCGATGATGATGATGATGATGGTGATGATGTTGATGATGATGATGATGATGATGATGATACTGGAGTCAGAACAAAGAGATTCGAACCCTTCGGAGTTCCAAAGATCGTATGTATTTTTAGAAAAAGATACGGTAACAAAAATCAATCAGATATTAAGAAGTCCCTTACGACTTTGAATGGTTTGTCGACGCTCCAGGCTGATGATGCTGTAGAGCGTCTCGTAGATCCGGCCCACGCCCAGTTCCAAAACCCCTTCGACTAGACTTCTTTATCGAACACTTCGCCTTCAGCTTGAAGGACTTGTCTACGCTGACCACCTGTTGCATCGAGAACTCAGATTGTTTAAGAGTTTTCTTGCATATTATGAGCTTATCCAAGGCTAATAACCTTGCCCGGAAAAACAAATTATTATGGACAATTTAACAAGCCTCGGATAAGGGCCGGATACCGGTGGAGAGACTTGCTACATAAGGTCAAGACCGGATCCCAGTTGTAGTGCCGATGATGATAATGATATTCACTGTGTTTATCTTGTCGTACAAGACAGAGGTGTAGATCTGCAGCGCAGCGCCGATTTTCGCAGCCTCCCTACGCACGGTTCTGAGGGCAGAGTTTTAGCCGGTCAGCTATCTGTCTTGTTTACCCATGCCGGTGAGTAGCACTAGCCACTCTTTCTTGCCCCTTTTCTTGACCATGGAAAGAACCTAAAAAGTCGGGAGGATCCTAGCAGATTTTCCCCGCTTAAGTCTCTTCATAGATTCCAAACGCATACCGAATATATTTTCCGTCACCTTGCGTTTCCTCGTCTCGTCATTCAAGTCAGAACCCGTGTTCTTTGACTAAGCTACCTAAGACGTATCGTCCGGGTCCAGCTCCCTGAGCTTTGAGTAGTAGAATTGCGTTAGTTCTTTTAGCTTCGGGTCGCAAGTCTTCGTCAGTTCTCTGAGATCCGAAGCAGGGAACCACTTCAGTTTTGTCGCGTGGGGTTTGAACCACTGTGCTCTGAAATTTAAGGGTACTCCAAAATTCCCTTTCGTACGCGCGTTAGTGTGAAAGAAAAAAAACAGCATATGTTCATCCCCAGCCAATCGACTAAGAAACCTTTCATGTTTTCCAGCCCTCTTCTGAACATCGACAACCAGAATCAACCTTCATTCACCATCATTCTGGCTCGGAGGTGTTGGAGGTGTTCATTTCAAATGATAGTCTTCAGTCACCTTATTCCATGGTCACCTGAATTTGTTGCCTTCGATTTAAGTCTAGTCTTTAGTCTAGGATTAGCGTAATCCATATAATAATGTTAAGAATTTAGGATCTTTTTTGCCAGATAAGAAATGTATGTCTGACAAGCGGCCGCTCCCGCGATGCGGCTTACATGATGATTTTCGTGTAATCGGTTCCCGGTAAAAAATAAAAAAATACATTTATATAAAGATTTAATACAACACACCTATTTTTAGTAGATGTACATGGTAATGATACCTATATATTGTCAGTATCCCAATTGGCTACACAGTGGACACAAGCAGTCGGGTGCCCATAAATTCAATTGAAGATATTCTGGTATTGAAGTAGTTGACCGATGGCTTATTTATATATTGAATTCTTCAACCTGGATCTGATCTTAGTCTTCATTAATCTTTCTTTCCATTGATCCTGATCTCAACCTAGACAATGGAGTCAAAAGAGATGTGGTCTTTCCTGCTATTTGACATTTTAAGTCTTGTTGCAAATGCCTTTCCGGGTAGTAATCTCTACCCAAGGCGACACCGCCGACTGAGTCTTACTGTGTTGGTTCTGTTTTACGCCAATTGACATTTTTGAGGTGGCGTTTAATCGTCAATAACGAGTTTCCTTTCCAAAGTAGCGACTTATCTCTCATATGGTCATTACAGCAAAGATTGCGGATACACTGCTCAATCCTCAGCAACTATTTGTTTTCGATAGCAGCTACTTACAGGCCAATTAAAATTGCACAAAAATAATCACCTATAATGAGCTTAACTGCCGAGATTATTGGTTCAGCACCCTAATAATTTATTAGACACGAAACAAAATATCATTTCGCAATCCGTTCGTGTCGCACAAAAAAAAAAGCATAATCGATTCCAGTTTCAGAGAATTGGTGTGGTGTAAAGTGTTGTCAAGCCTTCCGAAATATTTTATTAAGGTCATGCTGGTTGACGAAATGTGGAAGATAAGTTCGTATCCGATTAAAAATGATTTATTGAGCAGGGAAAAATCCAGTTCGAGGTCGTTACGCTTAACAAGGGCGATTGTAGTTTCAATTAACGTTAATTCATTTTACTTAAGACTTTCACTCAAACTCTTGGACTACAGTACTGTCAAGGTTTCGAAGATGGTACATCCTTTTTATAGTTGTTTAGCAATGATCAGATAACGTTCCATATATCAGTCATTCTACAGATATTTTTTATTTTATTTGGCTGTTGACGCGTTTATTTTTCAATTTCGCACGTCAGAGAAATCTTATGATGCTTTTTTATGATGCAAAATTGAGTGGTCGTGGCGAGACAATTAAGTAACTGAGGACTGTTTGCGATGTGTGAAGTACAATAGGTACAATAAATCCCTAAAATTGGTCACAAGTGTTACAATTGGATGATTACTCTTGAGAAATATCTTGGAAGTGAATTTCCACGGTCCATATGAACTCTTTAACGACTTACAAATAATGTTTATTCTTTTATTTTCACTTAATATTTTCACAGGGGCAGAAACCTTGAGTTCATACTCCTGACCATTTTGCGACATGGTTGCAACAGTTTCTGTAAAGAGTTTATGAAAATAATTCTTATGTATCCTCATTACTGGAGCAGGTTCAGTTGGAGTTGGAGTAGAATTAATTTGGGGTGTCGTAACTGTTCACGAGTTTACAAGAATAAAAACTAAGCTTATTCCCACCTGCTACAATAGCACGTTAATTGTGACCGCATATTGTCATGTACAGTCTCCCGACACATACAGACTCTCTGTGCTATACCCAATTTGAAACGTACTCAAGGGGACACACATGCACCTCACCTTAAATGAAACGCTTTCAAAGCCGGGTACCTTCCCGTAGGCTTCACGTCCTTGCGTTTCAAAAAGCGAGGAAGAATATTCCTTGCGAGGTTTTGATATTTTGTTTCGTATAAACCAAGGGTGGCTAACCACAACTCCCCTTTCCGCTATCAAGACTGATAAAAATGTTGCATCTTAGAAAATCTGCGGTTGGCACTACCTAAGATTTGGGTTTGGGAATTATATGATTCTAACAAGTCTCCGAGTTTTCAAAAACATTAAATCCACTCAATTTACCGAGAACTACTTAACTACTACATCTTTTTACAAGAAAACAAAAATAAAGTCTGGTCTCTAAATAAAAATCTATAAAAGATCAAAATCTCTATTTACTCCTTAAATGATTTGACTAACAATCACTTTAATATTCCGCACCGGAATAATAAATAAAACTAAACCAACGCCAGGTGTACAAACTGGCCAATGTTTTCGATGACATAGCTTTCTATAAAATATTATTATTTATTATTATTTATGGGCCTATAGGAACCCGGAACTTCATGGTCTCACCAACCTGGCTGCGCCATCGTTCCATTACACTAGTATAATAGTAAATATCACAACTATGAATACTATAAAGAGGTAAACGTATAAGAATTACTTGTGTAACAGAATCATTTATAGAGTACAGTATATCCAGAATGGGCATTATAAGAATTTGCGATATAAGGGCTTGCAGTATAAACGTTTTCAGTATAAACGTTTTCAGTATAAACGATTTCAGTATAAACGTTTTCAGTATAGAAGCTTGCAGTATAGGAGTTTGCAGTATAAGTGATAGAGTATAAGAGTTTTCAGTATGATCCGTCGGATTGTCTTATGGAGCGCATATAAACCGAATTGCGCAGAACAATACCACGAATCTCCCAAGAACAGTACCCGTGGCAATATCTGTAAAACAGACAGAGGTTAGCTACGCGCCTTGGATGTGATAGCGACTGTAGTTCTGACGTCAGCGTCGTGTCCCCGATCATATGGATCTCAAGTAGGTCGAGGGTATGTTTAGGAGCAGAGCTCTAAACATGGGAACAATATTCGATCGCGGGTCTAATTCGGGATTTATACATAACACAAAGTTGGGTCGGAGTAAAAAATGTTTTGGCTCTAAAAAAATAACTCAATTTTCCTGAGGCGGACCTGGTGATATTCGATACGTGTTTATGCCACGATACATTTCGACAGACCGTGACGCCGAGCAATTTCATGCTTTCCACAGATTCGAGGGCCTGTCCATTCAATATTTGCTGTGGAACCGATGATCAACGTTTCTTTGTGAATGTTGTAAATTGTGTCTTCGTTGCATTGAACTCGACGAGATTGGTCTTTCCACACTGCAGACCCTTATCCAGATCCGGATTCAGAGAGTCGATCTGGTTACATCTCAGTTGGCGCGACGTTGATATACTAATCGGCTGGCCACTCGAAAAAGGGGAAACAAGCGTACTATCATCCCCGAAACTTAACACTTTTTTATTCGTTGACTCCAACAAATCATTCATGTGAAGCAAAATCAAGGTTGGAGCCAAAATAGAATCTTGAGGCACTCCGGAAGTAACAGGATACAGATCCGAACACTAGCCGTCCACAACAACCCAGATCGATCGATTTTCGAGGCAGCTCTTCGTCCAGTCGCAAAGCTGCTGGGAAAGTCCATATCAACGAACTTTGCTCAGGAATGCCTCGTGCCAGACGCGGTCAAAAGCCTTGGAGATATTAAATCCGACCGCCCTTGACTCACCATGTCCCTCAATCGATAAGGGCCAAAAGGTCTCCCATGAACGGCCTGCCATGGAATCCGTATTGACAATCATTCAGAAGTCCGTTGCACTTCAAGTACTTAATTATCACGGCATTGAAACCCTTTTCAATCGCCTTAGATAGCATGGACAGTTATTGTAGCGGACGGTAATTTTGTGGGAGACACTTTGTTCCCTTCTTTGGGATTGGCTGAACTCGAGCGATTTTCCAGCAGGTAGGAAATTTCCTCTGTGCATAAAATAAGCCGGCAGGCTAATAACCTTACTACTATACTATATATTGGCCTGTAGGAACCCAAAAGTTCGTGACCTCACCGACTCGACTCCGCCATTGTTCTCTGCCCTGTGCGCTCTCCTTCCACGTTCGACTATCCGATCCGATCTTCTCAAGGTCCAACCTAACATTGTCCCCCGGTCTCTTTCCCATTGGCTTACCGCCAAGAATTCTATGCACGGTCCTATCGTTGCCCGTTCGCGCCATGTGTCCGGCCCATCTTAATCTTCGCGACCTAATTACTCTCACTATTGTAGGTTTCCGATATAGCTCTTCCAATTCGTGGTTGTCGAGTTTCCTCCATTATCCTGCCTCCTCGTCCTATTTACCGCCAAAGATACTCCCTAAAACTTTATTCTCGAATACGCGGAATTTGTTTTCTTCCCGTTTTGTGAGAGCCCATGTTTCGCATCCGTATGGAACAATCGGCATGATTATTGTTCTATAGACACGGAGCTTTATATTCCGTGATAGCAGTTTGGATTTCAGCAGTTTACTGACTGCATGCCAACTAGCGTTGCCGGAGTGTAGTCTTTTGTTAATTTCCTTCGACATTTTGTTACTGGCCGTCAGTATTGTTCCCAGGTATTTAAATTCTTTGACATTTTCGAATATCTTGCCCCTGATGTTTATGTGTATTCTCTGGGGTCCACCTGCTCTCGCCATAATCATGTATTTCGTTTTGTCTTCATTTATTTCTAGGCCCACCTCTTCTGCCGCTTGCATGATTATTTCACTGTTTTTTCTTACTAATAATCTTGCCCGTAAAAACAAATTATTATGGAAAATTTAAGAAGCCTCGAGACATGCTAAATAAGGGCAAGACCGGATCCCGGTTGTAGTGCCGATGGTGATGATGATTATGATAAGATAAGCGGAAGAGTCTGCAAGAACCGGCGACAGTTCTGGAGCACAGTTCTTAAGGACCATTGCTGATATTCCGTCCGTTGCCTACCTACAGTCCAGTCCACGTAGAATGCGTTGAATAGTACGTGGGCAGAACCTCACATCCGGCATCGAAGAGCATACAGGTGGCTCCAAACAAGTGGCTCCAAAAGACCGGCATCGAGGTTTGTATTCGCGGAAAATAAATTCGCGAACACATTAGCTTTGTCTTTGGAATTTATGACTAAAGTCACGCTGACTGTCACTAACGGAGGAAAAGAGGAGGAAGCAAAGTTACTGATGACAGGCCTTGCGATTGACCAGATCGGACGCGAACCAGTTGGGCATTCAATGAGTTTATTGGTGACTCTGTCATTGAAGGCCTTCGCCGTATCAATCGCCTGGTTGCACGGGTGTCTGATTCTAACAAAATTCGTTCTGTTAACCTCGGCGGGATTGGAGCGCCATTGCTTAAAAGCTCTATTGTTGCCACTGTAATCTGCTCGCATTTTTTTTTTATCAAAACAAGGCTTATCATATGAATTTCATTTGATGGAATGTAGAATGTAAATCTCCATCCCGAGAAGAATAATCTCTGTGATCGACTCCGCGCATGTATTAACATCGGAGTCTCCAAAGTACACCTCCGACCATGGAAACGATGCGAAGGAATCTCGCAAATCGTCCCAGTTTGCAGCCCCATACCTCTATACATGGCCAAGCTGCTTACGTCGGTTATTCGCTTGAAATGCAAGTGATACCAAGTAGTGATCTGAGTGTCCCAGTGGCGCGGCAACCTCCACGTTATAAATACTCGGCTCGGATGTCAAAAACAGATCCGGGGTGTTCGCATAATCACCTCGGGCATCCGACACTCGCGTAGGTTCCACCACGAGTTGAGTCAAATTGCGGCTAACAGCGAACATCTCCGACAGCCTCCCTGTGTAGTGTAGCCATTAAAACAGAAACGCATTTCCCATAATATGTATCGGATCATATATCGAAAACCACGATCATGAAACAAAATACCGGACGGCACACGCAAAGCATTGACACCATGAGAAGTCAGACAAAAAGTAGAACATGATAACACTCAATTGCCCAGGTGTTTCGATAGATGTGTGTCATGTATGGCACACGATATAACGGTGCATGATACTCACAAAAAGTATTACATAATAGATGTGCGTCATGGTACTCACCTATTAACGTGTCATCTGAGAAGTGATTCATTGTGGATTTACCATGCAATGTGCAATAAGTGTTTGAAATGAAGAACATCGTTTTCAGGTCACGTTTGGATGGCCGAAATATAATGGCATGTGACCTACTTGGTATCGATATGCATGTTGATGAGAAATTGTATTTAAGAAACGATTTTTGAAATAATAAAGCAGATATAAGCTGACTACCATCAAACTTCCATCTCGTTATTTTTTTTTCTTTTTGGCAGATATATATGGCATTCGTGCCCTGGCCTACGAATATACTCCGACTTTCTGGCAGAAACCTATGTCTGTCATATAGTCAAGCGGGATCTCTCCTTTAGGATCTTTATAGCGCTTGGAATGATAGTGAAGAACGTGTGATTCGAACTGACGCTATGACAGTTAGAATCACCAAAAATTGAACCAATGCGTAACACATCAGGCTATTGGCCGTGCTTAGAATTTGATTTTTAAACTCAAGTATATTCCACTAATGTGAATTGTTATGTTATCGCTATGGTATACGGCTCTGATGTATTTTCTTATTCGATTTTCGTTCGGTGTTCTTCACTATTTGCTTGTGTATTGTGTGTGTATCTGTTAGAGACGCTACACCTTCTACCCCCGGATAGCACTGTTCGAACGAATTGGACCCGACACAATAATGCGTTGACCTCTACAAATTTGAAAAATACGTTTCACCGTTTACGTCAAATTTTACATTATCCTGCTTGTAGACGCACGAATCCTTACAAGGCGACTCTTCCAGCATCCTACCCTACATGACGACCCTACCTTAATAAACCAACGACTTCCTACCTTATACCAGGCTCGTCGGTTCTGTTAGAATGCACCAACCAGCTAGAATTGCGTACATTAAAATCGCCAATGACGACCATTTCAAAAGCCGGGTGGTTGATCTTTATTTAGTCGACGGTACATGATAGATGTTCGAAAGGTGTCACTGGTCGATCGTCATTCGGGGAGCGGTAAAGACAAGAAAGAAATTTAATAGAATTCCTCAGCACGACCCTCACCCACATGATGTCCATGTGATTGGGTGCCAACGGCTCCATCCTCTGGCAAGCCAGATCGGACAGCGTGAAGACACAGAAACCACCATTAAAACGGAATCTCGAATGTAAATCCTATCCTGAGGAACGAAGATTTATCGAATCAGTTGACGAATCGACCTGGGTCTCAGTTAGGGCAAGGCTATCAGGTTTCGCTGTTTGCAAATATTTTTGGACAATGTTTACATTCATGGTGTGGTATTTCACCGGGCGGCAGGACCTTGGGACCGACCTACCACTCGGCCTTTAGTCGCCTTTTACGACAAGCCAGCTTAGCTGCAAGCACAAGGTGGCGCAAAATTAATCAATCACATTGAAAAATCACACCCGCTTCGTGAATGGTCGTCTCTCGGATATGGAGTGCAGAATCCCTTCTAAAACGTTTTCCTCCATGTGCGTATGTAACGTTTTCTAAACAACTAAGTTTCGAATGCTCATATGAATCCCGGTCCTAACTTGCAGCAGTTTAAGTGTTATAGGAAAATTATGGAACTTGAAAAGCTTTGACAGATCAAAGAAGTTTCTGTTGGCCCTTAGCAACTGGACGTATATGTACCATTCTGTACTATTTCTTTATTTGAGATAGATAAAGTTCGTACTCCTATTCACACGCATATTTATTATTATTATTATTATCCCCGCCAAACTTGGTATGCTTGCTGCAAATTCTCCCTCTTTTAGGTGCATATCTCAAGTGCGTATGACGATACCGCGACAGTAGTATCAATCTTTATTAAACACCTCTTTTATTTATAGTACTGAATTTATTTAAGAATGCGTTTTTATCCTGGGTCGGTCTTCTGTACAGGACCCAATAATGAATAATGTATTTATGACCGTGAGGTTTTAGTCGCGAGAAGTTAAATTGTGAGTTGAAATAAAGATCACGCTGTGGGGAAACTGATAGCAATATCACTTTGTAAGTTTGTGGCTATACGACGATGTAGGAAGCACAGAGACACTAAGTTATGTTCAGGCAGGTTCAAATTTAGAATATCAGTATAAATTATTGCCTGTTTTTCACTAATAGTATGGATAGTTTGTCTCTAGTTGTATATGAGGGCAGACATAGCAGAGAAATCGCCTTTTAAGCCATGAATGTTGCAATGGTCGAGGCTGAACTCTCGCAGCATTGCAACGGCCCACCATAAAAGATCAGCCCAACGTCGGAATGGGATGTAAACTGATAAACATTAATGAAAGCAACCATTATAAGCCTTATAGCAACCCCACCGAGTCCCTGCACGATTCATATCTATATAACGAATATTGTTTCCATCTCTCTTGATAAATTCTCAAGTGATCGAAATCATTTAGTATTGACGTTTGAGGCAACATTATGCAGTGAAACTCACATAGAACTGAAGCGCAATTTGGTCAGTTCAGCCTTACGCACTTCGGTCGTTGGTCAGACAATCTTAGTGAATCCACATTTTCAAACATCCCACATTTTTAAACATACCATATTTCAGTGAAGTTTGTCGGTATGTTAGGTTGTACAGATTTACTTTAATAAATAAATTCAAAGTCAGAAGTCTTGTAAACCTCATTAAATTCATTATATCTGTATGTTTAACTGCAGTGTCGCGCGTGTGTTATAAAAAGATCTAAAGGAAAGCCGTTGCTAAATGGTGGTGTCACGAAGTTCTAATTTCTTGCCAAACCGCCTTGCGTAACATTAGTATGAGTAAGTGAGTCAAGTTTAGTCAACGAGTGTTTATTAAATTCGTTATGTTAGTTTGTAATTATGATACTGAGGAATTCAAAACCAATTTACATCCATACTACAAAAAAAGTGAGACAATAGGGAAAGTCTATTATCTCACTTTCTTTTTATCCTATAAGGATATTTTTAAGGGTATGACAAAAAAGAGTGTACAATGGGAACTTTTTACCGAGCAATTTCCCTGGCCATGTGATCTGTCAATGTTTCAGTACTCAGGCGTCCAGGTCTAATGCGCATCGATATTATCTTTTCTTATTTGGCTCCTCTTCTTGGCTGGCACTGTGTTTTGAAGTTTGATATTGTTACAAAATCCCTATTATACATGTGAATATGTGAAGAAAGCAATTAATGGTGTTAAAAATAGTTAAAATGAATTTATTGTTTTGGAAGTAACTGGCATTTGACGTCGCCGCTTATGACAAACCGATACACCAGTTGTTCTATTCTATCACCTTTCTTTGTAGAACAACCGATGTTAATACTTGAAATAATATTCCCAACCTTAATATACAAATATTTTATTGCTTGCTTACCCAGGTAGACCACTTGAAATGCGTACCCTTACTGCCACTTACCATAATTTAGGGTACTCCATCATGTGTATTCTGTCCAACAACCTCCATGGCTCACTGCATGAGTGTAACAGGGGCATCAACTATGAATTGAACCAACGCAACAATACACTTACCTCAAAAAGTCAAACATTGTAGCACATTAGACATTACCTAACCTACATAGCTCAGGTAAAATTAGTTTCGATATTTAAGTAAGGCGAATTCTTATTTCAAGTCCCGTTTTCGTAGGTACTTCAGAAGACCCAATTGGGGTTTCCACTAGAATGACTTACCTTTGGCTTTCATTAGAACGTCAGCAAAAAAGAAAGCAAACAAAACATCAACAGCAACTGAACCTGGCAGCTATTTTCACAGAAGATTACGTGCAGCATTTTTTATGAGCCATTGTTGAAATTAAAATTCAGGCCAAAGTAGAAAACGTATACTTTGTGTCCAACTCTCGTGATCTGATTCTACGCTGCCTTAGAAATTGAGGTTCTTCTGTTTACCGTTCGTGTTAGGCCCAAACTTCATCAGTTGAATTATCATTCTTTCTACTCCGACTTTTTCTGTCATCATTCTTACGTCTTCTATATCATAATTCATTTCATTATCAACATAATGTTATCTTTGGATTCCTGATAATGAAATGTACCTCGACATCTCTATTGATAAGTTAATTCGCCCATAATTAATGGAAACCACCGTTTTCACAAAATAAACGATGACTAATTTAATGAAATTCCACAACAAACGGTCAAACATGTTATCACTTCACCTCTCATCAAAGATCAATGAAAACGATCGGTGTCATAATGTCTCTTGTTACCCTGACGAGCCCGTCGGCGAGCTATCATTTCCAATGTCAGACGTTTTTGAGATTATGTATCTTTTAATAGAATCGAAATATTTTCGGTTCTCTGTGACGTGCCTTCAACTATAATTCCGGTGCCCACCATAAACATTGTTTTCACCTTAAGTTGATGGTCATCGGCAATCAGTGACATATGAAACGATAATTACAGACTCCAATGAGTTTATATATTGACCTGGTGAGTTAATACCCGGCGTATAATTTATGCACAGGGCCAGCGGTGAAGGGTTCAATTGAGTGCCTGGATGAACATTTAGAATTCGAAATAGGAAATTAGCTAAATCACATATTCAGTTACGAATAGATTCGTGGTGCGGGCGGAACTGTAGTGGGAATACGATTAGAAGTAATTTTCAGCGAATATAACAAGCGAATTAGAACAGAATTGCAGTTGTTCCCCTCTTGATTCTCACTGCTACCAACGCTGAAGTTACCTAACAGCAATTATTTTTATTAAAGCTAATGAACAAAATCGGTAATTAACTTTTATTGTATGCCGATTGTCCGTGGTAGATGTCATGCTCATTGGTAATGAAGGAGAATATTACTTTACCATTTCCTCTGACATGTATCCAAATTGACTTCAAGCAATTTGTGATAAAAACGTGCTATTAGTATCTACAGTGAGATATTATCTGTTTGAATGAGTTTCTCGAACAGAGTACTTCTTCATGTACCTTTTTTTGAATAATTTGTTTATGGATTTAAACGGCTTTATCGGAATAATTTGCATGGCGGCAGATATTATTACCTCAATGGTGTTATAATCTCCATACTCAGTCTATATATCTCCCTCAGTCCAGAAAGTCAGTTCTTTCTTCAACCGCAGGTAAGCTACACACAAATTTAATTTTTCCTATTCACGCCTCTTGCAAACATCAATGCCCGTGAATCATTTTTATCATTAGTGAGTTTATGGTGTGAGCTCGGCATAGTATTCGCTACAGAAAGGTTGTGACCTGAGTTTCTGAAGGAATTCAGTGTTGCAGGTGCTATAAGGGCATACGAACTACAAGGACTGCTTCGCTCATCCATTGCGGTTCTCAGCCTAAATCCCTTACACGCACAGGATTGCTCTCTTCTTCCATGCCTTTGCAATGATACGAGAGTTTCGCGTCGAGCAATGTAACATTAAAGACTTAAGGTACAACGTTGCTGCTTTATCAATCGATTTAAATAAACCCAGACCAGTAGTATGCGAAATCCAGGTACTAACCAATATAGTTATTTTGGCTTTTACCCTGACTGGTTATAGCTTGTTCTTCCCAAATCAAGGCATAGCCAGATACGAGGGGGTATTTTGTATTTTTTTTCAGAATCTACTCATCTTAATGGTTCATTTCTCCTTCTTCGTCAAATAGGGGGAAACCTTTTGCTCACACTTAACGATCGCCATTTTTATAAAAAACCTAGATTAGCAGCTCACGCATATACTTCACAATTTTTGTATTGAAGTTATAAAGTCGGAGATTTGATTTGATGTTACCCTTGGCCAAGGGGATATAACAATTGTTCTCCCGCTAAAGACTAGTATTATTTTTTGGGGTGGAATAATACTCCTGTGCAGGTCGCAGTTGTAATTGCTATGTGCTGTTTATACTTTTTTTTCCATTTTTTTTTTGTACATAAGAAGTATATATATATTTATATGTATATATATATATATATATATATACAGCTGTGGCGAACTAATTAGGAACAATACTAGAAATTTTGTTTACAATAATTTTTTTTTTTAAATTCTTTGCTATAAACAGTTTGTAAAATGTTTTTTTATATATGTATTTTATTATATTAATTAAAATATGAATAATATTTACAAAAAAATAACAAAAAAACATAAAATTAAATTCAAAAGGTTAAAATTAGCTGGCGATCTAATTAAGAACGATTTGTTTCTTTTTGTATAATTTCGTTTTAAACGTAAATATTTGTTGGTAAATATAATAATTTGATTAAAAGTAAACAGAATTATAAGTTCTTGCTTTGTTTTAAGACATTTGAGCGCGATATGGGAAAGAAAAAAAGCTGTACAACAAACATGAGAGAAGTATAGTAGTAGAGAAGTAATAAATCTTCGAAATAATGAAAGGTTGTCGTATAAAGAAATTTCAAAAAAGCTTAATTGCTACACAGGTTCCCATAGTTTGCATGAGAACTCAAATGACCACCGTTCATCGAAGTGGCAGCATCAAAGAACTTGATCATTGCGAGTATCAGGTTTCCGCGTAAAGATATCCACAAAGCCACCTGGGTATCAACTGATGGAGCCACTCGCAACCAAATTGACCACGTGTTGATACATCGCCACCACTCCTCGAGCCTGATGACAGAACGAACGTACCGAGATGCCAACGTCGGCTCGGATCACTATTTTGTTGGTATAGTTTTCCGAGTGCGGATTGCCGTACGGAGAGTTATTGCATCCGCGGATCAGGTTTGGATCAATGCGGCTGCCTTACGCAATGAGAACACCAGTAACACCTTTGATCATGCGCTAAGACTCGCCCTCCCAGAGTCCAATGGAGGGAGTGTAAGTCCTGGGGCGAGAGTGCCGAACGTAGAAGAGAAATGGACACGCCTTAAGAATACTGTCATTAGTACTGCCAACTCCATCTCGGGCAGTAGTTCCACGACTAATCGGGGCCACTGGTTTGATGATAAGTGCAAACTATCTACTGAACATAAGAATGCTGCATACCGGGCTATATAGCAGTCTCATAGGACGTGGGTACGCGAGGAGAAATACAAAGAGCTCAGAAGATCAGAAAAAAGACTTCACAGACAAAAGAAAAGTGCTTGGCAAAAAAATGTAGTCTGTAAAATAGAGAAAATTACAGAGCGAAGTACGCACCAGGTGCGGAAGTTCTACCAAATAATGCACAGTATGACGCGGTACACATCACGCTGCACTTACTGCAAGGATAAAGAGGGTAATCTTATCACCGATCCCGAAGGCATTCTGGAGCGATGGGAAGTGCACTTCAATTGTTAAACGGTCACCTCACAGAAGAATTATATGCAGTGCAAGATCGAGACCAAATGCTGCCGCCACCAGGCACTGGGGAAACATTAAAAGCCATAAGACAGCTCATATCAAATCAAGCCGCCGCAGGTGATGGCATACTAGCTGAGTTGATCAAACAAAGAGGGACAGCGTTACATCACGCGATTCATGAGATCGTGGTGCACGTATGGGAGTAAGAGGAGATGTCGGAAGATTGGCGTCGTAGAGTAATTTGCTCCATTCATAGGAAGGGAGAATCGGCGCAAGGCTAATAACCTTGCCCGTAAAAATAAATTATTATGGAAAATTTAACAAGCTTCGAGACTTGCTAAATAAGGCCAAGACCGGGTCCGGATTGTAGTGCAGACGATGATGACGATAAGAAGGGAGATATCACAGTGTGCAGCAACAATAGGGGTATAAAATTGCTGAATACCGCCTATAAGATATGTGGGGCTTCTTTAAAGTCTTCTCCAAGAACCACCCACTTCCTCAACTTAACCTGTCGTTTCGCTCACCAACAAGACACCATACCTACCTGCAATTTTGGGCAGTGTAAGCTCCCAGCAGCATTTTTCATACCTGAAAGGAAATTTCTCCAACGGCATACATAATTCCGAACTTTTCTGGTTCATACTCCATGTTGTGAGTTTACATCTCCTATCGGCTCAGCTTGTCATCAATTAACGATAAACAAACGATGGCCAGCGTATTGCGGACACAGCTGCAACCGATATTCCCTTCTACCATTGTATATCTTATCTATCCCCTAACGTTCGCTGAGGTGCGACCAATTTCCTAGTCACTATACAACTGAGCATTTGGTTTAGGCATGAACATGATCATTTGTTTACCCACGTTCATGCCCCATGAAGACCCATCATCTTACCCAAACAAATAACCCATAGCTACCGTCGCAGAGTTTTCTGTGGTCTTAAAGTCCGTGAACAATTTTCCCCATTCTGCTATAGAGCCATTCGGCTAGAGCAAATAGATTCCCAATCTCTGGTGGAACTATCGTCACCAGCAGATATCGCCTACAGCGGCATTTCCATGGAATCTTAAGCAAATACAATGACGACCCTTTGCAACATAGGCACATCATGAACACTGTGCATCCCATCATTGGACCTGTGAAATAGCGTTTTTGTTTACCTTAAAGCAAAAACCTATTTCGTTCTCAGGCGCGGGTCATCGAGGATTTATGACCGCATTGCCTGCAGTCCCTTATGTTCGTTCCTTTATTTATTCAGGTGCAGTATCGTTCGTTGTCGATACTTCGTGCGAATGGGGCATCATACATTGACCTGTGCGGAAACATGAAGACTCTATCTAGATGACGGCTGGTGGAAGTTGATCTCGACGAACACCGATGAGTAAAATTTTACGAGTCTAATTCCATCCCCTGGCCACAGTGGTTACGCGATCTCCCGCTCCTCGTCGCGCATCGAGGACGCGAAAAATCCTCGAGTCGTGTGTGTAATAGTTTAGAATTAATAAGAAATCAATTTAATATCAATTTAAAATACTTGGATACATCCAAACCAAATGACAGTGTTTATAATCAATAAAATAATAATAAACTAAATCAGTGTGTTATTCTTTCCTGTGTCAGTGTTTCGGAGTTTCGTTTGTGTTTCCCTCTCGGTGCGCTTATTTTCCCCTCGGTGACATTTTGCTGTTTTTCTTTCGGTCTACGGCAGACACTTAGAATTGGTGGAGATGAGGTAGAATCCTGCGCACGTGCTGGTGCCACGATCTCATACCCCCACAGATATTCTCCTCTATCCTACAAGATCGGGTAGCCCCATACGCTAAAGGCATCATTGGTCAATGTCAGTGTGGGTTCATCCCACGCAAATCAAGGATTGATCAGATATTCACCCTTAGGCTGGCGATGGAAAAGTGGCTCCATTATATCATCTATTTATAGACTTTGAGACCGCCTACGACAGCATAGCCAGGGTGGAACTATATAATGCCATGAGAGAGTTCGGTATTCCAAACAAGTGATACGAGTTTGTAGGTTGACCGTGACCAGTTACGTAGTCAAGTAAAAATAGCAGGATTGCTGCCCAAACCAACAAACATATTTAATGGACTCCGACAACGGTACGGTCTGGCCTGCCTCCTCTTCAACCTGGCGTTGGAGAAAGCAATCCGTGACTCTGGCGTTACAACTAGAGCGACTATTGTCACCAAGTCCTGCCAGATACTTGCCTACGCAGATGACATCGACATCATCGGTAGATCCGATTCGGCTGCAGAGGACTCCGTCACCCAAATCAAGCAGGCGGGGGCACACAACTGACACTGCACATTAATGAGGGAAAAACTAAGTACATGGTGACAACTTCTGCGAAGAGAAGACCTAACATTGGTCAAACAATCAGGGTAGCGGAGCACGAATTTGAAGTAGTGCAATCCTCTAACTACCTCTGGTCAATAGTATCAGCCGATAACAATATGGAAGAAGAATTACGCGAACGAGTAATCAAATCCAACAAAGCCTTCTATATCAAGGCTCTTTAAATCCCGAAATTTATCTAGAACCTCATGTATGGATCCGAGACCTGGGTGCTCAATAAAAGGCACTCTGAAATCTTACCCGCGTTCGAGAGGAAAGTCTTAAGGAGAATTGTTGGCCCCATGTTTGAGGGAGGACGATTCCGGAGACGCTACAACCATGAGTTGTACGCGATCTACCTTGAAGCTACTGCTGTAAGAAAAATCAAGCCCGGTAGACTCCGGTGGGCCGGACACTTGGCTCGAATGAGCACAGAGGAGCCTGCACAGAAAGTCCTTTGTGGCGAGCTGTAAGGAAGGCGATAGCGCGGCAGACCTTGTCTGCGATGGGGGGATGGCGTAGAGCAGGACGTCCAGAGCCTGGAAGCGCAAAACTGGAAGATATCGGCTCGAAATCGGGACCGGTGGAGAGACTTGCTAAATAAGGCCAAGACCGGATCCCGGTTGTAGTGTCGATGATGATATATATATATATATATATATATATATATATATATCTATATATATATATATATATATATATATACATGGGATGAAAAGTCGCGGGATTTTTTAATGAAAACAAGCGTTCTTAGGGGCAACGTTTTAAATATTCCTCAATATAGTAGTATAGCTTTCGGGGCGATGTGCTTGGTATAGCAACTTTCTATTATGATGCCCTTTTTGCAGTACGGAAGGTCCAAGGAGTTGTGGCGGATTTTGGTAACCTGAACCCGAAAACAATTGGAGACGCATTTCCATTGCCCAGAATTGAAGATAGTCTAGAGCAGTTGGGTAAGTCAAGATATTTCTTCACATTGAACTTGGCCAGTGGATATCATCAGGCAGCAGTACACCCAAAACATAGAACAGCCATCAGCACCAATCATGGCCTCTACGAGGTCAAACGAATGCCCTTTGTGTTAAAAGGAGCTCCAGCGGCTTTTCAATGGCTGATGAATTAGGTACTCACCGGTTTCGTGTATCTGAACAACATAGTAATATATTCAAATAGCCTTAGCAACTTCCCTGTCTAATGAGTCATAGCGCATTACATCACAAGAGCATATTACATGGATAGGGAAGTTTTTAACACTAAAACCACTGGTAATACTGCTTTAAGCTAGAAGAATGTTTGCGCGAAAAACACGATTATAGATATTTTTTTTATTAAACTCCTTATTTGGCTATGTTTTTTGCGTTCTCGTGTCTCTCTCTCCTCGTGAAGAGGATTTAAAACGCTTAGACAGTGCCTTGAGATGCTACTAGGTAATTCTAGTTGTTGGCGTTCTCGTGTCTCGCTCAGGAGAAGAGGAGATACAACGCTGAGACAGTGCCTTGAGATGCGGGTAGGTAATTCTAGGTGTTGGAGTTTTCGTGTCTCTCTCAGGAGAAGAGAAGTTACAACGCTGAGTCAGTGCCTTGAGATGCCAATAGGTAATTCTAGGTGTTGACGTTCTCATGTCTCTCTCAGGAGAAGAGAAGTTACAACGCTGAGACAGTGCCTTGAGATGCGGGTAGGTAATTCTAGGTGTTGGAGTTTTCGTGTCTCTCTCAGGAGAAGAGAAGTTACAACGCTGAGTCAGTGCCTTGAGATGCCAATAGGTAATTCTAGGTGTTGACGTTCTCATGTCTCTCTCAGGAGAAGAGAATTTACAACGCTGAGACAGTGCCTTGAGATGCGGGTAGGTAATTGTAGGTGTTGGCGTTCTCATGTCTCTCTCAGGAGAAGAGAAGTTACAACGCTGAGACAGTGGCTTGAGATGCGGGTAGGTAATTGTAGGCGTTGGCGTTCTCATGTCTCTCTCAGGAGAAGAGAAGTTACAACGCTGAGTCAGTGGCTTGAGATGCTGCTAGGTAATTCTAGTTGTTGGCGTTCTCGTGTCTCTCTCAGGAGAAGAGAAGTTACAACGCTGAGACAGTGCCTTAAAATGCTACTAGGTAATTCTAGCTGTTGGCTTTTTTTTTTGTTGAACACTTGTAAATTGTAATATTCTCATACTGGAAGAGGTGATTAATTTTTTCTATAGGGTTTTTCCGAAAGAGTGAAGAACACGCGCTGAAAATATTAGAACCAAAACAAATATTAGAACACCAACCTCAAACTAGGGCTGCGTGAATGCACGATTCCCCACACATCTGCGCACCATTGTTAATTAATGACATCTATCGGAAAGTTAAATCTTTGGTAATGATATCAAAATTATCTAAGGACCAGATCCTTTCGTTAATGAACAGATTCGACGTATTGTCAGTGCTACTAAAATTATAAGTCCTGGCTACTGCAGCTTTGGGCTAGAAAAGCTTTCTGATCTCACAATCTTATTAGCTCTTTTATTAATCTAGTAACCACTGGTTATAGATGTAATTTCAGGATCAACCTCTCCTCGCAAATGAAAGACCCTAGGCATTCTCTAAGATGTTTTATCAAACATTTGCCCTTTTTCCCTTTGCTCAAATCCTACCTGCGTAGAAGAAATAATTGCCTGTGTATTTTTTCCTGGTGTAAATAGAGTGATGCGTAGTCATGCCACACGCTTAACACAACGTTACGGCTTCAAATATGAAAGGCAATGGTGTTTTCATGTTGTGATCTTCATTTCTTAAGGTCGACCGTACTTCTGCCATACGTTGACACCTTATACTGTGGCAATCCCTTCGTTTCTTTCTGTGGAGTCATAAATTACCAACAGCAACAATTGGGAGACAAGCTAGCGCCTCCTTACAAAAGAAAACATGTTTCACGAACCGATCGATACCCATGTCCGGATTCCTCATATAGACATCCTTATCCCTTTTGTGCTACGAGTCATGTTCATTCAGAAGTGTAGCAACAACGACTCAGAAGTCACGTTTCTGCCATAAGATGATTCTTAAAATAGACCAGTGACATAAAATTTTCATTGAATAAGCAGCCCAGGCGAAAGGCGATCTTGAGGAATCCCTTTTTACTTTCCCATCAAACGCCAGTTGTCTCGTTGGCTTTCATGTAACAATGGTCCTCTTGGCTTGTCTGTATCAAAATCGCCTATAGAGGAAGCATTACAGGAGGTCTATCATAAAGTATTTTGAACGGCGGTAACAAGGGAGAAAAGGCACCCGGAGATTAGGACAATTGGAATAGGCCAAACGATCAGTTTAACGACTACGACGGCTAAAAAACGAAGTTTTAATCCACTGACAATATTTATAACCATTGAAATGTACTCGCTTGTTTAATTTTCGACAGCTTATCGAAATACCGTGAATTAACCAGACCCTGACATTTGTTAGTAAGGTTCGAAGAAGTTAGTTAAGTATGTTCATATGGGATGAGGCAACGAAACCTGGCACTCTGAGGCGAAGATGGTGGGAATTTCGAAATTCGGGAGTGCGGTGTATAAGGTTTTCGTTCTGCTTCATCATCATAGAGTGAATGAGGTGGAGCGTGCATTCACCATACCACAGCGGCGTCCTTACTGTACCCTAGAATCAAACCACATATTCGACTTAGGTTTAATATTCTTTACTCGATGTAGAGGAAACGTCCGCATACCAAGTAAAATCATATCTGTTATTGCGCTACCTAGCATTAACATCGTTATTGAGTAATAATAACAGCCAATTTACCTTCCCCACAAAGTTATTTCGTAAGCTTTGTGGTAATACATAATGTAGAGGAAGCGGTGCGTATCTTGGGTAAACTCTATCATCCTATTTTATGGTCTGGTATTTGCCAACGCTTTCTGTTTACTTTTCTGTTCGATCTACACATACCTTAACTACGGGGAACTTAGGTAAAGTGTAGCCATTTCCAGTTGAATAAAAAATAGACTCATGTAAACATTTTTGGGGTTAATTGCTTAAAAATAAGTTTTAACCTAGAGGGTCTTTTTCAAGCCCCAAATGTTCACATTCTATTGGGTTAATGAAATTCGGAAATAGCACACAAAGTTGAGTTCTAACAAATTATCAAAATTGTCTCGTGTAGACGCTATCTAGGTCACGATGCGATGTTTTGACATTAGAATATTTATTTCTCATGCTTCTCTTGATTTGAAGTCTAAGGTTAGTTGACCCTAGGGATGTTATGTCACCGCACGTCTGCTTCTTATTATATTGCCACAGAACAATTGGGCACAGCATCGATGTGAAGTTATAAATGCAGAACACGAAGACCGGATCACCACAGTTTGCTCATTTGAATATGCAAATGTAATTTGCACACACTAATGGGGAATGTGGTTTATTTATCATCAGCTCGGTGCTTAGCAACGACGACACTTCGAGAATCTGCATCTTTCAATCCACAAATGCATTACATTCCCAAGCAAATGTGCCATTGCCTCCCCACGCAAACGCCCTATGCCTATAACCGATGAATGGAAGTGTCGGCCAGTTTCAAGGAGCGGTCTCTGTATTTCAGATAAACACATTTTATTGGAATTTTCAATTTTACAAGTAATGTGGATTGGGGCGTTTAAATGGGGGATTGTATTTTCTATAATTGCGTTTACGCTGAAAATCAAATTAATCGAGAGAAATTTTCTAATCGGATTATGACATCCGTTATGGTCGAGATTTTGTATCGCAGTTCAATGAATTGAAACGACTAAAGCCGATTATGATGCATCTAAGACGGAAGCAAGCAATAAAGGTATCGCCTGTTGGGGGAAATGCAATTAGCCTCGGCATCGTTTTCTTATGTCCGTACGAACACCTTCGTTCTTAGTTTTTTTGAGTGGTTGATGTACGTGTGTTGGCGTTCGGTGGCCATTAGGAAGTAAACAGCATTAGACTTTAGAATGCAGTGGTTTATATAATTTTTCAATTGATTGATATCCACAGTGAAATTACACTGGGAGTCTTCAAGGAAAGAGCTCTCAGAAAATTGTTAGAAAGATTCAACAAAGACGAACCTCATTCATGCAGTTGGAAATTGTGTAGAGAAACGAATACAATCGTTTGCCAATTGCAAGTGAATATGAACTGGTTTCGAGTTGTCAAAGCATTCCACGAGATAATGGATGAAGGAATAACCTGACGGAGGAGAGTAAGTGGTTGTAGCACGAACAACATTGTTTGCTGCCGAGTGTGACACTATCGTGAGATGAAAATTGAGTTAGCTCCGTTGTAAAGAAACTGGTTTTCTTCGGTTCTTAGTTACATTCGGGATTTACTGTGTCACGATATCGAAGTTATTTCTTGTAAATGTGAGAGATATCATCTACTACTTTCATTTATGTGCCAAATAAATACATTCTATTTAATACACACAAAATCGTTTTCAGATAGATACATACACACTTAGGTTTATGTATAATAATACAAATAGGTCTATACATTAAACAAAAAGTATTTGTTTTTATGTGCAAGTATTTTAATAAAAATATCTGACGCCCTTACAAGCCGGTTTTGGCCCGGGGGAATAAAAAGATCTCGCAGGGACTGAGATACAGCAAAAAAAGGAGAGCTGAGTAATCACACGAACTTTAGTTCTTGCCAAAAATTAATAAACATTGTGGTTCGACAAAAGGTGTCCATATGTCCTTGTAGTGCCTGGTTGCATGCATCCCACCGTCTTTCAGTCTTTCGAGGTATTCCCGATCAAATTTGATTGAGAGTTTATTTCCAATGGACCAACCCCACCACCTAGAAAGAAAACAGCAGCGACTTTGCTCCTTCTCACTTTCTTGGGAGTTTACAATGTGCCACTTCTGATTCCATCGTTTTGTCTCGGGATCGTTTCCCAAATTCAAGATTCTTCATCTGCAATAATTGAGAATTCTGGCTTTTTCTGGAGGCGGCCCTGAAGACTAAGACACTGTTGAGGTTCTATTTTTCTAAATTTGGAAATTTAGACCGACCTCCTTTTGTAGTTGTTTGGTCGTTCCCTGTGGACGATCCTGTTGGGGGCCATTTACCGCTGGAGTGGACGGCGTGAGAAATGTGCCCCCGCAACTTTCTCCGGTGGGCGTGGGGGCTTCCGGAAGGGACATTCTGCTGTTGTGAGCTTCTTGACAGCGAGGGTGGTCATTGACAGTTCCCTCTGGTCCACTGATTTCGAAATCAGGTTATTTCCCTCGTGGCAATGATCGACAGATCCTCCGAATGGGTCGCTCTGTTCTTGTGAGTGCCTCGCGGCAAGGGTGCGCCCTAGTAGTTTCCCCTGGTACACCGGTTTTGGAATAAAACTACTCCTTTTTCGCTTAGTTTTATTGTTTTATTTTTAACTTTCAAGATTTAGATAAATTACAAATTGCTTGGCTATCTGTCGTAGCTTTGGCCTTCTGGATTTGATTGATTATGAAATTGAAATGTACCGCCCTTTTATATTTTTTTGTCGTTGAGATTTGTCAACGTTTTTATTGTTAAAATTGCAAGAAGCACACACAAGGTTCCGTGTGCTGCAGTTGGAATAGGGTCCTGGGAAGTGACTAGGAATTTGTTTGAATAAATTCCTGGAAGGGGAATCATGAAATGCATTTTGAGTTAAGCATTCCATGATGTCAGGATTATTGGGAATTGGATCAATTCACGACAAATGGACTTTGGTTTAAATTTATCGTGCATATGATGCAATTGGTTTGGGGTGTAAATTAATGTGAAATTGAATGTGCGACAAATTAAATTTTGGTTTAATTTATCGCTCATATGATTCAATATGGAATTTGGATTTGGATTATATTGGTAATATTGGGGATTTGGATGGGAGTAGTGATTTAGGATCGCTACAACACGCAGTCCCCGATTGTTCTTCTACTGAGTCGTGAGAATTTTTGGTATCACCATCTCGCACACTTCACTTTCATATTTTGTATTAAAATTTGAGTCATTAAATACGAGAGTGGGCTGAAAAGTAGTGCACACATTCTTGTGGAGCTCGAACAAAAACAAAATAGCAACATCGAGCAAGGCGTATATTGAAGTATAATTCTTAACCTTCCGAATCAGATTTTTATTTTTCAACATAGTCACCGTTGAGTCTAGAACGCTTCTACCAACGTATAACAAATCATTTTGATGCTGTCACTGAAAAAATCCTTAGACTCTTTTCGAATCTAGATCTCGACAGCGAACCTCACCTCATTGTCCGAGGTGAAATGATTACCCTTGAGGTCTCTTTTGCGAAATCGCACGAAATCAGGGGAGTAAGGCCGGTGTGGTATCGGGGCAATGGCGCAAAGCTTATAACCTTGCCCGTAAAAATAAATTATTCTGGAAAATTTAACAAGCCTCGACACTTGCTAAATAAAGCCAAGACCGGATCCCAGTTGATGATGATGATGATGATGATGATGATGATGATGATGATGATGATGATGATGATGATGATGATGATGATGATGATGATGATGATGATGATGATGATGATGATGATGATGATGATGATGATGATGATGATGATGATGAAAACAAACGATGATAGTATCGGTGCAAACTTCTGGTTCCAAAGTTACTCGCAGCATTCCGATCAATGCCGTTTGCTCCCGTCTGTGGGACGACATGGAAGCCATCATGCAGAGATTTTACGGCATCTCAATTGGTCAATAATAAGAAATAAAAAACGTTCCTTGGATATTCCAATATGGTTTGCGATTATTATCCTCTATAGCAGTGATCGGATGTCTGCAGCGTGTTCCATCAACAATATTGGCTTTTCCAGGGCCATAACCAAAAAATCTTATTGCCCATCGATTTACAGTCACCATATCAATAGTATCGCTACAATAAACAGCTTTTAAACAATTATGCATTGTAGTAGGAGTCACTTGTTCAGTAGTTAAGGTGCCTAATTCCGGCTGGTTGATACATTCTAACAGAACCGACGAGGCTGGGAGGCTGACGCAGATGTTTGCTGTTAGCCACAACTTGACTCAACTCGTGGGGGAACCAACCCGAGTGCCGGATGCCCGAGACGATAATGCGAACACCACGGATATGTTTTTGACATTCGAACTGAGTATTTATACAGTAGAGGTTTCTGCGCCACTGGGAAATTTAGATCATTGCTTGGTTTCTATCGCGCAAGCACTTCCATTTCAACCAAAAAACCGGTCTAGGCAGCTTTGCCATGTATGGAAGTATGGGACTGCTAACTGGGACGATTTGCGAGATTTCTTCACATCCTTTCCATACTCGGAGGTGTGCTTCGGGGACTCCGATGTTAACGCTTGCGCGGAGTCGGTAACAGAGATTATTCTTCTCGGGATGGAGATCTACATTTCACATTCCATCAAACGAAGTTCTTCTGATAAACCTTGGTTTGACAAAAAATGCGAGCAGATAACAGCGGCAAAAATAGAGCTTTTAAGCAATAGCGTTCCAATCCCACCGATGTTAACAGAACGAATTTTGTTAGAATCGGAAACGCGTGCAACCAGGCGATTGACACCGCCAAGAAAGCTCACAACGACAGAGTGACCAATAAATTCCTTCGGTGCCCGACTGGTTCGCGATCCTTCTGATCACTGGCAAAAGCTGTCAGTAGTAACTTCACTTCCTCCTCTTTCCCCCCGTTGGCGACAGACAGCGGGCCATTAGTCAGAAATTCAAAGGATAAAGCTGATGTGTTCGCGAATTCAAACCACGACCCCGGTCTTTTGGAGCCACCTGTAGGACTGTAGGAAGGCAACCGGCCTGGACGGGATACCAGCAATAATCCTTAAGAACTGTCCTCCAGAACAATCTCGGTTCATGGCAGACTCTTCCGCTTATCTTATGCACGAAGGACCTTTGCTGCCGGCTGGAAAATCGCCCGCGTTCAGCCAATCCCAAAGACGGGAAAAGGGTGTCTCCCACAAAATTACCGTCCGATAGCATTACTGTGTATTTTATCTAAGGTGATGGAAAAAGTCATCAATACTGAGTTAATTAAGTGTTTGGAGTGTAACGGACTTCTGAATGATCGTTAATACGGATTCCGTGGCAGTCGGTCCACGGGAGACCTTTTAACACTTCTAACCGATATATGGACATCTGTGATTGGGGGGCAAGGGCGGTCGCATTGGATATCTCCAAGGCTTTTGACCGCGTCTGGCACGGGGCAGTGCTGAGCAAACTTCGTTCATATGGACTTTCCCAGCAGCTTTGCGACTGAACGAAGAACTTCCTCGAAAATCGATATCTGGGTTGTTGTGAACGGCGAGTGTTCGGATCTATATCCTGTTAATTCGGGGGTACCCCTAGGTTCTATTTTGGCCCCAACCTTATTTTTGCTTCACATAAATGATTTGTTGGAGACAACGGATAACAAAGTGTTCCGTTTTTATGATTTATTCGGCTTAATTCAAGCTATTTACAAAAATATAATCCTTATAAACTAACTAAAAACTAAAAAACTAAAGTAGTTATTAATACAAAAGGAAAATTATTAAAAAAAAAAAACAACAATGACAAAAAAAAAAAACAAGGAAGGAGAAGAGGACTTCGGGGTGGGGGAGGCAGAAGCCTGGGGAAGAGCGAGTGTATGTGGGGGTGGCAAATGTGGCATAAGTGAGACAGCGAACAGTGTACGGCATATGTGTTGGAATGTGTACGGGTTGTGAGGGGATAGACAGTAGGCGTGGTAAGGTCAGGTTGGGGAAAGAGGGGAGACGGCGTTTGAGTGCAGTAGATGTAAGGTGGAAATCGAAGGAGGTAGGGTAAGAGTTACCCGACATCAGCATACGCGAAATGCATTCATTAGAACCGTAAGAAGTGTGGTGGGTGGGCCGATAGAAGAGACGAGGGTTTCGCAGGTTACGGGGGTTAGTGTGAAGTGCAATGATGGAGAGCAGGCTTGGGCAGTTGATTGTGCCTCAAAGGAGACGGTGGATGAAAAGGATATCGGCATGAGTTCTGCGCTCCTCAAGTGTGTTGAGGTTGATCTGATGGAGACGGCTTGTGTATGCGGGGAGAATCCGGGGATTCACCCAGTTCAGTCCGCGAAGGGCAAAAACGCAGAAAACGACGGTGCACGCTTTCGATTCTGCTAATATGGGATGAATAGTGTGGAGACCAGACCTGACTAGCGTATTCAAGGAAGGGGCGGACGAAGGCTATGTAGAGAGAACGGGAAACGTATGGATTAGAGAATTCTTTAGACCAGCGTTTCACAAACCCAAGGACAGAGTTGGCCTTAAGAATAATATCATCAATATGCGGGATGAAGCTAAGCTCCCTGTCAAATAAGATCGCGAGGTCCCGTATCGAGGGTACATCTGATATCTACTGGTTTAGCAGGAAGTAGGAAGGTGGCGATGGGCGCGGGGGGCGGGGTCGTTTGTGGGAGAAGGTGATGGACTCACATTTGACAACGTTGTGTTCAAAGCAATTATGGCGGCACCAAGTTGGGAAGCTGTCGAGATCCGTTTGAAGAAGTGGGGAGTCGAGAGGAGAGATGATTGTTTTGTAGAGTTTGGCGTCGTCCGCATAGAGAGAGATTGATGTGTATTTAATAATGGAGTCAACGTCATTGATGGTAAGGATAAATAGGAGAGGATAGTATATTTGCAGATGATAGTACGCTTGCTTCCTCTTTTTCGAGTGTTCGGCCAATTAGTGCATCGACATCACACCAGCTGAGATGTAGACGGATTGACTCTCTGAATCAAGATCTAGACACGGTCCTGTAGTGGGGAGGGGCTAACCTCGTCGAGTTCAATGCAGCGAAGATACAATATACAACATTCACAGAGAAAAGTGGATCATCGGTTGATCGACAGGTGATGATGAATGGCCAGGCCCTCGAATCTGAACTACAACAGTTATTTGGTGGCATATCGGCGCACCCACTTGGCGCTATAGGTTCGCCTCTCCCGAGAGAAGTGTAATAAAAAAAATTTTTTTTAAAATTTAAAAAAAAAACTATGAAGTTTATAGTTTTTTAATGTGTTTGTTGCTTTTTTATTTATTTATTTATCTCTTTATTTATTTATTTATCTATTTATTTATTTATTTATTTATTTATTTATATTTTATTTTATTTTATTTGTTTATTTATTTATTTATTTATTTATTTTTTATTTTATTTTATTTGTTTATTTATTTATTCATTTTTTTAAATATATATATATATATATATATATATATATATATATATATATATATATATATATATATATATATATATATATATATATATATATATATATACAATGAGTTAAGGCTTACGGATAAACAATCTTTGCGCAGAGGCGGTATCGTAATCAACGCAATTGTACAGAGTTTGTTAGTTGAAAACTTGTTGAATAGATTCCTCGCCACCACCGGTAACCCATACACACTGGGCTATTTCTAGCTTAGTTGTTCCACCATACCTGTGTCGTAAAAGGTCTTTTTGATTTCGTTATTGGAGGGATTCAGTATCTCTTACATGCAAGGCCAACACTGCTGCGAAGGAGGTTACCCTCGAGTACGACAAGGAGGTCCAAGTGATTTGAACTCATGTAAAGATCGAAGTATTGGATCCCTACAATGGATCAGGTTGAATTACAATTCTATACAACAACAATTCGAATTTTCGAGATGTGAATTAGTGGGCTTTCTGAAGTTGTAACATGCGTTTCTCGTTACACGTGCTCTGTATTGCTGAGAGTCTATTTGGTCCTAGTTTGGTATGTCAGTGCGTTCTAAACAACGCTACCTTGTCAGCGGGTGTATGATTTTCTCGGCTGTCATGCCCCATAAAATGTATGTTGAAATAAACGATTTGCAAAGGCGGAGTACCCAGTTGACGGATAGTTTTAAGAGATCTACGGTTCTGAATATTAACGGAAGATAAAATTATTTAATATCTTCGGGGAAAGGTGATGGAATTAATAAGAGAATATGTTGAGAAACAGAAGTATTTTCATGGCTAAGTTGGGTTCTTCTGGGGCTACCCTTGCAATTCGTCATTTACTTGTTGCTAGCAGCTCTTCGGTTGATAATAAAACAAAAATACTTGAAAAAAAAAGAAAAAACAGACGCCAACATTTTAAAAAGTAAGCAATAATCTCTTTCGATAGATAACATTATTAAATAATTTTCTTTCTTGTATATTTTGATGGCGAGTGCAGTTAAAACAATAACCCATCAAACTCCTCCGACTTTTTAATAAATTTGCTATCATTGTTCCATTCGGACACACATTTTCATAATTCGCTTGAATTACCTAGCAATCTACTTCTATTAGTGAACCAAAAGTCAGCTCTTATCAAGTATATGTCCATAATTTGAACGAATCTATTTTCTGTCCTTGAAATCGAAGATTACTTAAACTGATACTTCAAGATTTCTGATAAAGAAGACTCTTTATAGCGCCGCCTGTCATTAATCGGACGATAAGCGCCAGGGTATTCGTAATAACAAATGTATCTCTTACTTGCAGTCTGTAGCTCCATATTTATTGATACTTTTGCAACATGGCATGTCTAAATCAAGTGGCACAAACAGCTTGCTATCTACTCTCAAGGATATTATTTCACTTCATAAAGAACTTTTCAAAGGTTGTTGCACTTTCCGTTCTCACTCAACGCACCAGAGTTTCGAAAAATAATCATAAGATCCCATTAAAAAGATTGGTTTATTGTTCCATAAATTTCCATTATTAATACCAATTTGTTTTCTCTAATGAAGTCCGTCGCCACCACATCGACTGAATAAGCTAATTTTAAAAGGGGATTTCGACTGACACTGATTGAATTCGCATACAGATATTGTTATTCATAGGGCTGTCGTTATGGAGTGTATACATCGTTTCGCTTGAGATACTTTTTATAGTTTTCAGTACAACGGCATCATTGCAAAACCATACTTTGTTCTTGTGGGCTAAGTAGATTTTGATTTGCTTGCAGTCTGCATCTAATTGTCTTAAGTATTTGTATGTGCATTCAAACGGAGCAGCGATATAGAGCGTTAATGAGGCCAATTAGCAGATTATATCTAATTGCACATGGAATGAAAGGAGAAAAACTGCGAATGCAAGTGTTCAAATGTACCTCAGCGCATGCTGTCTAGGAAATAGTAGCTAACAGTTGCATGGAACTGAAAACAATATGGTTACAGCAGGTTTTTTTTTAATTAAAATTTTTGTTTGCCAATTTATCGCACAACAACACATTTTGTACTTAGAAAGCGTCTGTTAGTTTACTGGAGGAGAAATTTGGTTCGTAGTTGCTCACACCCAAAACTTTGGAAACGTCATCACAGCAGAGTTCCTCTGCTACCTTCTAACACAATTATTGGTTGCCCATTAATACATTTAGAGTACAAAAACTTTTCGTTCCTTATTTTTTCTTTTTTTTTTTTAACTAACGCGCGCACAAAAGGGGATTTCGGAGTAGCCTTGAATGGTAGAGCACAGTGCAAAAAATTAACTGAAACTTATTAACTTATCGGTTTTTTTTTTTTTTTTTTAATAATAATTAAAACAACAAATTCTACCCTAAAGCTACAGAGTAAAACTAAGTCGTTAATTCACTGGAGTCAAAAAGGGACTAACTTAGTTTATTTTATTGTAACATTTATAGAATGTGAAGTATATAAAGAATTATAGCAGACAGTATATAGCTAAATGGCACATTTCATTTGGTCTACATATTTCAAATCATACAATATTATCAGACAAAAAAAAAAACAAATATGAATTGATTTAATTTATGGATAAGAAAAAAAAATCTTTATTATTATTATGAATGCATTTTTATGAATGAATTATTGTAAATGAAAATACGTTTAGCGCTATTTTAAACTTTTGAAATTTTTCGTTAAATAGAGGTTTAGTGAATATATCTGCAATTTGTTCTTCGGAAGAAATATATCCAGTATAAACCATTTATCTTCATAGATTTCTCTTAAGAAGAGGTTACGTACGTCAATGTGTTTTGTGCGTTTGTAAAATTGCGAATTTTTTTATCAGTTATATGGCACTTTCGTTATCTATGTATAAAGCAGATGTGACATTTTGAATGAATCTTAACTCTTGCAAAAGTTTCTGTAACCAGGTAAAGTCTGGCTGCTGAAGGGGAGGTTCTCAAATAGAGACCTAAAATTGAAGTATTTTTCTTGAATTCTTTTCTCAAAGGCGGGTGCAAATACCGATGTTAAATTTTCTACATTTGTACACATATTTATTAAGTAATTCATCATCATCATCGGTACTACAACCGGGAACCGGTCTTGGCCTTATTTAGCAAGTCCTGAGGCTTGTTAAATTGTCCATAATGATTTGTTTTTTCCGGGCAAGGTCATTAGTCTTGCGTCGTTATTAAGTAATTAGGCATTGATAGTGAAGAATATGAAAAGTTGTAAATTTAATACGAGGGCAGGTCAATAAGTCTTTAGAAAATGAGTACGAGTATGAGTAATTAGGTGTCATCATCATCATCATCATCATCGGCACTACAACCGGGATCCGGTCTTTGCCTTATTTAACAAATCTCTCCACCGGTCCCGATTTCGAGCCGATGTCATCCAGTTTGGCACTCCCAGGCTCTGGGCGTACTGGTCTACGCCATCCCTCCATCGCAGACAAGGTCTTCCGCGCTGTCTCCTTCCATACATCCTGCCACAAAGGTCTTTCCGGGTATGCTCCTCTTCGCTCATTCGAGCTAGGTGTCCCGCCCAGCGGAGTCTACCGAACTTGATTTTTCTTAGAACATTAGCTTTAAGGTAATTGCGTACAACTCATGGCTGTAGCGTCTCCGGAATCGTCCTCCCTCACATATGGGGCCCACAATTCTCCTTAATATTCAAATAACCAATTCACCTGTCATTGGAGCAACAGAAACTCACCACTTCGGATATATTACCACCTAAAGGTATGCATCAGAGATCGGACCATAGGTTGCCGTTTTTGCTAAGTTGTTGGCACTAACATTCCAATGCACTCGACATGGCATGATCAACCAAGCAACGGCAACTGGCAATAGCCCCGGTTCATAGAACAGTTTTAACTGTAATTACTGTTCTGTGGTACGGGCTTTGGATCGGCTGACTCTTGTCATATATAAATACAGCTTTAATATTTGTTTGATGTATAGAGCCGTGCTGTATGTGTCGTATGTTGTCAAGTTCAATGTTGTAAGTGTTTTTCCTCCAATATCTTTACTTTGTAGGGAGCCAGTATTCGCAATTTTGGGCTAATGGTTCTTTCCTAAGAGTTGTAGATCTGCGCCAAATGCTGCAGATCTGACTAATTTGAATTGGGTCTGTGGTGAAATTGCAGGGGAGTAGTATCGTGTATACTATCCGGACTGTCGCATTCTCGAGCGCCACTGGTTAAGGGCAACAGATAGGCTTAAACAATAGGTACTCACAGAAATGGAGGCGTCAGTATTGTAGGTAGGTAGCCTTCTCAGTCGTCGTCTTCACTTGGCACCCCATATACGACTTCAGGTGCTGGGCTTCCAAGGTGTTGGTCCGTGGTAATTGGGTCAGAAGAGCCCTCTTCTCAAGCACAAAAACCCGTTCGAAATGTGTTCCAGTTTCTCCTTTGTTGAATCGGCAGCACCATTTGCAACAGAATCTCATAAACACTGAGTTGCATATCCACTGAGTTCGTCCATTAGGTAACACAACGTTAAAGGTCTTCTTCCCCAAATCCAGCAATGTTTTCCCTGAATTCTCTCAATTTAAATACTGCTTCTAGTTGAATGAGCTGTTGTTAAGTTCAAAATCAGATCCAACAAAAAAAAAAACAATTCGTAAAACAAGTCCACACTTTATTAAGTCCACCTTCAATTACAACCGAAGAAAAATTATCTACGGTAACAAAAAACGGTTAACAAAGTTCGGTTTTTTCGGCTTTTTTTCTGCCCTTTCATCCACAAAAAACACTTTATAGGAATCTTTTCGATTCTTCCTCTAAGTCCGATGCTTTTTCTCTCCTGGCAACGGAGCGTCAACCAAAAAAAACCCGTACATCAAAAACATTGACCCCTTGTCTCTCTCGCTCCCCATTCACGTCCACTTCGAAAACCGAATTCGAACTCGAAGAACTGCACGATCTACACCCGAATCGGGGCGTGTTCAAAAACTCACTTCTGGATCGTGCAATTCCTCCACCACCTTACCATCATACTACCTTAAAACAAATTATGTTAGTAATTAAATACAAAATGATTAATTGATGGAGTGGTGGACGCACGTAACACTCTAACGGAGGAGAAAAAGAGGAAAACCATTCGAGACTGCCTATAAAAAGGCGCATTAAAATACAGTTTTTGTTGGAGTTTATATTCAATCAGACCAGCAGCAGAGTCAGTCTTTTAATTTTCAGTTTTTTATTTTGTGAACCCCCAGAGTTAAAGTTAAATGTAAATTATTAAAAATACACTGTGGAAATACATTTTAAAAGAGTCCAAAATTATTCATTTGTGGTTTTTGAAATTCTGTCGCTGATATTCGCGAAGGTGGGATTACGACAACCAACAACTGTGGTCCACCATCAGTATCTCCAGTCGCTGCAGAAAAATCGAGCTAGATAAACTACTTGTCGCAGACGCAAAATTTGGATTTGCTCCTTCCAAGGAAAGGGCTAAGGATGTCTCATCAAACCAACTAGTGGAGTTGGTTTTGCTTTTGGCTGTCTTACCAAACCAACTAGTGGAGTTGGTCTTGCTGTTCCCACTGGGGCGAACATAATTGGCTGTTAGGCTGTCTCATCAAACTAACTAGTGAAGTTGGTCTTGCTGTTCCCAGTGGGGCGAACATAATTGGAACATATTCCCAGTTGGCGTCCTAGATCCAACTAATGGAGTTGGATTCAATGGTCTCAGCTGGCGAAACAACCTTCCTCTCGAACGCGGCTAAGAGTTCAGAGTGCCTTTTATTGAGCACCCAGGCCTCGGATCCATACATGACACGGAGATAAGTAATGATGGTACCTTCTGATATAAAGAATTCCGGAAGTAAACTAGTCTCCCATTCGGATCTCCGGGGGACATAAATAACCGACATTTAAGAGGTTCGTCATCGCATAACCGGGCTCGCTCTCGAGGCTCTGCTCACGCTCGACTAGTGACGGCATTTTGTAACATCACTGGCATCGTTTTCACCAATACGAATGTAAACGCCGTTCACCAATATTTGCAAACAACGAAACCTGATATCCTTGCCCTAGCTGTGACCCAGGTCGATTGTTCAACTAATTCGACATATCTTCGTTGCTCGGGATACGACTTACGTTTGAGATTCCGTTTTAAGGGTGCAGTCTGCGTCTTCGCGCGATCCAATCTGGCTTGCTAGAGGATGGAGGCGTTGGAACCCAATAACATGAACATCATATGGTTGAGGGTCGTGCTGACGAATTCCGTTAAATTTCTTTGTTGTCTTTACCGCTCCCCGATTGACGATCGAGGGGCGACATTTTTCGAAAATATTTCACATACCTTGGACTGGATACAGATCAACCACCCAGCTTCTGAAATTGTCGTTCTTGGCAATTTTAGTGTACACAATTCCGGCTGGTTGATACATTCTAACAGAATCAACGAGGCTGGGAAGCTGGCGGAGATGTTTGCTGTTAGCCACAACTTCACTCAATTCGTGGAGGAACCAACGCGAGTGCCGGATGCCCGAGGCGATTATGCGCACACCCTGGATCTGTTTTTGACATCCGAACTGACTATTTATACAGTAGAGGTTTCTGCGCCACTGGGAAATTTAGTTCACTGCTTGGTATCTGTTGCACAACCACTTGCATTTCAAGCGAAAAACTGGCCTAAGCAGCTTCGCCATGTATGGAAGTTTGGGGCTGCTAACTGGGACGATTTGCAAGATTTTTTCGCATCCTTTCTATGGTCGGAAGTGTGCTTCGGAGACTCCGAACAGAAATTATTCTTCTCGGGATGGAGATCTACATTCCACATTCCATCAAACAAAGTGCATCTGATAAACTTTGGTTTGATAAAAAATGCGAGCAGGTTACAGCGGCAAAAAATAGAATTTTTAAATAATGGCGCTCCAATTCCACCGATGTTACTATTTACTATTTTACTACTATTTATTGGCCTGGAGGAACCCTGAAGATCACGACCTCACCGACTTGACTCCGCCATCGTTCCCTGTCTTGTGCACTCTCCTTCCACGTTTGATCATCTGATCCGATCTCCTCAAGGTCAAACCTAACATTGTCCTCGCATCGCCTTTAAGCAATGGCGCTCCAATCCCACTGATGTTAACAGAACGAATTTTGTTAGAATCAGAAACGCGTGCAACCAGGCGATTGATACCGCGAAGAAAGTTCACAACGACAGAGTGACCAATAAACTCCTTCGGTGCCCAACTGGATCGCGTCCCTTCTGGTCAATGGCAAGAGCTGTCAGCAGTAACTTCACTTTCTCCTCTTTTCCTCCGTTAGTAACACGCAGCGGGACGTTTGTCACAAATTCAAAGAATAAAGCTGGTGTGTTCGCGAATTCATTTTTCGCGAATTCAAACTACGATCCCGGTCTTTTGGAGCCACCTGTGATCGCGCCGGCTTGGTCTTCCATGCGAGATTTCGCCCGCGCACTATTCAACGCATTCTACGTGAACTGGACTGGAAGAAGGCAACCGGCCCGGACGGAGTACCGGCAATAGTCCGTAAGAACTGTGCTCCAGAACTATCGCCGGTTCTTGGCAGACTCTTCCGCTTATCTTATGCACGGAAGACCTACCTGCTGGAAAATCGCTCGAGTTCAGCCAATGCCAAAGACGGGAAAAAAGTGTCTCCCACAAAATTGCCGTCCGATAGCATTACAGTCTATGTTATCTAAGGTGATGGAAAAAGTCATCAATACTGACTTAATTCTGAATGATCGTGAATACGGATTCCGTGGCAGTCAGTCCACAGGAGACCTTTTGACACTTATAACCGATATATGGGCACCTGCGATTGAGGGGCATCCTGGGTCAAGGGCGGCCGCATTGGATATCTCCAAGGCTTTTGACCTCGTCTGGCACGAGGCGTTGCTGAGCAAACTTCGATCATATGGACTTTCCCAGCAGCTTTGCGACTGGACGAAGAGCTTCCTCGAAAATCGATCGCTCTGGGTTGTTGCGGACGGCGAGTTTTCGGATCTATATCCTATTAATTCGGGGGTGCTCCAAGGTTCTTTTTTGGCTCCAACCTTACTTTTGTTTCACATAAATAATTTGTTGGAGACAACGGATAACAATGTGTTGATAGTACACTTGTTTCCTCTTTTTCGAGTGTTCGACAGATTAGTGCATCGACGTCGCACCAGCTGTGATGTAGCCAGATTGTCTCTCCCAATCGGGATGTGGATAAAGTCCTGCAATGGGGAAGGGCCAAACTCGTCGATTTCTATGCAGCGAAGACACAATATACAACATTCACAAAGAAAAGTGGATCATCGGTTCCACAGCTGATGATGAATGGCCAGGGCCTCGAATCTGGGGAAGGCTTGAAATTGCTCGGCGTCACGGTCTATGGGAATGTATCGTGGCATAAACACGTCTCGAGCATCGCCAGGTCAGCCTCAGTAAAACTGAGATATCTTTTTAGAGCCAAGAAATATTTTACTCCGGCCCAACTTCTTCTCCTTGTAGGGTTATATTTGTATAGATTGTTCTTCTTACCTCGGTTCCGGGTCTTTTGGCCTTGTGCCCAAGATGAAAATAGGAGATTTAATTAGTTTTTATTTTATTTATTTTAATCATTGTGGCCGTTCTGGCCTCCGGATCCAAACTGATCTCGAATCCAAAATGCACTCGCCTTTTATACTCTGTGGCAACAGAGATTTGTTAAAAATATTACTTAAAAATTCCAAGAAGCCCAAACAAAATTGTGTGTGCTTCAATTGGAATAGGATTCCCGGATCGGGATGTATGGTACTTGGAAATTGAATCAATGCGCAACAAATTAACTTGTGGTTTAAATCTATCGCGCATATGATTCAATTGGAATTATGAGTAAGGGTAAGGTATTCGGGAATTGAATCAATGTGCGGCAAACTAACTTTTGGTTTAAACTGTCGCTCATATGATTCACGTGGATTGGGATTATAGGTACGTGGGAGAGAGTAGTGATTTAGGATCACTACATTCCTCCCCCCTTTAGAAAAGAAAATCAATCTGGAAGAGGTTAATTTTCTAGAATGAGTGAGAAGCAAGGGGCGGTGGCATTTTGAATTCGTGATAGTTTACATGTTTGTTCCAGTTTAACATTAATTGTATTGATTCCTGATGTAGTTTAACATTATTAATGATAGTTTGTTCTCTTAAAATTATTCATTAAGAATTTCAATTATTATTTATTTTTGTAATTACTTAAAGTTTTCATTATAAAGATACGTTATGTTTCTTATATATACTTAAGGATATAGTACATTAATATTTATTACTATATTTTTTTTTGTAAGTAATACTAGATTTATTTGGTAATTAACATAAGGGTATCTTTCTTATCCATTTATTTTTGGATGTAGTTTTAATTAATTTGGTTAATCTTCTTTACAGATTTTATTAAAAATGAAAGTAAATTTTAAAGTAAATAAGTTTCAAATTAAGATACAAAGGATCAAAGTAAATGTTCTCATTTTAATTCGATTTTTTATTAATAATGAAGAGTTATTTTTCTAATATATACTTAAGTCATTAATATTAACTTTTTTTTTGTTGTTGTTGTTAATCATTTAATGCTAGATTAATAAAAGTGTATTTATATTTAAAAACGTCTTACACTAGTAATACATGTTGCCTATGCGTAAATATACGTATATCTTGTAATAATGTTTAGCATTCTTTATAGCTTCATTCGCTTTCTTTTTTTGTTTGTTTCTAACTTTTAATGTTTTAGGGTTTGGAAATCGTTAAATCTTAATACTTTTTTTTTTTTTTTTTTTTTTTTTTTTAAATAGTTATTTACAATTTAGTATTTATAAATTGTCTTCCTCATTGGGGGTCAATATTTGTTTTGTTTTATTTGTATGTGATTTCTTTTTTGTATTTCAGTCCATATGACATTTATTATTACCACTTTTTTGTCATCTTTGTCAATATTGTGTATCCATTGGTATTTTTAAGTGATAAAGTATTGAACTACAATACACCCTGGGGATAGTATATGTCTATGGTTGATAGTGGAAAGGAAGGTGAAACTGGGGTGAAGATCAGAACTAATCAACCTTGGAATACAGTTTCAATCTTTTATTGCTTATTTTTATTGATTTTTTACCAATTTTGATGGTTGTATTATTTGGCTCGGTTGTTCCTGTAATGAGGAAAGGGCCCTTCCAAATGGGTGTTTGTTTGCCCTTGCCGTTTTTATACCTTACTAGCACCCTGGTTCCCACTTGAAACGATTGCGGTTTCGTTTCACTTCCGCAGCATGCGGTTGCCTTCGAAGAACGGCATTCCTCGCATTGCTTTTTATATTTCCGACTGTCGGAGAGCATGGACGGCCACCAGTATCTTTGTCGTATTTTATTATACGACTTGGTGATGCTCAGATGTTCACCGGAAGGGGAATTGTGATAAACCCTGAGTATCGTCGCGATCTCATCGAGGTTTATTATTTTTTCGGGTGTTGTGGGCTTTTGGAAAAAGTTTGTATTTTGAGAGGAGCTGGGGCACGAAGTTTTTGGATTAGCTGACGAAGTGTCAGTTATTTGATTAGTACTTTTGATGTTACCACTTAGCTCCTTGGGGTTCCTCTTTTTATGGTTAAGATTTAACCTGAAGATTTTGTGCTTACCTTGGGCTTGCTCCTGTTTCCCTTTAGCGTATTTATTTTCAGGTGCCTTTTTCTCGACCTGTGAGAACTTTATTGGCACACTAAATACTTTGGGGTTTATTTCCGTGCGAGGAAAAGTGACGCGTTGTTTGGGGCCTTCCACATTGCAATATTTTGACAAAAAGTCATTTCCAAGCAGACCGTCTTCTGATAGACCGGGCATACTGCTCACTACTTGGAACTTGCATGGGAGTTTAGACCTACCTTTTAATTGGAAGTTGACCTTGCAGCTTCCTAAGGTCCTAATGCTTCCGAACGGTGTCTCTAAAGTGCAAGCCTCTTGCTGATTTATTTTGGCGTCTGATTTTCCAAGGCAGTTTTTGTTAATCAGGCTTACTTCCGCACCGGTGTCCACTACTAGCGTTGTGGTTTTGTTAACACCTACATCTATCGGTAGTTGGACGGTGGGAATGCTGGTTAATGGCGAGAGTGGTGTCCTTACATGGTAGGTCCTTTTTGCCACCGAGGGTTTTGACCTTTTTCGTTTTGGGCTCGAAGTGTGGGAATTCTTTGCAGGTTGGCATTGAACTCGCGACTCCCATTTCAGCTTTTGCTGACAGGATCCTAGATTGTGGTCGTTTTGGCCACAGAAGTCGCAAGTCTGCCTTATGTGCAGAACTCTTTTTACCTTCCTTAATCGCCGGCAATCACGGATATCGTGATTTAATTGCTGGCAGTGTGTGCAAAAGGGTGTGTTTTTCCTTTTGACACAATCCTCATAGACATGCCCCCTTTTGTTGCAGTAACTGCAGGTTATTCTGCTGAGGGAGGCATCGTGTGTCAATGATATGTTGGGAGGGTCTGATTCTATAACCCCTTCGGTTCCCCTGTATGGTTGGTCAGATGGCGGTATTTGCGCCTCTAGTTGTGGAGTTCCCTGTGTAGTGGGTTGGATGTGTGGCAACCCTTCTATATTCGGTATATTGGGCATTATTTTAGTTAGAGTTTGTCCCAGCTGGGTACCTAAAGTCGGTTTATAGGCGTCTGAAGGTGCTGTTGGTGTATAAGACGAAGGAGAGTTAAATGAAACCTGCGAGGAGACTAATGGCAGCTGAGGTTGTTGGATTTGTTCCAATTCCAATGTTTTTTCCATTAAGGAATCTATTGGTACATCGCCCATCAGTAATAAAAATTGTCGATGGTACGGATTTATCAACCCCTTTTTGTAGATGCTTTTTGCAAAGTCATCTAATTGTGTCTTCACGGCCTCAGAGAATGTGGGGCCGTATTTTAGTTCTGCGGCTTTCTTACATTCCCTTAACGACTTCTTTAGTCGTAATTGGAATAGGATAATTGCTTCTGCCGGATTTTGCCGAGTAGCTAATAGCTTATTTACCAGGTCCTGATAGTTTTCTACTGGTAAATAAACCTTTCTTAGCAAATCCTCGGCTTCCTGAAAAGATGCGAACGGAGTGGACGCGAATAAAGCAGAAGCTTCACCCCGTAGCCTAGTAGGGAATATTTGTAAGAAAGCCCCGTGTTCTTCAGTACTGAGGCAGTTTAAAACCCTCTTGCAGCAATCCAAAAAGGTTTCCAATTCTGCACCTATATGCGGATTTGGTTCCCCGGAGAAGATGGGGATTAGCTGTGCTGACAGCTTCGCAACCTTTGTGTAATCAATGGCCATTGTTTCAAAGGTTGCGAGATCCGTTTGGTGCTGAAGAACTGGAATTTCCGATAAGGATGTGCTGGGGTCGCGAGTTTTGATCGGAGGGTTTGCTTCGATTATGGTTCCGCTGCGAAGTTTTTTCGGTGAAGGGGGTGCAAGGTCGCGGGAAATATTAGGGTTTGAGGTGGTTCCCTGTTCCATAGATCAAAAGAGAAAATAAAATAGTAGTAGCAATATAAACGGGAGAGAGGGGTACAGGTATATGGGTTTCAGATGTTTGCTATCCCAAGGGCGAGTGTTAAGATTATTATTTTTGTTTAGAAATTCTTCCCTAGGATAGATAGGTGCACAATATAGACAGACAGACAACTAGGGATATAAGTTTTACAAGGTTGGTTGGTAATTTTGGGATTATTTTAGAATAGCTTAATTATCAGATAAATATATGTTGTCATTAAGTGATTAATTATAAGGAACATGGTAAACTATACTTAATCAACGCAAATTATTCCTATGACTTTAGTAGATTAAAAAGAAAAATAAATGGTCACTTAGCTGTCCTTTGTTGTTGTAGTTGTTGAGAAAGCTGCTGTCCATTGGTCCTGCTACTGTTGGAGCTCCTGCTGTTTCCCTTGCTGTTCTAACCGCTAGTGGCGTGCTGGTAGATTACTGCCCGTTTTGTTGACGTTGTTATGGGGTGGTTGGTACTCTGCCTTCGTTGTTATTTCTTTTGTTGTTGAGGCTGTTACTGCCCGTGAGCCTTGATGTTGTTTTTTTTTTTTTTTTTTTTTTTTTTTTTTTTTTTTTTTTTTTTTTTTTACACTGGTATTTAGCCCCAGGTACGCTTTTAATTATTTTTTGTTTTTTATTATTTTTTTATAGCACTTCCTGGTGTTTAAGCCCCAGGCACGCTTTGAATTATATATTTTTTTTTTGGTTTTTGATTTTAATTACCAAGTCGTACCTCCGAAGCCAGACTCAGCTCCGGACGCAGGGCTGAAGGTGTCTTGTGCCCAGTACGCTTGGAATTGTGTTATTGTAGTGATCAAGGGTTTTCAAGCACTTAAAAGTCTTTAACTTTGGCTTCCTTGATCCTACCGGCTGCGCCAATTATGTAGGGTTATATTTGTATAGATTGTTCTTCTTACCTCGGTTCCGGGTCTTTTGGCCTTGTGCCCAAGATGAAAATAGGAGATTTAATTAGTTTTTATTTTATTTATTTTAATCATTGTGGCCGTTCTGGCCTCCGGATCCAAACTGATCTCGAATCCAAAATGCACTCGCCTTTTATACTCTGTGGCAACAGAGATTTGTTAAAAATATTACTTAAAAATTCCAAGAAGCCCAAACAAAATTGTGTGTGCTTCAATTGGAATAGGATTCCCGGATCGGGATGTATGGTACTTGGAAATTGAATCAATGCGCAACAAATTAACTTGTGGTTTAAATCTATCGCGCATATGATTCAATTGGAATTATGAGTAAGGGTAAGGTATTCGGGAATTGAATCAATGTGCGGCAAACTAACTTTTGGTTTAAACTGTCGCTCATATGATTCACGTGGATTGGGATTATAGGTACGTGGGAGAGAGTAGTGATTTAGGATCACTACATCCTGTCTAAATCCCAAATTAGACCCGCGCTCGAATATTGCTCTCATGTTTGGAGCTCGGCTCCTAAACATAACCTCGACCTACTTGAGAGCATACAGAGATGAGCAATCCGCCTGATCGCGGACCTGGCGCTGACGTCGGGACTACAACCGCTGTCATATCGAAGGCGCGTAGCCGATCTCTGTCTGTTTTACAGGTATTATCACGGGTCCTGTTCTTCGGAGATTCGTGGTATTGTTCCACGCATTTCGGGTTATATGCGTTCAATAAGACAATCCGACAGATCGCACCAGTTTGCGGTTCATCTCCCGACGGCGCGAACATCCTTGTATCAGAACTCGTTCCGTTACAGAGTGGGGAAGCTGTGGAACTCCCTTCCCACGAGTTAACACCTCCCACATAATGTATTAGATATACCTAGGCATTACTGTAGTTCAAACCCCAAACAAATCTCTGTACATAATAACCCTTGTATTTTAAACCCAAAATATCTTTATTATAAATCTCTACCAACCTATGTACAGTTACATTATGATACCAATATACATACAATCCAATTTAATCTTTTCCATATTGCAAACCAAATACTGCATAAATATTGTACAAATACCATACTCACCCGAACTCGCATTATCAAAACATAGTCAAAGGATACCGACGATAATAAAACCAATCGATGCCGCCAAGACATCTCTAATCGCAAGACAAACAATCAACGAATGCCCATGACGGACACATCAACAAATATACCGAACTACACACTCAACCTTATCGCAATTCGAGGCATAAATACCGCCACCGAAGAGGAACTGGGACGATTGATTTCCCAGCCGTGAGGGAGAGAACTCAGCGTCATTAATGAGTAATTTAAATAAAATAAGTTAAAAAAAACACCAAGTTGTTTTCCTTTAACTCACGCGACTGTTCCCGGAGCGTTACAACCTGCAACTGTTCAAAAAGAACTGCAATAGTTATTTGGTGGCATCTCGGGGCGCCCACTCGGCGCTATAGGTGCACCTCTCCCCAGAAAAGTGTAATAAAAACAAAAAAATAAAAACCCATTGTTAGACACCCTGCAAGTTTTCAATTCTTTGTAGGTTGCCTTCCATTTTGATCTGTGGCATTCAAAATCCGTGATATATAAAATAACCCTTCCAAAGGAAATTTTAAAATTATTTAAATACGTTTGTATATAACTTTTATTTCTTCCACGATATAACGTTTTGAATGACCATACTTTAAGGATTAAACCGCGAGTCTGGGCCCTTATCCTATGAAAAATACCGAGTAAAAAAAAAGAAAGTCTTCAATTCCTGAGAGTCAAAAGGGACTGACTTAGTTTATATCAATTTAACATATATAGAATGTAATATAATGTAAAGCATATAAAGAATGAGTAGCAGACAATATGTAGCCAAATAGCACATTTCAATTTTTTTACAATAAGGTGTAGTCTATGCTAGCTTGCCACTAATACAAAAAGTTATGTATTCTGCTGATTCTGAAAATAGATCGTTAGTCGCCCTATTGAACCATAGGCACTATTTTCGTGTGAGTGTGATTTCACGATCATAACACATTCCCTGGACTACGATCGTTCGGGGCAGGTGGAAAATCAACGATATTCCAGATTCATCTTGTATGAGGCACAGCATGTCAAATCAAAGGAATGCCTCTCGTGGTACTAAACCGATGCAACTGATTCTCTCATAATACATGGGTTTTGCGAAGTAGTCCTTGAAAGATACGAGGTGTACCGGTGTGAAGTGAGCGTCAAGATACAAATGTATCGATAGGGAACGTTTGTTTTGAACGAGCCCATATAAATTTTTTTATTTAGTTGCTATGACATCTGTCACATATTTAGTATGCATCAAGTCATTGTACAAACAACATCATTTCTTTAATCCTGTTAAAAATGTCGAATTTTGTACCATTAAATGATGATTTGCGGAAAGCATTAATTTTTTGTTTTCATTTGAAGAAAAGTGCTGCAGAGCCGCATCGAATGCTTGTCGAGGCTTATGGTGATCATGCTCTATCGGAAGCAACATGCAAAAGATGGTTTAAGCGGTTCAGAGATAATGACTTTGATGTGCGAAATGAAGAACGTGGAAGACCACCAAAAAAATTTGAAGACGCCGAATGGCAAGCAATATTGGATCAAGATGACAAAAAAAAAAAAACAAATGGCAACAACAAACAATTTCTGTCCGTTTAAACGCTATGGGAAAGATCCAAAAGTGTGGAAACTGGGTGCCGCATGAATTGAATGACAGGCAGATGGAAAAGCGAAACACCACATGTGAAACGTTGCTTCTACGACACGAAGGGAAGTCAGTATTGCATCCAATTGTGACTGGTGATGAAAAATGGATTTATTTTAAAATCCTAAAGGCAAAAAATCATGGGTACATCCAGGAGAAGCGTCAACATCCACTGCAAAGCCTGATCGGTTCAGAAAAAAGACAATGCTCTGTGTTTGGTGGGACCAGAAGGGGGTGGTGTATGATGAACTTCTAATACCCGGCGAAACTGTTGATGCGCAACGCTACTGACAACAAATGATCAATTTGAACCATGTATGGAAAATTTAACAAGCCTCAGGACTTGCTAAATAAGGCCAAGACCGGTTCCCGGTCTTAGTGCCGATGATGATGATGATGATTGGTCGAAAAACGACCAGAATGGGCCACAAGACACGGAAATGTAATTTTGTTGCATGATAATGCTCCGAGTCATAGAGCAAAACCTGTCAGACACAATAAAAACTCTCGGCTGGGAAGTGTTACCCCACCCGCCGTATTCACCAGACTTGGCTCCTTCCGACTACTGTTTGTTTTCATCGATGGGACACGCATTGGCTGAGCAGCATTTCAGTTCCTCCGAAGAAGTCGAAAATTGGGTTTCCGAGTGGTTTGCCCCAAAAGACGACCGGTTTTATTGGGGTGGTATCCACAAATTGCCAGAAAGGTGGTCGAAATGTGTAGAAAACAATGGCCAATACTTCGAATAAAATGTTTTTTACTTTTTTTTTACTTTTACTTTACGCTCACTTCATACCGGTCACCTGATAGGTCTTTAGAGGAACTCATTGACTTCGCAACACGTCCTCGGATTCGTTTGGTCAAAATGTCATTCACCCTGTTTATGCTCAGTTCATTATATGAAACTTCGATGGGATAGTTTTTGTAGACGTATTCAGGAGTTCGATATAAGCCGAGACAAGCTTTTGAGATGGGCTCCTCGATAGTATAGTGGTTAGTATACTCGCCTGTCACGCGGGAGACCGGGATTCAATTCCCCATCGTGAAACCTCTGGCGCAAGACTAATGACCTTGCCCGGAAAAAACAAATCATTGTGGAACATTTAACAAGCCTCAGGACTTGCTAAATAAGGCCAAGACCGGTTCCCGGTTGTAGTGCCGATGATGATGATGATGATGAAGCTTTTGATATATTGGCTTTCTTGATTTTTCGTGATCATGTCTCGATTTATCATGTCCATCAGAAGTCACCTTTTTTAATGACTCCAACGAGGTAGTGTACCATAACACCGAGCTGACACAAATTAGTTCATGTACTATAACATACAACCATTTTCCAACATCCTCCATTTTCATGAACAACCGGAAAGTGTTACCCCACCCGAGACTACTAACTGACCATATCCCACGCCAACCTACTTCCTTAACCATCAATTCCGATATTCCCCAATTCACATTACATATTTAACTTATTATAATATTATCTAGCTTAAGGTAGATTAAGTTAAGTTAAAGTATTAGAGTAAATTATATTAAATAATAAAAATCCTGGTTTTGTGAACTTTTCCAAGAAGACTGTCAATATTAAAATCTATAATACTCAAATACTTATTGACGCATAGGATTATGTTTGAAAACTGTGTAATGTATACATGTAAACCATTGTATCACCATACTTATAAGTTAGGTGTAGTCATCATCATCATCATCGGCACTACAACCGGGATCTGGTGTTGGCCTTATTTATCAAGTCTCTCCACCGGTATCCGGTCGAGAGCCGGTTTTCAGGCATTACACAGCTTCCCATAGTTTGCATGAGAACACTGATGACATTGGACGACTCATGGAACTGGCAGCCTCAAAGAACTTGGTCATTGCGAGTATATCCGAAACTTGTTATATTGTGCATAATAATTTGTTTTTCCGGGCAAGGTTATTAGCCCTGCGCCAACCTTTCTCAGGGTGTCGCTGCATGCATTGGTTCACTACTTGGCGGTTCACAAAGTAGCTATCCAGGGGTGTCACGTGGAGACTGCATGTCAACTTGGATTGAACAGCGACAAGGGTTGTCCTGGCCTTCGCCGGGTTGAAATCAATCAGAGACTTTGCTCTGTATGTTCGCTTCCGCTCCCCCCAAGTTAGGTGTAGTACTTATTGTAAAAGTTGATTATTGGTCAAATAAGCACAGTGTGATATCGCCGAGCACCGTGCTTCCTCGCGATTGTGGGAAGAGTGGCAATTGATTTTTTTTTTTTTTGTTGAGAAAGAAAAAAAAAATTCTAGTTTTCTTTATAGTATATTTTTATTTCGTTTAACTTTTTGAACCGAACCACGTCCACTTCACTTGAAAAATCTTGATTCCTTTTTGCTCCTCTCCGTCCATTCCAGTCCCTTTTATCCCTTTTGTAAGAACTCGCAGGTGTTCCGCAAAATCGAAGCAAAAACCTGCTGGTAAGGGTTTTGCGTGTGAAAGGACATGTTTGATGTGCGCTTGTAGCAAGGAAACATGAGGAATGGGAAAAAGTGTGTGAAAGTGGTTTATGGATATGAATTGCGTTGTAGAAAAGGAAAAGTGCCAAATGTATGGGGGAGAGAAATGGTACGGCTTCATGAGCACTACAGCAGTATGTTTAAAAAAATCACCTTTTTTAAGAGTCGAGGAATAAAAAATAACCAATCATCCTTCGAATAATATAATAATAAACATTATGCAACGATTTTTAATTAAATGTATTCAACCGTTTAAAAACACAAAAGAAAAACCTTCGTTTTTCGCCGTCACGTCTGCATATGCCCCCTTAATGCTCTGGAATATTGTGCTGATGATTTTTCAGATTTGCTTATAGTGCTGCCTTCTTCACTACATTCGGTTGTTAGAAACGCCACTGGTTCAGTTTATGGTTCTGTATTATAGCAGTATTTAGGTGAATATTACTTATTCTATGTTTCGATAATCGAAATGGACTTTAAGAAACGTTGACTCTATTTCGTTAATAACATCTATACACAACGGGATGCGGCGGAAACTTATCACAAAACTGTCTCACTGAAGTTCACTATCAAAGAAAACAATTTATGAAATCTAATTTGGGAAGTGACATAATGAAGTCATAAATAACTGTTGCGCTTGTCTCATATTATAGGTAGGTAATTTTTCATCAATCTCGTTATTCTTCTTTTTAACAGAAGTCCAAAAATAAATACACTTACCGTCCCCAGGAGACAGTCGCTTAATTGTGTATTATGCCAAAACAGACATTTGTTATAACAAATAACAATATATTCCACTCAACCGTTTCCTGTTAATTGGCTTAATTGTCTAGCCAAATCTAGCTAAATGTCACGGCACACGAAGTTCTGTTCTCAAAAAAAGGAAGTCTGGTAAATTTGTTGTACATAAAGGTGAAATATTATAAATGCAATTATTTGAAGCACTGCCATCTGTTTGATTGATAGGTTGCTGCGTTTGTATTCATTTAAGAGGAAGTCGATATTTTGGGTGATTAAACTAAACAAGGTTAATAAAAATACTAGAAAGCAGCAGATACCTTCCGTTCAGATGTCTACTCATCACATACTCGATATTCAAATGTTTCCATGTAATTATTTCCCCTGGGGATTGCGTAATGAAGTACAAAAAATGTTTGATATCAAACCAGACATTTCACACATTTTCGGATTGTTATTCCAGCTGTTCCCTGCGGTAATAAGATGTTGCTCGTCGTACTCGTGCTTTCAAAAACAAGTCTTTCGATGATGCAATATTCGTTCCCATGCCTAATTTCGTTATTTCAACTTTTGTTGTACAAATGACACACGATTCATTGGCTGTTAAACAAAACTTTCATTGAGAAGTTTCGGGAAGTTGAAGGCATTTATTTATGTGTGCATTATTTAGGAAATAAATCAGACTTAGCCTTCATTAATAACATGTTTATTGTTTGGTACTGTCTTTCCACGAACATTCTGAGACAAACATTCTTCACTAATCACTAAATAAGGAAATGTCTAGTATTAAGACTGTTTTGAATGGCAATTCTTATAAGAAAACCGAGTAAAATATAGAATTTCAATTCAAGACGATCTTTTTCTAATTAAATTAAAAAATCAAAATATAACAAGAATTACTTCCTGACTTGGCAGCTTGCCATAAACTTGTTGTGGTAATTCCTTCCAATATTGGGACTCGAACGTGCTCAATCTCACTGACGTAGTCATCATTCATTTGTGTAGCAACTCTCTGTCTTATACGTCCAGTCAGCAATTCTGAATCTAAGTGTCCAAAACCTTCAAGTTCAAATTCCTTCCAATATTGGGACTCGAACGTGCCCAATCTCACTGACGCGATCATGACACATTTGTATAACAACTCTCTGTCATATACGTCCAGTTAGAAATTTAAATCTACGTTTCCAAAACCTTCAAGTCCCAGACTTAGCAAGTTGCCATAAACTTATTATGGTAATTCCTTCCAATATTGGGACTCGAACGTGCCCAATCTCACTGACGCGATCATGACACATTTTTGTAGCCACTCTCTGTCTTATCCCATCTCCACACAAGGAGGAGGAGTAGCAATCCTTGTTAGAAAAGGACTTCAACATAAGGTAATATATAGCGGTGAAATGCGAAGATTTTGGGTGCTTGAAGCGTGCATCATCCCCATACCCCCTCGACAAAGAAGGGGGTGTATGTGATATCTGCCTACGCACCAGAAGCACATCAACACAATCTATTTATAGTGGACCTAGAGCCTCTTTTCCGATGCTTACAACTTTACTCGGAAGGGACTATTACATTGAGGTGGCGATTTGAATGCTAAACACCCAGATTGGGGAAATAGCATGTCCAACATGAGAGGAAATCAAGTAGCTGGGCTAGATCAACATCACATTCAATATAAGGCTGACCTGTTAGCTACAGAATATCCTTCCTTCTCCAGAGGGAGATCGTTCCTAGATATTATGCTTATTGACTGACGACTTAAACATACATATAGTCGTACTAACAGACAAAATAGAAACTGCTTACGCACAATTGAGTATGATAGCGACCATTGTGCATTTTCTATCGTGATAAAAGCACCAACCGAAATTGTGGTACTCAGTGAATGTGTGATACCCCAATCCTATAACTATGGGGGATGGACGCGTTTCAAGAGAAATTCGCTTAAAAGATATTAACCTTCCTACCAGTAGAAACATATCCAACTACCAGTAGAAACACATCCAACGATGACATCGACAAACACATATTAGGTTGTACCACGTGAAATGTCCGATTTTATAGTAAAAATTTAAAAGCCAATATTATTTTTCCGTACATTTTTATTCAATCAAAATAGCATCCGCTGGCTTCTATGACATTCTTCCAACGCGATACAAGGTCAAATATTCCTTTTTCGTAGAAGTGATGACTTTTTGAGGCAATGAAATCTTCAAAGGCTTTTATGACCTTTGCTCGGTTCCGGAAGACTTTCTGTCGGCAAAATGAATCCAGATTGCGGAAAAGACGGTAGTCCGTTTGGGAAATATGGTGGTGGATGCTGAAGAATTTCAAATTCCTAACATGACCCAAAACTCTAAAGGCGCACTTGTGCAAACAAAGGATAGCGATTCGCCGCCGACCAACAGTCCATGCAATCATAAACATTTTAACGTAGATCTCACACTAGATTCGCCGCCGACCAACAGTCCATGCAATCATAAACATCTTAACGTAGATCTCACGCTATATGTTTATGATTTGGAAATGCAATTAGAAACCTATAGCAATCCCACGGTTCCTTTGTTACCCATCTGAAGCGCATAAGAACCTTGTTGTCTTAAGCCAGATGGGTAACACAAACAAATCCCATGAAAAGATCGGAAAATGAGTGGCGGTACCCTCGATCGTTCAAACAAAGGAACAAGATTCCGATAAAGAAGACGGAAAGGACAATGATCATTATGATGGGAAATTTTCTTTACAGATTGGATGGGAAATTTTCTTTTACAGATGAGGGGATGAAAAATTCGAAATGGGCATGAGAATTTTTCAGGATACTTCGAGAATCAGTCTAATAGACATAATTAGAGAGATACCCTACAGGGAGGTCGGTCGCGTGCGTGTAGAAATCAGAAAAGCGTATTGTGTGCGAAAGTGTAATCAAAAAGTAATGTAAAACGAAATCAGCCAGTCCTAGCAAATGTAAAAATCCGTGTCAAAAATATTATTATAAAAAAAAACATAAGGATACTTGCAATTTAAGACCGTTCAAAGTGTGGTGGAAATTTTGTTGTGTTTTTCTGAATATACGATGGCCCAAAAATTAATGTAAAACCTTTAATTACGGAAGACAATAAAGCGAGATTAAAACAACAACAAAATAAAGGATTTTGTGTTTCAGTTAGGACAGTGATCTTCGTGTTCTTGTTTAAATTTTCTCCTTTGTGAACAGTGTGCGGCGATTGATCTATGATTAGACTTCGATCTATGATAAGACTTAAATCGTGTTCAGCGGAACACTACAACCTCATCGACTTTCAGACATCTGACCATCAATAACAAATCCAAACATCTGATCCTGTTACTATCTTTGCTACTCACTTCAATCAGTCATTTACTAAAGGCTTGTTCCTGACCCGTCATACTTCAACTACCTACCTAAGTTTTCTCTCGGGCCCATTATCCACAATTCATTTGATCCGCCCTTAATTGAATCCAAACAACTGCAACTCAAAGACGAGTATTATCACTCTCTCAAGGCGTATTCCCCCACATTTGGAAAACCCCCTTCATCACCCCCACCCACAAGAATGGTCCCAAAAACGATGCGGCGAATTACCACCCTATCGACAAACTGTCCCACTTACCCAAGATACTCGAAAGCATTGTATACGAGTCTCTTAGTTTTCGTTGTAAATCTTTTATTTCACCAAGCAACATGGCAGCTCAACTACAACCAACCTCGTTGAGTTCACTTCCTTCACACTCTCAGCAGTAAGCACGGCAATGAGGTCGACATGGTCTCAACCGACCTCAGCAAAGCCTTCGACAAAATATCCCACAATCTAATCCTCTTCAAATTATCCGCCCCCGGCTTCGAACCTGGATTGATGAAATGGATTTCTTCCTATCTAAAGGATAGACTTTATTCCGTTCGGTTCAGACCCGTGATATCCAACCCCTTCTTTGCCGCCTCTGGGGTCCCGCAAGGTAGCCACCTGGGCCGTTGATACGGTCATTAAGAATTCCAGCTTGTCCCCATATGCTGATAACACCAAGATATACAAGATCATCGAGTCACCGGCCGATTCTGCACTGCTGCAATCAGACCTTGACAGCTTCTCGACTTCGTGTAACAAAAATTGCTTTGTAGTTAACAACGCCACATGGCAATTTATAACCTTTTCCCATAAGCGTATTCACTCATCCTCACGTTCCTATTCCCTTCATAACCAACCCCTGACCATTGTCCAATCTATTCGAGATCTTGGGATCCTTTGCGACAGTGAACTTAACTTCCTCTCTCACATTGATGAGACGTTCCGGAAAGCCAACTCTTCTCTCGAACTCGTGAAACGATTATGTAAGGAATTCTTCGACCCCAACGTAACTCGATCCCTTTACCTTACCTTCGTCCGTCCACTGCTTGAATATGCTAGCCAGGTATGGTCTCCTTATCACATGATCCATATCCGTAGAATCGCAACTATTCAACGTCGCTTCTTTCGGTTCGCTCTCCGAGGGCTAGGATCTTTCTTAATCCTTCTCCCGTACATTAACCGTGTCAAATTAATCAACCTCAGAACCCTTGCAGAGCGCAGGGTCCTGGCTGACATAGTCTTCATTCATCGGGTCCTCTCCGGCTCGGTCGATTGCACCTACCTCCTTAACTTAATTCCTCTGAACACAAACTCTCGAAATAAGCGCCTTTTTCCACATTCCCACCTACCGGGGCTCTTATGGTCTTAACGAACCCCTTTCCCGGATGCTGAGAAATATCAACTCCAGTTCCACCTTGTTCGACCTCGATCTCTCTACCCATACTCTCAAACACCGCCTCCTAAACCAATAATGTTAAGCGGCGCTTCTTCACTTTACTATAACTTGCCCCCACCATCCTCCCCTACTCCTGCCTTCACACATTGTCCTGTTTACCTTAGGTTAAACTTAGTTAAGATAGTTCTTAAGCTCTTTAGTTTGTAAGTTATATATATACTTTAGTCGTAGGCACTTATGTTGCTTGAATTAAGCCAATAAATGGGGTAGTATTGTGGGTACGTTTAGTCAGCGCGCCGGCATGAGCGCTGGATTTTCCAAATATCCAATATTACACAACTGCAGTTCTCTGAAACCTCCACGTTCACCAGAAATGTTCAAACAGAGACCGAGCCCCAAGCGAAGAGGGAAAATGAAACACTTGAATGTTATTTGGTTGAGCAAAGTTTTTTTATTGGTTATCATAGGTGATGAGTTGTTTTATTGGTAACAACGTTCTGAATTAACTTGTTTGAGGAACTTATACAATTGAAAATAGTTTAACTTGTTTGAGGAAATTATACAATTGGAAATAGTTAAATTCGACGATACGCCCGCGCTTCGAAATCTTGTCTTGTTCTGCGGTTGAAAACTGACTCCACGAGAACTGCTCGCTTCGGAACCGACCCATCAGTGTGGTGAGTTTCCACTAGCGAAGTAAAAGGAAAAAGACATTTCTCATTCGACCGCCAACCAATGAAAAATCAGTTGTGGCTTCGTAGAACAATTTCTATTGTGATCGCATAGATCTGTTGAATGTCCATCCCCTGGAAGGAAGGACAAACAAAAATGCGTTGGATGCTAAGAAGAGAATCCAATCAGGCAGCTGTTCAAACAAATGATCATGCAACAGAGGCTACAGGCATTGCTATCGTAAACAACAGGGGATATTGCCGGAGGCCGACAAAGATTTTTCTGTTGGTGTTATGTCAACAGTACATTCGCTTACGATGGCAACCGCTAGGATGGTGGTGCTTATTGATTCAGAAAACGAATCATAGGACATGACCATTGCTAGGTTGTTTAGATAAACAAATTATGTGTCGTGTCCGATTTGATGATCGTTTATCTGTTAGGCGGCCGATCATGGATAATTTGGCTTGCAGCTGTGCATGCTGGTGAAATTGCCAGGGCTTTATCTAGGGACCAACGGATGGTTAGGAAAAGTATACACGGGAACATTACTGTGTGCATAATAGACATGGTTACCGGCATGAGGAACCGATTAGATTCCCAAATGATTCGTGATGGTCATGGGTGCCGACAAGAGGAACCGATTAGATTCCTAAATGGTTCGGGATGGTCATGGGTGCCGGCGAGAGGAACCGGAATGCTTTGGGAAGGATGTGATGTTGCATAATGCCAAGGCAAGATGATGATGTTGCCGTGGGTTTATGTTTCAGGTGAAAGATCATTTGAAAGGTAGCTTAACGCTGCGCGATTGCAGGTAAGCGAGATGTCTTTAATGGGTGAGGAATGGGGCGTTGAATTAAGGGAAATGGGTGGTTCTTTGGATATGATTTAAGAACCCCCACAGTATTCCCACTAAACTTGGGGAGCGGATAAGACCAGTTGAGCAACAGAATAGGGGTTCTGGTGTAAACTGTATAATTAACAATGGATTTACGGATATTGAATTTTTACTTAGGTAAGCCAATTTGTGGCGCAAGGCTAATAACCTTGCCCGGAAAAACAAATTATTATGAACAATTTAACAAGTCTCGGATACCGGTGGAGAAACTTGCTAAATAAGGCCAAGACCGGATTCCGGTTGTAGTGCCCATTATGATGATGATGGTGAGCCAATTTGACTCATACAGAAAATTGAAGTTAAAAAAAAAGAAAAAGGCTCCAAAGAAAGATTTATTATTAAAGAATGAATTGAAAATATTTTTTACATATCAACTCAGTTTTAGAAATACATTTGTCGCAAACTATTTTATTACATTTTGCATAAAGGCATCTACATCTATTTCTATTAGATGCTTTTTAAACTTGACAATGCTTTCAAATTCTTAATGAGTCAAATTGTCTCAGTCTGTGAATTTAGTGTTCGTCATCATCATCGGCACTACAACCGGGAGGGGCTTGTTAAATTTTCCATAATGATTTTTTTAAATTTTTTTTTTGGCAAGGTCATTAGTCTTGCGCCAGAGGCTCCCCGACGGGGAATCGAACCCCGGTCTCCCGCGTGATAGGCGGGTATACTAACCACTATACTATCAAGAAGCCCGTCAATTTAGTGTTAAATAACTGAATATATTTCGTGAGAAGTGTTTGTCTCCTTTTCACATATTGTGGCATTTTGGTATTATTTGAACCATTTATGACTATAGTCGGTAATTTTGAGATTGACGACAGACAGACATCCTAAAGATGAGTTCGAATTTCTTGCTTTCCCCCAATAAGGCAGTACATTAATTTTATATCATTCTTTTGTAATATAGTCTACATGAATATAATTCACACTGCCCAACGACATGGTGTGGGAATTTAACTCAGCCACACGTTCTTTAGACTGGAAATTAAGTATCCTTTTACCATTTATTCCTTCTTCGACTGCTTTAGAAGGCAACCAACAATAAAGGTCTTATCTTCTTTGTCTTACGCACGCACTTCCCTGAAGTCATTCTTTTGCTTTTATCCTTTAATTATTCTCAATTTATCTCACGTCCACTACAATTCGCGAACGTGACACTTTTAATATACGAAAATAAAGACAGAAACCTCATAAACAGATGGAACAAATACGCTGGTAAACCAAAAGCAAAAATAATCCAATCTGCATGTATAATGCGAGAATCTATTGTATCCTGCCATCAATTCATTATGGATCGGAAAGTGAATGTGCTAACGAACAAAAATACTTCATTAAAATTTCACATGCGAATTTAAAACCTTTATGTTCTCGGCGCAACATAAATAAAAGTCTATAACGAAAAAAGTGCTCGCTTCGGAAGGGCCTAGGTTGAGAACAGATTGGAAAGTCTGGGCACAAGATCCTTGCCAGGAGTTTTAGGATGTATGCAGTTTCCCATATTTCGTATTCATATAGCATTGTGTTAAATTGTGTTTAACTCTAACTGAATTCAACAAAAAGGAGGTTTCGTTGGGGAGGTAGTGAACTATTCAAATCGTAGTATTGACAGAAGAAGTTTTAGAATTGTTAAATGTCAAGCCTGTGACTGATCATTGTCTACGGGGCTTCTAATTTGGTATAAATTCGTTTTATGCGACTAAAGTAGTTATTCGATTGCTTCGACGAATGTCGGGGACATTTTTGAAAAGAAGGTCACATTAAAACTTCCAATTGCCTTTTATCATAGACAGAGATATTTGAAAATACGAAACAATTGTTACAATGGTATTGCGTCGTATGTTCCCCAATGTCAGGCGGATAAACCTGCACACTTACAAGTGGGAGTCCATCACAACAAAGTGAAGCCAAATGAAAGGCAGCGGAGGCACAGCTACGCAAACAGTATGAATAGCACGTCAACGGTAATAATGAATAGTTACTTGTGACCATGAAGTATGAGACAGACACTTTCCAAATACCTATCTAATTACGGTAATTACGCAGCTTAAGGTATCGGAAATTTTATGGGTTGGCGGTGAACAATGCGAAATGTTAATGGACAACATCCTGGGTAAGATTACACGAGTACCTAATGTGGCTTTACAAATGGCTCGACTTTGATTAAGAAAACCCTCTGTCAAAAGGAACTTAACAATGAAAACGAATCACTCGAACTGATAACAGGTCGAAATTTCCCATACCGGTATTTCAAATAAAAAAGCGAAGTGTACTTCACAACAATAATCAAGTAGATATTTGTCAAGTGCTGTTGCGTATTAGTTAACATTTTACCAGAAATGTATTGTGTTGCAACGTAATATTAATAACTAACAACACAATTTACCTAGGCATGATCATATAGGGTGTTTCGTGGGCTTTTGGCGTTTCTAAAATGCAATAATTCAGTATGTCATGGTTACAATGAAGTGAACATTTTATACAAAATACAACATTTAATCAAATTTAATTATAATAATGGGTAGCCCCTTCTACAACACGGTTTCATTTTAACACGATAAACAAATTACGAAAACATTTGTACAACATATACTGTGAGCGTCAAAAGAAAGTGTACAGCTATGAACTGCATTTTTACAACCCTGTTAAACCAAGGGGGTTCGATCTTTTAGTAAAATACTTATGTTATTTTTTAAGGTAGTTTATTTTCAATGAATTGCCATATAAAACTTAACAGAAAATAATGAAGTAAAAATACAATAAAAAAATAAAAAAAAAATTTCAGTTTTAAAGCGTCAAAAAAGTTTACAACTTGCCACACTTACTGTGCAACTTTCCGCTTATCGGGAAAACAACCGTTAAATTTATTTTGTTTTCTTTACAACTCATAACTAATTGATTAAAAGTGTTATTGAGTTCATTTCCATCGAAAGTTGCTAGTTCGGTTGGGATTTTTTTCCACTCTTCAACTAGAATTGACCTTATTGACTCTCTGTCTGTAATGTTCCTCTTTCGGATCTGTTTATCCAGATACTCCCACAAATGCTCGATGGGGTTTAAGTCTGGGGATTGCGGAGGGTGATCCAGTTGCTTAGGTGTACTGTAAAGTAACCATTCCTTGACTATTTTCGATGTGTGCTTGGGGTCGTTGTCTTCTTAGAAGACCCATGAATCACTTAAACCCAGTTTCGCAACACTACTTGGCAAATTGTCTCTTAAAATATTCAGATAATCTTCTTTTCTCATTGTACTGTCTACAAAGACGAGGTTCCCAACTCCAGATGACGCCATACAACCCCAGACCATTACCGAACCGCCTCCGTGCTTAATTATTGAATTTAAATTTTTTTGTTCAAATTCAGTTTTTTTCGTTCTCCATATTTTTTGTGGTTTTATTGAGTATCAAAAAGAAAGTTCTTCATTCTGGGGAAATGTTCTCTTTAGTGACGAGAGCGAATTTGAGATTTTTGGTTCAATAAAACCATCGAAAATATGGAGAACGAAAAAAACTGACTTTGAACAAAAAAATTTAAACGGGGCCCGCCCACCACTTCCTGGACCATCTTCTTCTCCGGATCTCGACTACGTCGCTATTAAAATTAACAAGCGCCCTAAGTCTGTATTTATTATCTGTTCCTATATTCCTCCCTCTCGACCCGCCGCGTCATACGAACTCGCAATAGAGGCGGTAGATAACCTTACAGAGTTAAGCACCGCATTAGACGATATCGTCGTTCTTTGCGACTTTAACCTGCCCCACCTACTATGGACATCAACTGACGATCAAGCCTTCTACGTCTCTAACCCCACTAGTTCTAATGAATGTACTATTATTAACGGCCTCACCGACTCATGCCTCCATCAAATTAGCAATGTCCCAATTCATATGGGGAGACAGCTGGACCTCGTGTTCACAACCGACCCTCTCATGTCCTCAGTTGTCCCTAGCCCAAACGCCCTCTCTACCATTGACAATTATCACCCCCCACTGCTCTTATCCTTATATCTCGACCACGAAAGCCAGCCCCCCATACCTCCTGACTACTTTTCTTACAACTTCCATAAAGCTAATTTCCGCCTCCTAAATGAACATCTTAGCAAAACAGCGTTTCGCTTTGATCATTTGGGTGTAGAAGAAGCCACGGCCACTCTCTATAAGGAGATTTACTATGCCGTCGCCTTATATGTCCCCTATTCTCGCCGCAGGTCATCGGTTTCTTCGCCGCCATGGTACAACCGCAATCTCCGCAATCTTCGGAACAAAAGGAATAACTTATGGAAGATTTTCCTCAAAATGCGATCCATTGAAAACTACTCTAACTATATCGGGGCCTTTTATAAATTTTCCGAACTCTACAACTCCCTCTATTCCAAATACCTTATTAAAACACAATCCAATTTGATTAGCGATCCCAAATCCTTTTTCTACTTTATAAATTATAAACGTAAATCCGACGCCTATCCTAACTCCCTCTCTTATGGCACGACTACGTCAAACGACAACCTAACTATTGCCAACCTGTTCGCGTCGTTTTTCAATAAATCCTTCACAGACATCTCCTTCGAACCCAATCCGTCGTATTTCAATGACGTGCCCGAATTCTCCCCCGGTCTCTTCTCTCCTCAACTTATTCAGCGTCACGTAGTTGAGGAGTAACTAAACTTACTCAAAGACGAGTTCAGCCCCGGGCCTGATGGACTTCCATCTGTATTCTTAAAGCACTGTTCCACTCCTTTTTCTCTTCCGTTATCAAAGATTTTCAACCTATCTCTCTCTCAAGGGACCTTCTCTAGTATCTGGAAATCCTCCTATATCACCCCCATACATAAAAACGTACCTAAAAATTATATTAGCAACTACCGACCCATCGCCAAACTATCTCATATCCCCAAACTGTTCGAGGGGCTTCTTTACAATGCGTTATCTTTCAGTTGTAAACCCATCATCTCACCCAACCAGCATGGTTTCCTTTCGGGTAGATCGACCACAACCAATCTGATCGAGTTCTCATCCCACACTCTCCGTGCCTTAGAGAATGGCAACGAAGTCGATGTTATCACCACTGATTTCAGCAAGGCCTTTGACAAAATCTCCCATAATCTCATCCTTTTCAAGCTGTCCTCCCTAGGCTTCGAACCCCTATTGATCAAATGGTTATCTTCCATTCTGAAAGACCGATCTTACCGTGTCAAATTCAGAGCCTCCCTTTCCAATCCCTTTTTTCCCACCTCTGGGGTTCCGCAAGGAAGTCATCTAGGCCCCCTCCTTTTTATCCTAACCATCAATGATGTCGACTCTGTTATTAAACACTCATCCATATCCCTCTATGCGGACGACGGCAAACTCTACAAAACAATCATCTCTCCCCTCGACTCCTCACTCCTCCAACAGGACCTCGACAGCTTCTCAACCTGGTGCCGTAATAACTGCCTGGAACTCAATGTTGCCAAATGTCACTCCATTACATTCTCCCACAAACGTCCACCCCCACCTCCTCGCTCGCTGCTACTTCCTGCTTAACCAGCAGATTTCATACGTATCCTCAATACGTGACCTCGGAATCTTATTTGACAGGGAGCTCAGCTTTATCCCACATATTGATAATATCATTCTTAAGGCCAACTCCGCCCTAGGGTTTGTGAAACGCTGGTCTAAGGAATTCTCAAATCCTTACGTTTCCCGTTCCCTCTACATAGCCTTCGTTCGCCCCCTTCTTGAATACGCCAGTCAGGTCTGGTCTCCACACTGCTCGTCCCATATCCGCAGAATCGAGAGCGCGCAACGTCGATTTCTGCATTTCGCCCTCCGTGGACTGAACTGGGAGAATCCTCGGATTCTTCCGCCATACACAAGCCGGCTCCATTTGATCAACCTCAGTACACTTGAGGAGCGCAGAACTCTTGCCGATATCCTCTTCATCCACCGTCTCCTCTCCGGCACAATCAACTGACCTAGCTTGCTTTCCGCCATCGCACTCAACATCAACCCCCGTAACCTACGAAACCCTCGTCTCTTCTATCTACCCTCCCACCACACTTCCTACGGCTGTAATGAACCAATTTCACGAATGCTAAAGCGGGCAAACTCTCACCCTACCTCCTTCGATTTCTGCCTCACTTCTAATGCTCTCAAACGTCGTCTTCTCTCTTTCCCCTCGTGACCTTGCCCCACCCACCATCTCTCTCTTACTACCCGTACACATTCCTATCATCCGGCCCCATTATCCTACTACCCGGTCTTCGCCACCCCATCACGTGCACAGCCACGTACCCACCTTATCACCTTCCTACTTATTCTAAAGTAACTTTTGTAATCCCTAGTCCTACTGCCCAGTCCTCTTCACCTCCCTGTTTTTTTTCTCCTTTTTTTTCTCCTTTTTTTTCGTTTTTTAATTATTTTTAAATTACTACTTTAGTTTTTAAGTTAGTCTCTAAGGTATTATATCAATTTATGCTTGGATTAAGCCTAATAAATGAGGGTTCTGCCCTCACTAAACTAAACTAAACTTTAACAGGGTTGTAAAAATGCAGTTCAATGCTGTATACTTTCTTTTGACGCTCACAGTATGTAGTTCTACAGCACTGGATAACATGATTTTTCTGTAACATGTTTCAAACTGAATTACCTTCAAACAATGCTTTTAATGAAAATTTATTAATAAATTATCATTTACTCGTGTGTAACTCTATTCCGATGTTATAGCGAAGAGCCTCACCCACAGCTTACGTGCCATCCCCGACGAGATTTATCTCAGAGATATAGTATCGCATCTCCAAATATTCATGCACGATGTCCAACACGCTCTTTTTATATTTCAGAGTCTCAACTATCTCGATCAACTTCAATTTACTGTTGTAGGTCCGGGACGCCGTGCTTCCTCGTTAGAGGGAAGAGCGTGGACCTTTTATTTTTTATTCAATAATTGAAACGCAGGATTTAATTTAACTTTCCTGTCTGTATGTTTATTCTTTATTCTCGTCTGTTTATTCTCGTCTCCTTATTCTAGTCTCCATCTATTCTTACTCTAATCTCAACTCCTTCTTAACTTCTCTCTCAACTCAACTTATTTCTCAAACTTCTTTATTTCTAAACTCAACTAGACTCAAACTCAAACTGACTGTACAATAAAATGTTCCCTCTTCTTATAGAACTTTGAGATCTAATTTAGTGTAAATTATAATATGAACAAAATCAATTTTATCAAAGTATTATTTACTCTACTGTGACTTTTAAATTTTGAATAAACTTTGAACGAAAATCAAAGAGCCATGTTTCAAATGAAAAAAGGGGCATGTTATGAAATGTACTGGAACTGGCTTGATATACAATATTGTGGACGTTTATTTATGATATGTATTAAATGAGAATGTTAGATATGTAAGGAGAATGTTTTAAGGATGTGTTAGATAAATAATGTGATTCAGTATTAAACTTAATAGTTATAAGGACAGTAGTATTCTGGAATACTACATCCCACCCTTCTTCGTGAAAGAAAATTATCCTTGAAGAGAATAATTTTCTTGTAACTATAGATTAAGATTAATTAAGGACTTGGATTTTCGTTCAATTACAATTCGTTTTCAAAATAATAGCTTTTCAAAATTAATTTACTATCAAAGGTTTATACATTGTTACAGTAATTTCAAAAAGTTTTTAACACTATAAAATTTGTCTATTTACATTATATATATTACTTAACAATCTCTATTTACATATTTCTCCTTGGAACCTTTTCTTTTCTCATAAAAAAAATTTTTTTTTTATTAAAAAATATGTTTCATGTAACTTTCAAAATTTTCTTTTGCATTCGAATATATATATTTCAAATTTCAAATATATATAACTCGTTAACAATTTCAATATTTCCAATATATATATTAACTCTAAAAATTCTAATATATATTAACTTAAAAATGTTCTTTCTTTCTTCCCCCTCTTTAATTTTTTTATTCCAGAATACTACTTTACGGTGATTCATAATTATTATGTGAACTTTTTACATTTTTACGTCCATTACAGCCTCTTATAGTGTATGTTGCGGAAAGTCCCACCGCATCTAAAGGGATAAAATGCAATGCGATACTTTCGATTTACACCGCTCTGTTGTGAGATGCAATCGTAGCCGAGGCCTCACAAATGACATGCTCTGTTTTTGATCCTTTTTGTTCCATGAACTGGAAACTAATTATCTTAAGCGACTGGTCGGCAGTCTACGTTCAGGATAAGGGTGACTTTTCCGTCTTTAATATCTGATTTATTTTTGAAACATTAACTTTCAGTCTTGTTCCATATCTGATAAAGATAAAAAACAACGTTTAAGAGAGTAGTTATTTCTTTAGAAGTAAAGATACAAATATTGGGTCGTATTTTAAAAGGAGAGAAATCATATTGGATTCGCAAAAATCATAATTTAAACAAAGCGACAATCCGGACTATTAAGAAAAAGAATTAAGGACTAGAGTTGTTGCGAAAACGTCGATATGCGCAAAATATGCACCTCGTCCCAATGCGTCAATTATGGAGAAAATGGAAAAGGCAATCAACATTTCGATTGATGATAGCTGTCAAAAAAGGATTCCCAGCAACCAGATAACAACAAACTTCATGAATTTATTAGCAAATATTTGTGTCAAACTAAAAACCAATTATTCAAAACGTTTAACGTCATTAAGAGCGATACAGCGGCGAATTAATCTAATATCTGAACGAAAGGAATCCATTGCTTAAGTTGCAACTGATTCACCAAATCTTCTTATATTGAAATGAAATCACCTTGGATAAGTACCGCGAAGCCGTAGAAGATATTCCTCCGAAGGAAGTACTGTCATCGCAACTTCATCCAGCTCTGTTTGGATCGTTCAGCGACAACAACAGGGAAAACGTCCAACCATGGGTACGCAGCTCCTATTGTTTTCATTTATATTTTGTTTTGGAACAATTTATTATGCAACAAAGTGCAATAAATATCATTAAGCCGAAAACACTTAAATTTTATCAACGCCTTAAAGAATATGGAGAGTCCTCTATTAACCCAGTGTAGTGATCTTAAATCACTACTCTCACCCAATTCCCATTAAGCCTCAAGTAAAGTAGTTTTTCCCCAAAAGACGCGCCACAGCACGAACTTTATGTTCATACTGTGCGTTAAGCAATTCCCCGGAACGGCAACATCATGAAATGGGTATCTTCAAATGCATTTCATGGTTGTGCCTTCCGGGAAGATACCCAAACCAAAACCGCAATTATGTTCTCTACGTGAATCATATGCGCCACAAATTAAACCAAAAATCTATTTCAATTCCTATTAATCCTAACATCATGAAAAGCCTAACTCCAAATGCATTTCATGATCTTACCTTCCGGGAATTTGTTTGAACAAATTTGTTTGACTTCCCAGAATTCCACGCCCGGTGAAGCACACACAAATCTTCCCTGTATTTTTATAAACATTTTTGAGGCAAAACTCTGGAGCTCCAAAGTGTATATATAGTATATTTTGGAATCGAGTCGAAATCTAGAAGGCCGACTCCACGGTCAAATAATCAGTTAGTCTCAAGAGCCCCCCCCCCCCCCTTTTTTTTTATTGTTTGCATTTTTTTAAATTTGTTTTTTATGTATTTTATTTGTTTTTTTATTTATTTTATTTGTTTTTTTTATTTATTTTTTTACCGTTTTGTTTATTTTTTAATTTTTTATTTTTTTAAATTTTTTTTATTTTTTTTTTTATTTTTTTTATTTTTTTTTTATTTTATTATTACACTTCTCTCGGGAGAGGCGAACCTATAGCGGCGAGTGGGCGCCCCGAGATGCCATCAAATAACTGTTGCAGTTCTTTTTGAACAGTTGCAGGTTGTAATGCTGCGGGAACACTCGCGCGGGAAGAGAGTTCCACACCTTTCCCGCTCTGTAACGGAACGAGTTATGACGCAGGCATGTTCGTGCTGTCGGGAGATGAACCGCAAACTGGTGCGATCCGTTGGATTGTCTTGTGGAGCGCATATAAACCGAATTGCGTGGAAAAATACCACGAATCTCCGAAGAACAGTACCCGTGATAATATCTGTAAAACAAACAGAGGTCGGTTACGCTCCCTCGATGTGATAGCGCCTGTAGTCCCGACGTCAGCGCCGAGTCCCCGATCAGGCGGACTGCTCGTCCCTGTATGCTCTCAAGCAGGTCGAGGGTATGTTTAGGATCCGAGCTCCAAACATGAGAGCAATATTCGAGCGCGGTCTAATTTGGGATGTATACAGGAGAAGAAGTTGGGCCGGGGTAAAATATTTGTTGGCTCTAAAAATATAGCTCAGTTTTACTGACACTGACCTGGCGAGGCTCGACACGTGCTTATGCAACGATACATTCCCACAGACCGTGACGTCGAGCAATTTCAAGCTTTCCCCAGATCCGAGGGCCTGGCCATTCATCATCAACGGTGAAACCGATGATCCACTTTTCTTTGTGAATGATGTATATTGTATCTTCGCTGCATTGAAGTCGACGAGATTGGCCATTCCCCACTGCAGGACCTTATCCACATCCCGATTCAGAGAGACAATCTGGCTAGATCTCAGCTGGTGCCACGTAGATGTACTAATCGGCCGAACACTCGAAAAGGAGGAAGCAGGCGTACTATCATCCGCAAAACTGAACACTTTGTTATCCGTTGTCTCCAACAAATCATTTATGTCAAACAAAAATTAAGTTGGAGCCAAAATAAAGCCTTGGGGCACCCAGAATTAATAGGATATAGATCCGAACACTCACCATCCACAACAACCCGGATCGATCGATTTTCGAGGAAGCTCTTCGTCCAGTCGCAAAGCTGCTGGGAAAGCCCATATGAACGAAGTTTGCTCAGCAATGCCTCGTGCCAGACGCAGTCAAAAGCCTTGGAGATATCCAACGCGACCGCCCTTGACTCGTCATGCCCCTCAATCGCAGATGTCCATATATCGGTTATAAGTGTCAAAAGGTTTTCCGTGGACCGCCTGCCACGGAATCCGTATTGACGATAATTCAGAAGTCCGTTGCACTCCAAATACTTAATCAACTCGACATTGATGACCTTTTCCATCATCTTAGATAACATAGACAATAATGCTATCGGACGGTAATTTTGTGGGAGACACTTTTTTCCCGTCTTTGGGATTAGATGAAATCGATTTTCCAGCAGGTAGGAAAAATCCTCCGTGCATAAGATAAGTGGAAGAGTCTGCCAAGAACCGGCGATAGTTCTGGAACACACTTCTTACGGACTATTGCTGGTATTCCGTCCGGGCCGGTTGCCTTCTTACAGTCCAGTCTACGTAGAATTCGCTGAATAGTACGCGGGTGGAACGTCACATCCCACAAGACAGAGCCGGTGCGATCACAGGTGGCTCCAAACGACCGGGAGCGCTCTTAATAGTTTTTCAATCTAGAATCCCATCCCTATTGGAAATAGTTCCGTGGGAATAAACGGCTCGGAGTTGAAGTAATAATCCTAAAATTCGTTTTCGTTAGATCCTTCATTACACTCTTATTGCTGGAGATTTTCGAAGATAGCCAACATTTGGCGATGGTGCTTTTCTGGCTGCTTCTGTTTACCCAACATTTGGGTCGGCAGCCAATGAAGGTTTTACAATCATGAGTTACGGGATGACTGTTCAGACTGTTGACACATAGGGGTAGCGGCCACGTGTTGCGAGATAGATATTTGGGCATGATATTCGGGAGAGGTCTTTTCCTGGACGAAGTGTCTCGTGTATATTTCAGAATTTACTATTTATTATTACTATTTATTGGCCTGTAGGAACCCGAAAGTTCATGACTTCGCCGACTCGAATCCACCATCGTTCCCTGTCCTGTGCGCTCTCCTTCCACGCTTGACCATCAGAGCGATCTTCTCAAGGTCAAACCTAACATTGTCCTCCCATCTCCGTCGCGGCCATCCTGTAGGTCTTTTTCTCGTTGGTCTATTTTACTATTTATTGGCCTGTAGGAACCCGAGAGTTCATCACCTCACTGACTCGTCTATGTCTTCTTTTTAGTGAATCGGTGTTTCCTGGATGAATTTTTCCCTTATGGTGGTAGTGTCGGCTTATCACACTTACGCCTACTGGGTTTTTTGTATGTTTGATGTGTTTATAGTTTTCATTCATTTTTGTTCCTACGAGTCTTGGGGTTTCAAATAGTCCGCCATATCAGAGCCCCATTTTGATACGAAAACGTCGTACTGCTCCGATTTGAGGATTATAATACAGTCGGTATACCCCTGGCTGCAAACCATTCGTAACATCCTGGATATGGGGTGGCAGATATTTGTATATTACTCCTCGCTAGGCTGTCTGCCATTGGTGACCCTGCTAGGGGCCGTAACTTAAGGCCCCACACCACGATAAGGTTTCTACCACACGGAGGCCATTCTTCCAAAGGCTTTCATATTGAAATCTTGCAAATCCCATCCAGAAATGATTCTATGGCAGGCTTTTATGCACCATACTAACTGAAAAACTCGACTTTCTCACGATATAGAAGCAATGATAACACTGTTAACTAGTGTTTAAAGTATCACTCTCCCTAACACAAGAATCCATGCTGTGTTTGTTAGGGGGTTTTCTACTCGTAATTTTATTTTAGGTTGAACAATGATCCGTGACTTAGTTTTCTGATGAATAATTAAGTGACGTGATTTACTTGCTTTTTTTTACATTCAATTTTGTAATTTTCGATACGGAAATAAATGTATATATTAGATAACTAACGTACACCACAAGACAATCCACACGACGAATTTTAAAATAGTCTATAGATTCGCGAATATTCAATTAAAAAATACACACAAGAGCGTATATGGAGACACAAATTTACCCCCACCATTCCGTTTACCTATTCTATCTATTTATTGGCCTGTAGCAATCCGGAAATTCATGACCTCGTCGACTCTAATCCACCATAGTAGTAGGGTTTACTGCGTTCTGCCTCAATTTCTGGCTCAAAAGCTCTTTTCTGTGTGAAAGCTCTACGTCAAGGTTGAGATCAGTTTGTAGTGTGGTGAGTGTTGATAGTGGTATGTGGTTCATGGGTGGTGGGTTCTTATGTGAGGTGTAAATAGTAGTATTTAGTGTATTTCTTATGAGTATTGATATTAATTGTGATATTTTGTGGTTGCGATTAATGGTTGTGGGTTCTTATGTGGGATGGAAAATAGTAGTATTGGTATTAATTGGGTATAGTTTGTAGTGTTCTTATCGCTGTAGTTGTTGGATTTTGTGCTTTTGATGTTATTGGGGCTTTTTTTTTTGTAGGTGGTGTTGACTATTGAGCTTTTTGTAGGTGGTGGTGAGTATTGGGGTTTGTGATGATGTCGGTGCTTTTTGTTATGGGTTTATGTTTTTGCTAATGGATTTATGCTTAGATGGTGATATCGGTGCTTTTTGTGATTCATGGGTGGTGTGTCTTAACTGAGGTGGAAATAGTAGTATTTAGTATATTTCTTATGAGTATTAGTAGTAATTGGGTATAGTTTGTAGTGTTCTTATCGCTGTAGTTGTTTGTTTGGGCTAGTGATTAATCGTTATCAGCGTGGTGGATCCGTGGATTTTGTGCTTTTGATGCTCTTGGGTTTTTGCAGGTGGTGGTGATGAATGCTTTTATTGACTATTGGGCTTTTTTCTATGGGGTGGTGAGTATTGGGGCTTGTGGTGATATCGGTGCTTTTTTTGTTATGGGTTTATGTTTTTGCTAATGGATTTATGCTTAGGTGGTGATATCGGGCTGAATGGGTAGTGCTTTAGGCTTTTGTCTCAGTTGTAAGCTGTTAATTGTGGTAGAAATAAAAAAAACGTTGTCTTTGGTGTGCTTTTTAATCTTATTGTCATTAAGCTGAGTAATATAAACGGGGATTTTGTTGTTTGTGGATTTGTATGGGAAATGGGGTGTTTTTGCTGGAACTTAAACTGACTTCCCCTAAGACGCAGAGCTAAGCTAGTTGACTTCACCTAAGACGCAGACCTAAGCCAGTATTCAAACGAATAATAACAAGGCGGAGGCGGGGGCCGGGGGCTTTTTGCTCTATGATGTTGATGAATGGGTTGTGCTTAAGGCTTTTGTCTCGGTTGTAAGCTGTTAATTGCGGCGGAAATAAAAAACGTTGTCTTTGTTGTGCTTTTTAATCTTATTGTCATTAAGCTGAGTAATATATACGGGAATTTGGTTGTTTGTGGATTTGTATGAGAAATGGGTTGTTTTTGCTGAAACTTAAAACTGACTTCACCTAAGACGCAGAGCTAAGCTAATTGACTTCACCTAAGACGCAGACCTAAGTCATTGGTTTTTTATGAGTCACCGAATGATTATTCAAGTCCATATTGTACCGATCCCATAACCTTTAGCAAGTATTCATGATTTCTATAGCAAGTTGGGATATCATTACTCATTTTTGTGAATTTCATACGTATTGAGGGCCAATTATTCTTATCATAGTTTCCATAATGTATTGTTTCCGCTCCCTATAGGCTAATGTTGATTTCTATATATAGGCGTACATCTTCAGTGGGTTGGGGATTTGTACTTATTATCAGTATTTTTTCAATTTGGGGTGTGTGATGCATAGTTGTTTTGTCTTGTTGGGTATTTGTTATCAGGTGTATACATCTTCAGTGGGTTGTGCGATTAGCGTTCAAGGTTAATTGTGTGACATGAGCAGATGGTATTTTTGAATTGGGTGTGTGAATAGGTGATAGGTGATTCATGATTGTTTGGCAGTGAATATATTATTATTTAGTCATTGAGTTTGAGTAATATATATGGGAATTTTTTTGGGTGATTCTATGTTGAAATGGATGTATGTTTTAGTTGTTTCTTAATATATAGACATTTTTTGTGATTCTATCTGCTTTTGGGTTTTGTTTCGGTTGTCGAGGGCTTTTTCAGTAAATCTAAGCTGATTCTTAATATTTTGGGCTTTTTGCTCTATACTGAAATGGTACCACTTGATAGTAAATCTATGTTGAAATGGACTTTTTTGCTATATTGAATATGTGCTTTTTTTGGGGATTGTCTGGGGTGCTAAAGGCTTTTTTATGAATATATTCACTTGGCAGTAAATCTATGCTGAAATATATATAGAAATACGGGCTTTAAATTTGAAAAAAAAAGAAGAAAAAATCATCATCAAACCCAATATTCGACGTGGGATTAGCTAGGAAATAAAAAAATCAACATCATCAACTGGTGAGTTACCTTATTTATATATTAATTGTTATTCCTTTTTTTGACGCGGTGCTAGTATTTATTTTTGTGTATTGTATCGTGAGTCTAGCAATAATAATAATAATAATCCCGATGTTTTTGCTATTGCTGCATAATGTATGGAAATGGTTCATCATCGTCGTCGTTATCAGTTGTGTATATGAATAGGTGACAGGTGATTCATGGTCGTTTGACTTGTTGTGCTGTTATCATTTGTAGTAAAATAGAGGCGTGTTATCAGTAGTTGTTCGTGGATTTATATGGAAGTGATTCATTGTCGTTTGGGCTTCTTTCTTATCTCAGTATGTGAATTAAGTCTTAGGGTTGGATGATCAGCGTACAAGGTTAAAGTCTGGAGTAGGTTAATTGTATGACATGGTTGGTCGTCGATTTGTCTGGAAGTTGAGGACTCTTTTATATATTATTATTAGTCATTGAGCTGAGTAATATATATAGAAATTTTTGTTGTTCGAGGGATATGGTATGGAAGTGATGATATAAGACTTAGATTTGGATGATCACAGCGTTCAAGGTTAAAGTTTGGGGATAGGTTAATTGTATGGAAGTCATTCGTAGTCATTTGACGTCGTGGTTTTTGGGATTCTTTCTTATCTCAGCATGTGAATTAAGTCTTAGGTTTGGATGATCAGAGTTATTTTCTAATCTGTATTTATTGGTATATTGTTCGAATGTTTTTATTATTATCTAGTGTGGTTATATTAGGCTGTTGTTGTTGCTGTATTTAGTTTATTGTTATAATGATGTTATGTTTTATTGTTCAAAGTTTTGAGATCTTTTGGGATTCTTTCTTATCTCAGCATGTGAATTAAGTCTTAGGTTTGGATGATCAGAGTTATTTTCTAATCTGTATTTATTGGTATATTGTTCGAATGTTTTTATTATTATCTAGTGTGGTTATATTAGGCTGTTGTTGTTGCTGTATTTAGTTTATTGTTATAATGATGTTATGTTTTATTGTTCAAAGTTTTGAGATCTTTTGAAAGTTCTTTGTTTGCTTATAATCACATGAGGATATTTTTGAAAAGCACAGACAGTTTTTATATGGATATATTAGTATGTGTAGACTTTTTTTTAGCGCTACAATGTTGTTAATAGCGAATATATTATTATTAGTCATTGAGCTGAGTATTATAAGGGAATTTTTTGTAGCTTGTTGTTATATTAATTATGTGTGTATGTATGTGTATGTGTGTGTGTGTGTATTGATGGACAAATATCTGAATTTCACCTGTTGAGCTGTTGTCAGTTGTACACATCTTCGGTTGTAGTGGCGGTGTTGTTATCAGTAGTTGTTCTCGGATTTGTATGGAAGTGATGAATTAAGTCTTAGGTTTGGGTGATCAGCGTTCAAGTTAAAGTTTGGGGTAGGTTAATTGTGTGACGTAGATGTTCGTGGATTTGTATGGAAGTGATTCATTATCGTTTGGCGTAGTGGTTTGGAATTCTTTCTTATCTCAGTATGTGAATTAAGTCTTAGGTTTCAATGATCAGCGTTCAAGGTTATAGTCAGGAGAGAAAGAGAGAAAGTGAGAAAGAGAAAGAGAGACTATTTGTGGACGAATGAGATGTGTGTATGCGTAATAATGAATGAATTTCGGTATAGATAAGACCATCTTGACTAGTTAGAAATCATTGTGTCACTAAACCATTAAAGAAAAACACTAAAAGGTTCCATTGTGGTATATATTTGGCTGAGCAGGAAAATTGTTGCCATAGGATTAAAACAAAAAAACAACAACAAAAACGGTAAGTTAACACCTATCATGAACCATTTTTAGGATTTCTAATTTATTTCTTCAAATGTTATGTGTTATATTCGGGGGATTTTAATCATCGAGACAGCCTTTTTTTCTGAAAGCGTAACAAAGCAAAAGAATTAACAGTAAATTTTTCATTACTTTTTTAGAGAAATATGTCTGCTAACGAGGTCAACACCAGCAACAACTACAATATTAACAATAACAACAATAATAATATTAGGAAAAGAACGGGGCAACAACAACAACCACCAACAATGTCAGGAGAACAACCTGCAAAGAAGTTAAAACAACAGATCTATAAAAGATGCTTGTTTTGTGATGAGGATGTTGAGGGACGGCTTTGGGTCCAACATCATAGAAAAAATACCCACAAAGCAAACGCCCAACAAGCTCTTAATGAAAACGTCTCCTTAATAGCAAGCGCATTCCAAAATCGTATCAAAATATTTGCCATTACCAACAAAGATGAGAGTATGGTAAATGTGAATACGTTATTTGAAAAAAATATTCCATTGATTAACGAGTTACTACAAGATGAATTGAAAGTTTTGAAAGCTTTTAAATTTAGTATGGAGCTTTTTGCTAACTTTGCGAAACTACCCAAAGAATGTGAAGAGACAATGCAAATAGATATAAAAAGCATGCAAACTAAAATGTACACGATTGAGAAAGAGGAAGACATAAGAGAAAATTTGAGCACGGCAATTGAAATTATCAAAGCAAAATTGGAAGAGTTCCAAGAAAAAGATAGCGGATGGGCGTTGGCAGCATTTCAGAGGATCGAAATTAACATCAACAAATACGAGCCATTTCGAGCTTGATAGATAAGGGCCGATATAATAAATCTTTTAAAGAACTTGTAGCTGCATCAAACAAGAATAAATAAAATGTATTTATGTATTAAAATTAATTGATGTTTTTCCCTTTGGCTAATTTTGTGGGCAAATTATTCGAATATTGGTCATTCATTTTCCCCCCATGAGTCTTAGAATATCAAATATAACCCCACCAATATATGTGAATTTTCGGCTGTAAGTTGCTTCTTAATGTATGGGAAATGTTTTGTTGATTCTATCTGCTTTTGCCTTTGGTTTGTGCTTTTGATAATGGTTTGTGTCTTTGATCGCCAGACTTTCGGGTGGGTTGTCTCAGTTGTTGGGGGTGTTTTTCCTTTTTATGAATATACCACTTGACAGTAAATCTAATTTTATGAATATATATACCACTTGGCAGTAACTCTATGTTGAAATGGTTTAATGCTTTTGAACTCTAGACTAGCGAGCTTTTTGCTATATATATTGACTATAGCCTATTTTTAGCGCCACAATTTTGAGTTTTTATATGGATATATTGTTAATTGCATACTTTAGGGCTACGCATTGTCCATATAATATATTAAATTCTTTGTGCTTTTGGCTTTTTTATGAATATACCACGAGTCAACGAATGATTATTCAAGTCCATATTGGTCAAAAAAAAGTGGTGATATAAAAAAAGGGTGTTGTTGTCCAATCCCTTGACCTTGGAAGCTATATTAAATTCTTAATTTCTAAGTGTTTTTTAGTGAGTCGCCATTACTCTTATCTTATTTTGCATCCAGTATCACGACCAAATACTGATTTCTATATAGTAAGTTGTTGTTCATTATTCTGACCCCTTGACCTTGGGTGCTATATTAAATTCTTGATTTCTAATTCTTATTTTTCCATAGCACAATTTCTAAGTACATCAATGGGGCAATGAATGATTATTCAAGTCCATATTGGGCTGTTATCAAAAAACATATGGCTGCTTATCAAATCCTATGACTTTGGATGCTATATCAAATTCTTGATGTCTAAGTGTTTTTAGTGAGTCTCCATTATTCTTATCTTACCTATATGAATAAAACCGCTGATCATTGTTCTTTAAACATTAAAATTAATTGAGGCCATTTTTTCCATGAGTCTTAGAGGATCAAATATACTCCACCATAACATCATATGATAAGACCTGCTTACATCATTGAAGAGTTATCAGAGAGGGATAGTTATAATACAGCCAGTTTGCAATCGCCCTGTTTAAAGAAGCCGCCTGTTTGGAATCGCCCTGCTTGAAGAAACAGCCTGTTTGGAATCGCCCTGTTTGAAGAGACCGCCTGTTTGGAATCGTCCTGGTTAAAGAAATCGCCCTGTTTGGAATCGCCCTGTTTAAAGAAATCGCCCTGTTTGGAATCGCCCTGTTTGAAGAAACCGACCTGTTTGGAATCGCCCTGTTTGAAGAGACAGCCTGTTTGGAATCGCCCTGTTTAAAGAAATCGCCCTGTTTGGAATCGCCCTGTTTAAAGAAATCGCCCTGTTTGGAACCACCTGTTTATAATACAGCCGATACATAGAGATCTGTTTACTGCTTTGATTCGATACGGCATCAGAGAGGGGAGGTTATAATACAGTCAGTATGTCTTTGAATGCAAACCATCTAATGGGTACGATGACGCATACTTCCTTGGGTTAGGTGTGATAGAACTTTATGTGTTACTAATCGTTCGCCGGCTCAAACAAGTTCGGGATTCCTTTTGATATTACAGAGGAAATTTAGATATTCGACTATCTAGATAATTTTAGCAAAGATCGTTCTATGAGTTCCGCCAGGTCTGCGTCTTATGCGAAATCAGTTTTTGGCGAGGAGATCTCAAGAATTCTTCTTAGTTATTCGGCTATCTGGATAATTTTAGCAAAGGTCGTTCTATGAGTCCAGCCAGGTCTGGGTCTTAAGATTATGGGATCGGGCAAGCACCCCCACATGTTTTTTATATCAACACTTTTTTTGACCAATATGGACTTGAATAATCATTCGTTGACTCGTGGTATATTCATAAAAAAGCCAAAAGCACAAAGAATTTAATATATTATATGGACAATGCGTAGCCCTAAAGTATGCAATTAACAATATATCCATATAAAAACTCAAAATTGTGGCGCTAAAAATAGGCTATAGTCAATATATATAGCAAAAAGCTCGCTAGTCTAGAGTTCAAAAGCATTAAACCATTTCAACATAGAGTTACTGCCAAGTGGTATATATATTCATAAAATTAGATTTACTGTCAAGTGGTATATTCATAAAAAGGAAAAACACCCCCAACAACTGAGACAACCCACCCGAAAGTCTGGCGATCAAAGACACAAACCATTATCAAAAGCACAAACCAAAGGCAAAAGCAGATAGAATCAACAAAACATTTCCCATACATTAAGAAGCAACTTACAGCCGAAAATTCACATATATTGGTGGGGTTATATTTGATATTCTAAGACTCATGGGGGGAAAATGAATGACCAATATTCGAATAATTTGCCCACAAAATTAGCCAAAGGGAAAAACATCAATTAATTTTAATACATAAATACATTTTATTTATTCTTGTTTGATGCAGCTACAAGTTCTTTAAAAGATTTATTATATCGGCCCTTATCTATCAAGCTCGAAATGGCTCGTATTTGTTGATGTTAATTTCGATCCTCTGAAATGCTGCCAACGCCCATCCGCTATCTTTTTCTTGGAACTCTTCCAATTTTGCTTTGATAATTTCAATTGCCGTGCTCAAATTTTCTCTTATGTCTTCCTCTTTCTCAATCGTGTACATTTTAGTTTGCATGCTTTTTATATCTATTTGCATTGTCTCTTCACATTCTTTGGGTAGTTTCGCAAAGTTAGCAAAAAGCTCCATACTAAATTTAAAAGCTTTCAAAACTTTCAATTCATCTTGTAGTAACTCGTTAATCAATGGAATATTTTTTTCAAATAACGTATTCACATTTACCATACTCTCATCTTTGTTGGTAATGGCAAATATTTTGATACGATTTTGGAATGCGCTTGCTATTAAGGAGACGTTTTCATTAAGAGCTTGTTGGGCGTTTGCTTTGTGGGTATTTTTTCTATGATGTTGGACCCAAAGCCGTCCCTCAACATCCTCATCACAAAACAAGCATCTTTTATAGATCTGTTGTTTTAACTTCTTTGCAGGTTGTTCTCCTGACATTGTTGGTGGTTGTTGTTGTTGCCCCGTTCTTTTCCTAATATTATTATTGTTGTTATTGTTAATATTGTAGTTGTTGCTGGTGTTGACCTCGTTAGCAGACATATTTCTCTAAAAAAGTAATGAAAAATTTACTGTTAATTCTTTTGCTTTGTTACGCTTTCAGAAAAAAAGGCTGTCTCGATGATTAAAATCCCCCGAATATAACACATAACATTTGAAGAAATAAATTAGAAATCCTAAAAATGGTTCATGATAGGTGTTAACTTACCGTTTTTGTTGTTGTTTTTTTGTTTTAATCCTATGGCAACAATTTTCCTGCTCAGCCAAATATATACCACAATGGAACCTTTTAGTGTTTTTCTTTAATGGTTTAGTGACACAATGATTTCTAACTAGTCAAGATGGTCTTATCTATACCGAAATTCATTCATTATTACGCATACACACATCTCATTCGTCCACAAATAGTCTCTCTTTCTCTTTCTCACTTTCTCTCTTTCTCTCCTGACTATAACCTTGAACGCTGATCATTGAAACCTAAGACTTAATTCACATACTGAGATAAGAAAGAATTCCAAACCACTACGCCAAACGATAATGAATCACTTCCATACAAATCCACGAACATCTACGTCACACAATTAACCTACCCCAAACTTTAACTTGAACGCTGATCACCCAAACCTAAGACTTAATTCATCACTTCCATACAAATCCGAGAACAACTACTGATAACAACACCGCCACTACAACCGAAGATGTGTACAACTGACAACAGCTCAACAGGTGAAATTCAGATATTTGTCCATCAATACACACACACACACATACACATACATACACACATAATTAATATAACAACAAGCTACAAAAAATTCCCTTATAATACTCAGCTCAATGACTAATAATAATATATTCGCTATTAACAACATTGTAGCGCTAAAAAAAAGTCTACACATACTAATATATCCATATAAAAACTGTCTGTGCTTTTCAAAAATATCCTCATGTGATTATAAGCAAACAAAGAACTTTCAAAAGATCTCAAAACTTTGAACAATAAAACATAACATCATTATAACAATAAACTAAATACAGCAACAACAACAGCCTAATATAACCACACTAGATAATAATAAAAACATTCGAACAATATACCAATAAATACAGATTAGAAAATAACTCTGATCATCCAAACCTAAGACTTAATTCACATGCTGAGATAAGAAAGAATCCCAAAAGATCTCAAAACTTTGAACAATAAAACATAACATCATTATAACAATAAACTAAATACAGCAACAACAACAGCCTAATATAACCACACTAGATAATAATAAAAACATTCGAACAATATACCAATAAATACAGATTAGAAAATAACTCTGATCATCCAAACCTAAGACTTAATTCACATGCTGAGATAAGAAAGAATCCCAAAAACCACGACGTCAAATGACTACGAATGACTTCCATACAATTAACCTATCCCCAAACTTTAACCTTGAACGCTGTGATCATCCAAATCTAAGTCTTATATCATCACTTCCATACCATATCCCTCGAACAACAAAAATTTCTATATATATTACTCAGCTCAATGACTAATAATAATATATAAAAGAGTCCTCAACTTCCAGACAAATCGACGACCAACCATGTCATACAATTAACCTACTCCAGACTTTAACCTTGTACGCTGATCATCCAACCCTAAGACTTAATTCACATACTGAGATAAGAAAGAAGCCCAAACGACAATGAATCACTTCCATATAAATCCACGAACAACTACTGATAACACGCCTCTATTTTACTACAAATGATAACAGCACAACAAGTCAAACGACCATGAATCACCTGTCACCTATTCATATACACAACTGATAACGACGACGATGATGAACCATTTCCATACATTATGCAGCAATAGCAAAAACATCGGGATTATTATTATTATTATTGCTAGACTCACGATACAATACACAAAAATAAATACTAGCACCGCGTCAAAAAAAGGAATAACAATTAATATATAAATAAGGTAACTCACCAGTTGATGATGTTGATTTTTTTATTTCCTAGCTAATCCCACGTCGAATATTGGGTTTGATGATGATTTTTTCTTCTTTTTTTTTCAAATTTAAAGCCCGTATTTCTATATATATTTCAGCATAGATTTACTGCCAAGTGAATATATTCATAAAAAAGCCTTTAGCACCCCAGACAATCCCCAAAAAAAGCACATATTCAATATAGCAAAAAAGTCCATTTCAACATAGATTTACTATCAAGTGGTACCATTTCAGTATAGAGCAAAAAGCCCAAAATATTAAGAATCAGCTTAGATTTACTGAAAAAGCCCTCGACAACCGAAACAAAACCCAAAAGCAGATAGAATCACAAAAAATGTCTATATATTAAGAAACAACTAAAACATACATCCATTTCAACATAGAATCACCCAAAAAAATTCCCATATATATTACTCAAACTCAATGACTAAATAATAATATATTCACTGCCAAACAATCATGAATCACCTATCACCTATTCACACACCCAATTCAAAAATACCATCTGCTCATGTCACACAATTAACCTTGAACGCTAATCGCACAACCCACTGAAGATGTATACACCTGATAACAAATACCCAACAAGACAAAACAACTATGCATCACACACCCCAAATTGAAAAAATACTGATAATAAGTACAAATCCCCAACCCACTGAAGATGTACGCCTATATATAGAAATCAACATTAGCCTATAGGGAGCGGAAACAATACATTATGGAAACTATGATAAGAATAATTGGCCCTCAATACGTATGAAATTCACAAAAATGAGTAATGATATCCCAACTTGCTATAGAAATCATGAATACTTGCTAAAGGTTATGGGATCGGTACAATATGGACTTGAATAATCATTCGGTGACTCATAAAAAACCAATGACTTAGGTCTGCGTCTTAGGTGAAGTCAATTAGCTTAGCTCTGCGTCTTAGGTGAAGTCAGTTTTAAGTTTCAGCAAAAACAACCCATTTCTCATACAAATCCACAAACAACCAAATTCCCGTATATATTACTCAGCTTAATGACAATAAGATTAAAAAGCACAACAAAGACAACGTTTTTTATTTCCGCCGCAATTAACAGCTTACAACCGAGACAAAAGCCTTAAGCACAACCCATTCATCAACATCATAGAGCAAAAAGCCCCCGGCCCCCGCCTCCGCCTTGTTATTATTCGTTTGAATACTGGCTTAGGTCTGCGTCTTAGGTGAAGTCAACTAGCTTAGCTCTGCGTCTTAGGGGAAGTCAGTTTAAGTTCCAGCAAAAACACCCCATTTCCCATACAAATCCACAAACAACAAAATCCCCGTTTATATTACTCAGCTTAATGACAATAAGATTAAAAAGCACACCAAAGACAACGTTTTTTTTATTTCTACCACAATTAACAGCTTACAACTGAGACAAAAGCCTAAAGCACTACCCATTCAGCCCGATATCACCACCTAAGCATAAATCCATTAGCAAAAACATAAACCCATAACAAAAAAAGCACCGATATCACCACAAGCCCCAATACTCACCACCCCATAGAAAAAAGCCCAATAGTCAATAAAAGCATTCATCACCACCACCTGCAAAAACCCAAGAGCATCAAAAGCACAAAATCCACGGATCCACCACGCTGATAACGATTAATCACTAGCCCAAACAAACAACTACAGCGATAAGAACACTACAAACTATACCCAATTACTACTAATACTCATAAGAAATATACTAAATACTACTATTTCCACCTCAGTTAAGACACACCACCCATGAATCACAAAAAGCACCGATATCACCATCTAAGCATAAATCCATTAGCAAAAACATAAACCCATAACAAAAAGCACCGACATCATCACAAACCCCAATACTCACCACCACCTACAAAAAGCTCAATAGTCAACACCACCTACAAAAAAAAAAGCCCCAATAACATCAAAAGCACAAAATCCAACAACTACAGCGATAAGAACACTACAAACTATACCCAATTAATACCAATACTACTATTTTCCATCCCACATAAGAACCCACAACCATTAATCGCAACCACAAAATATCACAATTAATATCAATACTCATAAGAAATACACTAAATACTACTATTTACACCTCACATAAGAACCCACCACCCATGAACCACATACCACTATCAACACTCACCACACTACAAACTGATCTCAACCTTGACGTAGAGCTTTCACACAGAAAAGAGCTTTTGAGCCAGAAATTGAGGCAGAACGCAGTAAACCCTACTACTCACCATCGTTCCCTGTCCTGTGCGCTCTCCTTCCACGCTTGACCATCCGACCGATCTTCTTAAGGTCAAACCTAACATTGTCCTCCCATCTCCGTCGCGGCCGTCCTGCCGGTCACTTTCCCGTTGGTCTACCATCATGAATTCTACGCACGGTCCTATCGTTGGCAATTCGCGCCACATGTGCGCCCCATCCTAATCTTCCCGACTTGATTACTCTCACTATGGTAGGTTTGCGGTATAGTTCTTTCAATTCGTGGTTGTGGAATTTCCCCCATTGTCCTGCCTCGTCATATTTACCGCCGAAGATACTCCATAAAACTTTATTCTCAAATACGCGGAATTTGTTTTCTTCCCGTTTTGTGAGAGCCCATGTTTCGCATCCGTATAGAACAATCGGCATGATTATGGTTTTATATTACGTGATAGCAGTTTGGATTTCAGCAGTTTACTGACTGGGTGCCAACTAGCGTTGCCGGAACGTAATATTTTGATAATTTCCATCGACATTTCGTTACTAGCTGTCAGTATTGTTCCCAGGTATTTAAACTCTGTAACTTTTTCAAATATCTTGCCTCTGACGTTTATGTTTGTTCTCTGAGGTCAACCTGCTCTCGCCGTAATATATATTTCGGAATGTATTTGTTTTCGGTAGGAAGGTGCAAATCTTCAAAACATATGTAGCGTTCTACGAACGCACAATTCCGCGCAGGTAAGGTTTCTACCTTCAAAGAACTTACTTACCTGATAACGCAGCGCACGTGCCCACAGACGCGTGCCCCAAAGTCCCACCATAGGGCCTGCAACTCGCAGCCAACGTTGAGACCGACACCAAAAAGCAAGGAACTGAACGTCCCCAAAGCTTTTTAGGTCAAGCTCAACAATTATAACTCATCATGCCTGAAACAAAGGTATAAACATCCATGCGTTCTATTCCTAAAAAAAAAAAAAAAAAAAAACAATTCCCAAAATGCCATACATGCTGCCTGCGCCCAGGAACATCTCATCGAACCGGCAATTCCGAAATTCGATACAAAAGAATTGCTATCATCAAAGAATGAACCGATCAACGGATGCACGTGCGGGTAATCTAATGCAAGGACCACCCAAATCCGTTGAACAACAGAAGGCAGCAACGACCTATCGCAATCGAATATATCTCAACGAGATATCCGATAATTATGAGGAGTTAAGCCAACAGAGGCAATACTCCGGTCCCACGGCCACGCTAGAATTTAGCACCATTATAAATATCTAATGGATTTCGATTCCGGGTACCAAGTTCAAATAAGACCCACGGACTGCACGTCAAAACAATCGCCGAATATCTCTGGTCTGGGCGCCAGATGTTCTGTGCAAACAGAAGGCCGTGGAAATGAAATTCTATCAGCGATAATAATGATGCATGCAAAGATGACTTTCCCCTTTCAGGAAACTACAAAATATCCCGGGGGATGTGATAACATGCTGCTAACAGAAATTCGGAAGTTCTGTTAGCAGAGCAAATAGGGAATATTTTCCGGATAGATACAGATACCAGTTTGAATCTGGGTATCTGTGTGAGCAGGATATTGTTGAGGTTTGAGATAGGCAGTGAGATTTTGATCGTCAACGCGACGGGGAGGACAGCGAGCCCCACCGAGGAGGTCGGACATTGAGAAACCTCAACGAGAAGGTCATCGGCATAACGCGTGAATACGATAACGTAAAGAATCGCGTTTCAATGTAACTCGGATGTATTTCAAGTCGTGTGTTGCGGGGTAGCAAAATCCGGTGTGTGAAGTAGTTAGTATGTTGTGCTAGACAAAGTTCGAACTAAAATAAATAACTGGAACCGTGCTTCCAAGTGTTTAACGTAGTAAAATTTAATAATTCAATAAAATTTACAAACAGAAAAACAATTTCTTCCGTGTTTAATTGTGCTGTTTCGCTTTGTGGATTTCCTTGTGTGTTAGCAGTGTTCGGCGGAACGCTGCAACAAAACCTTCAACCGAAGGACAACAAACTTTCGCTCCAGTATCAACCTACAATACGCAATAATAGTTCCGCCAAACATACATCTGGACCGATCCAGAGGTATGCTGGATTTATACCGCCTAAAACGACTTCCCACCAGCACATGTTCCTGTTGTGTCCAGCATGCACAAGTAGGGAGTAGGCCGATCAGTATATCTTCAACTGCTTAGGACTAATTTTAACAAAAGCGATGTCTGCTGGTCTCTTACGATATTTAGTGCGACAATCCTACTTTCACGTAAGCAAAGCATCGAGTGATTCCACTTTTCGGTGACGAAGGCGATCACATCTTCTATCGACCTAATGCTGGGAAAACCATGTTGGGGGTCTCTAAGGTGACTAAATGGTCCAAGATGTTTCGAGTGTTGACGTTTGATTCATAATTCCATAATCTTCAGTAGAGTGAAAATTAGTGTTTTGGATCAATAATAAGAGAGGAATGACGGATGGCCATTTTTGGGAATTGATTGGATATTCTGTGGTCTGTTTATATAGAGATTTTATTATTATTTTAAATAAGAAAAGCTTCGTAGCGCTTTAGCGAAGATAAACGTCTTAGCAAAAATATATTGCTTTATACAAACTGAGTTATATGTAGTGGAAGGACAAACACGTAGACTGATCAGCGATCCCAAAAGCATTCAGAATGATAATTGGTAGTTATCTGACGTGGGAGTGTTGCGATTGACAAACGTACACATTCAACTGCTGTTATTAGTTAGTAGAACACTTAATGCAGGATAATTTGAGCTAAATTTTCCTTAGCTCCAATTTTTGTAACTTGCCGCCAATTTACACAAAAGCCGAGCCGCCAATTGAACTAATGACCTCATTCTTTCTTTCTGAAACACACTTTTGTCTTGCTGTTCTCTTTTTTATTATCACTATTACCCTTTCTGTTTACAATCCACGCTGTTCGTTTTGTTACAGGGCGTTTATAATCCATATGTACCAAGCAAATAAATAGGGAAACAAAACCATACAACCGGAATACCCTGAAATAAATTCCAGATATTCCAAATTCTAACAATAGATGGGGAATTTAGCGCTCAATAGCCGAAAGACGTCAGTTGATTTAAGTACCTACAGCCACATACTCCTTACCAAGTGCAGTAAAAAGGCGGTTGGTAGCATTCGAAAACTCAGATAATATTAGACCAATATAAAGCAGATACTCAGGGTATTGAAACTCACGGGTTCTTTAATTCTTTATCGTCCCTTGCCTTTCCACCCTTACTGGGCTACCCTTTTCTCTGCCTATTTTGAATTAATGTGAGCGGGTACCCTTAGCACGTGCCATTCAAAGAAAACCAATTTCCCTCGATCCGAAGTATCGTCGGCATTTAGTACAACATTTTATGTCGTACTCGTACCCGTAGTAGATAATACAATAGGAAACAATTCCATCACCGACCTCACGTCCGTTCCTAACTGATCTTTCACCTGAGACTGATTATTCAATCGGCGTTGAATGCACTCGCAGCAATTCAATTCGTGTCCAATTGGAGTTTCATGCAAATGAAGTGCGATGTGCGTGTTTTTGTTTTTCTAATATTCGGGGCATTTGAAATCGAATATCAGGACCCGGACATTGATTATCTGCACCGCGTCCAGCAACAGGCTCTTGTGGCCAGTGCGACTGGGCCGACCCCTGCATCGAGTATCAGGTTACTCTCCGATTAACCACGTGCCGAATCACCTGTACGATCCACAGTCTCGACCCTTTGTTTTCTTGTGGTGAAACCCAATCTCATGTCCTGGCGTGCGTCATGATTATACAAACAAGAAACGCAAGGTGTTATGTTGTAAAAATTAAATTTTCATAAAACACTGGGAATCACATTATGCTCTTTCAACGTATGCTCACGATGGGGTGTGGCGAGAGGATACTGTGCGAAAAAAGGGTAGCAGCACATAAGGGTAGGACGTTCAGGTATTATGCCAGCAAACAAATTGAATGGATAAACGGACCCCTGCCGGTTTCCTAACATTTAGATGGAATGCCTTCAATTTCATAAACGTAATGCGAAACAAAAGGTCGGCTACGTGCAGCTAACCTGACATTTTTAATCGACAAATCATATTTAAGGGCGAGCGGTGAACTGGCTGGGGACAAACAATGTTGCGAAAAGGGGCGATGTGAAATAGGCTACGAACTTAATGGGCTATCTGAGATTGGTGAGTGCTGGCTGATGTAATTGTCAGTAATTACAAAGCCCCGTTTTAATCATTTGCACTGTGGTGAATGTGTTGAGTGGTTATTCAAATTTTACCTTTGTAGAATAACGACTGTATCGTAAGTATTTGATTTCATAACAAAATGTAAAGATCGCTTTGTAGTGCAAGTATTTTTGATTTAGTATTCTCTCCCGTATATTGATGTGGAATTGAGTGGAATAGATTATTGTCTAAGGGTTGCACCATTCAAATCCACTGCAATTACGACTGTAGACGCGAGTACATTTTAATTGCTACAGAAAAGTTTGTAATGGGCCAAATCTTGATGTCCTTAAGGGTAAACGTGAAAACAAATTTTAGTAACTATTTAGAACTTCAGCATTTTTTTTTAATTATACTTGTCTCAGGGAAGGGGTACCTATGCGTCTAGTCGGCGCCCTGAGATAGATGCCACTAAATTGCTGTTGTAACGCTCCTGAACCCTCGCGCAGCAACACAACGCTTCATATACGAGGGTTGCCTCTTATGTTTTGGAATTTGGCAACCGTAGCGCTGCAATCCGGCAATTGACAGCTCTGTCGTAAAGTTGGACATTTTTGAGGTTATACGCACTCAGAACGTTTTGACATACGAGCGCTATTTGTGTTGTTTACAGTAACTTAAAAGATTCATCTCGGCCCAAAAATGGAATTAAATCGTCAACATTTTCGTGCGATTATTTTTTACAACTTTCGGCGTGGATTAACTCAGCAACAGTGCATGGATGAACTTAATTCAATTTTTGGCGATGAAGCTCCATCAAGGACCAGTGTTTATCGATGGTATGGTGAATTCAATCGTGCTCGTAGTTCACTCTAAGATGAATTTCGTGAAGGTCGTCCAAAATCAGTTGTTGTTCCGAAAACCATTGATGCTGTGCGCGAACTGATATTGGAAGATCGTCACGTGACCTATCGTGAGATTGAGACAACCTTAGGCGTTAGTGGGACCAGCATACATTCAATATTGCATAAACATTTGACTGTCAAAAAAATTTGTTCGCGTAGGATCCCACACAATTTGTCAATCGCCCAAAAAAAGGCTCGTGTCAATTGGTCGAAAGAAATGCTCAAAAAATACGGTCGCGGTGCTTCGAAACACGTCTATGACATCGTGACAGGTGATGAATCGTGGATTTACGCGTATGAGCCCGAAAGTAAACAGCAGTCGACTGTCTGGGTGTTTCAAGATGAGCCAAATCCAACAAAAGTTGTTCGCGCATGAAGCACTTCAAGCAAATGGTCGCCTGTTTTTTCGGAAAAACTGGACATGTCGCAACCGTACCACTAGAACAACGCAGAACAGTCAATTCTGAGTGGTACACAACCATTTGTTTGCCAGTTGTCTTCCAAGAAATCAGGAAAACCAACCACCGAAGACGGATCACTCTTCACCACGACAATGCGAGCTCTCACACATCGGCTGCGACAACTGCATTTTTGAGCACTCAAAACATCGATTTGATGGGTCATCCGCCGTATAGTCCTGACTTGGCACCGAATGACTTCTTTTTTTTCCCGTACGTAAAAAACAAACTGAGAGGTCAACGTTTTTCGACACCTGAAGAAGCGGTTGCTGCATTCAGAATGCATGTGTTGGAGATACCACAATCAGAGTGGCAAAAGTGCTTCGACAATTGGTTCAAACGCATGCAAAAGTGTATAGATCTTCATGGGGAATATTTTGAAAAACAATAAAGTGATTTTCGATGATCAATATTTGTTTTTGTTCTCCAATCCCGAAATATAAAAGGCAACCCTCGTACAATGCTTTCGAACAGTTTTGGAATGTAGGATAGCTTCGGAATGGGACGATAGTTAGAAATATTACGTTTACGTACCTTTTTATGAATGGGGCGGCAAAAGGGGATTTCCAAATGCTTGGGAATTAATCTTGCGAAAGGGATAGATTAGATAGATCTTTAGAGAGAGAGCGGAAGAGAGAACATGGAAGAGCATTTTGTTTTTAAATCAGCAGGGAGACGATCTGGGCCCGGACTGAACTCATCTTTAAGATAGATTAATTCATCTTCGACCTGTTGGTGTTGCTGAATAAGTTGACAAATGAAAAGGCCGAGGGAGAAATCTGGCTGCTCTTTGAAGTATAAAGCATCAAGCTCAAAAGAGCTGGCTGTGAAGAATTGTTTAAAGAATGAATCGTAAAGATTGGCGATCGTTTGTGGATCTGTTGCTGTCATAAAGAAAGAGTGGTGAGATATCCATCATATGTGCACTTGTAATTAACGAAGTGGAAAAAAATGTTGGGGTCGTTAATTAAATTGGTTTGCGTTTTGATAAGATAATTATGGTAGAGAGAGCTAAAAAGTTCGGTGAAATGAAAAAAACGAACGAGATGGTTGGAGTAGTCACGGAGAAAACGCCTTATAAAGAAAATGTACCACCGAATTACAGAAACAGATCCAATGTCATGGGAAGAACGTCTTGTAAGGAAAATGTGCCAGAGAATGACAGAAACAGATCCAAGGTTAGGGGAAGAATGTCTTGTATAGAAAATGTTCCAGAGAATGACAGAAACAGATTCAAGGTATTCGAAAAATCAGTCCAGTTATATTGGTCAGTTATAATCTATTTGTTTAAATTTGGTTCAAAACGATGCTCGAAGTTTACCCGCCACATGAATTCTCAAAAAAAAAAAAATGATGTATCGACTTTTCCATCAGCGAAGTCTTGGTCAAACGGAACGAAGTCAACTGGGATGGCGACTGAGGATGATAAATGGATCACATACGTTAATATTGTACGAAAACGATCGTGACCAAAGTCTAAAGAAGCGGTTTGAATTGGGAACAAACAAGAATTAAAAAAGGTGTATCTGGTGGGAGTGGAAAGTAGTCGCCCACTGGGATATTTTTCCATATACACAATTAATCAATTAGGGTTTCTATTGTCAGCAATTGGGCCATTTAAAGCTAGTGTCTGACCATGTTACACACTGAAGCCAATCATCATCATCATCAGCACTACAACCGGGAACCGGTCTTGGCCTTATTTAGCAACTCCTGAGGCTTGTTAAATTTTCCATAATGATTTGTTTTTTTCGGGCAAGGTCATTAGTCTTGAAGCCTACCAATCAGTTGGAGTTTTGTACATAAAAATCGTCAGAACGACAGTCTCAGAGAGTGGATGGTTGATTTCTATCCAGTCAAAAAGTGTCACTCTTCAATTATCATTCAGTAGAGATACCAACGGAATTTGACGGAGTTCGTCGATACGAGTTTTATCCAAATAATGTCCAAGTTATTGGGTTCCAATGAATCTTCCCTTTGTAAAGCCGAATCCGATCAGGTGAAGATGCAGATCCCACCCTTAGAACGATGGAAGTCATGTTGTGTGCTACTCGTATTATCGAGGAAGAGAAACGAACAATGGAATCCTGTGTGGATTCCTGTTGATTGTTGGTCCACAGATGACCAACGCGACCAGTGTTGCTACTCGAAGGAAGTTAAACGTTAAAAGGAAAAACAGTTGATGTTCCTTAGTACTTGGACTTTATTGTATTACACTTAGAATTTAGCTTTCACTTGTTACACTCTGAAATATGTTCTTATTTGTACACTGAACTTAACATTTAACCGCTACTTCATTGAGATATCTTTTTATTTACTGATTGAAAAACGTTTTAAGGACGATACCATCTCCGCTGAACCGCGACTCTTCAAGTCCTCTTTCAAAGAGTGTCTGCCGTCACGTCACCTTCTCATTTCGAAATTTCTAATTCTCAAATATCTTTATCTCCTTTCGAAGGTCAAGACGCATCGCCACTTATCGTTTGATCCTTTCTTGGGGTTTTTGTTTGTGTTAGCCATCCGGCCACAAGATCCGTGGAAATTGGTTGTCAGTTTAGGATCTGGGAATCCGTGTCTATTAGCAATTCATAAAACATCTGGTATGCGTTTGGATGTTTATGATTGCAAGAATTGTGTGTCGGCGTATCGAATAGATATGCCTTTGTTTGGACACATGCACTTTTAGGTTTTGGATCTTGTAGGAATTTTATATGTTAATTGCTTAAAAAATACATGGGAAAATTGAATCGAACAAATGCATTGAATTATTATTATTTATTATTTACTGGCCTGTAGGAACCCGGAAGTTCATGACCTCACCGACTCGGCTCCGCCATTGTTCCCTGTCCTGTGCGCTCTCCTTCCACGTTCGACCATCCGATCCGGTCTCCTCGAGGTCCAATCTAACATTGTCCTCCCATCTCCGTCGCGGCCGTCCTGTCGGCCTCTTCCCCGTTAGTTTACCGTCAAGAATTCTATGCACGGTCCTATCATCGCCCATTGGCGCTACGTGTCCGGCCCATCTTAATCTTCGCGACTTGATTACTCTCACTATTGTAGGTTTGCGGTGTAGCTCTTCCGATTCGCGGTTGTGGAGTTTCATCTATTGTCCTGACTCCTCGTCATATTTACCGCCAAATATACCCCTTAAAACTTTATTCTCGAAGAGTTTTGTGAGAGCCCATGTTTCGCATCCGTATAGAGCAATCGGCATGATTATGGTTCTATAGACACGGAGCTTTATATTACGAGATAGCAGTTTGGATTTTAATAGTTTACTGGCTGCATGCCAACTAGCGTTGCCGGAATGTAGTCTTTTGTTAATTTCCTTTGACGTTTCGTTTCTGGTCGTCAGTATCGTTCCCAGATATTTAAATTCTTTGACATTTTCAAATATCTTGCCCTTGACGTTTATATGTGTTCTCTGAGGTCCACCTGCTCTGGTCGTGATCATGTATTTCGTTTTGTCTTCATTTATTTCTAGGCCCACCTTTTCTGCTGCTTGCATGATGATTTCACAGTTTTTACTTATAGTTTCGAGATTATCGCCCAGAACGGCGATGTCATCCGCATACGCGAGCACTTGTGTGACCCCGTTCAGGGATGATCCGGCCGTCTTGTCGTCTTGTACCTTTCTGATAACATACTCGAGGACAAGGTTAAAAAGGCATGGTGAGAGGCCATCCCCTTGTTTTAGTCCGTCCCGGATTTCAAATGGTTCTGAGAGGTGGTTTTCTATTCTAACTCGCCCTTTGTTTTCGTTCATGCAGATTTGAATGAGAGCGGCATATTTTTTCGGGATCCCTAGCTCGACCACAATATGGTAGAGTCTTTGCCTTGCGACTGAGTCGTAGGCTTTTTTGAAGTCCACGAACAGTTGGTGAACCGTCTCTCCGTATTCCCACTTCTTTTCCAGCAGTTGCCTTATTGTGAACATCTGGTCGCTTGTTGACCGGTTCCGACGGAATCCGCATTGGTAGTCTCCCTATTTTCTTCTGCCTACGGTGTGATTCTTGCCAGTATGACATTTGTTAATATTTTGTATAAATGCATTGAATTCAATAAATGAGAATTTGAACGTTTAGTTCGATTGGTTTGACATTGAATTCAATGTTATGTTGGGGATATGAAATGGATTATGTAATATGTAGGATTTGTGTATATGTGGGAGGAAAATGTAATATGGGAGGAAAATGGTAGGGCTCCTTGGAGCACTACAGTCATATCCTGAGCAACGAAGATATGTCGAGTCGGTTGATGAACCGCCTACCGGTTAGAGCTAGAATATGGGGCTTCGTTGTTTACAATTATTAGTGGACGGCGTTTACATTCGCATTAGGTTTAGTGGGGCTACACTTGATTTATTAGCTTAGAGCAAGCGTACATTAGAGGCCCAAAGTCCTGATGTTACAAAATGCCGTTACTAGTTGAATGCTGATAGTGTTTCGCGTACGGACCCGTATTATGACGCCGCTTTTCGGGCTTCCTTAATAATGAGAGAAGAGCGAGTAAGCGGAGAGTTAAATGAAAGTATATTAATTTTTTTTCCTCGATTTTAATTTTATTTTTTATGTTTATAATTGATTTTTACTCTTTCAGTACAAATCGGTTTTTTTAACTCTTAATTTTATTATAATTGGGTTCTTTTCAAGATGTTCTACCGTCTTTGGAATTTATTTATCTCTGAGTTCTATCCGTTGCAACCACTCTTTATATACTCAAATTATGGGTGCAGAAACGTAAATGATGCATCCAATTCTCCCGAACCCAGACGCAAATCATTCACCCTGCAGCTCTGCTCCGTCGGCTTTGACCCATATTGGGTTCAATCGCCTGGTACGAGTCATTCGCATTACATAATATATATCGCAACTTAATTGGCCTACTTAAGGTGCAACGATTGGTTGCACCAATTAAAGTACAATAGCCCTCGCCCAAGCCATTCGTATCGTTTAATTAATAGGCGTTTCCTCGCTATGTCTGTCTTTTCGCTGATCTCAGCACATCGATAGAGATTTCGTTAAACGGTGCGCCAATTGTCTCTGAGGACGTCGGCAGTGTCCCATGCCAGGTGTGACATTTGTTTTCGGCTATGGGGCAAAAAATGCATTTGCAATTTGATAGTGTCTAGCTTGGGAAGTGACAATGCGTCATTGGGTGTCCGGTATTATGAGTTAATGGAATCAGTTATGTTAATTGATTGTGAATGAGAAATTGCATCGTTTACGATATTCTGAGTTAATTCGATATTATAGATTTATATAGTGGGATACTACACCCTAAACCGGAAAACATATTTTTGTCAACTTAATCCGGCAAACTGGGATTACCTCGCTTGCATTTTTAATCTTTACTATTCAAGCATGCGTGAGTGACTAGAGCTAAAAGTGTGTCCCCCTACTCTTTAATGATGACATGGAATTATGATCAGGGTTTCGTGTTGTAAAAGCAAATCGTTCTTTCGGTGGGAGATTTAAAAACGTCTGGGGTGTAAATACCCCTAGTTTACTGGTTTGGGGTTAAGAATGCATTTTGTGCGTTAAGGGGAGAAGTTCCTGTAATATGTTCGCATCTTTTTTTGCTTTAAAAATTAGTTTAGCATCTGAAGAATGACTTCTCAAAGTTTTAGGCCTAACAGAAAGTCCTCAATGATCCTAGAAAGTCACCAAAGTGATGTGCAAAGGTACCGATAACAGGTAAGCGAACGAGCGCTATTTACGGCCTCTACCGAATAATTTATAAGCCCAACAAGTTTGCTAGTTTCTTTTTTGAAAAGATGGGGAACATCCAGCGCCTCTACACCCAGAAATGCAGAAGAATATTCTTCCTATATACGATGATTTATCACGACACGATCTACTGGAGCGTTGCATTGGCGGTTTCACTGAAAACGCTTCTAGCACGAACATTTAAATCGCGTTTTTCTCGAAACACGTTTTTTTCCGCGCCGTGCAGCGTAACACACAACTTTTCAATATTTTTTAACTTATTGGCCTTTGCAGGGCATTTTATAAAAATTTTAATATAAGTTTTGTTTTTAACAATTTGTTTATGAAAAGAAAGTGCTTGTTTTTCTTTTAGATCTCAAATTTTTATTTTTAAATTTTTTTTGTGTTAATTGAGGTCCAGGCAAAGAAGAATTTCATAATTTAATCGAAAATAAATTGGTTCGTTGATTTCGGATAACTACAAGGATCTGGGGGTTGCACGGCGAAAATCCGAGGAGTCAAGTATGGTCAGCCGTAGCGTCGCCATTTTTTTTTTTTTTTGTGTTCAAAAACAATTTTTTCGTACACATTTTAACGTCTATTGTAATATATAACTTCAGCAATTGCAACAAGTGCTTTGTAAACAATTATTGAAAAACACGCGGTTTATAGGGACTTGCCCCTTTTATTGAATTATGGTAAATTGGCTTATGCATTGGGATACTACACCCGATTCTGCGGAGGCGACCTGTTTGTAATTTGGTTTCTTATTAAACTATTTGTCCGTTGTTTCGTCTGAGGTGTGTTTTGATGCGTGGATGGAACCGGTTTCCCTGAAAGACATTTTCTCTGGGCGAGGATTAAAAACGTAGTTGTTTAGTGAGTTTAAGGGAACATCCCCCAAATACGACAAGAGTAAATGAAAGTTGTATATTTCAAAAAAGACAAATAATTTGTTTGATGCTGGTTGTTGCGGAGTTAAAAACTGTTTGTTTGCGCCGTACTTAAGTTACCACATGCGGGGCAATAAACATTTAATATAAGGCTATATTTTCCGTACATTGAGTATTCGTATATACATACACTCTTGTCGAAGCCTTTTCATAAAAATAGCAGTGCGGGTTTTTTTTTTAATTAAAACTTTCAAAAATACTTTTACTTTTATTTTTTGTAAGGGCTCGTAAATGTTGTTTCGTTTGTAGATCTTAGTTTTAACATAGTGTGGCCGCTTTCTTTTGCAAAATGGGTCAAGACAAGCATAGTACAGAACAAACCAAAAATGTAATAAAAAATTACGATTAGAGGAAACTACTTACAAGTGCATCATAGAAAATATTTGATCTTTGACAGAAATGGTGAGTAATGCACTGAAGTGGCAATATCAGCACGAAACACGTGATCCAAAATGAATTACATCTAACAAACTGGCCGAAAAATAATTCAGTTAGTAAAACAGAACTCTTCCATTAACTCCAGAAAAGTACAGTCCAATCTTTAACTCCCTGTGACCACTGTAGTGGTACGAAGCCACCTGGTGGAAATTAAATACCCATTAAAAAAAGATCATCTGTACATAGGAATAAAATTTCCAAAAACCCATGAAAATTGGTAAGAAGAAAGGGAGGAATGTCTTGTGGAGCGACGAAAGCAAAGTCATTCGTCGGAGTATGTAAGAAAACCCCAAAATATTGGGTGTACTAATTTGTTTTAAAGGCTTTCTTGTAACTTTGAAGCTTTACCCAGGGAGATTGAGACTCTGTATTTTATTTAAAGTATTACCCGTCGTTAGTTATGATTTTCTCCGATCTTTCAGACAGCACATGGATTCTGCGTCTTTTGAGATATTTCTGGAATCAATCTGTAGCAATTAATTTTGCACACAAAAATTTGATCTAATACAATGAAAGAGCATTCATTGTGTTGCCCGCGGATTGAGCTCTGCGGCGGTGTGGTTACCTTTCCTGATTAGATCTGCACTTGTTGATGTGGTTTATCCTTTATCTTTGGAGGCTTTCCACGGCGCCTGCTGAAGTTGGCGGTCGTTTTTTTTTTTATTGACGAGATTTTTATTGTCCCTTTCCCCTTTTGTGTTTCATCACAATTAGTTTTCCCTCACTTTTCACAATTAAAAACCCTATTCGATGAACGACGGAAGGGGTTCCACTTGATTTCTCAAAATGTCGGATAAATGTTTTGATTAAAAGAAAAATAAAAAGGTTTTTTGTTTTGAGTTTTATTTGCAATTTATTATTAATTATTAATTCTACAACACGAGCTATTTCGCACCACGTAATTCATTTTTTAAAACAACGAGCGCCCATGACGATTTTTAGTATACGAGAGCTAATTTCCAAAACACAACCCGAGAAAATCGCTCATTCGCGTCCTCTTATACTGGGAGACAAATTTACCCCCAGCTTACCTTTTACTGATTCATTGGAATTTTCCTCAATACTGACGGAAAAGCGAGTAAGTTTTTTTCCGATTTTAATTTTATTATTTATGTTTATAATTAACTTTACTTTTTTTCCGATTTTAATTTTATTATTTATGTTTATAATTAACTTTACTCATTTAGTACAAATAGCTTTTTTTAACTCTTCATTTCAATATAATTGGGTTCTTTTCAAGACGTTCTACCGTCTTTACAACTTATTTAACTATGAGTTTTTTTCATTCGCGTTATTTTATACTGGGAGACAAATTTATCCCCACCTTACCATTTACTGATTCATTGGAATTTGGTTTCGGCTCTCGCTGACTTGAACCTGTCACCTTTTTTTCCGATTTTAATTTTATTATTTATGTTTATAATTAACTTTACCTTTTTTCCGATTTTAATTTTATTATTTATGTTTATAATTAACTTTACTCATTTACTTTACTTATTTTTTTTAACTCTTCATTTCAATATAATTGGGTTCTTTTCAAGACGTTCTACCGGTTTTACAACTTATTTAACTATGAGTTTTTTTCATTCGCGTTATTTTATACTGGGAGACAAATTTATCCCCACCTTACCATTTACTGATTCATTGGAATTTGGTTTCGGCTCTCGCTGACTTGAACCTGTCACCTTTTTTTCCGATTTTAATTTTATTATTTATGTTTATAATTAACTTTACTTTTTTTCCGATTTTAATTTTATTATTTATGTTTATAATTAACTTTACTCATTTACTTTACTTATTTTTTTTAACTCTTCATTTCAATATAATTGGGTTCTTTTCAAGACGTTCTACCGTCTTTACAACTTATTTAACTATGAGTTTTTTTCATTCGCGTTATTTTATACTGGGAGACAAATTTATCCCCACCTTACCATTTACTGATTCATTGGAATTTGGTTTCGGCTCTCGCTGACTTGAACCTGTCACCTTTTTTTCCGATTTTAATTTTATTATTTATGTTTATAATTAACTTTACTTTTTTTCCGATTTTAATTTTATTATTTATGTTTATAATTAACTTTACTCATTTACTTTACTTATTTTTTTTAACTCTTCATTTCAATATAATTGGGTTCTTTTCAAGACGTTCTACCGGTTTTACAACTTATTTAACTATGAGTTTTTTTCATTCGCGTTATTTTATACTGGGAGACAAATTTATCCCCACCTTACCATTTACTGATTCATTCGAATTTGGTTTCGGCTCTCGCTGACTTGAACCTCCTTCCAGTGAATCGTAGCAGAGTTAAGGTTGGCAAACAGTTAATAGCAAAATAAATGATTTAGGGTTGCTACTTCTGCATTTTTGAAAGATTATTATTGGTGTCATCGTCCTTCTGATCACAGAATTTCTAATACAGTAAAGGAATTCCTAGATTTGTCATGTTACAGAAGCGGTGAGACATATGCATGATTGGGTCGTTCCCACAATAGAAAATATCACGCTGTTGGTGAAGCCATTACATTGAGAAATATATATTTAACTATTCTTCAATGTTTGATATTCAATATTTAAATGTGGTGAGTAGGAGAACCAGCTCATAAACCATTGAGAAATATAATCTGAATTGTTCTTCAACCGACCGACACAAATATAAATGTCGATGCAAATGCTAGGAAATGTGTCATTGCCAGTCTATATCTTGTTAGAAATAGCTTCGATTTGTTAAAATGATAATACCTATTATTGGCTTCAGCCTTACCTCCCATGACGCAATTGTTTTTGCATATTTCTATGAAGGTACTACATATCGCTATATCGGAGACATTAGAATTATCAAATCGCTTAATCATCCTCCATTTCGTCCCGAGATGGGACAGTGAGGTAATTTATATTTTTACTGCGAAACATTCGCCATAAAAACTCAATTTATAACCCCTAATGAGGTAACTATGAAATATAATGGTTCGCTATAAACTAAAAACAGACTTCAAAGGAGCGATTCGCATTTTTGTCACACTCTCATTACTCAGCAAAATTTACCGCCCAGACTAATAGATTGTGGAAATGCCGCTTACCAGTGTCGAGTGCCAAATCATATAATAGATATACAACTGACATATTTTTGTACACGTTCTCATTTCCGCATTGGGGCAACTATAAAAATTACTTAGCGCACTCATTAGATAGAACCAAGTACTACGTTGTTGGACCAACTTGAAAGTAGACAAGGCCATCAATCAAGCATTCCCTTTCTACGAGTGCCTAGAAAAGATGGTTTGATGATCATCAAAATTCCTTTGCCTAGATCCAACAGATGCTGCTATTATTTTTTCTCTATAGGAGAATAACCGCATGCCAAAAACGATATATTAAAAAAATGGAGCTGTGAATAGAATGCAAAAAATACGCAATTGGATAATTGTAAAGGAACCTTTGGCCTAAGGCAGCCAACCATTTTACAGGCAAAAGATGGATAGGAAAAAAAAAAGAAAATGTTGAAGAGAAGGGCATTTGTTGATTGAAACCACTTCTGGGAGCATACGATATGACAAAGAACACGAGGCAGAAGGCACAAGGTACACGGCACTTGGGCACGAGATAAAAGACGAGGTGAGCCAGTGTCCTGGGCATGAAACGATAATTTTATACAAGTGCGCCTGAGGTAAAAGAGTGTGTGCGTGATGTGCATCCCTTATTTGTCGGTCCTGAATGCATAATTTTGGATGCGTTATCCATGAAACCATTACCAAGCAAACCACCCACTAAATGAATGGTTAAAACAGTAGTGAGGACAAGAATTATGCGATGGGTAGAATTCACAATCAGCGATAAAGTATACCTTTGCAAAATGCCTACGATTCAAAGAGAAGGCACTTTTGATTTTCAAAGTATCTTTAAACAAAATTGTGTGATTTCAAAAAAAAAAATTGTCATTCAGAAGAAACAGTAGTCATTTGATCGAATAGGGCTTACGTTTATGGCCAGTTTTGACACTAAGGTGTACGGCGTTCAGCGTTTGGAGTGTAATCCGTATTACCAAGTTAATGGGGTAGAAAACGGCATCACAATTTTACTTGCTTTTGTCTATCTAGGAGTTGCTTGTATTATGAATATTAAAAACCTCGGAAACTATTTTATTCATTGCCTTTAGAGAGAGTTGATAAATAAATAAATAAATAGTCTAAGCATTGGCAGCATTTCTGTATGCGTTTTCGAGTGCTTAATGGACGTCGTTTATTCGAAAATAGAAATGGTTTAGCAGTTGACGATACAATATCGTATAGCTTTTAGAAAATCTATTATTAGAAAACAACATGTCAAAAGTACTTTCCACAAGACAAACAAAATGAGAAAAAAGTTTCATTGTCACATTATGTCAAGTTTTGACTTTTTACAGAAGTTGTAGAATTTTGAAGTGTGCTTTGAATTATTTTTTATTTAGTGTAATACAAATCTATACATACTATTAAAATATTACTGTTTTTACTAGTCTCACAAAAATGCTCGGTCTAGTGACTGGAAGTGAGAAATGGTTGTTTAGTATAGGAGTGATGATACGAATGAGTTTTTTAATCGGTGGAAGTTAAATATTCAAATACAATGCTTTACGATTTACTCAAAGATATTTTGAACAGACTGAGCGTCATGTAACATTAGCTCTAGCCGTCGCCAAAACCAAATGTCTTAGGCCTTATTTTAATGACATTTATTCCATAGAATTATAGGACGGGTCAATAGAAATAATTACCGTGAGTTAACCTTCATTTAATGGGTTACCACCCATATATTAGCTAAGTGCAAGCTTTCAAAAGGATACTTATGAACTAACTCCGCTCCGCTCACATTGCTCTCTGACCTTTAAGGATAATCCAATATCCACTTTTGTGCGCATATTAGTGTAAAAAACTGAATTAATCGATTAATTACTTAATTTAACGATGATGGGGGAGATGGAAAGAAATTAAAAAGAGGCATTTGTGTTTTAGTTTGAGGGCGCTAATATTCAGGTCTGGCGCAAGGCTAATAACCTTGCCCGGAAAAACAAATTATTATGAATAATTTAACAACTCTCGGATATGGACCGTATACCGGTGGAGAGACTTGCTAAATGAGGCCAAGACCGGACCTCGGTTGTAGTGCATGATGATGATGATGATGATGATGATGATGAATATTCAGGTCAAAGATGGAGGACTAGAAGTTAACACTTCGCGCCATTGGAGGGATGGCGCCGTCGGACCCGTAAGTGCGGGTAGGGTGTTGTGTGTGTGGGGGGGGGGGGGGGGGGGGGGCGACGATTACGTGTTTGGGCGGATTTATACTGAGTAGTTGAGGAGATCGGCGGAAACGACCGAAAATGAATTGAATATCGGACAACATTCTGCTTTTTTCGAGGATTTTCAGGTTAATTAATTGGAGACAGTTGATGTAAGGGGGAAGATCATCCCAATCCACAGAGCAAAACTTAAGAAACGACGTTGGAATCTCTCGATTCTGCGAATGTGAGTCTCGGGTGGGGGGCCACCCTTCCATTTTCTCTGCACAAAACGTCACCCTCATCACCCCCCTTGGTACAATCAGCTTCTAGTTAGACCTAAGAATCTTTTGTAAGCTTGCTCTAATCCAATAAATGGGGTTTTGCCCCATTAAAACTTGAAACGAAAACAATCAGCAGGTTATGCTTAATAGATTGAATTCAGACTTCAACAAGATATATCTATGGAGATAACCAGACTCACCCACATCCGTGAGGATGTTGGCTCGGTCTCAAGATGTCTGAAAAAGAAAGGGGGGGAGGTATCTAAGGATAGTGTGGGCAGGGTTAGTTCAAATATTCTCTAACTACTTGGATGGAGGGATGGTGGGAAAGAAATCATACCAAACCGGTGGGTCTTGAGTGCGGTAGTAAACGCAGATCACGTCTTCGGTGTCTGATAATCTGCGCTTTGGTCGGTGTGTGTGTGTATTTGTCCTGTCTTGTACACTCTCCCCAACTCCAAAAAAAAAAAAATGGGTTGGCGAGACAAGGACAGATATGTCCTTCGTCTTGTCTCTGGCTTCTGGTCATCTTACGATAACCAGAATCACCCACACCCATGAGGATGTTGGGCTCGGTCTCGCGATATCTGAAAAGAAAAGAAAAAAAAAAGGGGTGGGGGGGGGTATCCAAGGATAGTGTAGACAGTGTTAGTCCAGGTGTTCTCTAATTACTTGTATAGAGGGATGGTGGGAAAGAAATCATACAAGACCGGTAGGTCTTGGGTGCAGTAGTAAACGCAGATCACGTCTTTGGCGTCTGATGATCTGCGCTTTGGTCGGTGTGTGTATGTTTGTGCCGTCTTGTACTGTGCGTCCGTGTGTGTGTGTGGTTTGTTAACAGCATACCCTATGGGTGTTACGTGCTGTTTCCGCCACCACCATCATTTGATAATTTGTATTTAATATAATTTGTTTTAATATAATATGATGGTAAGGTGGTGGAAGAAGTGCATGATCCACAAGTGAGTGTTCGAACACGCCCCGATTCGAGTGTGGATCGTGGGCGGGTTCGAATTCGGTTGGAAGTGGATGTCGATGAGTGAGGGAGAGGAACAGAAAGAGGAATTTTCGATTCCGTTTGTTTTGATTTTACATTCGAAATATACGGTTTTCTGGATTCCGTTGATGACAGTCGATTAGAGAACGGTTGGTGAGCAACAGTGAAAGAGGAAGAACAAAAGAAGTAAAAAAAAAAGGAGTGCCGCAACAATTACGGGCAGTAATAAAATAAAAGAATTAGTACCTTAAAACTTAAAAAGTAAAAAACAAGAAGTAAAAGATTACCGGTGAGAGAAGAAAAAAGAAAATCAAGTACCGCGAGAGTTAGACCTAATATAGGAATAACAATAAGAAATTAACAAATCGAAACGGAAGAACTGTAAAATATATATAGTACCTGCGTAGGAGAAAATAAGAAAGGAAAAATCATGAATCTGTGTAAAATTATCGAAGAAACAAAAACTCCTTTTCTAATAAATTAAATATTGGTGCATGTAAACATTGCCTTTTTGGACATCGGAAACCGGAACTGGGAGCCTGTGAATCTTGGCTTGGTAGCAGACAAATATTTTCTCCTCATCTATGCCACCTGTGATGTGGGTAAACTCAGGTAAACTACTATTTAACTAACTAATTACTCAGGAATCTAAAGACCGAACGGGGACCATTGGGTGGTGTTCCACGAGCCGCTAAGAGTGAGCGCCGACCCGAGGTCACGACAATTTATTCACTGGCTATTTCGACACTACGGACATTGTTACCCAATTGGGGGTACGTGCAAAATAAATAATAGAGCAATCCATATTTTACTCACCACTCTGAGTAAAACCACAACATGGGATGGATCCAGGAATCCTCTATTATAGAGGGAAATGTTGTTGGGAAGGGTGCTTTCTTCAGTTTTGTACTGAAGGAGAAAATGTGGTGGTCTGATCCGAAGAGATCGAGAGAGAGAAGGGTCAAGAACGCGAGAGTCCCGTATAAGTAGGTTCTCGCTGTTCTGAATGCTTTCGAGGTACTTGTATGCTAATTGAAGCAAGTACTCGTCGATATGGGTAATGGAGGGGTGATACGTTGGTTTCCCAATTTTTGCTATTGGACAAATAATAGCGTGCCTCCAAGCTTGGGGAAAGTACCCCATGTTGTAAGCATGGTTGAACAGAATGGAGAGCTTTATAAAGAATAAGGCAGAAAGCCTTCGCAACGAGTGGTATGACATGTTGTCGATACCGGGTGACTTCTTGGGGTTTCGAGATTTAACCAGGCTCTGTAGGGTATTTGGTGCGATGAAACCGTGACCATTATCACGTGTGTCATCGAAGTATGCACTGTTAGTTGGATTAAAGACAGCAATTGGCTCGTTGAAGTCGTCCAACTTACTGTGGACCTCTGAACTAACGATTGCATTAGTATCCGGGTCGCCATCTTGGAGAGTGAGTTTGTGACGGTTTTCGAAGGTATCTCCGATGATATTTGCTTTATTGGTGTCGTTATTGACAACAACACCATTGTGCATGATTGGCCCAGTGATACGGGTAGTGCCACATATCTTTTTAATACTTTTATAAACGTTCTGGTCCATCTGAATACTCTTCAGTTTGTCTTCCAATTGTCGGGTACGATTGTTTTGGATTCTCTGTTCTATCAGTGTACCAATATTGTGAATAAAGGCTCGCAATAATGGCTCCCTTTGCGTAAAGCGGTGACGATATCTCATTCTGCAGAGCTTTTTACGCTCCCGTATGAGACGAAGAGTGAGGTCGTCCTGGGCGATCTGATAGGTCTTTTCAAGTTTGTACTTCGGACATGAGTCTCCGAAGTTTCAACTAGAATCTCGTGGTCGTTTTGCAGCGTTGTTTATCTCAACCGTCGTTAGGATCCTGTCAGTGGGAAGAGAGAATTGGTGGAGTTTATCGTTCAATGTAATATTGAAGTTGTCCCAATTTGTCCGCCCATAATCGGGTTTGTATCTGATATGAGCCCGGTATGCTCGATATCCGCGAATGAATGTGGTCACAGCGTTGTGGCCAGATACACCCGCTGAAACGTGAGGAGGAGCGTTTTGTGGAAGTTAGTCTTTGGACACAAAAAATATGTCCAGAATTGAGTCACCTCGAGTACCAACCGTAGGTGCGACTATTTCGAAGTTGAGGGCATACGTTTTTTCGATGTACCATTGGTACAGTTTTGTGCCATTTGGGCAAGAGACAGAGTTTTTCCAGTGGGGATGTCTGGAGTTAAAATCGCCGCCTATGATGAAGGGTGTATGACCCGAGGACCTTATTAGCCTGCCGATATCTTCGGGAGTAATGGGGCCATTATTGGCTTTATGCGAGTGGTATACGGAGTATATATTCACTCTACCATTATTAGCCAGTGCAGTTCAACCCCAGACACCTCTATGGACTCAAAGTGTGGGAGGTCAATAGCTTCATGGCGAAGTCCGCTATTAACCAGTATACAAGTGCCACCTCCGTTGATGGTGGGACCGCCAGTGAGGGTTCGATCTCTTCGAATCATAGAGAAGTTTGGGAATACGGGGCGGTGACATGGATGCAACCTAGTTTCGGTTACAAGTACCACGTCCGCTCGGTTATCCTTTATGATAAACGGCTTATGCGCCGCCGCTTGAATTTGTGGCTTCGTGTTGGCCTTTACCGGGGCTCGCTTAGGGACTTGAATATGTTTTTGAGGGGGAGTTGGGAGAGTTTTTATATTCTTTGTTTGTTGTCCTTTAAGCAGGTCGGCGAATGTAAATCCATTTGGGATGAAGTGTTGTGTGGCCTGTTTTCCGAAGTCTGACTTGGCTGTTTGCTTAGCTCGGGTCTCCTTGGATCTTTGAATAATTTCTTTATATTTAGGACAATTCCTGTAACTCTCTTCTCAACTCCCCAACTGCCACCGCTTATATTCTCCTTTATGTCGCTCTGTCCCTGTTCGCATATTCGTCAAAGAAACAATGAGAACAATCGACATAAACAGCCGATCCTCAGTCCGCCAGCCGGCAGTTGTGTTCTGATCCGTCCCCAGCAGCCAGAAATGGTGTATCAAATTGTCAAAAATGACCAATGTAAAATAGGCTGACCGTCGACAGAAAAGAGCTTTAATAGCAATATAGCCAAATTTTTAGTAAATTTATCACTATGGTAAAAATATGGGTTCATCATTTCTCCCGAGAGTGGACTTCAAAAAATGGGCCGGCTCCATACAGGACAAGGATAATTCCATTTACAGACGTGGTCATCGCCTCAGTTTTAATTCCTATCTGGTTATTTTCTATAACAATTTGAAAAAATAGCTTAGTGATAAAAGATTTGCCAACATTGTGTAATCTGTAGTTAATGGTTATTTTGAGAAGCTGGCGGATTCTTTCCATACACAGGTTATTGAACACCACCAGGAAAAGTATATTGAGCAATAACGAGATTATGTAGAGAAATAAAAATACTTCTTTGTTATGTCGGTTGCTTCTGCGACTAGCCCCGTACTAACGAACGCGAGGCTTTTGCCACGAGAAGAACTGTTCTGGGTTGGGACAGAGACCTTTCTGTGACAGAAGGTTATAACCAATATTAATGCGTATGTATAAGACCGCGATAGTATAGTGGTTAGTATACCCGCCTGTCACGCAGGAGACCGGGATCCGATTCCCCGTCGGGGAGCCTCTGGCGCAAGACTAATGACCTTGCCCGGAAAAAACAAATCATTATGGAAAACTTAACAAGCCTCAGGACTTGCTAAATGAGGCCAAGATCGGTTCCGGTTGTAGTGCCGATGATGATGATGTATTTGACTAAGCCGAGATGTGGAGAGCTTTAATACACTACCAGACACTCTAAAATCCGAATGGTCAATGTCAGTTATTACCTGGGTTTCGCTAGCACAAGCGTTGCTGATTTGGGATTAAATCTGTGGGCAGCGATAGAGGAAAAAATGTGACGATTGTGGCATTAGCCGACGCGAGACTCTCGCTTCATTGCAACGACCCGACCCAAAATACTCACATCGCCTTGGAGTGCCATGTACATGGAGATTTACTTTGGGTGAACGAAAACGTGCAAAGTATTAGTAGATGTGCGTTTAAATCTCTGCAGTACTTCATACACGAGCTGCAACGTCAAAAACTAAAGACAAGCTCAAGGAATTAATTACAAACTTCTTAATTTCTTTTCTATTATACCCCTGTCAGAAAAGGAGAACCTGCAGCGCTGAGTAAACGTCCTAAGATGCCATCAGCGAAACCCAAAAATGCTCAAGGATTTTCTTCCAACCGTTTCACGAAACCTATAGCTTAACGGGATGATACTCCACTGATCGGTGGGCCACTCAATAAATTCTTGGTATACAGTCACGGAAGTGTATTTTAAACTCACGAAATTAATGGGAAACTTTCTATTTTCATATAGCTTTACAAAAGTGTATTTTAAGTTTATAGCAGAGTATTTTCAATGGCTTAAAAGTCCCTTGAACATCACAGTGGATACTTGGAATATTTCACATACGTGTAGACAACTGCCATCTGCCGCATGGTTTTAGTAGGTTTGGTAAATTATTAATGAAGATTGTAATTAAAATTAAATAAACACAGCCGAAAGGCAACAACACATGGCTAAAGTCACCCCAAGTTTAGCTTATACGAGGGTTGCCTTTTATATTTCGGGATTAGAGAACAAAAACAAATATTGATCATCGAAAATCACATTATTGTTTTTCAAAATATTCCCCATGAAGATCTATACACTTTTGCATGCGTTTGAACCAATTGTCGAAGCACTTTTGCCACTCTGATTGAGTTATCTCCAACACATGCATTCTGAATGCAGCAACCGCTTCTTCAGGTGTCGAAAAACGTTGACCTCTCAGTTTGTTTTTTACGTACGGGAATATAAAGAAGTCATTCGGTGCCAAGTCAGGACTATACGGCGGATGACCTATCAAATCGATGTTTTGGGTGCTCAAAAATGCAGTCGCAGCAGATGTGTGAGAGCTCGCATTGTCGTGGTGAAGAGTGATTCGTCTTCGACGGTTGGTTTTCCTGATTTCTTGGAAGACAACTGGCAAACAAATGGTTGTGTACCACACAGAATTGACTGTTCTGCGTTGTTCTAGTGGTACGGTTGCGACATGTCCAGTTTTTCCGAAAAAATAGGCGACCATTTGCTTGGAAGTGCTTCGTGCGCGAACAACTTTTGTTGGATTTGGCTCATCTTGAAACACCCAGACAGTCGACTGCTGTTTACTTTCGGGCTCATACGCGTAAATCCACGATTCATCACCTGTCACGATGTCATAGACGTGTTTCGAAGCACCGCGACCGTATTTTTTGAGCATTTCTTTCGACCAATTGACACGAGCCTTTTTTTGGGCGATTGACAAATTGTGTGGGATCCAACGCGAAGAAATTTTTTTGACAGTCAAATGTTTATGCAATATTGAATGTATGCTGGTCCCACTAACGCCTAAGGTTGTCTCAATCTCACGATAGGTCACATGACGATCTTCCAATATCAGTTCGCGCACAGCATCAATGGTTTTCGGAACAACAACTGATTTTGGACGACCTTCACGAAATTCGTCTTGGAGTGAACTACGACCACGATTGAATTCACCATATCATCGATAAACACTGGTCCTTGATGGAGCTTCATCGCCAAAAATTGAATTAAGTTCATCCATGCACTGTTGCTGAGTTAATCCACGCCGAAAGTTGTAAAAAATAATCGCACGAAAATGTTGACGATTTAATTCCTTTTTTGGGCCGAGATGAATCTTTTAAGTTACTGTAAACAACACAAATAGCGCTCGTATGTCAAAACGTTCTGAGTGCGTATAACCTCAAAAATGTCCAACTTTACGACAGAGCTGTCAATCGCCGGATTGCAACACTAGGGTTGCCAAATCCCGAAACATAAGAGGCAACCCTCGTAGTGTCCGCAGGGGACCAGTAAGTTAGAATATAATTTAAATAAGCTAGAATTTAAGAATTTTTGGTCAAGCAAGTAAGATAAATTTAAGAAAAGGAATAAAATAGAAAAAAATGTGGATAAAATGTCAACAGCAAAAAATTAGTAGAGCCTAAAGTTTAGACATTGATGAAAGATAAAGTAATCGACATTTGATCCCTATTATTCCATGCCTATAGGGATGAGACCCAAGTTAAATGCCAGCACCGTGGTTTTATACAGGTCAAAAGTTTGGTTATTTATGGTTTATTGGTTTGGTTTATATGGTATATTACAATCTGTCAGTTTATGAGCTATGCCTCATTGGCACGAACTTTCACGGACAGTTCGCTCACAGCATAAACTTTCTCTTCGTTATGTGGTATGCTCTCACCTCCTTTTTTCCAGGCAGCATTAACTGGTAGTATGACGTTAATCCAAAAATGTTTTATGTCATTTTCGCCTTGGTTTTGTTGTTTACTTTAAAACTAATGCCGACAGTGTCACGCTATTTCAACATCGATCACATTTCTAACATCCGTTTGTAACAAAAGCCCCAAATTCAGGCACAGCAAGTCTTACGTCTCTCACCGAAACGACAGTAACAGACCCAAATTAGATTACCCAATCGAATTCCTCACCTCAAAAGTCCCTCCCCGGTCCGTTGCACGAAATAGGTAATTAAAAATATTCGTCGGATGTTTAACTACAAATGCCACATGTTGTGGCGCGTACGTTCGAGGGTTGCGCAATTTCTGGTTTTGTCTCGTGTAATTTCTTAATTGAATCCAAGAACGAGCACCACCGATAAACAAAATAAAAAGTTGTGTTAATTAAATAAAATGAAAAGGAAAAAACTTAAGCAAATCTTGTTCTACAATTGCTAGCGGCATCTGATTGTTGTAGTTATCTTATTTTAGTTCGCATTTTTTGCTTTTTTTTGTTTGCCTTGATTTTATATATTTTTGCAATTTCATGATCAGGTTTTAGTTGTTTTTTTTTTAAGTCATCGTATCTACAAAATATGACCATGTATGTATTTTTATACCTTCCGTTGTGCGCTCTCGTTTGTCTTCCCTTGTTTTAAGGCAAATCTGATGTTGTATCTGCGTGTGTTGTACGTTCGGCCACGTTTAATATATGGAAATAGGTCAAGGAAGTGCCACAAAAGTACATACAAATGTATTCGTAATTGCTAGGCATCTAAGAGGACAGCGGGAAGGCAGAATGCGACTCTATGCCAGGGGATATCACACAACTTTATAGAATAATAAATTCAGTTGCTTTGCGTAAAAGGTCATCTCAATTAGGAAAATGCCAACGTATGAATTATTTAGGCGCTCTCCTTCGAGAAATGCCGCTCTTGCATATGCACACCCGAATAGACTCGCCCTTTAAAAGGATTGCCCCATTTTCGAATTGAATTCGTTGCCTATCCCATTATCGATTCGTTTTATAATTGAATAAATTGGCAGCCAATTGAAATTGATTGCTCATAAATTTCTTTCTAGTTTAATTTTCATCGTAATCGTGAGATGTGATTTGATTGTAAAAAGGTTTTTTCGTTGGAAATTCAAGTCGGTTGATCAAACATTCAATATTTAAATATATTTCATTTGGGATTTTTTAAATTTGAGCTTGCGATGTCAAAGCTGTTTTCAAAATACTAATTTAAAAAACAACACGAAAGATATTCTTATAAATCACTTCGTATATCATTTTTTCTGTGAGATCCAAATTAATTTAATCTTTTACTTGAATTTTGTGAGAACGGAATAAACCGTTTTCTATTACAGTCGGTCATTAGACTGGCATATTGTGGCATAACAATTCCAATTAGTCTCAAATTACCATATATACAACGCCGTATAGCAGTAAAATATCGATTATAGCTTTTATGTTATCTAAGATAACAAAAAAAAATTAAACTGTTTTTTGATTTGATTATTTGAATTTATTCCGGGCAAAATTCCAGCTTGTTAGACTAATAGACAAGCTAAAATTATCGTAAGGCTACCTTATAACTTATACTTAAAGTTATACTTATACTTATCATCATCATTATCATCGGCACTACAACCGGGATCCGGTCTTGGACTTATTTAACAAATCTCTCCACCGGTCCCGATTTCGAGCCGATGTCATCCAGTTTGGCACTCCCAGGCTCGGGGCGTCCTGGTCTACGCCAGCCCTCCATCACAGACAAGGTCTGCTGCGCTGTCTTCTTCCATACATCCTGCAACAAAGGACTTTCCGGGCAGGCTCCTCTTCGCTCATTCGAGCTAGGTGTCCCGCCCACCGGAGTCTACCGGGCTTGATTTTTCTTACAATATTAGCTTCAAGGTAGATTGCGTACAACTCATGGTTGTAGCGTCTCCGGAATCGTCCTCTCTCACATACGGGGCCACCAATTCTCCTTAAGACCTTTCTCTCGAACACGGCTAAGAGTTCAGAGTGCCTTTTATTGAGCACCCAGGTCTCGGATCCATACATTTGTACTGGTAAGACCATGGTCTTGTAAATAAATTTCGGGATTTAAAGAGAGGCTTTGTTGGATTTAAACAGCCGTCCACATATTTCTTCTTCCATATTGTTATCGGCTAATACTATTGACTCAAGGTAGTTAAAGGATTGCACTACTTCAAATTCGTGCTCCACTACCGTGATAGTTTGACCAACGTTAGATCTTCTCTTCGCAGAAGTTGCCACCATGTACTTATTTTTTCCCTCATTAATGTGCAGTCCCAGTTTTTGTGCCCCCTGCTCGATCTGGGTAAAGCAGTCCTCTACAGCCGAATCGGATCTATCGATAATGTCGATGTCATCTACGTAGGCAAGTATCTGGCTGTACTTGGTGACAATAGTCGTTCTAGTTGTAACGCCAGAGTCACGGATTGCTTTCTCCAACGGCAGATTGAAGAGGAGGCAGGCCCCTTGTCAGAGTCCATTATAGATGTTTATTGGTTTGGACAGCAATCCCGCTACTTTTACCTGACTAGTTACGTTGGTCATGGTCAACCTACAAAGTCGTATCAATTTGTTTGGAATACCGAATTCTCTCATGGCATTATATAGTTCTACCCTGGCTATGCTGTCGTAGGTGGCCTTAAAGTCTATAAACAGATGATATAATGGAATCTTAAATTCCAGACATTTTTCCATCGCCTGCCTAAGGGTGAATATCTGATCAATTGCTGATTTGCCTGGGATGAAGCCACACTGATATTGACCAATGATGACTTTAGCGTATGGGGCTATCCGATCTTGTAGGATAGAGGAGAGTATCTTATAGGTGGTACTCAGCAATGATATACCCCTATAGTTGCTGCAGAGTGTGATATCTCCCTTCTTATGTATGGGGCAAATTATACCACGACGCCAATCTTCCGGCATCTCCTCTCGCTCCCATACGTGCAACATTCTTATGTATAGGGTAAATTATACCACGACGCCAATCTTCCGGCATCTCCTCTTACTCCCATACTTGCACCGCGATCTCATGAATTGTGTGATGTAACGCTGTCCCTCCTTGTTTGATCAGCTCAGCTGGTATGCCATCAGCTCCAGGAGCTTTATTTGATTTGAGCTGTCTAATGACTTTTAATGTTTCCTCAATCCTTGGTGGCACCAGCATTTGGTCTTGATCTTGCATTGGTGGAACCTCCAATTCTTCTGTGAGTTGACCATTTAACAATTCATTGAAGTGCACTTCCCATCGCTCCAGAATGCCTTCAGGATCGGTGATCAGATTACCCTCTTTATCCTTACAGTAAGTGCAGTGTGGTGTGTACCGCGTCATACTGCGGATTATTTGGTAGAACTTCCGCGCCTGGTGCGGACCTCGCTCTCTACTTTTCTCTATTTCACAGACAAGGTTTTTTTCAGGCACTTTTTTTTTGTCTGTGAAGTCTTTTTTCAGATCTTCTGAGCTCTTTGTATTTCTCTTCGCGCACCCGCGTTCTATGAGACTCCTGCATTGCCCGGTATGCAGCATTCTTACGTTCAGTCACTAGTTTGCAGTTATCATCAAACCAGTCGTTCCGATCTCTACGACTACTGCCTAAGATGGAGCTGGTAGTACTCGTGACAGTATTCTTAGGCGCGTCCATTTCCCTTCAACGCCCGGCATTCTGGCCCCAGCACTTACTCTCCCTCCGTCGAGTTCTTCGAGGGCGAGTCTTAACGTATGGCCAAAGGTGTTACTGGTATTATCATTGCGTAAGGCATCCGTGTTGATTCGAACCTGATCCGCGGATGCAATACGTCTCCGTAAGGCAATCCGCGCTCGGAAAACTGTACCAACAAGATAGTGATCCGAGTCGACGTTGGCACCTCGGTACGTTCGTACCGTCATCAGGCTCGAGGAGTGGCGGCGATCTATCAACACATGGTCAATTTGGTTGTGAGTGGCTCCATCAGGTGATATCTAGGTGGCTTTGTGGATATCTTTACGCGGAAACCTGGTACTCGCAACGACCAAGTTTTTCGATGCTGCCAGTTCGATGACTCGTAGGCCATTGTTGTTAGTGTTCTCATGCAAACTATGGGAATCTGTGTAGTGCCTGAAAACCGGCTCCCGACCTATTTTGGCATTCAAATCACCAAGAACGATTTTCACGTCGTATCTTGGGCAGGCATTGAGGGCCCGTTCGACGTGCTCGTAGAATTCTTCTGTTTCGTCGTCAGGGGACACCTCTGTGGGCCCGTGAACGTTTATGAGGCTTATGTTCTTAAACTTGCTTATACTTATACTTATACTTATACTTATACTTATACTTATACTTATACTTATACTTATACTTATACTTATACTTATACTTATACTTATACTTATACTTATACTTATACTTATACTTATACTTATACTTATACTTATACTTATACTTATACTTATACTTATACTTATACTTATACTTATACTTATACTTATACTTATACTTATACTTATACTTATACTTATACTTATACTTATACTTATACTTATACTTATACTTATACTTATACTTATACTTATACTTATACTTATACTTATACTTATACTTATACTTATACTTATACTTATACTTATACTTATACTTATACTTATACTTATACTTATACTTATACTTATACTTATACTTATACTTATACTTATACTTATACTTATACTTTTACTTTTACTTTTACTTTTACTTTTACTTTTACTTTTACTTAAACTTATACTTATACTCATACTTATACTTATACTTATAGTTATACTTATTCTTGTACTTGTACTTGTACTTATACTTATAAAGGGTAGCGCAAAATTGATCATCCAAATTTGTTTTTCAATTACCTTTTGACTTAATAAAAAAAATGGTTTTGAGTGATGGAAATCTTTATTGATTGATTGAAGGCGGAACCCCCGTTTTTATTTAACTTAATGCAAGCTTAAAATTATCTTAACATAAAACCTTACAGACTATCTTAAAATCTAGAGTAGTGGTTAAGACATTATATAATCGAAAAAAAGGAGAAGAAAACCAGGAAGTTGAAGATTACTGGGCGATAGGGGAGGTAGGAGGGACGAGCGAGTGTATGCGGGGGTGGTAAATGCGGCCTTTGTGCGGCAGTCGAGGGCATGTGTACGGACTGATGCAGGGGCGGGAGTTAGTGGTGGGGTTGGAAAGGTGTACTAGTTTGAGGGAGAGGATTGCAGGGTGGGGGGTTTATTAAGGGGGGGGGGATTTAGGGCGGGTTTATTTTCGAGGGTTACGTACGTTACGGGGGTATGTATGTAATGTTAAAGTGGACAGCAAGCTTGGGCAATTGATTGAGTCAAACAGAAGGCGATGGACAAAGATAATGTCGGCATGGATTCTGCGCTCTTCAAGGGTGTTTAGATTGATTAGAGGTAGCCGGCTTGTGTTGTTGTTGCAAAGCGCAAGAAACGACGTTGAACACCCTCAATCCTGCGAATGTGAGTCACTAGATACGGGGACCAGACCTGTATTATCTATTTGTATACTGCAGCTGTCTAGTTCACAAACGTCTATATGCCATTTGCAAAAATTATAACATCTTCCGATAGGGTGATTCATTTTGCGCCACCTTGTAGTTATGCTTATACTTATACCTATACTTATACTTATATTTATACTTATACTTATATTTATACTTATACGTATACTTACCTGGCGCAAGACTATTGACCTTGCCCCGAAAAACAAATTATCATGGAAAATTTAACAAGCCTCAGCACTTGCTAAATAAGGCCAAGACCGTATCCCGGTTGTAGTGCCGATGATGATGATGTGTACTTATACTTATACTTATATTTGGGCCTAATATAATTATTTAAAGGGTTGGTAGTTTGAATAATTTATTCGGGAAGCTGAGTTTTAGAGTTGGCGCAAGACTAATGACCTTGCCCAGAAAAAATAAATCATAGAAAATTTAACAAGTCTCAGGACTTGTTAAATAAGGCCAAGACCGGTTCCCGGTTGTAGTGCCGATGATGATGATGATGATGAGTTTTAGAGTGGGAATGGTGAGGTTAAAATCGACAGATATTATATTAAAGTTAACATTCCACAGCATTCGAGAAGTTCGTTACCTAATGCGATGCGTTCGTAAATTGGGAGATTTAGTACCAAACAAGTTGGAGATGAAAAAATGTGTGCAGTTAATATAACTTAAAAGTAGTCGATGTATGGACGGAATGTCGGTTACATATCTAAGTTCCTTTGGGGCATTTAAGTTAATTAGTTTGAGGTGGTTGCAATAAAGTAACATGATCAACGATCCCATTAATGATCCCATCTCAGTTCTCAGAGAGCAGATCGTAAGAATGCCTATTATAGAGGAATTAAACTTAATGGGTCGACAAACGAAATGCATAAGTATCGGGTCACATAGGTGGTAGACAATTTTCAAGCCAGTTTTTCAAACAAAAAAAAAACCGAGCATTCAGTTGGTCTTATGTTAAGAATGATCTCGTCAATATGTGAGAGAAAATTTACATCCCTGGCACATAATATGTCAAGATCGCGAATCGTTTGAGGGTTTGAATATGCCGGAAATAAGGAAGGAAAAGAGAATGGAAAGGGTAGTAGATTGACATGTGGTGACATAACATTCCAAGCAATTCTTCAAACACCAAACCTAAAAGTTGCCGACATCGTCTGTGAATTTGTCCTCAAGTTGAATTAATTTATTTTCTACTACAAGTGGTTCAATGAAATTGTTACACTAGAACCATCAACTCCAATATACTACATTTCGAACCGCGTTATGCTTGGAATCACTTGATGCGAACTGCCTTGGGTTGGTTAATGCTAAATTGTAGTACTAGCATTTGTAGTGTTTCTTATTTCTTATACAATCAAATACATCTCAATTTTACAATAGATATGACAGATTCAAACATATTGAAGCAAAATATAAGTAAAATAGAAAAAATTCAATTTAATTGGTCAATCCATCAAACAGAGACTGCCAATAAAACCATGGACCCCAACCACATATCTGAGGGAAAACTCGATGGTGGCACCGCTTCAACCAAATTGTGTTCTAAGAAAAGTGTCTTGCACGGAACGCACGGAGCCGCCTATGAATGAATAAACAACGGATAAGTATGGCATTATAATATTTGAAAATAGCTTTGGCACCGTTGTCCATTTAATTCCATTTACCCAAAAAACTTAGGGTAATACCATCCATTGGACCTTACTGGAAACCCCAAGAGGTCATCGATAACCTGGCATTTATAATCCAAGGTCCAGTAAATAAATCAAAGGACCAAACATTATGTCACCTGGCTAACAAAGGATATTCAGAAAAAAAGGACCTTGCCTAAGGCGAGTGGCAAATGGAAAAACAATGCCAAGTTGCGGACACACATTGATGGCCAACAAAAGCGATCTTTGATGAGTGATTCAGCGAGTTGTGTTTTGGCAAGTCATATTTCAGAGTTGTATGTCGTGAGTCCTGTCAGAGGTGACAAATTTAGAAATGCAGTAATTAACAACAAAAAGTTAACCAAAGGGGGGTCAGGATTGTGGTGAGGATAGAGCAGGTAACAATAAAGGGATAAAAGAACATAGCTTAGCTGCGTTGAAGATGTGATCTCCTCTTAGAGTGAATATTCTCCATAAATAGCAAGACCCCTGTGACTTTTTGAGGTAACATGTTGAAAACTTCATGGAATATAATGAGGGGAACTTGGGAACTAGGGACGCCAGTGGGTAGGGATTCAAGCTGAATGGAGACCACGACGGTTGTTTGTGATTTTCCTTCATAGCTAACTGAATCAGATTTCTCGTGAAGTTGTGTTAGAAAAATACGTATATATTCGTATGTCTTTTTACCTCTAAGTTTATAAAGTGCATAGCAATATTCTGTGGAGTCTATGAGTACATGAATGATTTTTACTGCACGGAATCAAAAACAGTTCAAGTTCAGATGGGGATAAATAAAGCCGGTATCTGGAAAGGTAACGTAGGGTTGGTTATGAGGTTAGGTTAAGTTTTTAATTGAATATTACCAGATGTCAGAAATTTAGTTGCTTATGCTGGGAATCAGAAATTCAAAATTTTCTTCATGTAGAGAGCTTTATGCTCTGTCACTTAGTGTTGGTAATGGCGTTAGGTTAGGTTTTTAATTGAAAAATACCAGATTTCAGAAATTTAGTTGCTTATGACTGGAAATCAGAAATTCATAATTTTCTTCGTGAAGATTTTTATTCTCTGTCATATAAGGTTGGAAATTACGTTATGTTACGCTTTTTAATTGAAAAATAACAGATGTCAGAAATTTAGTTTCTTACGACTAGCAGCCAGAAATTCATAATTTTCTTCCTGAAAAAACATTTATTCTTTTATTTATCCAGAAATTCAGTTTCTTACGACTAGCAGTCAGAAATCTTTTTTTTTTTTTTTCTCTTTCGCATAGTTATGTTCCAATGGAATTTCGAGATGTAATCCGAAGGTGGAGCATTAATTATTGTTGAAGACATTTTAATAATATTTAATATAAACGTAGGTGCATTTTTAAAAAGATATATATTCTTCACGAATATGGGTATGTTCCTTTTTAAATAAATTTTGCTAAATAGAACTTGGTACACATTTTGGAGAATATATATCATCATCATCATCATCGGCACTACAACCGGGAACCGGTCTTGGCCTTATTTAGCAAATCCTGGGGCTTGTTAAATTTTCCATAATAATTTGTTTTTTCCGGGCAAGGTCATTAGTCTTGCGCCAGCGGAGAATATATATATACGACCGACCAAAACATGGGGCTACTACCCCATTTATTGGCTTAATTCAAGCAACATAAGTACCTATAACTAAAGTATATATAACTTATAAACTATAGAACGTAAAATTAATTTAACTAAGTTTAACCTAACCTAACCTCCCGCCCGTTTTGGAGGTTCTAAGTTATTCATATAATACACATTTCTGTTGGTGATGTCTTCCATATTTATAATTCAAAACCACATGAATAATTTCACGATTTACTAAATATGAACTTTGTAAGACTCTGTTCAACTCCACTCCTTAAGTGGTTATGCCACGCATTAGAGACCCGAAAGCCGACTACTTCTTTGGTATTTCTTTTTGATGGGAAAAAATTTATTATTAATAAAATGAAGTTTACCTCATGTTTATATATGTATTAACCTGAATTTTTTTTTTTTTTCAAAAAATACAAAATGGCGGCACACACCTCTTGCCCAAAAACTTTTTAAGAAGTTGCTCCGGGGCTTGCAAAATATCTTGAACAGTTTTGATCCTGCAAAAATAAACAAAAAAGTTCTTAAACTATATGAAACTGTCTAGTGTATGCCGTACGAAATTTTGTAAATATTGATTTTTGAAAAAATGGCAAACTTTTGAAAAAAAATTGGTTTTTCGACATTTGTTTATTAACAACTTTTATAATTTTTAATATTGGACCCGAATTTTTCTAGAACAACGCAGAACAGTCAATTCTGAGTGGTACACAACCATTTGTTTGCCAGTTGTCTGCCAAGAAATCAGGAAAACCAACCGCCGAAGACGGATCACTCTTCACCACGACAATGCGAGCTCTCACACATCGGCTGCGACAACTGCATTTTTGAGCACCCAAAACATCGATTTGATGGGTCATCCGCCGTATAGTCCTGACTTGGCACCGAATGACTTCTTTTTATTCCCGTACGTAAAAAACAAACTGAGAGGTCAACGTTTTTCGACACCTGAAGAAGCGGTTGCTGCATTCAGAATGCATGTGTTGGAGATACATCAATCAGAGTGGCAAAAGTGCTTCGACAATTGGTTCAAACGCATGGAAAAGTGTATAGATCTTCATGGGGAATATTTTGAAAAACAATAAAGTGACGATGATCAATATTTGTTTTTGTTCTATAATCCCGAAATATAAAAGGCAACCCTCGTATTTGGCTTATATTCTATAGTAATGTAGCGAGCTTAGGGTTCGCTGGATAAATTATTTTTAATAAATAAGAGTCGTTAAGTCGATTTTGAATTAATGTAACACTTTATTAGTCCGTTAATAACAACTGTTACATTCACCGTACACTTAACGATTTCTTGACTTATCGCTTCCGTACTTATCGCGTCTTTGACTGCTTACTTCTTAGTTCTTACTTCTTTCCATGATCTGTGTGCGACGTATTTATACCGTTTCCTCATTCTGATTCGGCGTTTCGATTCCGTCCGTTCCATAGCCTTCAATGTTCTACTGTTCATAGTCTCCAGTTTTCCAGTACTTTATAGAATATTCTAGTACTTTGTCTCGGACTTCCTCGCATATACTATTACTAATTGTCATATACGTTACACTACCCTCCACCTAGATTAGTTCGTCCCGAACTAAGTTCACTGGTCTCCTGGGTTAACAAAAATCGCCAGTCGGTCACGATGTACCACTTTCATTTTGGCGTTCGGTCTTCGTTGAATCCTATAGACAACGTCGTTAATTCTTGTGAGAATCTTATACGGTCCTTCCCAATATTTCTGCAACTTCGGAGACCTTCCTTTTTGCCGATGAGGGTTATAAAGCCACACCTTATCGCCTGCATTAAATCCGGATGCGTTGGCTCGAATGTCGTACCTTGCTTTCATCCTGTCACTTGATACCTTGATTTGCTTTCGAACCAAATAATGAATCTCATCGAGGCGATTTCTCCATTCGGCTACCTAGTCTTCAGTCTTATCTATGGCGTCTGGAGGTATTCCGAATCGCAAATCGGCTGGTAATCGTATCTCTCGTCCAAATATAATTTTTGCTGCAGAATGGCCTGTCGTATCGTTATTAGCCGATCTATAAGTCATGCGAAAGGTTTGTACATATATATCCCAATCTCGTTGGTGATCACTAACGACCTTTGATAAATACTTTTTCATTGTTCGGTTGAACCTTTCGACCATTCCGTCTGACTGTGGATGTAAGGGTGTGGTCCTGGTTTTCCTTATGCCCAGTGCCGCACAGATGCCTTGAAATATCTGTGATTCGAAATTTCGGCCTTGATCCGAATGCAGCTCACAGGGAACTCCATATCTGCTGATCCAATTATTGATAAGCTGCTCAATGAGGGTTGTTACTTCTTGGTTTGGAATTGGAAGGACTTCCACCCACTTGCTGAAGTAATCTATGATGACCAACATGTATTTGTTGTTGTCGTTTGTTTTTGGGAATGGCCCTGAGATATCAATCGCAATTCGCTAGAAAGGGGCACCCACGTTGTACTGCTTCATAGCGCTCCTTGGTTTTGCTGTTGGTCCTTTGGTCGCAGTGCAAGTTGTGCACTTCCTACACCAAGACCCGACGTCATCTCTCATGCGAAGCCAATAGCATCGAGATCGTAATTTTGAAAGTGTCTTATTAACTCCCAGATGTCCACCGGAGGCCCCGTCGTGCATTTCTGTTAGTACTTCCTTCCCTTTTGATGGTGGGACTAGAATCTGCATTCGATGGGATTTTCCGTCCGCGGCTTCCCATTTACGCTTAAGAATTCCATCTTCCACCAGCAAGGAATTCCATTGTGCCCAATATGCTTTAAATGTTCCACTCTTGCCAGAAATATTGTTCCAAGTTGGTAGATCGTTCTTTTCTTTGTGTTCCAGGATTAGCGACATATCTTCATGCTGAAGTTGAGCTGCGCATATAGCATCACTCGTCCACCCATCTAGTACTTCTACTTGTACATTTCGCAGGTCGTACGCCTCTTCTTTCTCTTCCGCTCTATGACAATGTTTACAATCTGGCTTACATCGTCTTCTTGATAGAGCATCAGTGTTATTATGCACCTTCCATTGACGGTGGGAAATTTGGAAATCGTACGTTTGAAGTCGTTCGATCCATCGAGCTATTTGTCCTTCCGGATTCTTAAAATTTAACAACCATTTCAGGGCAGCATGATCCGTCCGAAGGTGGAATCGACGTCCGTAGAGGTACTTATGGAAATTCTTAACGGCTTCTACGGCAGCCAGCAGTTCCTTTCTTGCTGCGCAATAATTTCCCTCTGGCTTAGATAGAACTCGACTATAATATGCGACAACTCTCTCTTTACCATCGACTTCCTGTGACAACACTGCTCCGATTCCTGTGTTACTTCCATCAGTATCCAATATAAATGGGCGATCCGATCTTGGGAATGCCAATGTGTTGGAGTCTTACATAACTCGGCCTTCAATGTGTTGAATGCTGCCTCACACTTTTCTGTCCAATTGAATTTCTTGTCTTTACCCGTTAGTTCGTGTAGAGTTTTAACCAAATTGGCGAAACCTTTTTAAAAACCGTGGGTAATATGTGACTAATCCCATAAAGCTTCTCAACTGTTGCTTGTCTTCTGAAGTAGGCCATTCTCGAACGGCTGCTATCTTATCAGGATCCGTTTGAACTCCTGCAGATGAAACGATGTGTCCCACGAATTTTACTCTCCTTTGGAAGAGTTCACATTTCTTCGAGTTGGCGGTTGTATCCTTGTATCTTTGTAGTCATGTTGATTGCTAGGCGATGTCTTATTTCTCTAAACACCCTCAAGTCCTTTTTTCGATTCGCATTATTTCATCGGTGACTTTTAGATCCAGATTTTCTACTTCGTTTTGAATATCTTCCTTAAAGTGTTGAAAATAACATTTCAATCAATGCGTTTGTGCATCCAATTTTGCATTCAGATCTGCAGCTTGTGCGTCGAATTTTGAATTTTGGGCATCCAACTTTGCATTAACATCTGCAGCTTGCGCGTCCAATTTTGTGTTAATGTCTGTAGCTTGCGCGTCCAATTTTATCATCATCATCCTGAACATCTCCGAAATGTCCAACTGTGGCGAACTCTTCTCCGTTACATCGGCACCATCTTGACTCGCTGTTTATTCTCCACCCGGACAGTCTGGCCCAATCGCAAAAACATATGTGTCGACATCAATACCCCCTTCCTCCATTGGTGCTTGCAGACGCTGTCGAAGAATTTGCTTCTGTCCTCTGCTATCCAGATTCCGGTTTTCAAGTTCCTTCTTCAACTCAGGAACGCGAAGATCCTCCAAATGTCGATCTGACACCGTCACAACACACTTTCACAGACTTATTCACTAGACCAATAATTAATCCCACTTCTGACACAAATTGTAGCGAGCTTAGGGTTCGCTGGATTAATTATTTTTAATAAATAAGAGCCGTTAAATCGATTTTGAATTAATGTAACACTTTATTAGTCCGTTTATAACAACCGTTACTTTTACCGTACACTTAACGATTTCTTTACTTATCGCTTCCGTACTTATCGCGTCTTTGACTGCTTACTTCTTACTTTTTACTTTTTACTCGTCTCCATGATCTGTGTGCGACGTATTTATACCGTTTCCTTATTCTGATTCGGCGTTTCGTTTCCGTCCGTTCCACAACCTTGAATATTCTACTGTTCATAGTCCCCAGTTTTCCAGTACTTTCTAGAATATTCTAGTACTTTGCTTCGGACTTTCTTGAATATTCTAGTACTGATTGTCATATGCGTCACAGTACTATATTTCATTAACTTGTATATACATTTTCAAGTAGATTCTTTTGTTAGTATACATTTGAGAGGTCAGGCGTCAAGGTGTTAACAAACTGTGAAGTTGGTCTCGAGAAAACTTAAGTGATATAAAACGGAACTGTTACATCATTCCAGATTTAGTGGGTTTATAGAGGTGATGGGAACGAAAAACTATTTCATCATACGCTATGTATATGTATGGGCCACAAGGGTACAATCGTCAATTGAACACATGCAGAACAGCGCACGTTCTCAGTTATTTTACCTTGTATAATACATTACTGCATTTATAAGATAATAATAAAAGAGAATACTAAAAAACATATTATTATATTAATCCAATAGGATATCGATTACACTACCCTATGATTTAAGGCCGTTCAGCAAGAGGCAATGCACAAAAAAGAATTCAAATCCGCACACAGTGACATTCAGGTTCGCTTATTGCCGTCCCCTCAGAAGATTGCATCCCATGTCATCTCTTGTAGAAGTGTCCCTTTTTATATCCCATACGTATAAAAGCAACATGTGTGGTGACTATTCCCACAACATCCTGAAAGGCAATTTGGACGGTAGAGAAATTTAGAAAGTCCACATTGTTTTGAAAAACCCTAAAATAGGCGTTCTACCTTTTGCAGTCGCAGTAATTTTCAGCCATTCCACAACTCTCCACTACATTCCTTCACTGTAAGAACAGTGAAGGTGAAACAAAATTTTAATTGGTTATTCAAAAAAAGCAGTGGTAAAAATAGCCAGCAAAACAGCCCAAGAACAAATGTTTCAATCCCATGACAACCATACCGGCGGCCTTCGGTCGTTTGTCAAAAGGCCAAAGGTGATAATACTACCCCGCGCACAGCGTTAGGAAAAGAAGCATGTGTGTAGTCTAGGTCTGTCATTCGCTCAATATGGAGACCACCCTGGGTATGGTTCGAATTATCATTGCCCACGTAATGTTATCAATTTTTAATGACCTGTCCGATGAATTAATGGCACCGCAAGCTGTTATGTGGAAAATTACAAGTGATGGTCTAGAGTTATAAAAATCATTCGCTTTGATGATATCATCGCAGGGACAATTTAATGGCAAAATAAATAAGCGGCAGTTCCTTTATATTCTATTACGTACTCGTATATTCCAATAAATTCAATCGTGAAAATAATGATTTGCACATGTTATTGGGACCCATAAATCTTTACATTATCGAGCAAAAGGATTTGTCCACATATTTTAAAGGATAAAAAATACTGTGTGGTTGCAACGACGACATGCGGTAAAATTTATCACAAGAGTTTCAAAACCACAATTAGAAAATATATGCAACATAGGTAGTCTACCTATCTCTTATCTAAAAGATTTTTCACAGTCATTGGTGAACTCGGTGAATGCATTCCACCTCTCCTGTATTGTATACAACATTCATAGTAAACATTAAATGGTTTACTTATCATTAATTAAGGGGGTATTCTGGTCTAGACGAACGAATTTAACGCAATTTTTGAAGTGCTGTATTTTTACTATTCATTTTTTTATAGGATGTTTATTAATATTTCAAGAATACAGTAAAAAAAATTGAAAGTAAAAAATTCAAAATTCAAAAAGTTAGCAGCTGATGAAGTTGGCATGCGACCATACCCACGATTCAACCCTCCTATCAATCTGAAAAAAAAAAAAATTATTAATTTACAGAAATCCCTCTATCGTTGGAACTAAAAAAAGTTAAAAATTTTTTTTTAACAAAATGGCGACTGCTTCAAAAAAAAATTCATTTTTGTACCACTTTTTTTTAGTTTTTCGAATTTTTAAAAAATAATTAACATCGAAATTTGAGGATGAGGATAGTTCATGCAATAGAAAAGCCTATAAAAAAGACATATACTAAATTTGAGGTGAATCGGTTCAGTAAAAGTTGAAAAATCGTGGGTATTGTTTTAAAAAAGAGAGTTTCGAGAAAAAAAATTTCAGGGTATAGTAGCTTCATCATCATCATCGGCACTACAACCGGGATCCGGTCTTGGCCTTATTTAACAAATTTCTCCACCGGTCCCGATTTCGAGCCGATGTCATCCAGTTTAGCACTCCCAGGCTCTAGGTGTCCTGGTCTACGCCATCCCTCCATCGCAGACAAGGTCTGCCGCGCTGTCTCCTTCCATACATCCTGCCACAAAGGACTTTCCGGGCAGGCTCGTCTTCGCTCATTCGAGCTAGGTGTCTCGCCCACCGGAGTCTACCGGGCTTGATTTTTCTTACAATATTAGCTTCAAGGTAGATTGCGTACAACTCTTGGTTGTAGCGTCTCCGGAATCGTCCTCCCTCACATACGGGGCCAACAATTCTCCTTAAGACCTTTCTCTGGAACGCGGCCAAGAGTTCAGAGTGCCTTTTATTAAGCACCCAGGTCTCGGATCCATACATGAGTACTGGTAATACCATGGTCTTGTACAGTAAAAGCTTTGATGTTCTGGATAAATTTCGAGATTTAAAGAGCCTTGATAGACCATAGTAGGCTTTGTTGGATTTGATCAGCCGTTTTGCGCATTTCTTCTCCCATATTGTTATCGGCTGATACTATTGACTCAAGGTAGTTAAAGGACTGCACTACTTCAAATTCGTGCTCCACTACCCTGATAGTTTGACCAATGTTAGGTCTTCTCTTTGCAGAAGTTGTCACCATGTACTTAGTTTTCCCATCATTAATGTGCAGTCCCAGTTTTGGTGCCGCCTGCTCCATCTGGGTGTAGGAGTCCTGTACAGCTGATTCGGATCTACCGATGATGTCGATGTCATCTGCGTAGACAAGTATCTGGCAGGACTTGGTGACAATAGTCCCTCTAGTTGTAACACCAGAGTCACGGATTACTTTCTCCAACGCCAGATTGAAGAGGAGGCAGGCCAGACCGTCCCCTTGTCGGAGTCCATTAAAGACGTTTATTGGTTTGGGCATCATTCTGGATTTAAACAGCCTTGATAGACCATAGTAGGCTTTGTTGGATTTAATCAGCCGTTCGCGTATTTCTTCTTCCATATTGTTATCGGCTGATACTATTGACCCAAGGTACTTAAAGGATTGCACTACTTCAAATTCGTGCTCCACTACCCTGATAGTTTGACCAACGTTAGGTCTTCTCTTCGCAGAAGTTGCCACCATGTACTTAGTTTTTCCCTCATTAATGTGGAGTCCCAGTTTTTGTGCCGCCTGCTCGATCTGGGTGAAGGATTCCAGTACCGCCGATTCGGTTCTACCGATGATGTCGATGTCATCTGCGTAGGCAAGTATCTGGCTGGACTTGGTGACAATAGTGCCTCTTGTTGTAACGCCAGAGTCACGGATTGCTTTCTCCAACGCCAGGTTGAAGAGGAGGCAGGCCAGACCGTCCCCTTGTCGGAGTCCATTAAAGGTGTTTATTGGTTTGGACAGCAATCCCGCTACTTTTACTTGACTAGTTACGTTGGTCATGGTCAACCTACAAAGTCGTATCAATTTGTTTGGAATACCGAATTCTCTCATGGCATTATATAGTTCTACCCTGGCTATGCTGTCGTAGGCGGCCTTGAAGTCTATAAACAGATGATATAGTGGAATCTTAAATTCCTGACATTTTTCCATCGCCTGCCTAAGGGTGAATATCTGATCAATTGCTGATTTGCCTGGGATGAAGCCACACTGATATTGACCAATGATGGCTTTAGCGTATGGGCCTATCCGGTCTTGTAGGATAGAGGAGAGTATCTTATAGGTGGTACTCAGCAATGATATACCCCTATAGTTGCTGCACAGTGTGATATCTCCCTTCTTATGTATGGGGCAAATTATACCAAGACGCCAATCTTCCGGCATCTCCTCTCGCTCCCATACGTGCAACATTCTTATGTATAGGGTAAATTATACCACGACGCCAATCTTCCGGCATCTCCTCTTACTCCCATACTTGCACCGCGATCTCATGAATTGTGTGATGTAACGCTGTCCCTCCTTGTTTGATCAGCTCAGCTGGTATGCCATCAGCTCCAGGAGCTTTATTTGATTTGAGCTGTCTAATGACTTTTAATGTTTCCTCAATGCTTGGTGGCACCAGCATTTGGTCTTGATCTTGCATTGGTGGAACCTCCAATTCTTCTGTGAGTTGACCATTTAACAATTCATTGAAGTGCACTTCCCATCGCTCCAGAATGCCTTCAAGATCGGTGATCAGATTACCCTCTTTATCCTTGCAGTAAGTGCAGCGTGGTGTGTATCGCGTTATACTGCGGATTATTTGGTAGAACTTCCGCGCCTGGTGCGGACCTCGCACTCTACTTTTCTCTATTTCACAGACAAGGTTTTTTTCCCAGGCACTTTTCTTTTGTCTGTGAAGTCTTTTTTCGGATCTTCTGAGCTCTTTGTATTTCTCCTCGCGCACCCGCGTCCTATGAGACTCCTGCATTGCCCGGTATGCAGCATTCTTACGTTCAGTCGCTAGTTTGCAGTCATCATTAAACCAGTCTCTCCGATATCTACGACTACTGCCTAAGATGGAGTTGGCAGTGGTAATGACAGTATTCTTAAGGCGTGTCCATTTCTCATCTACGCCCGGCATTCTGGCCCCAGGACTTACTCTCCCTCCGTCGAGCTCTTCGAGGGCGAGTCTTAACACATGACCAAAGGTGTTGCTGGTATTCTCATTGCGTAAGACAGCCGTGTTGATTCGAACCTGATCCGCGGATGCAATACGTCTCCGTAAGGCAATCCGCGCTCGGAAAACTGTACCAACAAGATAGTGATCCGAGTCGACGTTGGCACCTCGGTACGTTTGTACCGCCATCAGGCTCGAAGAGTGGCGGCGATCTATCAACACGTGGTCAATTTGGTTGCGAGTGGCTCCATCAGGTGATATCTAGGTGGCTTTGTGGATATCTTTACGCGGAAAACTGGTACTCGCAACGACCAAGTTTTTCGATGCTGCCAGTTCGATGACTCGTAGGCCATTGTCGTTAGTGTTCTCATGCAAACTATGGGAACCTGTGTAGTGCCTGAAAACCGGCTCCCGACCTATTTTGGCATTCAAATCACCAAGAACGATTTTCACATCGTATCTTGGGCAGGCATTGAAGGCCCGTTCGACGTTCTCGTAGAATTCTTCTGTTGCGTCGTCAGGGGACACCTCTGTGGGCCCGTGAACGTTTATGAGGCTTATGTTCTTAAACTTGCTTATACTTATACTTATACTTATACTTATACTTATACTTATACTTATACTTATACTTATACTTATACTTATACTTATACTTATACTTATACTTATACTTATACTTATACTTATACTTATACTTATACTTATACTTATACTTATACTTATACTTATACTTATACTTATACTTATACTTATACTTATACTTATACTTATACTTATACTTATACTTATACTTATACTTATACTTATACTTATACTTATACTTATACTTATACTTATACTTATACTTATACTTATACTTATACTTATACTTATACTTATACTTATACTTATACTTATACTTATACTTATACTTATACTTATACTTATACTTATACTTATACTTATACTTATACTTATACTTATACTTATACTTATACTTATACTTTTACTTTTACTTTTACTTTTACTTTTACTTTTACTTTTACTTTTACTTTTACTTTTACTTTTACTTTTACTTTTACTTTTACTTTTACTTTTACTTTTACTTTTACTTTTACTTTTACTTTTACTTTTACTTTTACTTTTACTTTTACTTTTACTTATACTTTTACTTTTACTTTTACTTTTACTTATACTTATACCTCTACTTATACTTATATTTATATTTATAGGCATTGAGGGCCCGTTCGACGTTCTCGTAGAATTCTTCTTTTTCGTCGTCAGGGTACTGCTCTGTAGGTCCGTGAACGTTTATGAGGCTTATGTTCTTAAACTTGCCTCGCATGCGAAGAGTGCATAGCCTTTCATTTATTGCATTAAAGCCGATGATGGCAGGCTTCAGTTTTTCGCTGACTAGAAAGCCCCCCCCTAGCACATGGTGTTTTGCGTGACAGATGTAATAAATGTCATACTCGTTTCTTTGAAAAACACCACTCCCCGTCCATCTTATTTCTTGTAATGCTGTTATGTCAGCCTTATATTCGGACAGGGAATCGGCTAACTGCTGTGCAGCTCGAGCTCTGTATAGTGAGCGTATGTTCTATGAAAAAATCCTTTAATCATTTAGCCATTTTCGTTTCCGTGGTCGTCGTCGTGTATCCGGTCCATATCCGGGGCTTGTTAAATTTGCCATAATAATTCATTTTTACGGCCCTGGTTATTAGCCTTGCGCCAACCTTTCTCAGGATGTCGCTGCATGCATTGGTTCACTACTTGGCGGGTGTCAAAGTAGCTATCCAGGGGTGTCACGTGGAAACTGCATGTCAACTTGGATTGAACAGGGACAAGGATCGTCCTGGCCTTCGCCGGATTGAAGGCAATCAGAGACTTTGCCCCGTATGTTCGCACCCATCCCCCCGTATAGTAGCTTCAAGTGACGTAATATTGCTGAAGCAGCTGTAACTTCGCCAATTATTGGAATTTTAAAATTTCCTTTGGACAGCATATTCTTAAAAGTATTAACTATAATATATAATTTTGTTCAAAATTCTAGACCAGAAGTCGCCTCAATAGCTGAGTTGGTAAGATAATTGTATAATGCGCTCGATTGTGCACACGCAGGTTCAACTGACGAAATGAGTCAACTATATTGTATGATAAATTAATTTGTTTAAATTCACAATTTTTCATTACAAACAATTATTCTTAGCAAGACACTCCAGCACGCGCGCCACCTTCAATGCGTTCAGACACGGTTCAAAAGACTGAGAAACCTTTATTATACGTATATTTAGCAAAAACAGTGGAAATTTTTTCAAAACGTCGGGTGATGGAAACAGGTCACGTGAAACTTCCATACGACGATCTCGAATTAGGAAATAATCGGTACCAACGAATCGACATTGTTAAGAAATTTGGAGATTGAAGCTTCGGAGAAAGAATTAAGAGCCAAGTCAGAAAAATTGCCAACAAATGCTGACCATGCATATCGTTTGATAATGTTCTTTTTTTTTTTCTTCTTTTTTTTCACGTTCAGTGAAATGGTCGAGAGTAAAGTCTGCTGCAGAAAGGTGACTTTATGAAGCGAGTATTCGCCGGCTTGGATTTACGTCAGTCGCCTATTGCCAATTGCGATCAATATAAACCGCGCTAAAATAACTCTTGTCTGGCGAAAACAATGTTTAAGAAATATACGAGCGTATTCCCATTGAATCCCCTTAATGTCGGTTACAGTTTGTTGGAAAGTTGTTATAATGGACCTCCTGAATCTTCAGCAAAAAATATGTTATGATTTGATTACTATTGTTGAATCTTCAGCAAAAAATATGTTATCATTCGATTGCTAATGTTCCTCAGACGTCGAAAACCGTGGCCGTGTCACTTTTTTCTGAAGCCGTTCCCTAAGAGAAACAGGAGGCGGCAATTACCGAAAATGTAGCCGAACCAATGGGGTTAACAGTTTTTAGTGATGGAATTAAAAGAAAACGAGGATCTTCGTCGCATGTAGTCACAGTTTTGATCGGCAAGTACACGGGAAAAGTTGTTGATCTCACGGTGAAATATATTTCTGCTGTAAACAGTACCAATACTGGAAAATAAACTCTAAGCGATATGAGGCATGGATGGAATTTTATCCGCTGTAGAAATATTTTCGAGATCAGGGGGTGTAAAATATTATTAATATGCTAGTGTTAGGGGTAGGAAAACTTTCAAAGCCACCATCGAAGCTCGACCTTATGGTGAAAATGTTATTATAATGAAAAAATAGTGCGTTTGCACATACAAAAAAATGCTGTGCACCTTTGATAATTGAAGAAAGATACCAAAGAACTCGCTGAAATTGACAGCAAAACTCGTCGATGTGCTACGTGTTTTTTATGGCTAGTCATTCGAAGAAACACAAAATCTGCAGAGGATAAGAAGCAGGCAATTTGAGTTACATTGAGCAACAAATCATCGACCGACACTAATACATAGTACTATAACTATCCACCTAGGGAAGAGAGCTGGTGAACCTGACAGAAGGCAAGGCTCTGTAGAAACTGGCATGTTACACGCATATACAGGCCCTCCGAGTTGTCGATCTGACGACAATCATTCTGATGTACGAAGAGCTTAGCAGCATTAATGTGTTAGCAAGATTCTCTTAATAGGGCGAGGCCCCCAACGCCACAATATTCCGGAGGAATATTTTGGGCAATATTCTCAGACTCAATCAACGCAAAATTAATGAAAGATATTTGTTTATAATCGTTACAATTTAAATAAATTTAAATGTACTAAGCAATAAGAAAGTGTCTTGTTCTTTGGTGTAACTTCCCCTTTTCGTTTTTAATAATAGGATCTCTAAAATATAAGATTGCCGTGTGAGTGGGGTCTTAAGATATACTCGCAGCTAGACCCGCTTGTCGTAAAAGGCGAGTAAATGGCGAGTGATAGTGGACTCCCAAAGCCCTACCGCCCAATGAAATACCACCCCATCAAGCTATAGACACATTGAAATGGTCGGCTGATGAACCAACCCGAAAAAAAAATGGTGTAAGTGGTAAGTCACATGTGATACCAGCCCGTCACGCAGTACGCTCCAAGATATGATCGGGAAAAATCTTCGAATGTGAATGAATGAATGAAATTATCTTCCGGAAGTTTGCTGATGTCCTGGATTGAAATTGAGATCGGAAATGCTGTAAATAAACTAGTACCCTCACCGACTCGACTCCGCCATCGTTCCCTGTCCTGTGCACTCTCCTTCCACACTTGACTAGGCGATCCGATCTCCTCAAGGTACTCCCATCTCCGTCGCGACCGCCCTGTCGGTCTCTTTCCAGTTGGTCTACTGTTAAGAATTGTACGCACGGTCCTATCGTTGCCCATTCGCGCCAGATGTCCGGCTCATGTTAATCTTCGCGACCTGATTACTCGCACTATTGTAGGTTTGCGGTATAGCTCTTCCAGTTCGTGCTTGTGGAGTTTCCTCCATTGCCCTGCCTCCTCGTCATATTTATCTCCAATGATACCCCTTAAAACTTTATTCTCGAACATTTATTTTCTTCCCATTTAGTAAGAGCCCATGTTTCCGTATAGAACAATCGGCATGATTATGGTTCTATAGACACGGAGCTTTATATTACATGATAGTAGTTTGGATTTCAGCAGTTTACTGACTGCGTGCCAACTAGTGTTGGCGGAGTGTAGTCTTTTGTTAATTCCCTTCGACATTTCGTTACTGGCCGGCAGTATTGTTTCCAGATATTTAAATTCTTTAACTTTTTCAAATATCTTGCCTGTGAAGTTTATATGTTCCCTGAGGTCCACCTGCTTTCGCCGTAATCATGTATTTTGTTTTGTCTTCATTTATTTTTAGGCCCATCTCTTCTGTCGCTTGCATGATGAATTCACTGTTTTTACTTACAGTCTCTAAATTATCGCCCAGAACGGATATGCGAGCACTTGTGTGACCCCATTCAGGGATGATCCGGCCATCCAACCTTCTGATTATATACTCAAGCACAAGGTTAAAAAGACACGGTGAGAGGTCATACCCCTGTTTTAGTCGTCCCGGATTTCAAATGATTCTGAGAGGTAGTTTTCTATTCTAACTCGCCCTTTGTTTTCGGGATTCCCAGCTCAACTACAATATGGTAGAGTCTTTACCCTGCGACTGAGTCGTAGGCTTTTTTGAAATCAACGAACTGTTGGTGAACCGTCTCTCCGTATTCCCACTTCTTTTCCAGTAGTTGCCTTATTGTGAACATTTGGCCGTGTGTTGACCGGTTCCTATGGAATCCGCATTGGTAGTCTCCCAGTATTTTTTTTGCGTACGGTGTGATTCTCGCCAGTATGACATTTGTTAGTATTTTGTATCCTCTGTAATTTTCGCAGTCAGATATGTCGCCTTTTTTGACACTGGGGACGACTATTGAGGTTTCCATTCTTCCGGAGTGACTTCCTTATCCCATATTGTTTTGATGAGCTGGTGGATCTGTGGCGTTTCTAACAAATACACACACAATACACAAGCAAATAGTGAAGAACACCGAATGAAAATCGAATAAGAAAATGCATCAGAGCCGTATACCATAGCGATAACATAACAATTCCACATCAGTTGAGTGTACTTGAGTTTAGAAATCGAATTCGTACACACGGCCAGTAGCCTGATGTGTTACGCATTGGTTCAATTTTTGATGATTCTAACAGTTATAGTGTCAGTTCGAATAACACATTCTTCACTATCATCCCAAACGCTATAATTGGTGACCCACCGACGTGATCTGTACACACAGCACACACTTTCCCATAGTAAACAGAACTTCACACACGATCACGACATCCGCATAGAGCACAGGCACACTCGCCTGCTCCGACGATTTCTCGCTCGCTCGTTCCTCGCTCCGTCATTCGCACACGAAGCTGATCGTAACAAAATTACTGAAGGGGGAGTGGGGTGGCGTTTCTGACAGATACACACACAATACACAAGCAAATAGTGAAGAACACCGAACGAAAATCGAATAAGAAATAAGGTGGAATTTCTCCGGGCAACAGGGCATTGGGAGCCCGCCTACCACTCGGCCTTTAGTCGCCTCTTAAGACCTGCTTGGTTGTGAATATATTCTAACGCCCTACTCACAGGGCGAGAGAATCATCAGACCAATCGACCTGAAAGTTCATATACAAGCTAATGAGATATAGTAATATAGAACCTGATGTTGTAATGAGACCTGGTGGGGCCATCTGTATGTAGTGGTCCTTCTCTCAGGTAGCGTGTCTTCTTATCCTGAAAAGGACGTAAGATCTCTTAAAGACCGCTCCCGAGGGGACCCGTTGCGGTTACCGCCGCGCTTCCTCGAACCTCGAGGGAAGAGCAGCTTCCGATTGTTCTAGGGACGTCGTTTTGGAATTGCGTCCCTGTGCCGTGGAACCAGGTGCCTTTGGGTGATGTCCGAAATCGTGGACGCTGCAAGGGTTTAGTTTGTGGGCTTGCCACCACTTTACTCACCGGTTCTTTTTGCTGGTTGGAAGTCTCCTCCTGTCCTAAAGCTGCCAACGTTCCTCAGTGAATGCACCAAACCAAAATAAATCAAAATACTTTTGGTTTCGTTCAAATAGTTTCATTTATTTTTGTAAATATTTTTGGTCCGGAAATTGATTGATCTTCTGCCGGGGACTATGAACAGGATGAGAACTGACTCTACTAGACCTCCAGCACTTCCGCCGGGGACTATGAACGTTGATTGATTGCCTCCTCGAGATCGCGATACATCACCTTTTAAACGAAATCAAATCGAGATTTCTATCTCAAAAATGTACATTTTCATGCAACAATCTCGATTTTCGCTACATTTCGTGCGATGCTCAATGTTTGTTTTAGATAAGATTCAGTTTTCTGAATCTTCATCAATCTATTTGCATATGAGAATTGGAAATGGTATTTGGGTTTTGTTTGCTTGTGGCAAATTCGGACATCTGGTGCGATTTGCCATGGATATGGTTTATTTAATTTTCTAGGGAAATTACCAGATTGAAATGTATTTCTGGATTTTGAATTGAGATTATGCCGTGGGGCAAATGCAAAGCTATAAACGAATATTTGATTCGTTTATTGCGAATTTTGATTTTAGTTTAGGTTTTTTTTGATTAAATTATGCCGTGGGGCAAATGTAAAGCGATAAACGAATATTTTAATTCGTTTATTCCGAATTTTGGATTTAGTTTTGGTTTTTCAGGATTTTGATAGGATTTAATGTCTTAGCGTATTATAGCTAGGATTTGGATGTAGGAATGGGGGAAAAAGGTAGTAGGGCTTTTTGGAGCACTACATGTAGGCCAGGCCGGAAACTTTTTACCCCACCCTCGAAAAGAATTTGAAAACTTTAAACGTGCTTTCTTCGAAACCATGTTTTTCACATCGGTCTCCGCGATATCTCAGAAACTGTTTGACAGATCGCCTTTTTTATTTTTCTTTATTTTAAAGTAGATTTGAGTCATTGGAGCCCCTACTACAATCAAGATGATATATGGATATGTCTTTTTCCTTTTTTTTTTTTACAGAGAAAAATATTTTTCTTCTACAAAGAAAAAATGGTGAAAAACTGTATTTAAAAATCAATGTCCGCTATTTTGTTAAATTTCGACTTTCATGGGTGACTCATGGCTACACTTATGATAACACTCATATAGTTTATGAAAATTCTTCGATTATTGATTTTTGAGTGCTAGAGTGGCCAACAGTAAGGTGCATCAACAATTCAACAATTATTGTCACTATATTTTTAAAACAAAATATTTCTTTTGTACTTTAGTACATACTAAACAACTGACAGAAAGTTTGAGTTCTTTATTTATTTCCTTCTATGAAAAAAAAATTCGAGAAAATTAAATTTTTTTAGGCTCTCAGATGAGAACCCCGCCTTAAGGTTATTACTTGAAGGCGACGAAATTGATTAACATACACTATATAAAAACTTTTTAACAATTAATGATTCTTTACGAAAAACAAATTGCCTTCTATAATCACGCAACATATGATACTATGAAATATTAGAAATATTAATAACTCAAAAATGGGTGCAAAATTTATAATAAAAGGAGTTGATGGCATGTGCAACGAAATACCAGAAAGCATTCACGTACATTGTCCTAATGGGCAGTCATTTCTTATACGGTTTACTTAGTTTTTCAAATCCGCGGAGAAAATTTACCACTTCCCTAATATCCCGCCAAATGTCAGCTGTAGATATTGCTAAAGTGTTTCAATCATTTTTTCGCCTACACTCATATATCTTTGAAAACTACGCCCTCGCAAATCTTAGAAGTCAATTAGCGATCTATTGGCTCTATAATCGGTCAGAATCAATGACAAATGGTCATCTCTCATCGTCCGTATTCGTTAAGCGAGGTCACTCTATATTTGTGCAGGAATTTAATTTCGATCACTGGATTCGGCGAGCCATTTCTGAACTTGGTAGCATCTTATTAACTTGTATCCAATAATTATAGCCTCTATATGTTTTTCGAATCTTTGCCATCATCAATATTTGGAGGGTTTTGTGTCTATCTTTTTGCTGCTGTTGTTTTGAATGGTTTACTGGACTTCTATCGGCCTGCGACGCAACGTATACTTCCTGCGAAAAGTTCCTTGTATCATTTACATAACTTTACAGTCACGTCCTGCACGATGTAGTGACATCATATTTAGTACCTCGGCATAAAAAGTTGCGAATGGGCGAACACGAAATTAAAACGAAAAAAAAAAAAAAAACCAAATGAGCAACACTGATGCAAACATAAATATTCCAAGAGCGATTTGGCGTTTCATGCGATTTAATTTGAAATGGAATGTGCACGACCGACCCTAGTCGTGGCGACACACTTTATCACCGACTCGACTGATATATATTTAAAGATTTATAACATTTCTAATTAAAAATGAAGTGACTAGAAATTATTGTGGATGCATACATTGACATATATATGTAGAATAAATCCACGCTGGCGGTAATATCACTAAAATCGCTTCAGGTTGTTTTTTTTTAATTTTCAACAAGACCTAACAAAATAAATGAAAGCATTTCAAATAAATGCAATAAATTAGAAATTATTCATTTGGCATCAGATTGTTCTTAAAAATGTGGCAGAAATTCAAATCGGCCCCAAAATAATCTCGACTCTTGTTTTTTTCTTCGCATTTTTTATGATTTCAGAAAACCTTTCTTTTTTGCTTTTTTGGATTTTTTTGGGGATATGCAGGATGGAGCTAAGTGACTGAAATGTGGAAGGTAATTTGATTTTTACGGCGTCGCCTTGATTGCGTTTTGCTTTTATTGCAGTCGCGCACCTTTCTCGGAACCAGTTCATTAAAATGTTATAGCTCCTATGAAGTGTCTCCTTTTGGATGAACATTTTTTAAACGCATATACATGTATGCATATATATTTTTTAAGTTTCGAAATAAGGAAAATGAACAATGAAATGGTTATAAATTTAAGAAGTTCTTAAAATAAACGAACCCACAATTTTAACCTAAATTAAACTAGATAGACGGCATTAAATACTTTTTCAGTGTTTGTGAAGGGGTAAGTAACACCATAGTAATAGTCCAAAAAGCGTTTCTTTGACGACTTTTTCTTTATTTAAAAAAAAATCGAACAGGTTAATAGTATTCAAAGAAGTTATCAAATAATATTTAAGTATTAAACAAAAAATTATCATCTAAACTGATAAGTGGCAACACCGAAGGCTTTCCGGTGAATCATATTGAATTTACTAGGCCTTGCGTCTACCAGCTGCCAAGCAGCCCTACAAATTTTAAATCAGGGAATCATAAAAAATGCTGATTTTTGCTTGATCAGGGAGTCATAAAAATGTTGCTTTTTGCCATGATAAATAATGAATATTCGCATTAAAAGAAATTTTCTACAAAATAGGGGCACATAATATTTCCGTCTTTTATGGGAAACTCCCGCAAACGAGATTTTAATATATTCTTAAATGTTAAAACACGGCGAGTGTGGAAGAAGGTGGAGAGAGTGTGGGAAGGAGGTATAAATGCTCATTAGTTTTGCCTGTAGATTAAATTCGTGTAGTTCGGCTAAAGAATGATTCTCTGCATTTATCCATTCACCCAATTTAAATTGGTACGGACTCTTCTTGGATTTTCTCATCCCATCCGATTATGGTGTGCCAGATGTCTTGCATCAGCTCGTTACCTTGAATGAATACATTGCGAATGCTAATGCATCGAAGGTAGCTTCACTATTCACCTCCATTTTCGTAGCAGTCCTGTGGGGGTTCTTTAAAGCATTCCCAAAGAACCACCCATCTCATTTAAGGGGGTATTCTGGTCTCGACGCACGAATTTAACGTAATTTTTGAAGTGCTGTAAAAAAAAAAAAGAAATCAATATTTTTACTATTCATTTTTTTATAATATGTGTATTAATATTTCAAGAATACAGTAAAAAAAATTGAAAGTAAAAACTTCAAACTTCAAAAAGTTAGCAACTGATGAAGTGGGGGTCTCAAAAAATTGGCATGCGACCATACCCACGATTCAACCCTCCTAGCAGTCTGAAAAAAAATGATTATTAATTTACAAAAATGCCACTATCGTTGGAACTAAAAAAAGTTGAAAAAATATTTTTTATTAAAATGGCGACTGCTTGAAAAATAATTTATTTTTGTACCACTTTTTTTTAGTTTTTCGAATTTTTTAAAAATAGTTAACATTGAAATTTGGGGATGACGATAGTTCATGCATTAGAAAAGCCTATAAAGAAGACATATACTAAATTTGAAGTAAATCGGTTGAGTAGAACTTGAAAAATCGTGGGTATTGTTTTAAAAAAGACAGTTTCGAGAAAAACGCGTTTAAAGTTTCACGTAAGTTCACGTGCGTAGGCAGATATCACATACATCGCCCTACATTGTCGGAGGGATATGCGGATGATGCACGCTTCAAGCACCTGAAGTCTGCGCATCTCACCACTATATATTACCTTATGTTGAAGTCCTTTTTAAACAAAGATTGCCACCCCTCCTCCTTGTGTGGAGTTGGGTCGGTCTCTTCGTATAATGTCGTAGTTTGTGTGACATAGTTCATGACTCTGATTCAGCTTAATTTCGCTAGCCAGAAGCACGTCAGGAGTTTCGTCTTCCAACAGTTTAAAGAGAGCGGCTCTTCTCTCGATTCTGATAAGAGAATTTACATTCACGACTAAAGCCTTAATGTGCTTTCTGTTCGGGGATTTATATTGACGGCTGGCTAGACGACTGCGAATAGACCCGGTCTAGTCTAGTGTCCTGGTCCTTTATTTGTTTTTGCATTTGTGTCGTCTGCGTCTGAATAGCGAGCAAGGTTGTGAGCACATCTGCTAGTGTTACTGTTTCTGGGGGCACAGTATGTTGCGGTGGTACCCGTGTGGTGGGTTGTGGCGTGTTTCTCCTACCAGCTGTTACTTGAGCGAGCTGTTACGAGAACTGGGGTGTTACATTTAGTGCTGGTCGGGCTTGAACTATCGGGCGTTCTATTTTTCGTTGCTGTGAAAACTTGTTTCCCTCTAGTTCGCGGAATTTAGGACAGCCTCGATAATTAGCTGGGTGTCCCTGACTCTTACAAACTGCACACTTTAGAAGAGATCTGTCGTCTACCCTTTCTTTACCTAACGTGCATTGTTCTGCGCTGTGGTCCTGTCCGCATCTTACGCATCGATACTGCATTTCGCAGTTTGCTGTTGAGTGCCCAAACCTTTGGCAGCGAAGACACTGGATTATATCTCTGCCTTTTTTCAATTTGTCCCATGTGACAATTTAATGGTTCAGGATAGTGATTTTCCTAAGTCCACCTGCACACTTTAGAAGAGATCTGTCGTCTACCCTTTCCTTACCTAACGTGCATTGTTCTGCGCTGTGGTCCTGTCCGCATCTTACGCATCGATACTGCATTTCGCAGTTTGCTGCTGAGTGCCCAAACCTTTGGCAGCGAAGACACTGGATTATATCTCTGCCTTTTTTCAATTTGTCCCATGTGACAATTTAATGGTTCAGGATAGTGATTTTCCTAAGTCCACCAATTTTGCTCCCGGGGGCCAGCTGCACCAGAAAGAATGGTAATTTTCGATTCTCCCGTCTAGACCTAGCTGTATTGAAAGGTTTTACCGCGATAAACTCAATATCATTACAGTTAAGCTCTCGTAGCGTTTGTAATAGAACTTCTGGTTCTGTTTCAGGGTCGACGCCCTCTAGTAGAACCGTTATATTCTTTACTTCTTTCGGGCTGTAGGTGTAAAATTCCGCGGTGGCCCTTTTTAGTACATTCTTCATTTTTTCAAAGTCCTCAACGGAATTTGTCTGTATGGAAAATTCCCTGTCAGTTTTTTATTTGAAAAATCTTCCCCAATGGAAAGCTTACATAGCCTTACCAGCTCGTTACAATCCATATCTGTAGTGTTGATGGGTGGAATCTTCGTTTTCCTTTTGGCTGCCTGTTGCTCTTGTTGTGGTTGTTGTTGCGTCATCTGTTGCGGTGGATATCCTTTTTGTTGGTTAGTATTTTGTTGTGCACATTGTTGCTGTTTTTTCTGCTGCTGTTGTTTCACTATTAGCTGCTCCTTTTCAGCCAGCGTTCTTTCTGCGACGCTTCTCAGCTAATTGGGGCCTTGCTCGGGATAGCCTTGCTTCAAGGTCTCTGATTTCCTCATTCTCGTCCTCAGTTACGGTAGTCGCTAAGCATGCAAACATGTTATTGGTCACATGGCCGTCATTATATGGAACCGGGGGGAATATATTGTCCTCTTCCAATTTTTGCGCCTTTTCGAGCAAGTCCGTTATTGCCTCTTTTGGCTTGTTGACTTTTGTTGTCGCTCGTGTTAGTGGGGAGCTCGCCGGGCGTTTTATTAACGCGGACTGTGGTTTCAATTTTTTAATATTTTGTTTTTTGTCTGCCATTCTGCATGCTGACGGTCAGTACACCGAGCTTTTTGCATCCAAGATAGCAGGACAGTCTTTGTTGTAAACCAGTTATTAGGTTGGCTTCACTTTGTAATTTCACTCTATATTTTAGTTCCTTTTGTTTCTTTTTTATTTATATTTATTATTTTTGTTTTGTTTTTCTTTTACTTTAACTTTTTTTTTTTTTTTTTTTGCTAAACAAGTGCTCACATACACTCTCACAGTTGGTTAGTATTAAGCTGTGTTTTTTTGACTGTCAAAACACGTGGCTCCGTTCTCTTTTATTCGATTATATTTATATATAATAACTTTGTTTTAACTGTTCTTATCACTAGAATTTATTTATTTATAAATAGTCTTTATATTTCAACCACTTGCGACTCATAAAAGCAACTTTTTCATTTAACTCGATCGCCGAATTGAAAACACGTCCGCACTCGGTCACTGTGTATCGTTGAGTGAGTCGGTATACCCTTGGCTGCAAATCATGGACACGGTGACACCTAACATCCTGAATTAGGGTTGCCAAATATGTGTATGTTACTCCTCGCTAGCCTGTCATAAGCATAAGCATAAGCTTCCGTCAGCATAGCCCGAGTGACTCATTGTAATTTAAGCCCTCGCGCCACGTAAAGGTCTCTACCACGCGGGGTAATAATATCTACACACATCAACAAAATGTTTCCGACAGGAATATGTATATATGGGCAAAAAAAGGTCAAATTTACGAAAAATGACTTTTTTAATTATCGGGTTTACTTTTTTGCTAAATCTAATGCAGATTATGAAGAACAGTTTTCATTTGTCACTACATATGATCTTGATGAAATTCCCGAGAAACATCCACAAAGTCATTTTCAAATTCGTGACGATTCGGTGGTTTGCGACGTGAAATCTTACTCCGGGACGCATGAGAAGTTGATACACTTTGATACACTTTTCACTCATTTTTATTTTATTTTGTGCAATACTATTCACTTTAATAACATAAATGTGAGCCTAGCACGTAGCGTCGACAAAAAACACGTACTGTACGATTAACTGTAGTCAGCTGTAGTCCAACGGTCATTCCAGCGTCTCTTGCTATCTCTTTCTAAAGTAAAAGTTTTATAACTCCATCTATACGTATTTTATGAAAGTATGATTGTAAAAATTATCGACCCTGCGAAAAACGAAGCAGCTTTTTCAAACGTTTCGGAGCATTCAATGTTGTTGCGGAAATCAGCTTTAAAAAAATAAAAAATTAACCCACATTAAATTCCTTTTGGATATTATTTTTGGGATGTTTATACGTAATTCAAGCTAAAAAAATTGGAAAAAACAATCCAAAAATGTATGTGTTTTATTTAGTTACTTTCAAAAAATAAGATCAAAAATTTGTTTTAAATTTTGTTTGAAAATGGTAAAAAAACGCAGCACATCACTCATAATATTTTCTATGACCTCTGGGGAGAGTCTATTAGGAATAAGACAAGAATTTACGACGTGTGTTGCAATCTCACAGATAATATAATTGTTAATATGAACATACACACTTTTTCGTGTGGTTGTGCTTCCTTCGCTGATTATCCCACTGGTGTTTCGTGCGGCTGCTGTTCTTGATATGATTTTATGGCGTAATCAGACGCGTTCACGGATGATTAAACCACAAATGAGGTTGCCTTAATTCTTCGTGGTCCACTATGTAATAGTGTACTCACTTTCTTTCAACGGAGAAAATTATATTTAAAGTTAATTGTTAATTAAGTAGGTGGATGAGTAAAAGGAATGATAATAATACTAGTCAATCTACACCATTTTCGATACAATGTATTTCCGGAAACAATCAGACACAAGCATCGTTATTGCTTTTAGTTTTCTTAATTCGAAACAGTTTCTTTATTTCACAATTTTTAATTTCATTCTTGATTTCTTAAAATAACCATACTGCTTAACGCGCGAAATCAACATGATTGGCGTAATTTTAAATCGCACACGCGCGGAACTTTTCCAAAAACACAAGAGGTCAATTTCCAAATTAATAAGCGAAAAAGCGTCGGCGATTAAAATTACACACGAAAGAAAATATGAGGACGAAAATTTGGCCCCACCTTACCATTTATTGATTCATTGGAATGAGATTTGGTTTTGGCTCTCGCTGGTCTGAAACCCCTCTTCTGTAAAACATCAGATTCGTACAAGTATATAAGCCTGACCTCTGAAATGTACATATACTAACAAAGCAATCGACCTTAAAATGTAGGTCAGGTCGGAAAATGTTTTACCCCACTCAGGTTCCTCATACGTCGCGACTTAAAAGTTTAAACGAGATTATCTTGTGCCGGTTCCGCCCAACCACACAGTTCACTTACCTAAAAACCCCCCATAACTTCCACCCAATCTCATAACTTCACTAATGCAATTGCATTAGCATCTTAAATGCTTCACGCATTAAATAGATCAAATCTTTAACCTATAAAAGAAAAACTTACCTTTCATGCATCTCTTCGCATACAATTCCCCGTAAGATTTCTTGCTCAACTTATCAGGAATTCCAAACCAATTTGACACCTTCGGTGCCAGGCAGATTCCCCTAGATGAATTCCTAATAACAAAGGATCTGGATTACATACTATGTAACCTTCACCAGGGACCATAAACATTGTGCTGTCTATTTTTCAGCTTCGCCATGTGTATGATAAATCTCTTAACGTACACATTGGCTGGTGACCCACACCCAAGAAACCAAAACAAATATACGCATCTCGCGTCTCTTGGCACCAATCAATCCTACAGCATAGCAAATGCAAATAGGAATTCAATACCCTACCCTTACCAGCGATGCCATAAACACCATTTCCCGGTAATCTAGCTAAAACCCATTAGCACATTTCCACATTACATTGCCGCCTATTTATTTAGCTGCAATGCACATCTCAGACAAAGACCCAAACGTTCCCTTTGTTTTTTCATATTTTGGGATCTGCTTCTCATCAGCAGCGGCAAGAGCAAACAGAAAACCAATTATCATCCAAGGAGATTCCGTTTGTTTGCTTTACCGAACTCGCATCTAATGAATGCACATTTTCCCGTTCATTGTTTCAGATTCGTTCCCATGGCCTTGTGTATGAAAAACCCAATGTGATCTTCGCTCACACATACACATACGTTGCCAAGTCTTTCTTCCTAGTTTTCACGACGAGAGAAACACTTTCTCTCTCGGGAAAACTCACCCAATGAGCGAGTCGGCTCACCACGAGCCGTTTGTCGCTGAGTCTAATTCCATCCACCGACCGCCATGGTCGTTGCCGCCCCCGCTCCTCGTTTCGCGCCGAGGACGCGAAAATTCCCGGAGTCGTGTGGGTAGTTAAGTAAAAATTTATAAAGCTCAATTTAATGTGTTAATAATAAGTTTTAAGTGCAGTATAAAAACACTTGGCGCAAGACTAATGACCTGGCCCGGAAAAAAACAAATCATTATGGAAAATTTAATGAGCTTCAGGACTTGCTAAATGAGGCCAAGACCGGATCCCGATTGTAGTGCCGATAATGATGATGATAAAAACTGTTGACGTCCGGCTCCGTGCTTCCTCGGTTGAGGGAAGAGCGGGGACCTTTTATTTATTTCTTTTACTTCTTTGAAGGAACTTCTGTACGCGCAACAATCTTATTAGATATCTTGATTCTAGATTTGTTGTGATGGCTTTGGAATCAGATAACGCATATCCAGAAGGCCTTTTCCAAATCAAACTTTCTTTCCAGTATTTAATCAAAGATCGGTCTTTGATATTTGAAAGCGTTGTTTCCGATTAAGTGGTTGTTCTTAATAAGTATTATCCACTGAGCCCATATTACCAGCCATTTTAAACATTTCTTTATATTATCGTTTATAGATTTTTTAGTTATGTTTATTTTTGAAATAAAAGTTAGTCGCCACAATCTGTAGGTTGTTACTTTAATATCACAATTCAAACTAAACTCAAACTTCTTCAACTCTCAAAAAAAACTCAAACTAAAAATAAAAGTCTACTGAACTAACTGCTTCCGAATTCAAAACTGATTTTACAATTGAATTTTTTCTCTACTTATAGAACATTGTGTTCTAATTTACTGGAAATTATAACAGAACAAAACAAATTTTAACAAAGTCTCTGTGACTTTTAAATTGAATAAAATTTGAACGAAAATCAAAGTTACTATATTTTGAATGAATAAAAAGGTGCAGATTATTAAATGTGCTGTAACTGGCAATATTGTGAATGTTTATGAATGGTATGTATTAAGTGAGAATGTAATATATGTTAAGGGAAGTTTTTAAAGGATGTGTAAGGAGATTCAGTGTTAAATTTAATAAGGGTAGTATTCTGGAATACAACAAAACACTCCCATATAAAGATAATGACTAATATAACAAAATAGATGTATAAAATACGTGGATACTTCCAAATCAAATGAAAGTGTTAAGCAATAAAAATAAAACAATAAAGTAAATCCGTGTGTTTAATTTTTCGGCTGCTGTTCCTGCGTGCATTTATTTCTTTTGTTTTGTGTTGCATTCCTTAGCGCGTGAACAGTAGACGATGGGGATGGAAGTTAACGGAGTGTCCGTGTTCGGCACAATACTTCCTCCCCACAATCTCGAAACTATGTTTTTTTAAATTGGCCAGCAAGATAAATCTCAATTTTTATCCGAACCCCGAAGTATACTCCTTACCACTAAATTTTTTCACAACCCACAAACGCGTCCCCAATCCCAAGGAAAATCTTAAGGGTTCATTTTCTGTAACAATTATGTAACACCATTACATGTTGCTAATAATGCAACGATATTAGGAGTGACTACCACGGCCTGCGTTTTGTCGAGAACTATGTTCCAAATTATTTGATTTTAACTAATTGCTATTTTATACAGAGCCGCCAACATAGTATTCCATAACGTCATTATTTGGAACTTCATATATCGCTTTAATTACAATTAAACCTGTTATTGGCGTTTTTTTTTCATCTCTCTTAGGAATGGAAAACCGCTTTAATTATAATTGAACTCGTTATTGGCATTTTTTCATACTTCTCTCAGGAATGAAAGACCCATAACCCTGAGATGGCGCCCTGAAATTATATTTTTCTCTCGAGCAGATTCCTCAGCCGAAAGATGGTCGAGGACTTTTCCCAAGCGTTTTACGGAGCATGCAGCTTATTCGGGTGGTATTCACTATGCAGTTGCATGTTGCGTTCCGAAATATTTCTAAGAATTATAATTATATCATTGATTAATATCTGCCCGTAAAAGCTAGAACCCAATTGGAAAAAAAACGAACACGAACACCACACCGACCTTGATGAGCGGCCGAAGCCAATGGAAACTAGAAAAGCTACTTATTTCGGCTGTAATGCTTTGTATAAAAAATACTGGATATGTTAAATCAAACATTATTTCTGACAACACTGGCATCAATATCAATGCCATAAAAAATTCCATACTGACTAAAATGATATTATATTAACACACGATATTCTAAAATGTGAATTTGTACATCTACCACAGTTACAAGTGAGAATGACAAATTATTACACCAATCTACTCGTTAAGTCAACGAACTACGTATGCAGTTACCTTGTATAATGCATCCATTGAATTCACCTATGCAAGCCATTTACAGTCCCGCCTAATTGTATAACGTGCCTCAGCCTTCAGTGCGACATGCCTTTCCCCTCTTCGCTGCGTTGTAATCTAACAAAAATTATGTGTATGCGATTATTTGAAGGCTCTGACCTAGTTTTTCCTAATTGATATCTGACTTCATTCATTCCCTCCGACTTGTGTCGCTATCATTGGCGTAATTTAACTTTCCACTGTTGCAGTCATCAGCGTGCTGCTAATAATGCTGTGCTAGTTAAGAATTTATTTATTTATTTATTTATTCTCATTTCGCAACATCAAAAATAACCTATTCAGCCCAAATCTAACAACACAGAGTTGTTGATGTTAGCACTTTGTAGTCACCGTCAAGTGTTAATTGTACGAAGTTGTTATAGCTAACCTTGACCCATTGTGTATGGCAATCAAAAGCACTACCGGAAATGGCAATAAAAGTTTTGTAAGAACACCGAGAGCACAGACGAAATAGTTTGTTTTTCCCTCAAGGTGAGGCAAATTCCAATTGGATCTGTGAAAAGAAAAAGCTTTAGAAGAGATCCCAACCATGGTTCAATGTATGTAATGCTTCATGTTAAATACTATTTGCGTGAGAATAAATAATTCGATAATTGGTCCCCTTCAAATTTTAACTTTAAATTTCATGATGTATGAAATATGACGTTGACAATCTTTGGTATTCAAACTAACGAATAGTTAATGAACATCAAGACTTATTTAAGTTGGACTAACAATATCATTTCGATTGTAATTGCATCTAAAACACATCAATACTCCGTTCCTGTTTCCAGTTATTGGAAAGGAGACCAACAATATACCTATCCTCAATGAATACAACTGTCTCTAAAAGATCGAAGTAAAGTTACATATATTAATGTAAGCATAACATACTAGCCATCCACTTAGGTGTTTACGTACTACATTAGCCTTAGAAACGCCCATAGACTTTCATTTTACAAACTTAAACAGCAAACTTATTTCTAGAAACCCGCCTTGTAGTTCGTTCAAGACATGTGCCTCTGTACGCAGATTCAAATGGCCGCTCGTAAAAAAAATTACTATTTTATAGAAGAAACAATGGTATTGCGTATTTTTATTTAAACGTAATAACATGAAACGTTAAAGAGTGTTACTCGAATAAATAGCGAGTTTATTACCCAACAGCTAAAAGATTTAACCCGGCTGCATGGCTGCGTTAGCAAAGAGACTATATGTGCGTATGCGTGTACGTAGCTTGAACTGATGCCTTTATGATTTCATGGCGATTGGGAAAAAATGTATAAGCATTACAATAAGATAAGTCTAGTATTACAATCAAACTTATATACACCATAAGTTCAGTCAAATTACTTATACTTGTTAGTGGTGTTATCAACAACTACACATAAGTAAGTTCAATTGATGCATTTGTCCATTTGGGAAAAAATGTACAAGTGCCGGAATAACATAAAGTCGTCAGTCAAATCTTTGTACTACTACAGTGTTATACTATCCGCATCTGAAAGTGTTTTCCGGCGCCAGAGACTCACTTCTTCTGCAAAAAGTGTCTTAAAAAAGGCAAATAAGTCGTTCATTGAACCTACATAGACCCACACGTATGTTACAACGTCACCATCTGCAATTTAATTTCCTTGTGTGCACTATACCAAACCAAGTGTTTTATACGAGGGTTGCCTCTTATGTTTCGGGATTTGGCAACCCTAGTGTTGCAATCCGGCAATTGACAGCTCTGTCGTAAAGTTGGACATTTTTGAGGTTATACGCACTCAGAACGTTTTGACATACGAGCGCTATTTGTGTTGTTTACAGTAACTTAAAAGATTCATCTCGGCCCAAAAATGGAATTAAATCGTCAACATTTTCGTGCGATTATTTTTTACAACTTTCGGCGTGGATTAACTCAGCAACAGTGCATGGATGAACTTAATTCAATTTTTGGCGATGAAGCTCCATCAAGGACCAGTGTTTATCGATGGTATCCGCGCTTTACGCGGATGATACCAAAATCTTCAAGACAATCCGCTCTCCCCTTGACTCCTCACTTCTCCAATCGGATCTTGACAGCTTTTCGACATGGTGCCAAAATAACTGCCTAGATTTGAATATCGCCAAATGTCACGCAATCACCTTCTCTCGGAAACGCTCCCCCTCCTAGCCACGTTCCTATCTCTTGCTAGGCCAACCGATAACATCGGTTGAATCAATCTGCGACCTGGGCGTCCTATGTGACAAGGAACTTAGATTTACCGCACATATCGATAACACAATCCTAAAAGCCAACGCCGCCCTTGGCTTTGTAAAACGCTGGTCGAAGGAATTCCTAAACCCCTACGTCACCCGATCCCTCTACACAACTTTTGTTCGGCCACTACTCGAATATGCCAGTCAGGTCTGGTCCCCGTATCAACAGTCTCACATTCGTAGGATCGAGGACGTTCAACGTCGTTTTTTGCGCTTCGCTCTCCGTGGACTGAACTGGGAAAACCCACTCATTCTCCCACCATACACAGGCCGGCTCCTTCTAATCAATCTTAACACGCTTGAAGAGCGCAGAATCCATGCTGACATCATCTTTATCCATCGCCTTCTGTCAGGTTCAATCAATTGCCCACGCTTGCTCTCCTCTTTATCATTTTATACAAACCCCCGTAATGTGCGGAACCCTCGTCTGTTTTACGTGCCCACTCATCACACGTCTTACGGCGTTAACGAGCCCATCTCGCGTATGCTACGACATGCCAACTCTTTCCCCACCTCCTTTGATTTCAACCTGTCCACTCCTGCCCTCAAACGACGTCTCAGAATACACCCGTCCTAACCCCACCCACCTCAATTTCAAATCTCTCCCCCAGCTCTCCAGCACCGCCCCTTACCACTGTGTAGACGTACCCCTCACTGTCACACCTCAAGCCCTCTTCTCCTTCCGTGTTTTTTTTTCTTTTTTCTTCTTTTGTTTTTTTATTGGATATATATATATATATTTTTTTTATTTATTTACTTTTTTTTTAACTACTCGTACTACTTTAGTTTTTAAGTTAGTCTGTAAGTTGTTATATTATATTAGCTTAAGTTGCTTGGATTAAGCTTAAATAAATAAAAAAAAAAAAAAAAAAATTCAATCGTGGTCGTAGTTCACTCTAAGATGAATTTCGTGAAGGTCGTCCAAAATCAGTTGTTGTTCCGAAAACCGTTGATGCTGTGCGCGAACTGATATTGGAAGATCGTCATGTGACCTATCGTGAGATTGAGACAACCTTAGGCGTTAGTGGGACCAGCATACATTCAATATTGCATAAACATTTGACTGTCAAAAAAATTTGTTCGCGTTGGATCCCACACAATTTGTCAATCGCCCAAAAAAAGGCTCGTGTCAATTGGTCGAAAGAAATGCTCAAAAAATACGGTCGCGGTGCTTCGAAACACGTCTATGACATCGTGACAGGTGATGAATCGTGGATTTACGCGTATGAGCCCGAAAGTAAACAGCAGTCGACTATCTGGGTGTTTCAAGATGAGCCAAATCCAACAAAAGTTGTTCGCGCACGAAGCGCTTCCAAGCAAATGGTCGCCTGTTTTTTCAGAAAAACTGGACATGTCGCAACCGTACCACCAGAACAACGCAGAACAGTCAATTCTGAGTGGTACACAACCATTTGTTTGCCAGTTGTCTTCCAAGAAATCAGGAAAACCAACCGCCGAAGACGGATCACTCTACACCACGACAATGCGAGCTCTCACACATCGGCTGCGACAACTGCATTTTTGAGCACCCTAAACATCGATTTGATGGGTCATCCGCCGTATAGTCCTGACTTGGCACCGAATGACTTCTTTTTATTCCCGTACGTAAAAAACAAACTGAGAGGTCAACGTTTTTCGACACCTGAAGAAGCGGTTGCTGCATTCAGAATGCATGTGTTGGAGATACATCAATCAGAGTGGCAAAAGTGCTTCGACAATTGGTTCAAACGCATGCAAAAGTGTATAGATCTTCATGGGGAATATTTTGAATAACAATAAAGTGATTTTCGATGATCAATATTTGTTTTTGTTCTCTAATCCCGAAATATAAAAGGCAACCCTCGTAGTAGCGACATGTCTTTTTTTTTATAATATACTTCTCTCGGTAGAGGCGAACCTATAGCGCCGGCACGGGGCCCCGAGATGCCACCAAATAACCAGATCTTCTTGAACAGTTGCAGTTTGTAACGCTCTGGGAACACTCACCCGGGGAGGGAGTTCCACGGCTACCTCGCTCTGTAACGTAACGAGTTCTGATGCAGGGATGTTCGCGCCGTCGGGAGACGACCCACAAATTAGTGCGATCCGTAGGATTGTCTTGTGGAGCGCATATAAATCGAATTCCGCGGAACAATGCCATGAATCTCCAAAGAACAGTACCCGTGATAATATCTGTAAAACAGACAGAGGTCGGAGGCTTTACTCCGTCTCTCGGCAGCTGGATCTTTTTTCTTAATTTATCGATGATTTGTACCCTTTTTTCCTTCCTCCTTGTTCCTCTTCCTCTAGTTTTCATTACCGTTGTCCTTACTTATCATCACCATCATCATCGGCACTATAACCCAGATCCGGTCTTGGCCTTATTTAACAAATCTCTTCACCGGTCCCGATTTCGAGCCGATGTCATCCAGTTTGACACTCCCAGGCTCTCTGCGTTCTGGTGTACGCCATCCCTCCATCGCAGACAAGGTCTGCCGCGCTGTCTCCTTCCATATATCCTGCCACAAAGGACTTTCCGGGCAGGCTCCTCTTCGCTTATTCCAGCTAGGTGTCCCGCGCACCGAAGTCTACCGAGCTTGATTTTTCTTACAACATTAGCTTCAAGGTAGATCGCATACAACTCATGGTTGTACCGTCTCCCGAATCGTCCTCCCTCACATATATGGCCTTTTATTGAGCACCCAGGTCTCGGATCTGTGGGGAGGGAGTCGTGGCACCGGCATGGGTGCGAGTTCTACTTCCTCCATCATCATAATTAATTGTTCCGACGGACACAAAAAGAAAAACACAAACAGAAATCGACGACGCAGCGTCCACAACAGGAAAAGGAAGTAAAACGCACGCACTTCATGATCGAAACTGGACTGGAAATGATCAAGTTCATATCGTTGGATTTATGAGTTTTATGTAATTTTTTTGAAATCGTTTGGTTCAAATAAAAACAAATCGACAAAACCCCACTCGACTTAATGTATGGCGAATAAAATTTACTACGCCAATGACTCCGTATATCTGCGCTTCTCCGCCGCGCGCGGAGAGCGGGAGATCGCGTGATCGTTCTGGTCGGCTGATGTAAAACGACTCACCGAGGATAGAACTCTGACATGAATTCCATCCTAGGTTAGGGTTAAGAAAAGGGAAGAGAGAGAAAAACTTTTCTCTTAAGGTTGTGGCCGCCACAGAAATGCGCTCTTTAGTGCAGTGGTGTGTGTGCATGATTCTTTCATGGATGAGAACGAACCTAGAACAAAGAAAGGGCATAAAGTGCATACGATTTCGGTAAAGCAAATAAAATCGAACTCGTCGGATGCTAATGGGTTTGCTTATGCATCGTTCGGTAATGAGGGTCGGCTAAATAAATAGCAGCCGCTCATTATATAAAAAAAATGTTTTTCGGATACCACAAATGATATGAATTGTTTATGGTATCCCAGGAAACCTATGTAGAAACAGCGTTCTTCTGTTTGCACATGGTGCGAGTTAGAGATATTTATTGCTGGGAGAAAAAGGACGCCGGCCAATGTGTACGTAAAGAAATTTATCGTACACATGGCGAAGTTGGAAAATAGACGGCGCAATATTTATGGTCCCTGTCTTACATTGTATGCAAACCGAATCATTTTGTTTACAGGAATTGTCTGGTACCGAAGGTGCCGAATTGGTTTGGAATTCCAGATAAGCAAAGAAAGAAATCTTACGGAAAATTGTATGCGATGAGATGCATGAAAAGGTAAGTTTTCTTTACAGGGACTTTACGATTATAGCTTTGATCTAATTAATGTGTGAAGCATTTTCAGGTGCTTAATGCGATTGCATTAGCAAAAACTTACGCGACTTGGGATAAGGTTATGGGGGTTTTTAGGTAAGTGTACCGTGGGGTTTGGCGGTACCGCCACAGATCCATACGTGAGTACTGGTAAGACCATGGTCTTGTACAGTAGTAGCTTGGATGTTCTGGATAAATTTCGGGATTTAAAGAGCGTTGATAGACCATAGTAGGTTTTGTTGCATTTGATCAGCCGTTCGCGTATTTCTTCTTCCATATTGTTATCGGTAATTTAAATATTGTTATCGGAATTTAAATATCTGGGAACGATACTGACGGTCAGTAACGAAATGTCGAACGAAATAAACCAAAGACTACACCCCGGCAACGCTAGTTGGCACACAATCATTAAACTGCTGAAATCCAAACTGCTATCACGTAACATAAAGCTCTGTGTCTATAGAACCATAATAACGCCGATTGTTCTTTACGGATGCGAAACATGGGCTTGTGGCGACTCTATCAGATACACATACAATTCACAAGCAAAAATAGTGAAGAGCACCGAACGAAAAATCGAACAAGAAAGAAAATACATCAGAGCCGTATACCGTAGCGATAACAAAAATAATTCACATCAGTGGAGTATAGTCGAGTTTAAAAATCAAATTCTAAACACGGTCAGTAGCCTGATGGGTAACGCTTAGGTTCAATTTTTTCCGTGATTCAAACTGTCATAGCGTCAGTTCGAATCACACGTTCTTCTTCACTATTATTTCAAACGCTATAGGCTCTCACAAAACGGGACGAAAACAAATTCCGCGTATTCGAGAATAAAGTTTTGAGTGGTATCTTTGGAGGTAAATATGACGTGGAGGCAGGACAATGGAGGAAACTTGATAACCACGAATTGGAAGAGCTATACCGCAGACCTACAATAGTGAAAGTAATTAAGTCGCGAAGATTAAGATGAACCGGACAAGTGGCGCGAATGGGCAACCATAGGACCGTGCGTAGAATTCTTGACGGTAGACCAACGGGAAAGAGACCGGTAGGACGGCCGCGACGGAGATGGAAGGACAATGTTAGGTTCTGCCTTGAGGAGATCGGATCAGATGGTCGGGTATGGAAAGAGAGTTCACGGGACAGGGAACGATGGCGGAGTCGAGTCGGTGAGGTTATGAACAGGACATTTTCGGTGTAGATTTCGACTATGAAGATTTCACTAAGTATGACGAGGACGGATATGAACCCGAATCGGAAGGTGATGACTACGAAGAGGAAGACGGTATTGGGGAAGGTGAAAAACTACCCCAGACATCAACCAAAAAGAAATCTACCCGAACGACTATTTTTGAAATATACGAACCTAGTGAAGTGAAAAGAGGTCACTTTGCGGATTTGGACAATGAAATCCGTAAAACGGATATTCCTGAGCGAATGCAATTGCGCGAAGTTCCGGTTACGCCTGTTCCAAAGGGATCGAATGAACTACAAGATGAAGCCGAATGGATTTACAAACTAGCGTTTTGTAAATTAACCGTTTCCGAACAACAGAAATTAACTGATGTTGGTGATCGAGACCGCTAATAAGTAATTAAGGATGAATATATAGATCCCTTACGAGATGTGCAAACTCCAGAAGAGCTTAAGGATGTGCACATGCAATTTCTCTTATACTATTCGCATGGGATCCCTAAAATGCAAGAGCAATTCCGTCGTCGGGAAAAGGAAGAATTGCGGCAGGCTAGAGCTGACGCGAGAAGGAGGGCATTAGAAAATTTGGAAGAAGATCAAGAACTTCTTTAAGTCGTTTTTACGATGGCATTAGCAAGGATGTGGGTTCCATAAAACACCACGATGTCTGCTGCCAAAATTGTCCCACAAGAAAAACCAAACGAATAAAACGCACCGGTTTAGATTGTCACTTAAATGTTCTTTTTATTTCCACGAAAATTCTTACAATTAAAACAATATTGTGCCTTTATTTGTTCTGTAGGCTCGATTTTAATTTTCACTGTGCTCTTGTTATTTACGGTGTGGTACAGGACTTTATGGAACAACGTCGCATCCTTATTTCGCAATCATAATTTAAGTAGGTTTATTACTATAAGATATTAATTTCACTCCCACAGAACTTATCTTTCTCGACCAGAACCGGTGAGACTCGACGTCTCTCCTCGACGGATGAAATTTGACTCCTCGACGAATTCGTCGTCAACATCCACCCATCGTGATGAAGATGGATTCTATCCATCTGGGAGGGGCCAATCCGAACCTCTCCTTGGTGATGACCAATGGCGATCGAATTGGAAATTCCAATCGTGGAATCCCCTCTGGGACCGTACAAGTCAGGATGGCACACCCATTCGTTGAAAGCAACGATAACGCGGTTGCGTAGGGTGCACAAAGAAAATTCGGTTGCTCAGCTGATTAAATAAAAGGTCGGGTAATGAGGCTGGCATGACATGCCGTCATAAATCATAGGAATTCATTTCCTATGCTGTTGATATTATATCAACAGACTTCGATGAGATGCTTGAGGCTACGATGCATGGGTGCATATTTATTTAGCATACATTAATACAAGAGATGTTGCCGTCAGGCAAAAATATCTTCTTCTGTTTATATTAAGTAAACGGAAACATTCCGTTTCGATTGCCAACGTGGTAATCGTGGCTGCTCGTTGTTTGGACAACGTATCCTAGGCATGACCTGATGCGGCGATCGTTACTCGATAGGGAAACGGATCGTATAATCGGTCATGCTAGTATGCAAATAAACATGCGTACTTGAAGGCTAAAGCCATGTTGTGACAGTACTAGGGAATATTACAAGCGGCGGAAATGGGTTCTTCTGTGATGTTGGGTCAACAGAAGATTGCTCGTCATGGCCAGGGCTAGGATAAAGGTTTGTTTATTCTTTAATTGGAAAAGAGATCGTAGGGTATTCTTATTAGAAAGGGTAGCTTAACCCTGCTCGATTGCAGGTAAGTTGGCTATGGTAATTGCAGGTTAGGTGGGGTTAAAGCGATGGGTGGTTCTTCGGCGCCTTGAAGAAACCCCACACTTCCACCACCGAACGCCAAGATGAAAGTGGTACATCGCGATCGACATAGGATTCAGCGAAGACCGAACGCCAAGATGAAAGTGGCACATCGTGACCGACTGGCGACTTTTTGTTAACCCAAAAGACTAGTGAACTTAGTTCGGGACGAACTAATCTAGGCGGGGGGTAGTGTGACGTATATGACAATCAGCTGGACATCTGGCAAGCCTCCAAAGCAAAGTACTGGAAAACTGGAGACTATGAGCAGTAAAAAAGACAAGTCGCCAGTGAGAGAAGCGCCACCGGGAAGGAAAAACTAAAGGCCAAGGGAGAAGCTCGTAAACGGTTGTCATTAGCGGACGAATAAATATTTAAATAGAAAATTGATTTCACGGCTCTTATTTCGTGAGAATAATTAATCCAGCGTACCCTAAGCTCGCTACAATTACACATTACGTGTTGCATGTATGTAATTACCGGAGTTTTGGATTTCTGCGTGTAACACAGTGGTAGAGGCATTTTTCAGTAAGTGTTAGCAACCCGCCACAATACTCGATGGTCGCCGTCTTGCAAATGTGGCTGTAAAGGCTTAAGAAGCGGTTTGGAAGGCGCTCTCTAACCATGTCCTTAAAAAGTAACGGAGACGCTGGCACAAGTGCGTTGCAATGCAGGGAATCCATAATAAACTGACTACGACACAAAGCCGAACACGTGCACATACAAAAATGAGAGTATTGGTAGCATTGTTGCCATCTGTAAAAGAAGCCTATAAAAGACGAGAATGTTTTTTTTTTGTAGCACTTGAGTTCCCTTTTAAGAATTCAGGGGACGAGTACGCCCTTGTCTTCGTATCCATTTTACGTACATTTTTTTTACTTTGTACTTCTTCTTATATTTTTCTTAATTGGTAGACAAAAAATGCTTAAATTCGAATGTATTCGTTCTTAGGCTAAGGTACCGTATTTTTTATATGTTAAATAACCTTTTTTTAACTTTTTGAATCAACTTGTAATATCTTGTATTACTTGTATTTAATGTAGGTATCTTTTTGAATATTGGCGGAACGCTAATAACCTCGCCCGTAAAAATAAATTATTATGGAAAATTTAACAAGCCTCGAGACTTGCTAAATAAGCCCAAGACCGGATCCCGGTTGTAGTGCCGATGATGATGATGATTATCTTTTTGAATATAATAATTCTTTAGGAGCTTTTTGAGTTTGGCTGGTTGCCTACTTGCCGAAAATCGGTCAATTTCCAGGGCAACCTTTTGGCCAGCTAGAAGAGAATAGTTTTTCGCTTTCCTAACAGCAATACAATCCAGTAGAGAGGATTGCGGTTATTGTGAGACCCACTAAGGAGGTCGTTTATTTTCAGAGACTTCGAAACTTGACGTTAATCAGTGACTGTAACTTTTTACAGAATAGAAGTCAGGGTTATGGGTCGTTTGTTAGGAGTTGGTTGACGGCCTCCATCTACTTGGGAATTCACTATTTGAATAGTATAGATGAAAGACCAAACTGGGTCTCTGGCCTCATGATTGTGTGGGGATAGATGGTCTGTGCGTCGGCATGGACGCTGATTCTAGCATCCACCCACTACTTCCTCTATCAGAAAATTAGTAGTTCCGACGAGCACTAAACGATTCCGCCGAAGCAAAGGAAAAACCAACACGAGAAGTAAGACACACGTGTTTATTGTTTTATTTTTTATTTTTTATTTTTGCACTATTCTACAGCGAGTTTGAATATTTATTAGTTAACTAATTTGTAATTCTACAATACGATACGAAGCAGCTGAAGGAGGAAATAGTTAAATGAAACAAAACTTTGCACACATTTGCACTATTGTATTTAAACAGGGGTCACTAGAAAAATTAAGCAATGCCGAGGAATTCGAATTTACTACGCCAACGACTCCGTATATTATCGCGTACCCGGGCGCACCGGGGAGCGGGAGTGGCACGATCGGCACGGTCAACGGATATAATTGGACTCAGCGATATTCGGCTCGTACAGAGCCGACACGCTAATGGGGTGAGTTTCCCCGAGAGAGAAAGTGTTCCTCTCGTGGTGAAAACGAGGAAAGAGGATCTCACTGGTGAGGTCCTGTAGTGGTGTACGTGCAGTCGATCGTTGAGGTCAGACTGTTTGCTAACGCTCGCAGGTCAAAAGCGAAACGAAACCTAGACAAGGGATACATGTGGGGGGGGGGGGGGGGGGGGGGGAGAAGTATTATGCCGGACACGGGCACATGGTTCACTTCTTCCCCATTAATCACAAAACGTAAGTTTCACCGCAACAACTGTTCATCAAAGAAGAAACAAAAACAAACTCCGCAACATACCGTCCACAAGGAGTTCACCAGGAGGAAAGTAAATGAAACACTCAAGTTTGTCTGTATAATTGACACGCACTTTTTATTAAAGGTTCTTACATTTCACAATCACTACTTTTATTCTAAAACATTATTAAATTTTTAGCGTTCTTATACTGCGCGTAAACTGATTATTAATACGAAATTGGGTTTTTTATAATTTTAGTTGACTACCCACACGACTCCGGGTATTTTCGCGTCCTCGGCGCGCGACGAGGAGCGGAAGATCGCGTGACCATTGTGGTCAGCGGATGGAATTTGACTCAAAGATTCAATTCGTTGGCTAAGAAAATTCTGGGTGCATTCGCTTTCACTGAGGTGATAACCGGATCTTATAAAGAAGATCGTCATGGTACACATGTATATGTGTACGTTGGTTCTTTTCATGGGTCGAAGCCATGATAACGAATCTGAAACACCAAGATGGGGCATAATGTGCATCCGGATAACAAAGTGTTCAGTTTTGCGGCTGATAGCACGCTTGTTTCCTCCTTTTCGAGTGATCGGCCGATTGGTGCATCAACGTCGCACCAGCTGATATGTAGACAGATTGAGTCTCTGAATCAGGATCTGTATAAAGTCCTGCAGTGGGGAGAGGCCAATCTGGTCGACTTCAACGCAACGAAGACCCAGTATACAACATTCACAAAGAAAACTGGATCATCGGTTCCACAGCTGATGATGAATGGCCGGGCCCTCGAGGCTGGGGAAAGTTTGAAATTGCTCGGCGTCGCGGTCTGTGGGAATGTATCATTGCATAAACACGTATCGGGTATCGCCAGATCAGCCTCAGGAAAACTGAGTTATCTTTTTAGAGCCAAGAAATATTTTACTCCGGCCCAACTTCTCCTATATAAATCCCAAATTAGACCCGCTCTGGAATATTGCTCTCATGTTTGGAGCTTGGCTCCTAAACACACCCTCGACCTATTTGAGAGCGTACAGAGACGAGCGATCAGCCTGATCGGGGACTCGGCGCTGACGTCGGGACTACAGTCGCTATCACATCGAAGGCGCGTAGCCGACCTCTGTCTGTTTTACAGATATTATCACGGTTACTGTTCTTCGGAGGTTCTTGGCACTGTTCCACGCAATTCGGTGTATATGCGCTCCACAAGACAATCTGATGGATCGCACCCGTTTGTGGTTCATCTCCCGACGGCGCGAACATCCCTGTATCAGAACTCGTTCCGTTACAGAGAGGGGAAGCTGTGGAACTGCCTTCCCACGCGAGTATTCCCGGAGCGTTACAACCTGCAACTGTTCAAAAAGAACTGCAACAGTTATTTGATAGCATCTCGGGGCGCCCACTTGACGCTATAGGTTCGCCTCTCCCGAGAGGTCTAAAAAAAAAAAAAAAAAAATCCAGGAGATGTGTGTTCGTTGAAACAAACAAATCGAATTTCGTGGGATGCTAATGGTTTGTGTTTGATTATGCGTCGAGGTCATGAGGGGTGGATTCAGGGCAATTACAATACAAAGGGAAAAGCGACCTAGGCATCGTTCGATAATGAGGGTCAGCTGGATAAATAGCAGCCACCCATCAAATGAAAACTGCGTTTAGGATACCACAAACGATATGGATTGTTTATGATATCGCCAGGAAGCCTATGGAGGAGCAGCGTTCTTTGTTTTCACTTGGGAAATTGGCTTCAGCGTCGATTGCTGTAATTGAATGCAGCTGCTTGGGTTGTTTATTGTTGGGAGAAAAGGTCGCCAGCCAATATGTATGAAAAGAGAATTGTTGTACACATGATGAAGCTAGGAATAGGCGACGCAATGATCATTATCCCTGGTTGGGATGGTTACATGATATGTGAACCGAATTGTTTTCTTTCAGGGATATGCTGTTTATTCCATAAAGAATTCTTTGTTGGGAAAATTTTACCGATGCGTTAATGCATGGGAAAATGCCCTTGTAGATGTAATTCTTTTTAGGAAATTTTGGTAATGCTTGTATGCATTAATGTCCTTGAAAAAGGAAATGTTTTCAGGTGCTAGTGATTGGGATGTAAATATGGGTTGCCGATATGGGAGGTTCTTCAGGTGAGCTCCAAGAACCCCTACATACAGACAAAGAGAGAAGCGATCTAATGCATCGTCCGGTAATGAGGGTCAGCCGAGTAAATAGCAGCCACTCATTAGATGCTAAAAGGGATTACGATACTTTATACAATGGAGATCGTATATCGTATCTCTGCCGACTGGGAGAATCGGATTCTTTTGTTTGCATATGTTTATGCTATTGAATCCAATCCGGCGGCTAAGCGTGCCGTAGGTGATTGTTTGAAGATTCAAACAAAGAAGCATTTCCGAGAGAAGTACTTGCAGCTGAATCAGTAGTTGCAAGTCTTCGGAAAGCAATTTAGATGGTTACACAATAACGGTTGTGTATACCATCGGTGTCAATTATGCATGGCATCTACGGCGACGCCAGGATCGAACTCTAGTGTGAATATCTACACTAATTGGAAATTCGGTTCTTGGTCGCTAATGCAGAGATGCATTGATGCATGTAGGAATGAATGCCCTTGAAGGAAAAATTCTTTACAGGAATTTCCCGATAATGCATTGAAAGCATTAATTATCCTTGGGAAGGAAATGTTTATGCTGCGGGGAGATTGCGGTGCAGGTGTGGAAGGTTGGAATTTGCCTGGCAACCGAAGGTACCCAATAGGTTTTGGGATTCATGATAAATTAGGAAAGAATTCCTATAGGAAATTTGTAGGCGAAGAGATGCATGAAAGGTAAGAATTCTTTTACCGGGACTTTTAGTTAAATAAATTTGATCTATTTGATGGCTGAAGCATTTAAGGTCCGTATCTATAGAACCATAACCATGCCGATTGCTCTATACGGATGCGAAACATGGGCTCTCACAAAACGGGAAGAGAACAAATTCCGCGTATTCGAGAATAAAATTTTAAGGGGAATATTTGCAAGAAAATATGACGAGGAGGCAGGACAATGGAGGAAACTCCACAACCACGAATTGGAAGAGCTATATTGCAAACCTACAATAGTGAGAGTAATCAAGTGGCGAAGATTAAGATGGGCCGGACACGTAGCGCGAATCGGCAACGATGGACCGTGCGTAGAATTCTTGATGGTAGACCAACGGAAAAGAGACCGCCAGGACAGCCGCAACGGAGATGTGGACAATGTTAGGTTTGACCTTGAAGAGCTCGGATCAGATGGTCGAGCGTGGAATGGGGAGTGCACAGGACAGGGAAAAATGGCAGAGCCGAGTCGGTGAGGTCATGAACTTCCGGGTTCCTACTGGCCAGTAAATAATAATAATAAAATAATAATGCGATTGCATTAGCGAAACTTATAAGGTTGGGTCGAAGCTATGGGGGTTCTTCAGGTAAGTAGCTAGTGGGGTTTGGCGGAACCGCCACAATTGCACTGTCAATATTTGAAATAAATATTAAAAGCAGCAGTGGGCCAAGGAGGTAGAAACACTCTTGTGGCTCATTATCACTAATGCGTCAGCACGGACGCAGGTTAAGCGTAATACTACCGATTTTATGCTGAAGATGTTCACACAGGAAAACCACATTAATAAAACACACTGATGAAACTTTGCTGGTGAATGTTTTTCTTTATTCTCACTTTTTAACAAGTTAAGGGATGACAGCAGAGAGATTTAGCACAATATTTTTCTTTACTTTTACCTTTTAACAACTGGTGAAGGTTCTTTCTTTACTTTTACTTTTTAACAACTGGTGAATGTTCTTATTTCTTTTCACTTTTTAACAAGTTAAGGGATAACAGCAGAGAGATTTAGCACAATATTTTTCTTTACTTTTACTTTCTAACAACTGGTGAATGTTCTTTCTTTACTTTCCCTTTTTAACAACTAACCGCGAACACGCTTGATTTTTTAATTTTGTGTCTCCACACACCACTGAGGACAAAATCGGACTCGCGGTAATGACTCCTGACCGCATAAGACGGTGATGAATTTTAACGCCGTGGGACACGTATGCACCTCTAAGAAGATGAAATCTGACTCTTCGATGCTGGGCGACATTGACCCAGTCTCGGGGATTGCGATGGGTTTCGACGCACACCATCACAGGGGAAACAATCCCTCCCTCACGCTGTGACCAATGAGAACCAATCCGCGTCCCATTGAAAGGTTCTTGAAAGATATCGTTTCGATTGGAAAGAATGTCTTCCTATTGGAAGGAAGGCCAAACGAAACGCGCGTTGAAGAACGAATAGAAAGAAAATATGCAGCTGTTCAAACATGAGCGTGCATAGACCTAAAACGTTTCTATCATTAACGATAGAAGGTATTTGTATATAACCGTAATGGTATCTATAAGGGCAAGCGCTAAGATGCGCATTTGTTTGGATTGGCTAATGCAAATACATTAGGATCGCATCCGATTCATTGCTGGTTTATCGCCTATGCGATCAATCCGAGATAATTGGTTGCAATACAGCTAGCGATTTGCATGTCATGATTGTGGGATCAGCGGTTGCTTGAGAAAAGCAAACACAGCGAGATTGCAGTGAAAATGATTGGCATGAATACCGGCGAGGGAACCGTGGAAGTTTTTCTAATGGTCGGCAATGGACATGGGTGCCGACCAGGGGAAACAAAGATGTTTTAAGGGATACAGCGATGTGGATGATGCTGTGGCAAGGTGATGATCTTGCAATGGGATGCTTTACAGGTATTTAAGATTATTGAAGGGAAGTTTAATGCTGCCTGATTGCAGGTAAGGACCATGGACTTGAAAAGGGTGAGGAAGGTTAGCTGGAGTTAAAGTAATGGGTGGTTCTTCGGCGCCTTGAAGAAACCCCACACTCTATTGGCGACTTTCTATTACTGTCAATTTACGCTCCTCGTTAAATTGTATAAAGAAGATACAGAATTTCAACTTCGTTTCAGACATTTTAGCGCCCAATATGGGCTGTAATGTCATTGAGTATTAGAACACAATTGCGGCCCAATAGTAGAAGTTTTATGTAGGTACTTAAACCAGTTAAGCATGTAAAGAATACAATTTCGGACAGGTATTGTAGTCATAGGGGATGGAATCTAGTACTTACTTGGCCACCTTAAGGAATCAGAATTATTACATAACGCTTTTCACAGTTTCGTATCTATGAACAAAATGATGTAATTAAAACGACACTCAATATTTACACAGGGATAAATATCCAGCCTATGGTCAATCTGATGTTAAATAAACGTGTACAGGGCGTTTGCCAGTCTCCAACAAAACCGAAGGTTATAATGTTGGTAGATTCGTGTACACAATTCATTGGCAGAGCAACTGTTTATTGTGCTTGTTCCATTAAGTACCTTACAATGATCATATTTAGAACAAGACTTGACTGAAAGTGCGGTAATCAACACTTTGCAAAGTGGTCGTCTCATTTCGAAAGTATTCACTTAAACACAAACTCTGTAATAAAGAGACTAAATAAACAGATGTGCTCGACAGTAATCGACGTCGCGATGCACCCAGATAGATATATCTACGTTATATTCGGTGCTACAAAAATAAGCACGCCACTAAAATTGCAACTTTGCGTATATAGATACAAGTCCTACATCTGTTGGGTGATTGTGACCCAAATTTCTCTCAGCATTTTCACTGTAAGCCTCCGCTGTACCCCTTAACATTTTTAACTACAGGTAGGCAAACGGATCCGACAGCGTGTACCACAAATGTAAGGCTAGACTCTATACCTGGCAGATCTGTGCACATTTTCTGTGGCTCTTCTTTTTGTTCGTTACACTTGATTGTAGCTTTTTTTGTGGCGATTTCATTTTGTGCTTTCTACACCACGAACGAGATGTTGGTGGGGTTTTTTATTTGCCTTTATATCACATCCATTCTATTCAAAATGAGTGTATACTGCAAATCTAGATACGATCTGGCCGCCATACATCGCGCATACTGTGTGCATGGCTAACCTTGGGCGTGTATCGATAGTTACCTTATATAGAACTACCCATGAGTTATAATACCATTTGCGGCAAATTTAGGTGAAACAAACACCATTAATTAAAGGCTGCGACCAAACGGTGAGCCACATACGTCGTAGATACGGTGAGTGGTTAGCAACAGACTTAACAACAGGCAGACTTAATGAGCTCCTGAAGGCGAGGATGAACCTTTCGAAATATAGACATCCTTTGGCACATGACGATATGACAAAATTACTTCATCAACTTTTAATAAATGTTTCATTAACGTTTCCACTCAAAGTCACAATCAAGAAGGAAAGTTAATATTTGTCAACTCGATTTCCAATAGATGGACGACTCTGGTTGTATCGCGTACAAGAAGGTCTGTTTGTTTATCTGAAACAAGCCCGGGGGATTGATGAGAGCTCCCTTAGTGGTTCTGATGTTCAGAGACAGATGGTGTGGGGGCCTGGCCAAGTAATTAATGCACTAAAACTGGGGCGTAATGAGTTTGTTTTTGTTCCTCATTCCGTTTTGCTGATTGATTGACTTCAAATGAAGTACAGCAGAGTCAATATGCGGTGGTGAGGTGACGGCATGGCGAGGCTAGACTGCCCTCTCCATGGCGTGGGTGCCTGAGTTGTGAAATACTTCATCACTTTATGTTGCCCTCGCACATGAGGCACGAACATCACGTTTTAATTATAATTCTTTCAACTGAAGCGTATGAATGGGGAACACGGGGGAGGAGCGAAAGCAGGAAATTCACTGTAGCCATTATTGGATGGTGAATCGTTGTGATACATTGAAATAATTGCATGTTTCGATAGTTTCGCTGTCGACAAACGATGCCAGTTGATTTAGTTTCCTCAAGCGAAATCAATTTTAGTCACATAACCTTTATTCAACTGAAGGTCATCTTCCGGGCTTATTACTTGTGGTGCTATTTTAAAAGATTTTGTTCACATGATTCATCGGGGATCTATTCTCTCATCGGTGTGGTTCCGGTAGATGCTTGAATTCACCTTTTACGTTTCGTATAAAACATACTTCGCTCTCCCTTGCAGTATACACCGTCTCCAAAGGATCTCTAACCACAAGAGTATCATCATTTAGGTGAGGTTCTTCGCATCAGTATTCACCTGTTTTCGTCGTGATTTTTTTTCGAAAAGTGTACAAAAAACAGATTTTCAAATGAATAACAGGGTGATGAAAAAGAAAGACAAAATCCTCTCATACTTTGGTACTTTGATCCTAATACTATGGCGATCAGTTGTTGCTTTCTGTGGAATCATAAATTGTGTTGGTCATTTATATCACACGTGCATCAACAGGACTTCTGTCAAAATCACACTCCGCAAAAACCAAACAAAAACCGGAGAAGGATACAGAAAAGAGGCAAGATTGACATTGGCATTCAATGCCCGAACATTAAAATCGTGAAGGAGCACATGTATACACAGAGTGTTACATATTCGTGCACTTCGGCTGTAGAATGATTCTTTGTGTTTAAAATCCGTTGTTAGAGTGAACTGGCACGGATTCTCTGGTGGATAGCTTTTACAGGCAAATACTTAAGTACAAGGCAACCGCCCAGTATATTTGAGCAGAATCTGTGGTAATATATGTAAAAAACATTGGAAAGGGTACATTCGCTTGTGTTATAATAGTGGTATCAAAATGGTTGTGTGGCGGTTTCAATAACGCCACCGCTCACCTTTTCCAGGTACAACACCTACTTGCCCCTAGGGCATCCAAAAACGATATAAAACAAGTATTGTGGCAGTTCCATTGAACGCCACTACTTACCTTACAACTTTGATAAAGAAACAGTTTCCTAAAACACATAAAAACATGTACTTACCTTCCATAGTTGTACCAACTATCTTCAGAAATACTTTGAATCAATAATTCTTGCTGACATAAAAATCCATCAGCAACAAATAAGTATTTTCCACAAGGAAAAGCAATTTGGTTACACCATCAAGCAACCAACATTAACCGAACCATATCAATGAGATATCTCCTAACGAGTCTGCCGCACACGTGCAGGAGATGTTTCTTCTTTCCTTTCTTTTACCTATGCCCACATCGGTCGGTCATTCGATCGACAAATACATAATGGCATACGGCTGACCGCCCAAGGAAGTCGAGTTCTGCCAAATGGTAAATTACCACCGAGAATTCGACTACTTGGAGATGCCGCCAAGATGTGCACGATCAGCATAAATGCTGTACGCGGTTGCTGATCGTGTAAACACCTAAATCTCTATGTCGAGATAGTTGCACCAGCTGCAACCATGCCAGCTAAGGTTCCCCTTGTGAATTCGGTTGATCCACGGTCCGCATACTCGTGGACACACGCCATGAGCAGCAGAAACGATCATCGTGTGTGTGTTTCACCCCTTTTTCCTGGACCAATGCAAGGAAAATCATCCCTTGTCGGGCACCGAAGCAATGAACGAAATTTGCTGTGCTGTCGTCTTCGGTGAATGAATCAATCGCGATACGGATTCCGTGGAGGCAAGTCGTGCCTCCACGTTAAATAATTTGAGTCTGAGTCCAACAACCGCCGGTGGACGAGCGTATTAAGGAAAATAAGTAAATTGAAATACAGTGTTTACTTTATCCGTGCCTGCCTTTGTAAAATATTTTAACAACTATTCTAACTAGAACTAAGCAAATTGAAATACAGTGTTTGCTTTATTTAATCTGATTTAAATACAGTGCCTGCCTTTGTGAAATATTTTAACAATTATACGAAATAAAAACAAGTATAGCAACGATGTGCTGCGTAAAAGGAATGAAAGTGTGTTTTAATCTCATTCGACTCATTGGAATTGACTACAATCGGGAGGTGCATTGCTCACCATTGCAATTCCTGGACGTCTATCCTTTTGCTGCTTCATCGTCCGTTGTGATGTGTCGTGTCATTGCATTACAATAGACGCGATTATAGTGATATATAAAAGCCCATCGACAAGATGCTCAGTAAAATCAGCGTGTCTCGAAGCAGCGATCGTTTACAGAAGTAAACGGTTTCAAACTGGAGAACAAAATCCACGGCTGTGCATTCCACAATTCGATCTTCAGCTTCATCAATAACAAACCGATACCGGAACTTTTACCTCACAGTGGTGACGACCAACGGGGGAACAGCGTGGGATAGGCGCAGAACCCGTGCAAACGACGGCACACATCCTTACCTACCCATAGTTGCATCTGGGACCTTAATGATTTGACTGTTCGTGTGTATTTTTCATTCTATGGTACACCTTCATAGGGAAAAATAAAATGGGGTAACAATGTGCATTGGTTTTGAATCACTGAAGATTTTAATGACGAGAATACTCATGACAGAGTACACGAGATTGATTTTTTTTTGGGGTGCCCTTAAGTGTCAGATCACAGTGCGGGCGGAATGAGAGGAAATAGCTAAGGAAAGGAGGTATCGATGTACATTGGTCTTAAATGCCTGGACATTACAACGACAAGGAAACACATGATCAGGTAGAGTATTCCACAGTCGTGTGGTTCGGCTAAAGAATGACTCTCTATGTTTGTTTGCGCGTGAAGTTGACTTTCAACGTGTACTGATGCGCATTCTGAGATTTTCGGGTACCACGGGAAAATGTCTGAGGAGGCGGAACACATTCAGCAAGTTCTGTTGAGCAACGACCGTGATAATACCTATAGAAGAGAGATAGGCATGATACGATGCGCCTATGTTCTAACGACGGAATTGCTCGACTCACAGCTGGGCCACCAATAAGTTTCACTGCTCGTTTTTGCATCCTATCGAGCACGCGTAGTGTAGTTTTGGATGCGCCTGACCAAATGTGGGAATTGAACTCCATTTTTGGACGAATACACGCCTTGTAAATAGTGGCCAGGTTGGATGGAGTGAAGTATCTTTTGGTTCTCTTAAGGAACCCCATGCATTTGGCTGCACCTTTCGCAGCTTCAAAAATGTGGTCGCTCCAATTAAGAGTCGAATTAATTCGAGTGCGGAGGATTGATAGTTCCTTGGCTTCGTCGATGAAAGCGCCATTCATCGGCAGTATATTTACTTTGGGGTTCACCTTTGATGACAGGGGACAAAACTGAGTTTTTAAGGCATTGAACTCTACTCGGTTAGATAATCTCCATTGATATATCTTGTTGAGGTCGGAATTCAGTATATTACGCATAATCTGCTGATTGGTATTGACGTGTTTCGGTTAACAAAGGTTCCTCCGTTTTTATCCGTACGTCTGAATTTGTCTTCTAACGTGAACTACCGCACACTCCCTGATTGACGGCTATCTTGGGAAAATATTGTATTTGCAGAAGTGGAATACATTCACCAGGTGGAACAAAAACTATGAAAATACTACAAACACGAAAATTTGCATCCATGTTCTTATGACGGAATTCTTACCTCTTGGACATACTGTTCGTGTGTGGTGCACGTCTAGAAAGATTGCCAATAAGTCAGCTGAACTTTTTATAATCTAGATTGTGAAGAAGTTTTAAAAAATGGAAACAAAAAACAACAATTCGGGGGCAAACGAGAGTTCGTAACGTTGTTATATAGGTAAAGAAAATATGTAGCCTCTCTAAAACTAAATGGTTTTATAAAGTAACGTAACAATTTTGCATTTTAATAGGAACGTTTTTCACCATCTATTAATGTCAAACCATCAGTCAAGTTTTACATTTTTAGCGTGGTGAAGTTCACGAACCAGCAACGTATAGAAAAAAATGCTATCGAAATTTGGAGCCGCTGGTCACCTCTTTGAGAGCCATTATTCCGTATTTCGGTTGTAATAATCGACCCACCATATGGCCGTGCATGCTAAAGCTGATAAATTTGAAGCCAAATATTCACTATTAGATGATCGTTCAGTTCAAAATGAGCCAACTTAGTCGACTTCACGCCGTTCACAGGAATTGGGAAACTCCATCGTGGCAAACTTCGCGTAAAGATCTTGGCCAACACTCCTAAAGATCAAATTAACTCAAGAACTGAAGCCTCTTGATTATTTGAAGCACCAAAACTGTTCCGATTGAGCTTTGTGAAGAAGATTCTGAATTTCATTGAAAAAACATCTTCAGCGATGAAGCTCATATCTGGCTTAATAGCGTGGTCAATAAGTAAAATATGCGTTATTGGACATCAACCTACAACATGTGTTTGAAAGCACTCCACTCTATTCACAAAAACTGACAATGTGGTGTGGGTTTAATGCCGAGGGTGTGATTGGCCCGTAATTTGTCGTCGACGACGAAAATGACCACGATGTTGCGGTCAATGGAGACTGCTATCGTGTCATTTTGGAAGTCTGATTTTGGCCACAATTGGATGGACTTGACATCACGGAGATGAGATTCCCACAATAGGAAACCGTTTGGTTGGAGAAATCTTTTACTATATTTCGGAGTTTCGCTGAAGTACCATGTCAAGAAAAAAATAACATCTCGTTGCATCAGATTTTCTTCTACTGAGAAAAATAAAAAAGGCAGTGAGCTATATGAAATTCGACCACATCATCATCATCGGCACTACAACCGGGAACCGGTCCTGGCCCTATCTAGCAAGTCCCGAGGCCTGCCAAATTTTCCATAATGATTTTTTTTTTCCGGGCAAGGTCATTAGGCTTGCGCCAGAGGCTTCCCGACGGGAAATCGAACTCCGGCCTTCCGCGTGACAGGCGGGTATACTAACCACTATATTATCGAGGAGCGAAATTCGACCACACCATGCTATTTATTCCTTAATGTGATATACTACTTCGTAAATCTATCTCCCTGTACTTGCTATGTCCCCTTGGTGCTGCCAATAGCTTGGGCAAGTTTGTTTTCGTATCCACTAGCGTTAGGTAGCGCAATTTATATATTCCCACCATTTTTTTTTTTTTAATAATTGTTATACTTTTATCACGGGAGAGGCGAACCTATAGCGCCGTGACGCCACTAAATAACTTTTGCAGCTATTCTTGAACTGTTGTAGGGCTCCGGGAACACTCGCGTGGGAAGGGAATTCCACAGCTTTCCCGCTCTGCAACGGAACGAGTTCAGATGCAGAGATGTTCGTGCTGTCGGGAGATGAACCGCAAATTCGTGCGATCCGTCGGATTGTCTTGTGGGATGCAAATAAACCGAATTCAGCAGAACGATACCACGAATATACGAAGAACAGTCCCCGTCATAATATCTGTCCGCTACACTCCTTCGATGTTATAGTGACTGCACTCCCGACGGCAGCGCCGTGTCCCCGATCTGCCGGATCGCTCGTCTCTGTATGCTCTCAAGTAAGTCGAAGGTATGTTTAGGAGCCGAGCTCCAAACATGAGAGCAATATTCGAGTGCGGGTCTAATTTGAGATTTATACAGAAGAAGTTGGGGCGGAGTAAAATATTTCTTGGCTTTAAAAAGATAACTCCGTTTTCCTGATGCGGACCTGGCGATGTTCGACACGTGTTATGCGACGGTAAATTCCCACAGATCGTGACGCCGAGCAAACTCGTGCTTTCCCTAGATTCAAGGGCCTGCCTTTTATAATTAGCTGTGGAACTGTGGTCCTTTTTTGCTTGTAAATGTTGTATTGTGTTCTTTTTTTTTGTTTTGTTTCGGTAGGAAGGTGGAAATCTTCAAAAGATACCTCTGGACCGATCCAGAGGCATGCCGGTCTTTTACCGACTAAAACCACCTCCCGCCAGGCTCATATTCCCGTTGATCCCCCCGGAACTTTCTTTTAGATATTCCATCGCAGGGCGGGACGGAGTTTACCTGTTACTCCGCTCGACGCGTCGCAACTGCTGTATCATGTAACAGAGAATACCATTTGCTACGGACCATGCCTGTTTTGAACTCAGCATATATTCTATTACTCCTGCCGGAGTAACTGTCCGTGTCATATGTCTCTCCAAAATCGTTCGTGCGGTCTCGAATCTCACGCAACCTGTGAGTACGTTTTCCACATTTTCTATTTTCTCTTCACAATACAAGCAATATGGGTGATTCACATGCTTATACTTGTGCAAGTGTTGCCGAAAACATCCGTGTCCAGATATCAGCTGACTCAAGTGGTAATTCAGCTCGCCATGTTTTCTTTTCACCCATGTTTCTATATCAGGTATCATGGTGTGGGACCATCTTCCTTTGGTGGAAGAATCCCACCTTCGTTGTCATTCTCTTAGGCTTGAGAGCTCTAACTGTGACCTCATTCTTCGACGATTCTCTTGCGAGACATCATGCAATGCAGCGTTTTCTTTAGCTGCAATGTCAAGTGATGTCCTCCCGGCCAAAACATTTTTGGTATCTTCCGGATACCATTCGGAATGCACAGCATACTCTTAGTGATACCAGCCTATGTGCAGAGTTCACTCCCTTCATGTACGACTCCTGCCCATATGTGAGCTGCATACATTAGAATGAAGGGGTTAACACTGGTTATGAGTTTTCATATGTTGGGTCGGGGTCTTCCAACATTGGGTAGCAGTTTCGCCAGAACTTTGCACACTCTTGCCGTTTTTTCACTCGTTTTCCTCAGGTGTTCTTTAAAAGTCAACCTGTTGTCGAGCTGCATACATTATAATGGAGGTGTTGACACTGGTTATAAGTTTCCTTATGTGGAGCTGGGGCCCTCCAACATTGGGTAGCAGTTTCGCCAGAACTTTGCACACTCTCGCCGTTTTTTCACTCGTTTTCCTCAGGTGTTCTTTAAAAGTCAACCTGTTGTCGAGCTGCAGACATTATAATGGAGGTGTTGACACTGGTTATAAGTTTCCTTATGTGGGGCTGGGGTCCTCCAACATTAGGTAGCAGTCTCGCCAAAACTTTCCATACACGTGCCTTGTTTTCATACGTTTTCCTCAGGTGTTCTTTGAAGTTCAACTAGTTATCCAGTATAACATCAAGATATTTAATATATTAATTATCTTATATTATAACTTACTGGTCTTATACAGACGCCCTAAGCTAAACACTACATGACTATTGTACAATTTGCCTTTCGACGACCAGCTATTATTGCCTCTAGAACATTTTGAGTGGCGCTTTTGGTAATCACTGTGTCTACGATTTTCATAAAGCTAACTTTCGCTTTATCAACGAATACCTAGGCAGTCTTATATTCAACTATGATAACCTATTCGTCGCAGATGTCATCACTCTCTTTTACGTCGAAATTCATTATTCTCTTTCTCTATACTTTCCTTACTCTGACATAGAACGTGTAGTACATCCCCCTTTGATAAATATAGTAACAAGAGGAACAAGCTGTGGTCACCTATTACATAATAAAAGCCCCCCGAATAAATATCCTAATTCGTTTTGTATCAATTTCCCTCAAAGCCCACAATTCACACATTAAAACAACGTTTCCTACATTACAAACATTTGTTCTATCAAAACACATTTTTCACACGCAAGATATTTTCCCCCAACACATAATTCCATCCTAAAGAGTTTCCAAAGCCAACATTTCCTTTGTGTATAAAAAGTACAAGCTATTCATTTCTGAATAATCGCAATTTCCGGTGAAAATATATATATATATATGTATTATATATTTTCCAAACACTTCAATTTATATTTTACGGAACACAAACATATCCAATTCTCTACACGAGGGTTACGGCTAAAAAGAGGAAACAAAAACACCTTACAGGCCCTAACTCCCTGTGAATACCACTCATCCTTTTATCCGTCCTGCTGATACTTCATCGCAACTCAACCTCAAAGGCATAGAGCAAAACCAAACCCACGGGGAGCAACCACCAAACGCAGAGGAGTCGTTCAACAGGCAATATCTGCCTATGAATGAGGCGTCTCAGATAACTGGGGAGATTCAAGGTAGGTCAGTCGACATTTCTCGAACCTTAACAGTTCAACACCAATGTGGTAGGCGTCCCCAACCTGTATGAAACCCGTTTAAGTCATACGCACCACCACACACGTTCCAACCACCAAGCGGGTCTACACCCGTAGGACCTAGAGTAACAGTATCTCAACGGGGCAGTGGTGACCTTGTAGCGTTAAGCAAGGATAGTGAAGAAGGTGAATTGAACACACGATGAAACGATTGAAAAGCGAAGCAGTGAAGCATCAGACTACTGACCGTGTTTAGAATTTGATTTCCAAACTCGAGTATATTCCACTGGTGTGAATTATTTTTATTTATCGCTTGGTATACGGTTCTGATGTATTTTTCTTATTCGATTTTTTTTTTCGTTCGGTGTTCTTCACTATTTTTGCTTGCTTGTGAATTGTGTGTATCTGTTAGAATCGCTACAACCTTTACCACGACAACTCGTCAGCCCAGGTCCAAGACACTCGCACGCCGCATCCGTTAGTTGCATGAATGACTTTCAGCTTTTGCAACATACGACGGGTGTTTAGAAAGACGAAACACACCGTTATGCGGGGATATACGGGCATGACATAAAGGATTGACGTGTACAAGATGCACAAACACTTCCACACAATCTCGGACCTCCGAAACCATATATGCCACAACATCAACAGAGGGAGTCCCAGAATAGGACAAATCAGGGACCAGTTCATCCCTCCACTTCTAAGCAACCGGCGATATCGAACCCTGGAGTCTGTAGTATTCGATGTTGTCGCGAATTTTGTTGTTGAAATGGTCACACGCGGGAAGGGCGCAGATACAGATTAAATTGGAAAAATCCGTTTGAGCGGCCAGCACTGAACGCCGACGCCATACCCCACAGACCTACACGGTCAACCACGACTGGAAGGAGGTCTGGCAGATCAATCACCACCAACTTTGTCGAATTCATTTCATTTACTATACAATCTCTGTAAAACATTCATCAAAATCTCCCCCAATCTCTTTTTTTAAATATTATTCACCCTTGAATTGCTTCCTATCTTAAGGAAAGAATTTATTCCATTTGGTTCAGATCAGTAATATCCAACCCTTTCCAAGCAGTCTATCAAGTCCTCCAAGGAAGCCACTTTGGCCCTCTCTTATTTATATTATCTACTAATGACGCTAATAAGGATACCAAGCATTCCTGCGTATCACCATACGCTGTTGATACTAAATTCTATAAGATCATCGAGCCATCACTTGATCCTGCACTGCTGCAAAAAGACCTCTACAACTTCTTCTTGCTTAACATCATGAAATGACAACAATCTATAACCTTATTTCGTATTCTGGATCGGTCCAGATGTATCTTTTGAAGATTTCCTCCTCCTTCTTACTGAAAAAAAACCTTATTTCGTAAGCGTATTCTCTCTTCTTGGGACCCTATGCGATAGGGGGCTCAACTTCTCACATATTGACCAGATGTTCTTGAAAACCAACTCACCCCTCGAATTCGTCTCCTTATTGATACATCCATTTCCACGGAATCAAATCTATACAACATCGTCTTTTACGAATCGCTCTCCGTGGTGTGGGTTAGGAAAACCCTTTGATCCTGTTATATTAGCTGTCTCAAAATAATCAATCTAAAAACCCTTGAGAAACGTATAGGCCTAGCCTCTGTTCATTCATCGGCTCATCTCCAGGTGGGTCGACTGCGTCTGTCTCCTCGAAACGTTCGGCGCCCTTGGTGTCAAAAATTGGTGTGACAATTGACATTCTTTAATTGGCTGTACCAAAGTAATAAAAGTTAATCGCAAACGAATTATTTAATTGAAAATAAATTTTATTTTTTAATTGTAATATTAAAGTTTATTTTACTATAACTATTTATTGGCATATAGGAACCCGGAAGTTCTTGACTTTTTAACTTTGCTGATTCTGCTGCGCCATTCCATATATATATATTGTAGCGAGCTTAGGGTTCGCTGGATTAATTATTTTCAATAAATAAGAGCCGTTAAATCGGTTTTGAATTAATATAACACTTTATTAGTCCGTTAATAACAACCGTTACTTTTACCGTACACTTAACGATTTCTTGACTTATCGCTTACTTATCGCTTACTTATCGCGTCTTTGACTGCTTACTTCTTACTTATCGCTTGCTTCACTTTCTTACTTATAACTTGTCTCCATGATCTGTGTGCGACGTATTTATACCGTTTCCTCACATTCTGATTCGGTGTTTCGTTTCCGTCCGTCCCATAGCCTTGAATGTTCTATTGTTCATAGTCTCCAGTTTTCCAGTACTTTATAGAATATTCTAGTACTTTGTTTCGGACTTTCTCGAATATTCTAGTACCGATTGCCATATGCGTCACAATATATGTATATATATGTATATATAAATACATATATATACATATATATACATATATATATATACATATATATATATATATATATGTCATATATATACATATATATATATATGTATATATATATATATATATATATATATATATATCCTTTTTTTACAACACAGACACACTGATCACACTTTCGACGCCGAATTGAATATCATCGTGTTGGTTGGGTGGCCGTAACCAACTGCCTCCTTCTCTTAACGCTAACAACAACAAAACCGACGTTGTAAATATTCCTAGAATCCTAAGCATTTGGCATGGTTTTGATGTTGTTTTCTTATTCTCGTTGCTTCCGTACAAGACGTGTGTTCTGCAATTTTATTGTGGTATAAAATTGCTGTCTAACACTTTGAAATTTAAAGCCGCCACTGCGGTTTTTGGTTTAGTTGTTCGCTCCTAAAACTAAGTAATTCAGTGACTCCGGCGAAACGGCATAAGATCAACAAACAAGGTTAATAGAATATAGTAATTAAATGTTCAACATAAAGTAGTGGAGGCTTTTCGAATACCTAATATTTATGTATGGCAGACATTTTCTGCGATTGAGGGATGGTGTAGACCAAGACGACCAGAGCCAAAATGGATAACATCGGTCGAAATCGGGACCGGTGGGTCTTGGGATCCCGGTTGTAGTGCCGATGATGATGATGATATTTGAATACTTTCAAAATACTAATATAGATGAATATGAAAAAGCGTGTTAGTAAAATAGAAAACACTGTTGAATTCAACTTATTTCGTTTATGTCTGTTCATTAAATGGATGTTTTCATATCATTTATATCTTAGGTGTTCTAGGAAAGTCAGGTTGTTATTGGGCGCTTGAAAAAAAGAGACAAATAAAACAAGTAACAATGCTATCAGATCAATTGTCATTAGCTTTATGTCCACAATCGTTTTGTAGTGAGTACAACCAGTAATGGCGTATTTTCATATCGCCAGAGATACTGCAGATGACTATACATACCCCGCGTGATCAACCTACAGACGCCCTTATTTGCAAACGTCACTTCCTGATAAAGTTATTACATAACCCAACAGAGTTTATGAATTTGAAACTGATAAAAGTTCATGAAAATGTATATGTTTGTCCAGGCAGTTCAGTTCATTAAACAAACACCTATGACACGAGCCTTATCAGGCAGTGCATAGCACCACTTTTAAATGTTTGGCTTCTAAATATTGGCTCAGGTGTTACCTGTATTTTGTACGACTTTATAAAACAATACAAAAAGGTCAACTGTACGTCGAACAATGCCTTAAGCTAGCTACCTACATTGTACAACTGAAAATGACGCAGTAATTAACATTTACTTTTTCTTGAACGGTTTGTAATATGATTTTGGAAAATTAGTGGTTTTTAAACTTTGCCAATGGTAATGTGATTGATGCGGTATTTTGAAGTAAGGAATAGAATCGTACTGCAATCAATATCAACTCCTCGAATGCTGCTTATTTCTAAACATGTCGAAATGGAGGATATCTACCCGCGAACGGAACTGATAGAAGTCAAATGACATAATTATATGACAACGTACGTGGGTGTGTGGAAACCAATTATATTATTACACTAGGCTGTTATTACACGAGACGGTGCTATTATTGTTCTATAAAAGGCAATACTATTTTATGAATACGAGAATGAAATGTATTTCAAACCAAAAAATGGTGTTTTTCTTATCGAACCACAAAACTTGGTAACATGTTACTCAGAAGTCGAAATGTAAGAAACAGTCGTTAGTTTCGTGTTATGACGCAAGTTCCTAAAACCTTGACATATATATCGTTGAAGGCCGTCATTTAGAAGGATTACTAATCATAGACACAATAAATTGTATTTGAGTCGGAGACCACAATTTATTCTTTTTGCTTCGTCTATTTTTCAATATCGGGCTCCTCGATAGTATAGTGGTTAGTATACCCGCCTGTCACCCGGGAGACCGGGGTTCGATTCCCCGTCGGGGAGCCCCTGGCGCAAGACTAATGACCTTGCCCAGACAAAATAAATCATTATGGAAAATTTAACAAGCCTCAGGACTTGCTAAATAAGGCCAAGACCGGTTCCCGGTTGTAGTGCCGATGATGATGATGATTTTTCAATATCAACTGCTTCCACAAAAGGAATTTCGAATATCCTTAAATGTCAATGCACAGTGCAGACGAAGAGAAAGAGAATTGAGGAAATGTATAAACGTACATTTACATTAACTGGGTGAGGATTGAAATCGGATGGGAACATATAACCAGGCATTACAGTCCATGCTCACCTACTTCCACCAACGAACGATTCCTCAAGTTTATCTACCCATCACTGACGTTTAATGTGAATCGGTCCTAACTCTCCGTTTGGCTTGTCTCGCACATAAATACTTCAGGGCGAGTAATGGAACTGTGACTTTCACCTCAGCAGGGAAACCATACGCAAGTCTTTCAATTCCTTTATACATATAGGAGTGTGATTCAAATATAAACGGTTATTTTTACTTTTTTGTTTAACAACAAGTTGCTAGCTAGGTAATCTTGTGCATGGCTGTTGTTTGGTTTATGAAGAGTGGGAGAACCGGCTTGACTAGCGGTCGCGGTCGACTTTGTAGTCAGTACAGCCATGGGCGAGCAAGAGGTACATACGTCTGTTGCGCAACGGATTATTATAAAATTTTTAACAAATGAAGGCGTTAAACCCTCGGGAAATTTTTCTCAAGTGAAGGCACAGTTTGGTGAAGATACATGATACATGATACATACATACGATCATCTGTCGCCGAAAGCCAAATTATACAACAGTCATGTAATGTTTAGCTTAGAGTGTCTGCGTAGGACCAGTAAGTTATAATATAAGACAGTTAAGCTAGAATTTAAGCATTTTTTCTCTAGCATGTAATTTAGAAACTAAGTATATAAAAACAAAATAAAAAAATGTTGTAAAAATGAAAATGAAACATACAATCATGTGTATAGTGGGGCAGAGAATTTAAAAGTGGGCGAGAACCTATCGAAAACGAAAGTCATAATTGACCCTCAAGGACAAGTCGTGCAGATGACAACATCCGTGCCGTTCGAGAGCTTATTGAACGTGATGGATTAAACACTTCCATAGCTGATACCCACTTCTGATGAGATTTTTCCAACAGATAAGCGGCGATCACATTCAATGGGCTCTCGAACGACACGGATGTTGGATAGGCTGACAAGGTCTTCCCTGGTTCAGGAGCTTTTTTGGTTTGTATTGTGTTGTATGCACGCTATATCTCTTCTAATGCTGGAATGGTATCGCTTCCATGAGTTATGGCAACGTTCAACTCTGTGTCAGACGCCAGAAGAAAGAGAGCGCAGCATATTCGGAGAGGTTTTGTGTTACTATGATTTTGGCATTGCTGTGCCGTATGCGGTATTCGCCATTTATAATTACTTGGGGCCTATTTCCAACGCATTAATTTCAATTATATTGAAGTAGTCCTTTGGCAAATTTTTGTCTATGTCTCTGGCTAAGGTGTTTCGCCGAATACCGTTCACAAAAACGACACACGGGGCGAATACAATCACAAATGAAACACAACGAAATGTTTTTTTATAAATTTTGTTTTATTTCTTTTGCTTTCAAATTGTTGCTTTAATATTTAGGATTTAGGATTTAATACACTTGAACATCCGTTGCGATTCTATAAGAACTATTTCAATGTCAACCACTTAAAAACACAATTCAAACCAAAATTTCAAACGAGCGTTTTCGAGATTCTGATGGCACAGTACCACTCTAGTAACTTCTGCAAACTAATACTTCTTTACTTTTTGTTTACAATTTCGAATCACTTCACTAAACCAAAAGTTCGTTCGTCACTGGATGTTACTTTTAAGCAACTATTTATTGGCCTGTAGGAACCCGAAACTTCATGACTTCACCGACTCGACTCCGCCATTATTCCCTGCCCAGACACAGACGCAGAGGTAGATGCCTGTGTGGCCGGAGATCTTCCTGGGATCGCCAGAATTCTCTTCTGTCGAATCTCTTTTGTATATATTCGGGTGTGTGGTTTATTCTTTTTGGCGATCTTGGGATCGTGGTAATTATCGTTGGTTGTGATAATCGTATTTACTTTGCCCTATGGGAACAGCGTTTTCGTTTATTGCTGTTTCTCCGCAATTGCCTTTGTTTAGGCGAAGTGCATTCCGGCAGGGTCAACGGTTTAGCCGACGGATTGTTTTACAGCAATTTGCTTGTCGCCGGGGATTTGATGTTTGTCGACATCTGGCGCAGCTGTGCCAACCACTTGTGTTTATCCAGCTAATGGATCGGTACACAATTTCCATACTGGGTCTGTGGCGGTTCCGCTAAACGCCACTGTCTACTTGCCCAATTACCCCCAAGCTTCATGTACTGAAGCTCCTCAAACTCCATTGTTTCCCGCTAATGCAATTACATTAGCACCTGTAAAAGCTTTACGCATCAAGGTTATCTAACGCATAACCTAAAAGTTCCTGTAAAAGAATTCTTACCCCCATACATCAATTCGCTTTCAAATTCCCTCCAAGAATTCTTTTCACCCATCATCATCATCATCATCGGCACTACAACCGGGAACCGATCTTGGCCTTATTTAGCAAGTCCTGAGGCTTGTTAAATTTTCCAAGATAATTTGTTTTTCCGGGCAAGGTCATTAGTCTTGCGCCAGGCAAGGTCATTAGTCTTTTCACCCATACAGAATCATAAACCCCAAACCTACACCCCCAGTATGCCAAGCAATCCTGCTACGCAAGTGGGCACCACATGTCCACCACCAAGGCCGTCAAATACATTATGGTTCACATTTAATGTAACCTTGGAATCTGGTAGATTTTTCCTGCGTGCGCATTGCTTGGCGACTTATTTGTTTAACGACATAATGCAACACCAAAGCAGCTTGTGGGCGCAGCTGCATACAATTAGCGCAAAGCCGCTAAAACCGAATTCTTCAGCATGCATCATGTCCCAAACAAAAGAATTTGGTTCGTCCGAAGGCATTCGGGCGATACAATAAACAATTCAACTTGTTTAAAGTATCCCAAATGCATTCACGCCTAAGGAGTCCAGCCTATTCATATAGCTGAACCTCATTATATTCGATCCCTTTTGTCCAGCAAAATGTGGTACACGATCACCCATCGTATACCCAAATTGTTTCGGCCTCACCAGCATATTCCAATGCAAATAAAAAGCCATTAGCACCATTTCTCCGGTGCATTGCCGTCTATTTATATAGCCACAATGCACATCATAAACAATGATCTTCACGATCCCTTTGTCCTTAGAGTTTTTCTGCTTCGTTCTCGTGGCCTCGTTGCACGAGAAAACCAATGTGATCTGCACGATCACCCATATATACATACCACCATGGTCTTCATTACGAGATCAGGTTTTCTATTCCACAAAGAGAGACCTTGTCGTAAGTAAACGTATCCTAAGCCGAGAGGTTACTCACCACCTCCGAATCAAGGGTGAATCAAGAGCCAGATTCCAACCCTCGGTGAGTCGTTTTCTATCACCCGGCTGAGAGGGTCGGGTCTCCACCTCCGCCCCTGTTGCGCTGCGGGACGCGTTCCAATTTTTTAACTCGGTCCAGTTTCAGTGCGTGTGTAAATCAGTATCAAGACTCTTCGTGGAAAAAGTGGAAAAATTGCGATGAACGCAAATTGAGTCAGATTAATTAAATAGCAAATGTAATCAATTAAAAGTAATTTTTCTTGTGTCCCCAGTATAATGCCATACAAGTGTTCCCGGAGCGTTACAACCTGCAACTGTTCAAAAAGAACTGCAACAGTTATTTGATTGCATCTCGGGGCGCCCACTCGGCGCTATAGTTTCGCCTCTCCCGACAGGAGTCTAATAAAAAAAAAAAGTAGACTACACTGTCTTACATTTTTTGTGCATCCGTTTCATTGTCAGTGTAATCAGAATCTGTTTTCTGTAATCTAATTAAATATAGTAAGATTTGTTATGAATAAAAAGAACCTTAAATAATAAACAAAAAGTGCGTTTTAATTACTTGGTCCTTGTGTCGGTTTCCTTGCGAGGTTTCGCCTCCCTGGCAGCGAACGAAAGACGGTGGAGTTTTGTTCTTTGGTCGGCGGAACATTGGACGAACTTATAGTGATGATGGGCATGGGAGTGAACCCGTGCAGTACGCCGGCACACCATACCCCTACCACACAGGTTGTGTCCTTCGATCGCCGTGCAGGCGTAGAGAAATTGTTCGGGACTTGGGGCCCCCGTATCTGTGGATACGTGGGATTGTTGAAACCGGTATGGATGTTACCTTTGGTCAGGTGAAAAGGTGAACTTTGGGGGCACGTGAAGTTTAGTCATAGGTGAGTATGTTCCTTGGTGGAACGAGGTTATCTCAGCCTATGGTGATTTGTGCAGTTCGTGGAACCGCCACAGTCCCTTATTAATATTACAAGGGAATCTTCTTCATACGCGCTGTCTTTCAATTTGGGATGTGTGCGCACGCTATGGTGGTTCTCACTCCTTCCACCTAGTTTCTCTATTTTGGCTTAGTGATTTCATTGAGTATATCTTTCACTAACGTGCCCTTTCACTGTTTTTTTTTTGTGGCTTAAAATCCAAATTTATTTCCAATGCAATTAGAGATTTTACCTAAGACTAAATGGTAAATTCTATTTCATACGTATCATTTTTACATTAACTTACTGGCTCTTCACAAGTGCTCTAAATTATACAATATCAATTTATTGTTTTTTTATGCTTTTCGGCGTACATGCCCTTTCACTGTCGTGAGTTGATTAGAGGTTAGGATGATGACATTTAAGGCGTCGATTTAAGGCTGTGCACAAGCTGCTAATCTGTTTCTCTTTTGAACTTTCAAAAAGTATCTCCTCTTCTTTTTTAACTTCTCTGTGACCATCCGCCTTGTGCTTTAGTCACCAGAAAAACATCCTTCTTTGCATTTGTGCATTGAAAAAGTACGAGTACTCGTCAATCCATTGCTCTCTTAACTCTTTTGATCTTCGTTACATAAAATTATATATCTTCAAAATAAAAATGTATGAAATAATCATAATTAATTATTAAACAAAATAGCCAAATTTTTAACTCGCATTTCTGACTATTCTCGTTGCAGCTCACAGAAAACAGGATACAACAGTCCGTGGCAATGGACAACAGTAACAGCCAGCGGCGAATGACATATAGGGGCTCGGAGAGAGCCCGCAATCAATGGTGGTGGTAATCAAATAAATACCCATAGCCAAAATCCCAGTAGCAGTAATAATGACCATGGAAACAATACAAATAATACAAATAATATAAATGCCAGTGGCATGTTAAATAGTAATACGACAACAAGCACAAATTCCCAAAACAATAGTACGTCTTATACCGAAGGAAGCATAATGCAGCAGCAGCAACAACAATATGCTGCTGCCGAAGCTGCTCTAGGCACATACGCCGCAAATATGATGTTCCCAGGTGGAAAATATCATTCACAACACTACCAAAATAACTCACAACATTCACAACATAATCATCATCAACCCAGGCAACATCAACAACAACAATCAACTGGTTCTTACGGTTTACAAAGTCACACTTCAAATAGTGCGGTCAGTCAACAAAATTCACAAAACCAACATCAACAATTACAGCAACAGAATAATTATAATTTCCATATGGGAGGTGTCTCACCCGGTTTCGCAGCTCACTCCCAGGCTGCCCTTGCAGCAGCTACAGCGGCTGCTGCAGCAGGATATATTACACCCACCGCGCACCAGGCGCCACCATCCTTGATGCAAACCGCCGCGCATCATCATCATCATCAACAACAGATGCAGCAACATCACCAACCACAACACCAGCAGCAGCAGCAAAATCACCAGCAACAAAACGACACTACAACCGCTGCTGCTCAACAGTTACACCAACACAACGCCACGGGCCAAAGTGTTTTCTCTGCAAGAAATCTTCCTTTCGCTGGATATGATTACAATTACCGGACGGGAGGATATCTATAAAGTAAGGAAATAAAACTAAATAAAAAGTAGAAAATAAAACAAATAAAAAGAAGAGGATACAAACTGAATGGTTTTAAAAAAAAATAGCAAACAAAAACAAAGTAAACGTGAACTATTTGATATGTTTAGTACTGTCTGTAGCTCCCAATTAAAAATACAATAAACACAAAGAAAACAGAAAACAATTTATATATATTAAGAGATTGATAGTAAAACAACAAATAGCAAGAAACGTAGTATACCCAATATAAATGCAAAAATGCATAACACAAAAATTAACAAAAACACAAACTAGCATAAAACCCTATAAATAAAAAACCCCAACTAAAGTGAATTGAACACAAAACTCAACAGCAATAGAAACAGCAAAAACAAAAGGTTCATACAAAAACAAAAAGAAAAACAAAAGTTAAAATATAAAGACAATTCAAATAAAACGGTTAAGAAGCACAGACAAATGTAACAAGCTCATCAAAAAGTAAAATATTTAAAGAGAAGCAAAGCAAATAAAGAGAGCAAAAGAAAAACTTATTAAATGAATTATATATATTATATATGACGATGACAAATGAATATATTAAAAAAATATATCGTAGACTATAAAAATATTCTTGTTTGTTTGTTTATTTAATTTTATTGTCTCATATGCGTTGTTCTGTATTATTATTTCGTAGTTGTTTTTTAAAAGTCTCCTTTTACATGGATATCTTTTATTTAATTGTTTATAAATATATTTAAATTGCTAATTAATAAAGCAAAGAAAATAAATATTACAAAGTAAAGTAATAAGGTGAATACACACACACACACAAAGTAAAACCGAAACAAGAAAACTCTAACTAAAATGAATTTAGTTTAAGTCAAAGATTAAACTATTATCATTATTATTAATATTTTTATTGTATAAAAAGTTTATTTAAATTAATTATTAATAATTGTTACAGCAAAACAAATAAATAAATAAAATATACCGATGATGAACCAGAGAAAGCAAAAGGAAGAGGAAAGAAGAAACAAAAAATAAAACAAAACAGGAATCAAATAAAAGCAAAAACATTGGATAGTTAGAAAAGAATTCGAATCGTGTTTTATTTCTCTTAGCAGCAACTAAATGGATTTTCGTTATTAACTGAAGTGGTAGTAAGTGTTGTGGCTCAAATAAGTTCACAAGAATAGTGTTTTTCCATAATGATTTATTCTTTGATAAAACAGATTCATCTGACCGTGTTTTTCAAAATTTGGTTTGTTGTTTAGATTTGACGCGTTACAGTTCTCCACTAAGATGAATACATATACTACTTCGTTGTATAAGATTTTCAGTCAATATAAAAAAAAACTCAAAGCACGAAAATGTTGCGGTCCTTCTCTCATGGAGCGTGTCTCCTTGTCCTGAAAAGGATGAGGGATCTCTTTAGACCGCTCCTGAGGGGACACGTTGCGGTCGCCACCGTGCTTCCTCAAACCTGAGGGAAGAGTGACGACCGATTGTTGACTTGGGTCCTGGGAATCGGATAGAGCCAATAAAAATACTTTTTATTTTATTATATTATTATTTTGTTTTAACTTAATTTATTGGTGTCCTACCACTTCGGACGCCAATCGAGACTGACCCTCGAATCTGCAATTCATCACCCTTATAAATGACCACAAATCGAGATTTTGTATGTCGAAGAGATCGAATTCAAAGCGAAATCTCGATTTAGATACTTTGGCCGGAGCCAAGTGTTTGATTTTTGAGATAAGAATTCGGTTAGGCGAATTTTCGGACACATGAGCGTGAGTATTTTTTTTTTTTTATCAGACTTCTCTTGGGAGAGGCGAACCTATAGCGCCGAGTGGGCGCGCCGAGATGCTATCAAACAACTGTTGCAGTTCTTTTTGAACAGTTGCAGTTTGTAACGCTCCGGGAACACTAGCGTGGGAAGGGAGTTCCACGGCTTCCCCGCTCTGAAACGAAACGAGTGCTGATGCAGGGCTGTTCGCGCCATCGGGAGATGGACCACAAACGGGTGCGATCCGTCGGATTGTCTTGTGAAGTGCATATAAGCCGAATTGCGTGGAACAATACCAAGAATCTCCGAAGAACAGTACCCGTGATAATATCTGTAAAACAGACAGAGGTCGACTACGCACCTACGATGTGATAGCGACTGTAGTCCCGACGTCAGCGCCGAGTCCCCGATCAGGCGGATGGCTCGTCTCTATATGCTCTCAAGTAGGTCGAGGGTATGTTTAGGAGCCGAGCTCCAAACATGAGAGCAACATTCGAGCGCGAGTTATGTTATCTAAGTGTCCTTCCAGAATTAAATGAAAAAACAGTTTATGATAGTCACTTTTTTTTGTATTACTTATTTTTTTATTTCTTATCTAGGTATTTACACTTTTTCTAAATTGTTTTTGAGTATAATTTATCAAAACATATAGCTTTCAGTTTCTTAATCATTAAGTACATACATTTAATCTAGTCTATACAATTCTATTATTAATGTACAAGGTTAATAAGCACTTCTTCTTTTCTTTCTTAACTCTCCACTATTTCTGCTTTAATCTGTGCACTTTAACTTAACACTATACGACACTACTTTACTTTATTTCGTTATAAAAAGTAATTAAGCACTACTTTCTTCATTTATTAGTTTCTTCACCACTTTCCATTTGATCAGTGCACTTACACTTAACTCTATATAAAACGATGCTATTCTTTATTTTGAATTCTCAATATTTCTTACTACAAATTATGTAGGTCCATCTTTACAAGTTTGTTTCCAGCACCAGTGATAAAAGTCATTAAGTTATTTTTCCTCTCTTTTTGAAGTCTCTATTCCTTTCACTGTATTCCATACTGGCCAATCACTTCTTAGACTCGTCAAATACTATTCCGCTTTACACTTCTCGAATATTATTACCGAAACACTTTTCATTTATATTCTACGATTAAAAAGACCTTTTTCTCCGACTCCCAAAGAAGATTTTATTTCTACCTTGAATCACTGACTCCAACGATTAACCCTCGACTCTGTCCAACCACCGACTGCCTTCCTAATTGCTTCCTGTATCTTCTTGATACCTCGGGGTCAACACTTCCCGATTACGACAATGCAATTCAATTTTAATTGCCCCAATTTTCGATTATTGGCATTTGATTCACAATTGCTTCAAACTGCTGTGTTGGTCAATATTTCTTCATTGACTTGCAACACAGTTCCGTATCAGCAGTTGCGAATTGACCCAATTAATTATTTCGTACTTGATTGTGCTGGAACATGCAGTTTAAACGTTTCTGGAATTTAATTATTCCGCAATATGCCGTTAATTACTTTTGCATTATTAGGCAATCGTTTTGGCATATGCAATTGATGCATTATCGTACCGGGGGGGTCATTCGAGTTTAAAATCGGATGGCGTTTTTAGGTTTAGGTGTGTCAATGATCTCTTGTATGACATCATCGACACACTTAACACTCGTATCTAATTTGGGATTTATACAGGAGAAGAAGTTGGGCCGGAGAAAAATATTTCTTGGCTCAGTTTTCCTGAGGCTGACCTGTCGATACTCGACAAGTGTTTATGCCACGATACATTCCCACAGACTGTGACGCCGAGCAATTTCAAACTTTCCCCAGCCTCGAGGGCCCGGCCATTCATCATCAGCTGTGGAACCGATGATCCACTTTTCTTTGTGAATGTTGTATATTGTGTCTTCGCTGCATTGAAGTCAACGACATTGGCCTTTCCCCACTGCAGGACCCTATCTAGATCCTGATTCAGAGAGTCAATCTGTCGTCATCTCAGCTGATGCGACACAGATGCACCAATCGGCCGAACACTCGAAAAGGAGGAAACAAGCGTACTATCATCCGCAAAACTGAACACTTTGTTATCCGTTGTCTCCAACAAATCATTTATGTGAAGCAAGAACAAGGTTGGAGCCAAAATAGAACCTTGGGGCACCCCCGAATTAACAGGATACAGATCCGTACACTCGCCGTCCACAACAACCCGGATCGATCGATTTGCGAGAAAGCTCTTCTTTCAGTCGCAAAACTGTTGGGAAAGTCCATATGAACGAAGTTTGCTCAGCAATGCCCCGTGCCAGACGCGGTCAAAAGCCTTGGAGATATCCAATGCGACCGCCCTCTACTCACCATGCCGTTCAATCGCAGATGTCCATATATCGGTTATAAGTGTCAAAAGGACCGCCTGCCACGGAATCCGCATTGACGATCATTCAGAAGACCGTTGCACTCCAAATACTTAACTAACTCTGTATTGATGACTTTTTCCATTACCTTAGATAAAACAGACACTAATGCTATCGGACGGTAATTTTGTGGGAGACACTTTTTTCCCGTCTTTGGAATTGGCTGAACTCGAGCGATTTTCCAGCAGGCTGGAAAGGTACTCCGTGCATAAGATAAGCGGAAGAGTCTGCCAAGAGCTGGCGATAGTTCTGGAGCACAGTTCTTAAGGACTATTGCTGGTATTCTGTCCGGGCCGGTTGCCTTCCTACAATCCAGTTCACGTAGAATGCGTTGAATAGTGCGCAGACGAAATCTCACATCCCACATCGTGGACCGTACCGGCAAGATCACAGGTAGCTCCAAAAAGCCGGGATTGAGGTTTGAATTCGCGGAAAATAAATTCGCGAACACATTAGCTTTCTCCTTTGAATTTATGACTAACGTCCCGCTGTCTGTCACCAACGGAGGGAAAGAGGAGGATGCGAAGTTACCACCGACAGCTTTTGCCATTGACCAGAAGGAGCGCGAACCAGTAGGGCACCGAAGGAGCTTATTGATCACCCTGTCGTTGTGAGCCTTCTTCGCGGTATCAATCACCTGGTTGCACGCGTTTCTGATTCCAACAAAATTCGTTCTGTTAACATCGATGGGATTAGAGCGCCATTGCTTAAAAGCTCTATTTTTTGCCGCTGTAATCAGCTCGCATTTTTTATCAAACCAAGGTTTATCAGACGAACTTCGTTTGATGGAATGTGGAATGTAGATCTCCATCCCCAGAAGAATAATCTCTGATACCGACTCCGCACAAGCGTTAACATCGGAGTTTTAGAAACACACCTCGGACCATGGAAAAGATCCGAAGAAATATCGCAAATCGTCCCAGTTGGCAAACCCATAATTCCATACATGGCGAAGCTGCCTATGCCGGTTATTCGCTTGATATGCAAGTGCTTGCGCGACAGGTACCAAGCAATGATCTGAATTTCCCAATGGCGCAGAAACCTCTACAGTATAAATCCTTGGTTCGGATGTCAAAAACAGATCCAGGGTGTTCGCATAATCGCCTCGGGCATCCGGCACTCGCGTTGGTTCCCCCACGAGTTGAGTCAAGTTGTGGCTTTCAGCAAACATCTCCGCCAGTCTCCCAGCTTCGTCGGTTCTGTTAGACTGTAACAACCAGCCGGAATTGTGCACATGAAAATCGCCAAGGACAACAATTTCAGAAGCTGGGTGGTTGATCTGTATCCAGTCGACGGTATGTGAAAGATGTTCGAAAAATGTCGCTGGTCGATCGTCATTCGGGGACCGATAAAGACAACAAAGAACTTTAACATAACTCCTCAGCACGACCCTCAACCACATGATGTCCATATTATTGGGTTCCAACGCCTCCATCCCCTGGCAAGCTAGATCGGACCGCATGAAGACACAGAGTCCGCCCTTAAAACGGAATCTCGAATGTAAGTCGTATCCTGAGCAACGAAGATATGTCGATATACAAATGCAGACAAGGGATCCGTTTCTTCCACCGACCCAAAATACGATATACAATTTTCATTATATAAAGTATCCCAATCCATTAGCACCTTTTTCTAATGGCTATGCGTCTATTTACGCAAGGGCATCACTCATCCAAGACTTTTATGATGCCCTTGTCCCATCTTTCCTTTTAGCACCTTTTCATCGATGCATCGCCGTCTATTTATTTAGCCGCAATGCACATCATAAACAATGATCCTCACGATCCCTTTGTCCTTACCGTATATCTGCTTTGTTTTTCCATGGACTTGCTGCATGAAAAAACCAATGAGATCTTCACGATCACGCATACACCGATACACCATGATCTTCTTTGCGAGATCTGGTTTTCTATTCCACAAAGAGAGACTTTACGTGTCTCTTGTGGTAAGTAAACATATCCTTAGCCGGGAGGATATTCACCACACCATTAATTGAGGATTGAATTCAAGTCAGAGTTCTATCCTCGAAGAGTCTTAGTCCATCCACAAACCGATCAGGTCGTATCCACTCCCGCTCCCCGGTTCGCACGGGGACGCGTATATTGCGGAGTCGCGAGATTAAATCCCCACAACCGGCGAATTCGCAATTAAATACCTGTGGCACCACCCAAATGAGATATGTGGCATCACCCTAAACAATGTCAGCATACAGCTGACATTTGTGAATTAATTCTGTTGGTTGTCACATGATAACTATTTTTTTTATAATCTCTCTTCTTGTTTGGCGCTTGAAATCAATAGTTAATCCACCGACATCAAACGAATCCTTTGAGTTAAATAAATTAATATTAGTTAATAGACAAAACAAATCGTTGCTTTCTATTGAGGATTCATTCTGGACCAGCTGGATTTCACAATTTGGTATCACTTTCCATTTGTTTTTAATTACTTTTTCAGTTGTTTTTAGAAGCAAATCATCATCGTTTATTGGGCACGCCAAGAGAACATTACGAATACACAACACCAGGAGACACCATCGTGTTCCTGACGTATCTGTCCAAAGTTTGTTTGACTTTGGCACACACATCTTTTTGGCCAAGAAACACCATCGTGTTCCTGAACGCGTGTATTCAACGCTTGTTGAATACACCCTACATTATATGAGCTCTTGAAAGAAGTAATGGGTTTTCCAATAGGGACTTGACAACTTTTTTTCGGTTGTACATTTTTATAATTTGCAGACGTTGGTCGTTCGTGTACTTAACCAGAGTGAAAATATTGAGTTTACTGAATAAATTGACAGTGACAGTTCGATGATTAGTGAAAGAGTACGTTCACAAATTAAATTCAAATTTGTCAAGTCATATTTATCAACAACCGGGAACCGGTCTTGGCCTTATTTAGCAAGTCCTGGGGCTTGTTAAATTTTCCATAATGATTTGTTTTTTTCTGGGCAAGGTCATTAGTCTTACGCGAGAGGCTCCCTGGCGGGGAATCGAACCCCGGTCTCCCGCGTGACAGGCGGGTATACTAACCACTATACTATCGAGGAGACAAAAAAGTTGTCAAGTCCCTATTGGAAAATCCGATATATGATCGAAAAAGTGGGAACATATTGGACTTTCCTACAGGAGGTAAAAACGTCCGGGCATTTGTAAAGAACATCATCATCATTATCATCCTCATCATCATCGGCACTACAACCGGGATCCGGATTTGGCCTCATTTAGCAAGTCTCTCCACCGGTTATTAATTAGTTTGAAGCGAGCATTTGATTTGTTTATCAGGAATTCACGTTTAGGTGTAGGGATTTGAATGTATGTGTGGGGGAAATGAGGTGGTACGGCAGAGCACTACACCGATGTCATCCAGTTTGGAACTCCAGGCTCTGCGCGTCGTGGTCCGTGCCATCTCTCCATCGCAGACAAGGTCTGCCGCGCTGTCTTCTTCTATACATCTTGCCACAATAGACTTTTCGGGAAGGCTCCTTTTCGCTCATTCGAGCTAAGTGTCCCGCGCACCGGAGTTTACCGAGTTTGATTTTTCTTACAACATTAGCTTCGAGATAGACCCCATACAACTCATGGTTGTAGCGTCTCCGGAATCTTTCCGTCCTCACTTACGGGGCCAACAAATCTCCTTAAGACCTGCCCCTCGAAAGCGGCTAACAGTTCAGAGGGCCTTTTATTGAGCACCCATGTCTCGGATCCATACATAAGTACTGGTAAGACCATGGTCTTGTGCAGTAGCAGCTTCGATGTTCTGGATAAATTTCGGGATTTAAAGAGCCTTGATAGACCATAGTAGGCTTTGTTGGATTTGACCAGCCGTCCGCGTATTTCTTCTTCCATATTGTTATCGGCTGATACTATTGACCTAAGGTAGTTAAAGGATTGCACTACTTCAAATCCGTACTCCACTACCCTGATGGTTTGACCAACGTTAGGTCTTCTCTTCGCAGAGATTGCCAACATGTACTTCGTTTTTCCCCCATTAATGTGCAGTCCCAGTTTTTGTGCCGCCTGTTCGATCGGAGTGAAGTTGTCCTGTATAGGCAATTCGGATCTACCGATGTGTCGATGCCATCTGCTTAGGCAAGTATCTGGCTAGACTTGGTGACAATAGTCCCTCTCGTTGTAACGCCAGAGTCACGGATTGCTTTCTCCAATGCCAGGTTGAAGAGGAAGCAGGTGAGACCTTCCCCTTACCGGAGTTCATTACATATGTCTATTGGTTTGGACAGCAATCCCGCTATTTTTACTTGACTAGTTACGTTGATCATGGGCAACCTACAAAGACGTATCAATTTGTTTGGAATGGCGAACTCTCTCATGGCGCTATATAGATCTATCCTGGCTATGCTGTCGTAGGCGGCCTTAAAGTCTGTAAATAGATGATATAATGGAATCTTAAATTCCAGACATTTTTCCATGGCCTGCCGAAGGGTGAATATCTGATCAATCGCTGATCTTCCTGGAATCAAGCCACAGTCACATTGACCAATGATGACTTTAGCGTTTGGGGCTATCCGGCCTTGTAGGATAGAGGAGGATATCTTATATGCAGTACTCGGCAATGTTATACCCCTACAGTTGCTGCACACTGTGATATCTACCTTCTTATGTATGGGGCAAATTGTTCCACCACGCCTATCTTCCGGCATCTCCTCTTACTCCCATACGTGCATCACGATCTCATGAATTGCGTGATGTAACGCTGCCCCTCCTTGTTTGATCAGCTCAGCTGGTATGCCATCAACTCCAGGGATTTCAGTTGTCTTATGGCTTTTAATGTACCCTCAATGCTCGGTGGCGGCAGCATTTGGTCTTGATCTTGCATTGGTGGAGCCTCTAATTCTTCTGAGAGCTGACCATTTATCAATTCATTGAAGTGCTCCTCCCGACGCTCCAGAATTCCTTCAGGATCCGTAGTCAGATTACCATATTTATCCTTGCAGTAAGTGCAGCGTGGTATGTACCGCGTCGTACTGAGGATTATTTGGTAAAACTTCCGAACCTGGTGCGGACCTTGCTCTCTACTTTTCTCTATTTCACAGACAAGGTTTTTTTCAGCCATTTTTCTTTTGTCTGTGAAGTCTTTTTTCAGTTCTTCTAAGCTCTTTGAATTTCTCCTTACGTACCCGCGTCCTATGAGACTGCTGCATTGCCCGGTATGCAGCATTCTTACGTTCAGTCGCTAGTTTGCACTCATTATCAGACCAGTCTCTCCGATCTCTACGACTACTGCCAAGGATAAAGTTGGCAGTACTAATGACAGTATTCTTAAGGCGTGTCTATTTCTCTTTTACGCCCGGCATTCTGTCCCCAGGTTGGCGCAAGGCTAATAACCTTGCCCGGAAAAACAAATTATTATGGACAATTTAACAAGTCTCGGATAAGGACCGGATACGGGTGGAGAGACTTGCTAAATAAGGCCAGGGTCACTTTGTGGATATCTCTACACGGAAACCTGATACTCGCAATGACCAAGGTCTTTGAGGCTGCCAGTTCGATGACTCGTAGTCCATTGTCATCAGTGTTCTCATGCAAACTATGGGAACCAGAGTAGTGCCTGAAAACCGGCTCCCGACCTATTTTCGCATTCAAATCACCAAGAACGATTTTCACATCGTATCTTGAGCAGACATTGAGGGCCCGTTCGACGTTCTCGTAGAATTCTTCTTTTTCCTAGTCAGGGGACTACTCTGTATGTCCGTGAATGTTTATAAAGCTTATGTTCTTAAACTTGCCTCGCACGCGAAGACTGCATAGCCTTTCATTTATTGCATTAAAGCCGATGATGGCAGCCTTCAGTTTTTGGCTGACTAGAAAGCCTATCCCGAGCACACCTTGTTTTGCATGAGAGCTGTAATAAATGTCATACTCGTTTTTTTGAATAGCATCACTCCCTGTCCATCTTATTTCTTTTAATGCTGTTATGTCAGCGTTATATTCGGAAAGGGCATCGGCTAGCTGCTGTGCAGCCCGTGCTCTGTATAGTGAGCGAAGGTTCCATGAGAAAATTCTCATATCGTTTAGCTATTTTCGTTTCCGTGGTCGTCGTCGTGTATCCGGTCCATATCAGACGCTTGATAAATTAGCCATAATAATTTGTTTTTTCGGGCAAGGTTATTAGCCTTGCGCCAACCTTTCTTAGGATATCGCTGCATGCATTGGCTCACCACTTGGCAGGTGCCAAATTACCTATCCAGGGGTGTCGCGTGGAGACTGCATGTCAACCCCGATTGAACAGGGACAAGGATCGTCCTAGACTTCGCCGGGTTGAAAGCAATCAGTGACTTTGCCCTGTATGTTCGCTCCCGTCCCCCCGTAAAGAACATCAAAATGGTTAAATCCCACATAAATGAAAGTTCACGAACTACCATTGTTGGCGATGCATCACGAATTCCCAGAAAAGGCAAGGCAAGCGCTAGCATACCATATTCAGGGAAACAACGATCAGCGGCGCACCGATTCCAGGAAGCCACTAAGAAAAGCAGATCTCAAGAAACGAGCGAAGGAAGAGACAACTCCGGGCCTATATAAGGCGGGCACATCGGTGAAGTAGTGTGAGGTCACGGTTTCATCGCACCAAATACCCTACAGAGCCTGGTTAAATCTCGAAACCCTAAGAAGTCACCCGGTATCGACAACATGTCATACCACTCGTTGCGAAGGCTTTCTGCTTTATTCTTTATAAAGCTCTCCATTCTGCTCAACCATGCCTACAACATGGGGTACTTTCCCCAAGCTTGGAGGCACGCTATTATTTGTCCAATAGCAAAAGTTGGGAAACCAACGTATCACCCCTCAAGCTTCCGCCCTATCTCGCTTCTCACTTGCATCAGCAAAATATATGAAAAATTCATATACGAGAAACTAAATAACTTTGTCAGTGCCAGGCACCTAATACCTGATTCCCAATTTGGATTTCGAAAAGCGCACAGCACCACTATGGCTCTCAACATATTTCAAAACCACGTCTGCGTGCGGTGCGTGAATAAGGAACCCGCCGTTGCGGTGAGCCTGGACATTGAAAAAGCTTTTGATATGACTTGGATCGAAGGTCTCGTTTTTAAATTACTGAATACTGGCCTCAGTAGAACGCTATGTAGTAACATCTACCTGTTCGTTCGAAACAGAACCTTCCAAGTTCAAGTGAATGGAAAGCTTTCCCCACAGGGCTCCATTCTGGGCCCCATCTTATTCAATATTTACACCTCCGATTTTCCTAGCCCTGTGGACGGGAGAGTAACCAGATATGCTATGCGGATGACGTCCTAGTATACACGTCATCCAAAGGCCCTAATCTCGCAACAATTCGACTCAACCGTCACTTGGACGAACTGTATCAGTATTACAGTCGATGGAAAATTCGACTTAACCCATCCAAAGCAGTAGCTGAGTAGTAAACACTTCCAACCTACTTCTCGATATTCACAGAATATTCGAATAAAAATGGGAGATACTCCGATTAGATCACAGGACAGGATGAAATATCTTGGGGTCATTTATACCCCAAAAATGAATTTTATGAAACATGTGACCCACATTCTTCAAAGGGGCTTCGGTCGGTCTAAGCAACTGCACAACATCTTGAAGTGGAACAACAAAGTTGGCACCAAAGTTAAGCTTCTCTGCTATAAGCAGCTAATCCGACCTGGAATATCGTACGCCTTTCCCGTATGGTCCTGCATATCTTCGGCTCAAATGGAAAGACTTCGAGTTTTCGAAAGGAAACTCCTCAGAAGATGCACCAATAGCTCTAGAAGGCCTGACGGTCGTCATTACCCCAACTCTCACCTATACGAAGGCGCCTCCATTACCCCTATCAACAAGTACTTGCTACAATTAACATACAAGTACCTCGAAAACATTCAGAACAGCGAGAACCTACTTGTATGGGACTCTTGCGTTCTTGACCCTTCTCTCTCTGTCGATCTCTTCGGATCAGACCACCACAATTTCTTCTTCAGTACAAAACTGAAGAAAGAACCCTTCCCAACAACATTCCCCTCTATAATATAGGATTCCTGGATCCATCCCATAGGGTCTACTGTTAACAAACCACACACACACACGGACGCACAGTACAAGACGGCACAAACATACACACACCGACCAAAGCGCAGAGCATCAGACGCCAAAGACGTGGTTTGCGCTTACTACCGCACTCAAGACCTACCGGTCTTATATGATTTCTTTCCCACCATCCCTCTATACAAGTAGTTAGAGAACACCTGGACTAACACTGTCCACACTATCCTTGTAACCCCCCCCCCCCCCCTTTTTTTTTTCTTTTCTTTTCAGATGTCGCGAGGCCGAGCCCAACATCCTCATGGATGTGGGTGATTCTGGTTATCGCAAGATGACCAGAAGCCAGAGACAAGATGAAGGACACATCTGTCCTTGTCTCGTTAAAGTCGGCCCTCTCGCCAACCCATTTTTTTTTTTTTTTTTGAAGCAGTGGGGGTCGTCGAAGGAACTCCTACCCAATCGGTCTTGATCAAGACCAGCTCCAGAGAGATCAGGAATTAACAAATAATAAAGAATAATCATAGGACATAATAAATATTCGATTAAGGAAAATAAGCAAATTTGTTGTACCACGTTTTTGATATTCTCCTTCCTTTTACTTTGACGTTAGTCGATTGGGGATTTGTACTGGGCACAACTCTACCGCCCATTTATCCAGAGAAGAGTTCGTTTCTGGAGGTACAATCCCTCGAATTAGAATCATCGTTGGCCGGCCAGTGCCAGTGCAGTAAAATACAGTCCGCTAAGGCGAAACTGTTGGGACGTCGCTGAAGAAAGCGCCGTCCGCGATATCAGTTTCTTTTCGTTGCAACAACAACCATCCTCCTCTTGCTATAAACCCATACCACTAAATTTGATCTTGTGGAGTCACTGATTAACTATTTTAAGCTATCTGAAAATGAAGGACAGCCAGTTTTGTTGCAACAGATTCATAGTAGACACCATGGCGTGTTACACTAGTCGTTATATTAGTTTTGGGTGTACAAATAAATGTTGACGGTTTTTTTTTAAATTTAAAGCTTTTCTCATAAAAATTCGTAATATGTATTTTATTCAAAGTATTCTTCATCGTTAGTTATGAATTTTCCCCATCTTTCGGGCGGCATACGGATTCAGCGTCGAAAAAATGCCTCGTCTTTTCTAAGGCGATCTAAAAATCGACCCAATTTTTGGCTTCCCCGAAACAAGCGGTAGTTGGGGGGAGCTGTGGCGACTCTGCCAAACCCCACAGTGGCGGTTCTACGAACCGCACAACCAACTATAGGTTGAGATGTCCTTTCCGCCAAGGAACATACTTACCTTTATTCATTACACGTGCCCACAGACACGTGTCCCAAGAGTCATGGCCATTCCTGAAATGAGCAACAACGTTGAGCCCGATACCAAAAAGCAAGGAACTTTACGTTCCAAAAACTTCCAATATCGAGTTCAACGTTTCATACATCATACTTGAAACAAAGTTTAGGTGAGGATTGCAACGCATTCATTTGAACAATTGAAACGGCAGAAATGCATCGCATCCCAGTAATGCGCAATCTTCAATCCTGAACATCTGCACGACGTTTCCATGAAATACTATTGTCGGTAAATAAACCGAACAACGGATGCATACGCTGGTAGCTAAATGCAATTATCACCTAAATCCCTGGCACAACCTAATGCAAAGGCACGCTTACGCAAACAAGGCATATCGTTTAGCTGCCATCCAATGGTCATGCAATCATAAACATCTTAACGTAGATTGCTCGCTAGATGTTTATGATTCGAAAAGCCCAACAAAGGAACGATACCAATCCCACGGTTCCTTTTATTACCCATTGGAAACACTCAAGAGCATTGTTAGCTTAAGCCAGATGGCTAACCTAAACATGCGATCCTTTGCCCGCATTCCAGATGTATAGTGCAAATAAACTACGGAAAGATCGGAGAATAAGCGGCGGCATCCGATCCTGAAACAAAAGAAACATGATTCCGACCACCAGAAACTAATGATGATAATGATCATGAGAAAGATTTCTTCTATTTACAGAGACTATGGGAAATGCAGCTAACAGATACTGTGGGGAATTCTGTTAGCAGACAGGATGGGAAAGTCTGTGCCGAGATGCACTGGGCAGATCTCCCTTGCCGATAGGGAACCAGATGTTAGTTGAGAATGGACAGTCGACTTAGAGCAGCAGTCTAATAAAGATTTCGAATCAGGTCGTCAGAGAGAACCCCACCGAGGAGGTCGAAACGAGGACGGTTAGAGAACTCCGAGGAGGGAGCAAAATTTAGAAAAGACGAAATTAACGTGTGTCGTCGTGCGTAAGAAACTAGATATTTGAAAGTGACGTGTGCCTAGATTAACGTGTGTTGTCGTGCGAAAGAAAGGAAAATATTTGTATATGTGAATACGAAGTACGAATTGAACACAGTAACAGCAAACAAACAACGCTAGAATGACGTACGAATAATCGAGTGTAGATTGTCGCTGGCCTATCCTTAAGTAGGTAAAGCTTAAAGTGAAAAATAAACGTTCTTACTTGTCACTGATAAAACTCTTACCCCCGTGTTTTACTTGTGTGCTGTTTTCCGCTCCGCGTAAGTATTGAACAGTGTTCGGCGGAACACTCCTACAACTAATGGACCAAAATACGTCCGCCAAACCACTGTTTCTTACCTGAAGAACCCCCATAACTTTGACCCAACCTTAGAAGTTTCGCTAATGCAATCGCATTAGCACCTTAAATGCTTTACGCATCTAGGTTATCTAAGGTATAACCTAAAAGTCCCTGTAAGAGAATTCTTACCTTTCACGCATCTCTTCGCATACAAATTCCCTATAAGAATTCTTTTCTAACTTATCAAGAATCCAAAAACCTATTGGGTACCTTCGGTTGCCAGGCAAATTCCAACCGTCCACACCTGCACCGCAATCTCCCTGCAGCAAAAACAATTCATTACCTGGAAATGCCTGCAAAGAATTTTTCCTACAGGGGCATTTCTGCATTAGCGACCAAGAACCGAATTTCCAATTAGTGTGGATATTCACACTAGAGTTCGATCCTGGCGTCGCCGTAGATGCCATGCATAATTGACACCGATGGTATACACAACCGTCATTGTGTAACCATCTAAATTACTTTGCGAAGACTTGCAACAATTGATTCAGCTGCAAGTACTTCTCACTGAAATATTTCTCTGTTTGAATCTTCAAACAATCACCGACGTTGCGCTTAGCCGTCGGATTGGGTTCAATAGCATAAACATATGCGAACAAAAGAATCCGATTCTCCCACCGACCCAAGATAAGATATCCGATCTCCATTGTATAAAGTATCGTAATCCCTTTTAGCATCTAATGAGTGGCTGCTATTTACTCAGCCGACCCTCATTATCGGACGATGCATTCGGTCGCTACTTCCTTTGTTCGGCATCCCTTGTCTAGGTTTCGTTTCACTTTTGACCTGCAAGCGTTATGTAAACAACCTGATATCAACGATCGACTTCACGCACACCACTACAGGACATCACCAGTGAACACTTTCTCTCTCGGGGAAACTGACCCCATTAGCGAGTCGGCTCTGCACGAGCCGTTTATCGCTGAGTCCCTTTCCATCACCAGACCGAGCCGATCGGGTCTCCACTACGCTACCTTAGCGCTGCGGTACGCGTAAATACGGTGGACTACCTTTTTACCATGGATGGGTGCGATCGGAGTTCACAGGTTGACTCCTCCGTCCTGCCTGTTGGATGTGACATTTAAATCGCATAAAGTTAAACAATTTAAATTGCATAAAGCAAAATAACTCCCAATGAGCAAAGTGTAATTACCGTAATAAGTTTGATGTGTAGTCTGATAAAGTGTGATGTCTACATTAGCGGAGACATTAATAGTGCTTATCTTTAAAGTAGTTTGTTTTGCACCAGCCATTAAAGCAACAAATAAAGTGATGATCTAATTAATAGCTTAAATCAGTGCGTTTGACTTTCTTTCCCGGTATACGTCTCGCCCTGCGGTTTGGAACTTTTACTCACCAGATGAACTATCTTCCATTGGAACTTTGTCCTCGTTAAGCTGGTGGAAGGAAGTGAATCGAGTGCCCCAGCCTGGCACAATACTTCCTCCCCACAGAGCCATGTTTGGTAAATATGACAGGTGGAGTAGGACATCCCATTGAAGTACCTCCAAAGGTTTGCTGACGACTTTTGGACAAGATGGACAAGTTTTTTTGATATATGACATAAGGGTTGATATTCATTCGTCAATCTATGAGATCCGATTTTTAAATCGAATATAGAGAGCCAACAATAAACGTCCAGTGAAGAGAGTTGCGTCCTTTTTTAAAATCATCAGTAAACGTGATCGTATCCCTTTTAAATAAAAGAGCGTTGTGATAAGACGTTTCCTGTATCTGTCGTGTTGAGAGTTGTGATTTGAGACTGATTGCGTGGCAATGTATAAACTGTATTTCTTTACATTAATTTGAAAGCGTTCCTTGTGAGAACAATAATTAATTCTTGATATAATTAACCTGATACAAAATAGTCCTTTCCACTTACAATATTATTATACGAGGGTTGCCTCTTATGTTTCGGGATTTGGCAACCCTAGTGTTGCAATCCGGCAATTGACAGCTCTGTCGTAAAGTTGGACATTTTTGAGGTTATACGCACTCAGAACGTTTTGACATACGAGCGCTATTTGTGTTGTTTACAGTAACTTAAAAGATTCATCTCGGCCCAAAAATGGAATTAAATCGTCAACATTTTCGTGCGATTATTTTTTACAACTTTCGGCGTGGATTAACTCAGCAACAGTGCATAGATGAACTTAATTCAATTTTTGGCGATGAAGCTCCATCAAGGACCAGTGTTTATCGATGGTATGGTGAATTCAATCGTGGTCGTAGTTCACTCCAACATGAATTTCGTGAAGGTCGTCCAAAATCAGTTGTTGTTCCGAAAACCATTGATGCTGTGCGCGGACTGATATTGGAAGATCGTCATGTGACCTATCGTGAGATTGAGACAACCTTAGGCGTTAGTGGGACCAGCATACATTCAATATTGCATAAACATTTGACTGTCAAAAAAATTTGTTCGCGTTGGATCCCACACAATTTGTCAATCGCCCAAAAAAAGGCTCGTGTCAATTGGTCGAAAGAAATGCTCAAAAAATACGGTCGCGGTGCTTCGAAACATGTCTATGACATCGTGACAGGTGATGAATCGTGGATTTACGCGTATGAGCCCGAAAGTAAACAGCAGTCGACTGTCTGGGTGTTTCAAGATGAGCCAAATCCAACAAAAGTTGTTCGCGCACGAAGCACTTCCAAGCAAATGGTCGCCTGTTTTTTCGGAAAAACTGGATATGTCGCAACCGTACCACTAGAACAACGCAGAACAGTCAATTCTGAGTGGTACACAACCATTTGTTTGCCAGTTGTCTTCCAAGAAATCAGGAAAACCAACCGTCGAAGACGGATCACTCTTCACCACGACAATGCGAGCTCTCACACATCGGCTGCGACAACTGCATTTTCGAGCACCCAAAACATCGATTTGATGGGTCATCCGCCGTATAGTCCTGACTTGGCACCGAATGACTTCTTTTTATTCCCGTACGTAAAAAACAAACTGAGAGGTCAACGTTTTTCGACACCTGAAGAAGCGGTTGCTGTATTCAGAATGCATGTGTTGGAGATACCTCAATCGGAGTGGCAAAAGTGCTTCGACAATTGGTTCAAACGCATGCAAAAGTATATAGTATAGTATATCTTCATGGGGAATATTTTGAAAAACAATAAAGTGATTTTCGATGATCAATATTTGTTTTTGTTCTCTGATCGCGAAATATAAAAGGCAACCCTCGTAACCAAGTACATTTTTAAACTAGAAGTGTGTGATTAACTCAACAAACTGTGTACTGGTGAGGTGTGTTGTATTGGGTGTACAAATAAGTGTTGAGGGTTCTACTAAGGATGGCGTAACTTGCGACAAATCCACAGTTGTTTTAAGAAGTCAATTGTCGTTTAAATCCACGGATCAAATAATTTATTTCGGAATTTGAAAATGTTCAACCCGAACTGAAATTTCTCTTTTATGGGACCCGAATCTCCAAAGGAGCCGCAGTCCCACACATCGTCTAGAGTTGTTAGATAAATAAAGCTTTCTGTTTTCTTTTTAGAAAACGCAATGTTTTTTATAGATAGCGCAATATTATAAATATCATCGCAACATTTCTATTAAGACAAAGTATCAAATATTTCACTACACTTAACTTAATCAATCAAACAATACATACAGATACATCCATAGGTGTGTATGCAGGTTTAATGCCGATTACACTTTACTTCCAATTACATTTTATTGTAAACTCTATCAGTCATTTGTGCTCTTCGCTGCACCCACTCCCGTCGGTAAATAAACAATTCCATTTGACGCAAGTGCGAAATAATAGTCAAATAATTAATTACAAACAAATGATAAATGTGAAGAGACAATGTTGCCACTCCTACGTTCAAAAACAGATACGAGCCCGATAGTAGAGAAACCTATTAAACAAGACAATTTGATTAAAACGGCACCATTTTGATAATGGAACGATGTAAAAGAGGAAATTGAAAGTAGCTGCTGATAGCTAATTCAATTTGATGGCACCCCGAATGCTTTAGATCAAAGTAACAATTTCCCTGAAACAACCCTCCGCACGATAGGATTAATCCCATTAAATCAACGGAAGCTGCACACGACTGATGGCCCATCATGAATGAGTTCCAGAATTAAAAACACTGTCTATCTTCTATACCCCGCGTTTATCAGGTCATACTTCTAATTGGACGACTTACGCCTGTGACGACAGCTGACATGCAAAGCTGCTTAGTTTCGTACAAGATGTTCCCGGTGTGATAATGGACAGAGTTGGCATTCACAGCAAATCTGATTATTTTAACTCCAGCGTCAACTCTTCAACTGCGTATTCAATGGTCGATAGGTCAGTGTTGCTATCAAGAGGATTATTTTAACGAACGGTTTATTGCTGACCTTTTGCGCCATTCATTTCTGTAAGCTTCAGAAGCTTAACTCGTTCGGGGCCGAAATAATAATAGGAGCGACAACGCATTAGGTAAATAGAATTCTAAAATAAATGTTCGGTCGGATTCTACACCCCCTATCCTATATAGTCTTTTCATAAAAGGTGAAGCCTCCTCTGTAGAGACCATTACAAAAACGACAGCAAACGTCCGGCAGAGACGTTTTTTGTTAAGAGAAAGATTTTTTTTTTTAAATTTGCACTGTTAAGCAGAAATGCTTCAATTTAGTTTTACACCGAATATTTGGCATCCAAATCACCGGCTGCTCACGAATTCTCAACCAATTTATTTATTTGCGGTTCAGGGGCCAGCTGATAATCGAATAGGGTAATCATATATGTATGTTATGCCGTAATTATTTTTAAATTGCTAGAAATGCTATAATGATTACCGGAAATTATCTAATCCAGAAGCTACCTAATATCGGAAATCATTCGAAACTGAACAGCACCCATCACAAACAAGTGTAATTGTGCTAATATAATCGTGCGTGTTTTCTTTCAGGGGGCAATGACTCCACCTTTCATAAAATAATTACAGAATCTGGCAAAAATCTCAAGCAGGAGAAAAGAATTGAAATCTCAGCAATCGAGGAACTCAACAATAAAAAGTATTTCAGTAATCGAGAAAAACTCAAAAACACAAAAGAAAAAGAAAAACAGTTTCAGAGGTCGAAAAACAACTCGAATCTAACTATAGTTCCAAAAACGCTTTAACACAATTTGAGAAGTGAAAATTAATTAAATTAAATAAAATAAAAACATTTGTTAAATGTCAATAAGACCGACATAAAATCTTCTTATTTCTTGCTTATGGTGTGCTATTCTCGATTAGAAAATTAACGAAGGAACATTTAAACAATAAGATATAAACAATTATCTATTATTTTAATTTTTTTTTTTTTAATTTCAATTCTCTCAACAAAGGCGAAGCTATGCGCTGAGCCATAAGCGGGGCCATGTGATGCTATTTTTGAAGATCGGGTCTATTAAATCCCAACCATTTCACGCAGCCTATAGCTAAATATAATATAATATTGTAGTGAGCTTAGGGTTCGCTGGATTAATTATTTTAATAAATAAGAGCCGTTAAATTGATTTTTAATTAATGTAAACACTTTATTAGTCTGTTAATAACAACCGTTACTTTTACCGTACACTTAACGATTTGTTGACTTATCGCTTCTTCTTTGATCTGCGTGTGACGTATTTATACCGTTTTCTCATTCTGATTCGGTGTTTTGTTTCCGTCCGTTCCATAGCCTCGAATTTTCTATTGCTCATAGACACCAGTTTTCCAGTACTTTCTAAACTATGCTAGTACTTTGTTTCGGACTTTCTAGAATATTCTAGCACTGATTGTCATATGCACGTATATGCTTTTGACCCTAATGAGGCAGTGAGGCTAACATTATAAGCGGGCGAAGCGCGAAGATAACACTGATTACTGCGCCAAAAAGCGATTGATATTCCAGGACCGAACAAATACAATAGACCCAAATACCACCAATTTGTGCGTTTAAGGGGTTATTCCGGTCTTATTAGTTTTCCATTTTTTTACTGGCTTAAACCGTGCCAAAACATCCCTTGCATCAAAATCTACAACGCCCAAGTACCGACCTGAAATCAATTTGTCCGAAGCAACTTCAATCCTCCAATATCACAATTTTTGTCCATTTTAGTGATGCTCATTTTGTTTTTAATTACAGGGCTTTGGAAATCAGTAGAAGTTATCTACGATCGATATCGTGGTTCAAATTTGAAGTATAGAAGTCGCTGCATCAGATTACGAAGGTAATGTCGTCTATATAGTGCTTGCTTACTCACACTCGCCCTGTGTTTAGTCGACCAGTTGTTCCCGTCATTTCGCATTGTTGTTTCGAGCTTTGCGTTGCATTTGTGAGTAGGGCGTTAGAATATACTCACAGCTAGGCCAGCTTGTCGTAAGAGGCGACCAAAGGCCGAGTGGTAGCCGGGGTCCCAACGCCCTGTGCGCCCGGTGAAATGCCACCCCATCAAGCTTTAGGCTCCGTGAAATGGTCGGAAGAAATCCCTGGCCATCTTTCGGGGCTTGACTGATGGACCGGTTCGAGAAAAGGTTGGTTAGGTGGTAGTCGGTCCCAAGGTGAGATACCACCCCGCCACGCTGTACATTCCGCAATATCGCCGAGAGAAATCTTCGACGGTGTTTCGGATGTGTGGCTGATGGCCCCGACTGACACGGAGATAAGTCATGATGGTACCTTCTGTTATAAAGAATTCCGGAGGTAAACTAGTCTCCCATTCGGATCTCCGGGGGGACTATTTCGGGGGGAACATCATGCAGATATCATGATAAATAATGGAACTTTAAGAGGTGCGTCATCGCATAACCGGAGTTGCTCTCGAGGCTCGGCCCACGCTCGACTGGTGACGGCATTTTGTAACATCAGGAGCATCGGTTTCACCAATACTAATGTAAACGCCGTCCACCAATATTTGCAAACAACGAAACCTGATACCCTTGCCCTAACTGAGACCCAGGTCGATTCGTCAACTGATTCGACATATCTTCGTTGCTCAGGATACGACTTACATTCGAGATTCCGTTTTAAGGGTGGAGTCTGCGTTTTCGCGCGGTCCAATCTGGCTTGCCAGAGGATGGAGGCGTTGGAACCCAACTACTTGGACATCATATGGTTGAGGGTCGTGCTGAGGAATTCCGTTAAATTTCTTTGTTGTCTTTACCGCTCCCCGAATGACGATCGACCGGCGACATTTTTCGAACATCTTTCATATACCGTCGACTGGGTACAGATCAACCACCCAGCTTCTGAAATTGTTGTCCTTGGCGATTTTAATGTGCACAATTCCGACTGGTTGTTACATTCTAACAGAACCGACGAAGCTGGGAAGCTGGCGGAGATGTTTGCTGAAAGCCACAACTTGACTCAACTCGTGAGGGAGCCGACGCGAGTGCCGGATGCCCGAGGCGATTATGCGAACACCCTGGATCTTTTTTGACATCTGAACCAAGGATTTATACCGTAGAGGTTTCTGCGCCACTGGGAAACTCAGATCACTGCTTGGTATCTGTCGCGCAAGCACTTGCATATCAAGCGAATAACCGCCCTAGGCAGCTTCGCCATATTTGGAAGTATGGGGCTGCTAACTGGGACGATATGCGAGATTTCTTCGCATCCTTTCCATGGTTGGAGGTGTGCTTCGGAAACTCCGATGTTAACGCTTGCGCGGAGTCGGTATCAGAGATTATTCTTCTGGGGATGGAGATGTATATTCCACATTCCATCAAACGAAGTTCGTCTGATAATCCTTGGTTTGATAAAAAATGCGAGCTGATTACAGCGGCAAAAAATACAGCTTTTAAGCAATGGCGCTCCAATCCCACTGATGTTAGCAGAACGAATTTTGTTGGAATCAGAAACGCGTGCATCCAGGCGATTGATACCGCGAAGAGGACTCACAACGACAGGGTGATCAATAAGCTCCTTCGGTGGCCAACTGGTTCGCGCTCCTTCTGGTCAATGGCAAAAGCTGTCGGTGGTAACTTCGCATCCTCCTCTATCCCTCCGTTGGTGACAGACAGCGGGATGTTTGTCACGAATCCAAAGGATAAAGCTAATGTGTTCGCGAATTTATTTTCCGCGAATTCAAACCTCGATCCCGGCCTTTTGGCGCCACCTGATAATCGTGAGATTTCGCCCGCGCACTATTCAACGCATTCTACGTGAACTGGATTGTAGGAAGGCAACCGGCCCGGACGGAATACCAGCAATACTCCTTAAGAACTGTGCTCCAGAACTATCGCCGGTTCTTGGCAGACTCTTCCGCTTATCTTATGCACGGAGTACTTTCCTGCCTGCTGGAAAATCGCTCAAGTTCAGCCAATCCCAAAGACGGAAAAAAGTGTCTCCCACAAAATTACCGCCCGATAGCATTACTGTCTGTTTTATCTAAGGTAATGGAAAATGTCATCAATACAGAGTTGGTTAAGTATTTGGAGTGCAACGGACTTCTGAATGATCGTCAATATGGATTTCGTGGCAGGCGATACACAGGAGCCCTTTTGACACTTATAACCGATATATGGACATCTGCGATTGAACGGCATGGTGAGTAGCGGGCGGTCGCATTGGATATCTCCAAGGCCTTTGACCGTGTCTGGCACGGGGCATTGCTGAGCAAACTTCGTTCATATGGACTTTCCCAACAGTTTTGCGACTGAACGAAGAGCTTCCTCGAGAATCGATCGATCCGGGTTGTTGTGGACGGCGAGTGTACGGATCTGTATACTGTTAATTCGGGGGTGCCCCAGGGTTCTATTTTGGCTCCAACCTTGTTCTTGCTTCACATAAATGATTTGTTGGAGACAACGGATAACAAAGTGTTCAGTTTTGCGGATGATAGCACGCTTGTTTCCTCCTTTTCGAGTGATCGGCCGATTGGTGCATCAACGTCACACCAGCTGAGATATAGACAGATTGACTCTCTGAATCGGGATCTGGATAAAGTCCTGCAGTGGGGAAAGGCCAATCTCGTCGACTTCAATGCAGCGAAGATACAATATACAACATTCACAAAGAAAAGTGGATCATCGGTTCCACAGCTGATGATGAATGGCCAGACCCTCGAATCTGGAGAAAGCTTGAAATTGCTCGGCGTCACAGTCTGTGGGGATGTATCGTGGCATAAACACGTGTCGAGTATCGGCAGGTCCGCCTCAGGAAAACTGAGTTATCTTTTTAGAGCCAAGAAATATTTTACTCCGGCCCAACTTCTTCTCCTATATAAATCCCAAATCAGACCCGCGCTCGAATATTGCTCTCATGTTTGGAGCTCGGCTCTGAAACATCCCCTCCTCCTACTTGAGAGCAGACAGAAACGAGCAATGCACCTGATCGGGGACTCGGCGCTGACGTCGGGACTACAGTCGCTATCACATCGAAGGCGCGCAGCCGACCTCTGTCTGTTTAACAGATATTATCACGGGTGCTGTTCTTCGGAGATTCGTGGCATTGTTCCACGCAATTCGGCTTATATGCGCTCCACAAGACAATCCGACGGATCGCACCCGTTTGTGGTTCATCTCCCGATGTCACGAACATCCCTGTATCAGAACTCGTTCCGGTACAGAGCGGGGAAGCTGTGGAACTCCCTCCCCACGCGAGTGTTCCCGGAGCGTTACAACCTGCAACTGTTCAAAAAGAACTGCAACAGTTATTTGATGGCATCTCGGCGCGCCCATTCGGCGCTATAGGTTTGCCTCTCCCGAGAGAAGTCTAATAAAAAAAAAAAAAAAAAAAATGCGCCACACTACCCTGCGCCTAGATTAGTTCGTTTCGAACTGAGTTCACTGGTCTTCTGGGTTGACAAAAAGTCGCCAGTCGGTCACGATGCACCACTTTCATCTTGGCGTTCGGTCTTCGCTGAATCCTATAGACAACGTCGTTAATTCTTGTGAGAATCTTTTACGGTCCTTCCCAATGTTGCTGCAACTTCGGAGACCTTCCTTTTTGCCGATGAGGGTTATAAAGCCATACGTAATCGCCTGCATTAAATCCGGATGCGTTGGCTCGAACGTCGTACCTTGTTTTCATCCTGTCACTTGATACCCTGATTTGCTTTCGAACCAAATGATGAATCTCATCGAGGCGATTTCTCCATTCGGCTACGGAGTCTTCAGTCTTATCTATGGTGTCTGGAGGTATTCCGAATCGCAGATCAGCTGGTAATCGTATCTCTCGTCCAAATATAATTCTTGCTGGAGAATGGCCCGTCGTATCGTGATTAGCCGATCTATAACTCATGAGAAAGGTTTGTATATATTTGTCCCAATCTTGTTGGTGATCACTAACGACCTACGATAAATGCTCTTTTATTGTTCGGTTGAACCTTTTGACCATTCCGTCTGACTGCGGATGTAAGGGTGTAGTCCTGGTTTTCCTTGCGCCCAGTGCCGCACAGATGCCTTAAAATATCTGTGATTCGAAGTTTCGTCCTTGATCGGAATGAAGCTCACAGGGAACTCCATATCTGCTGATCCAATTATTGATAAGCTGCTCAATGATGGTTGTTGCTTCTTGGTTTGGAATTAGAAGGACTTCCACCCACTTGCTGAAGTAACCCATGATGACCAACATGTATTCGTTGTTGTCGTTGGTTTTTGGAAATGGTCGTAAGATATCAATCGCAATTCGCTCGAAAGGGGCACCCACGTTGTACTGCTTCATAGCGCTCCTTGGTTTTGCTGTTGGTCCTTTGGTCGCAGTGCAAGTTGTGCACTTCCTACACCACTTTTGATGGTGGGACTAGAATCTGCATTCGATGGGATTTTCCGTCCGCGGCTTCCCATTTACGCTATAGAATTCCATCTTCCACCAGCAAGGAATTCCATTGTGGCCAATATGCTTTAAATGTTCCACTCTTGACGGAAATATTGTTCCAAGTTGGCCGCTCGTTCTTTTCTTTGTGCTCCAGGATTAGCGACATATATTCATCCTGACGTTGAGCGGCGCGTATAGCATCACTCGTCCACCCATCTAGTACTTCTACTCGTACATTCCGGAGGTCGTACGCCTCTTCTCTCTCTTCCGCTCTATGACAATGTTTACAATCTGGTTTACATGGTCATCTTGATAGAGCATTAGCGTTATTATGCACCTGCCCTTGACGGTGGGAAATTTGGAAATCGTACGTTTGAAGTCGTTCGATCCATCGGGCTATTTGTCCTTCCGGATTCTTAAAATTTAACAACCATTTCAGGGCGGGATGATCCGTCCGAAGGTGGAATCGACGTCCGTAGAGGTACTTATGGACATTCTTAACGGCTTCTACGGCAGCCAGCAGTTCCTTTCTTGTTGCGCAGTAATTTCTCTCTGGCTTAGATAGAACTCGACTATAATGTGCGACAACTCTCTCTTTACCATCGACTTCCTGTGACAATACTGCCCCGATTCCTGTGTTACTTCCATCTGTATCCAATATAAATGGGCGATCCGATGTTGGGAATGCCAATGTTGGAGTCTTACAAACTGTTGAATGCTGCCTCACACTTTTCTGTTCAATTGAATTTCTTGTCTTTACCCGTTAGTTCGTGTAGGGTTTTAGCCGCGAAACCTTTAACAAACCGTCGGTAATATGTGGCTAATCCCATAAAGCTTCTCAACTGTTGCTTGTCTTCTGAAGTAGGCCATTCTCGGACGGCTGCTATCTTATCAGGATCCGTTTGAACTCCTGCAGATGAAACGATGTGTCCCACGAATTTTACTCTCCTTTGGAAGAGTTCACATTTCTTCGAGTTGGGCTTTAAGTTGGCCTGTCTTAGTCGGTCGAAGACGGAACGCAGATTATTGATGTGTTCTGGTAAATTCCTTCCAACAACGGTGATATCGTCCAAGGCATCACGTTGAATTGATAAAGTCCGTTTCCGGTAGTAAACGCCGTCTACTCCTTGTCCTCTTCCTTCACTTCCACTTCCCAGTAACCGCTTTTTAGGTCCAATGTTGAAAACCACTAAGCTCCAGAAAGGGTATCTAGTGTGTCGTCGATTCGAGGAAGTGGGTAACTGTCTTTTTCGTAACGTCGTTTAACTGGCGGTAGTCGACACAAAACCTAGTTGTCACATCCTTCTTCTTGACGAGCACGATCAACGGGAATATGTGCCTGGCGGGAGGTGGTTTTAGTCGGTAAAAATCCGGTATGCCTCTGGATCGGTGCAGAGGTATCTTTTGAAGATTTCCACCTTCCTACCGAAACCAAAAAAAAAAAAAAACAAAACACCGGATAATTGAATCATTATTTTAAATTCCACGATCTTGAAACAAAATACCGAACGGCACACGCCAAAGCAAAGACAAAAAGCATGACGTAAAAATGCTCATTTCCCAGATGTTCCGATGGATGTGTGTCATGTATGGTTATATGATATTGCGGTGCATGATACTCACATATTAACGTCATCTGAGAAGTGACTCATTGCAGATTTGCTATGCAATGTGCATTAAGTGTTTGAAATTAGTAACATAGCTTTCAGGTCATGATTGGGAGACCGAAATATGATGGTATATGACTCATTTAGTATCGATATGCATCGGGAATGTTGATGGAGGAAATAGTATTCAACAACCGATTTTTGGAAGAATAAATCAGACACAAGCTAACTTTGAACATACTTGCGTGTTTTAATCTCTGGCAGATATTTCTGGCATTCGTGCTGTGCCTTATTGTTAAGCAATGGTCTTTCTCTCTTAGGATTTTCAGCTCCCTTGTCGATATCATTTGACATTAAGAAGTATGGCGGGTGGGCCGATAGAAGAGACGCGGGTTTCGCAGGTTACGGGATTAGTGTGGATTGCGATGGTGGAGAGCAGGCTTGGGCAGTTGATTGTGCCTGAAAGGAGACGGTGGATGAAAAGGATATCGGCATGAGTTCTGCGCTCATCAAGTGTGTTGAGGTTAATCAAATGGAGCCGGCTTGTGTATGGGAGCAGAATCCGGGGATTCACCCAGTTCAGTCCGCGGAGGGCAAAACGCAGAAAACGATGGTGCACGCTTTCGATTCTGCGAATATGGGACGAATAGTGTGGAGACCATACCTGACTGGCGATAAAACCGATGACCTGTGACGGGAATAGGGGACATATAGGGCGATGGCATAGTAGATCTGTGGCGTTTCTAACAGATACACACACAATACACAAGCAAATAGTGAAGAACACCGAACGAAAATCGAATAAGAAAATGTATCAGAGCCGTATACCATAGCGATAACATAACAAAATCCACATCAGTCGAATGTTCTTGAGTTTAAAAATCGAATTTGTACACACGGCGGTAGCTTGATGGGTTGCGCTTTGGTTCAATTTTTTGTGATCCTAACTGTCATAGCGTCAGTTCGAATCACACGCTCTTCACTATCATTCCAAACGCTATAATTGGGGTCCCACCGACGTGATCTGTACACACAGCACACACTTTGACATAGTAAACAGAACTTCATGACACGATCACGACTTCCGCATAGAGCACAGGCACACTCGCCTGCTCCGACGTTCTCTCGTTCGCTCCGTCGTGCGCACATGAAGCTGATCGTAACAAAGTTACTGAGGAGGGAGTAGTGTGACGTTTCTAACAGATACATACACAATACACAAGCAAATAGTGAAGACCACCGAACGAAAATCAAATAAAAAAATGCATCAGAACCGTATACCATAGCGATAACATAACAACATCCACATCAGTCGAATGTACTTGAGTTTCAAAATTGAATTCGTACACATGGCGGTGGCCTGATGGGTTGTGCTTTGGTTCAATTTTTGGTGATTCTAACTGTCATAGCGTCAGTTCGAATCACACGTTCTTCACTATCATCCCAAACGTTATAGATCTCCTTGTAGACAGCGGTAGTCGCTTCTTCTACCCCCAGATGATCGAAGCGAAACGCTGTTTTGCTAAGATGCTCATTTAGAAGGCAGAACTTAGCTTTGTGGAAGTTGTAGGAAAAACTGTCGTGTGGTAGAGAAGGCTGGGTTTCATAATCGAGATATAGGGATAAGAGCAGCGGCGCTTGGTAATTATCAATGGTAGAGAGGGCGTGTGGACTAGGGGCAACGGAGTACTTGTGTGGGTCCGTTGTGAAGACGAGGTCCAGTTGTCTCCCCATATGATTTGGGACATAGCTTATTTGATGGAGGCATGAATCGGTGAGACCGTTTATAAAAATACGTTTCTTGGAACTAGTAGGGCTTGAGACGTAGGAGGCTTGTTCGTCAGCCAATGTCCATTGGAGATGGGGGAGGTTAAAATCGCCAAGAACTACGATATCGTCTGGGGAGGTACTCAACTCGGTGCGGTTATCTACCGCTTCTATTGCGAGTTCGTATGACACGATGGAACCCGAAGGAGGTATATAGAAGCAGATAATGAAAAGAGACTTAGGGCGCTTATCGATTTTTATTGCGACGTAGCCAAGATCCGGAGAAGAAGAGACGGCAATTAGAGACGAAGCGAGTCTGTTATGAGTGGAAAGCAGCACTCCACGGCATGGGGAATTGGGACCTTCTCGATGAGCGTTGTCATCGCGAAAAACAATGAAGGAGGGAGGAAATAGTTCAAAAGTATTAATACTGTGGATAAGGTTGGTCTCAATCAGAGCGTATATGTCGAAGGGGAGGGAATGTGCCTTTTCCAGGGTCGATTATGTTTTGGAGCGGAGACCTCTAATATTCTGATAGTATACGGTTAGTGGGAGCGTATTGAGGGTATTGAGATGATAAGGGGCACAAGAGGGCGACTGATTAGGGTAAAAAATGCTTGTCATTATTGGGATAGGTCATCCTGTTTTCGATATATTGGCGAAATGCCGAGAGGTCTCTTAGAACTTTATTAGGGAGCATATCGAGATTTTTATGGAACTTAACGAACAGACTGCGAAGGCTAGGAAAGTCGGTGGGCAGACCTTCCTGCTGGATGGAGGCCATTACGCTGGTTTTGATTTCACCTTCATAACAGACAGACTCAGATTTATCGTGGAAGTATGAAAGATAGAGGCGGACATTCTCGTAGGTCATTTTGTTCTTAAATTTAGACAAGGTATACCGATTCTCGAAAGAATTAATGGTTTGCTGAGTGAGTTTGACAGAGGGCGGTAAGAGTCGATTAAAGGTCTAGATGAGGGACGAGATGGATGGGATCGAGATCTGGCTGCGCGAAGGAGTGGTGCAAGAGGCGGCCTCGAGTTGGGTTCTGTGGATGAGTGGGCCGTATCCAGATGGGTTGTGGGGGGGGGGGGGGGGGGGGGGGGCGGTATGGAAGTTGGAATACTTCGCGCATGTTTTGAGGTCGAAGAGGTGGGTGGAATTGGAGATAGATGCGGGGTGTGGTGTCGGGCGAGCAGGTTTAGTATAGAAGGGGGGGTATAGAATGAAGGTGACCGCCGTGGTTGGGGCAAGGGAGAGGAGTTCGACTATGGTTTGGCGTAGGGTATTTTGTGGATCGGCTCAACTTTGGATTGGTTTGGGTTGGAGGGGTGTGTGGGGAGAGGGGCGGGTACGCGTTGCCTGGGGACGATTTGTAATTGAGAAGGGGAAGCCACGGGGGGACAGGGAGATGGGTTGGTGTTGGAAACAAATTTAGGGGGGCGGCTAAGACAATGTAATTAGAGTTTAGGAGAGAGCGCATGGAGGTTTGTTGATTGAATGGGGTTGCTGTTACTTTATGACAGCCTGCCAATCCTGCAGTAACCAGTTTTATTCGGCTGGAAAATCCAGTCGCACCTGGAGGGAAGAGAAACGCGGAAACTGGACCCAATTTCGGAGGGAGGAAGCACTATGCAATCTGTTACGGGAATCTTGTAATTTTTCCGAAGGTAATCCGAAATCCATTCGGAGCTCGCGGATTTGGGGACGCCCTTTAGCAGATAACACGTAGTTGGATTATAAGAATGGTTGAGTTTGTTAATACGGGCCAGCCATTTTTCGCGGGTCCAAAAAGTACCAAAATGGACAATTGGCGGGTCGTAATCCGGGACCGTCGCAGAAAAGGGGGGGGGGGGGCGGCGCTGGTTGGTGGTGGACGGGTGAGTGAGGTGAAGTGGGAGGAGGGGGGGTTCGGTCGCGTTGTATAATTCGTCGAACAAAGACAACTCACATCGCGGAGAGGGGTGGGGGTTGGTAACTTTTAGTTGTAAGGATGAGTTGTAAGTTGTACATTATACAATCCCCCTAAGATGTAACGCAATTGCTCCAGCGCAAGTCCACTTTTCGGTATGTCTTCAACTCCTTCAGCGATTTTATTTTCAGTTTATCAATGTTAGTTGTTAATCAGTGGGCTTTCCTCGAATTCCACCTAGGGGAAACCTAAGGAATCCCTGAATGGAGCAGAGGATTCGCTGAGTCAAGTTCTCTACCTGTTCAGCCAAAGGATACCACCAGTTCAGTATATCACAGAATCTTTACCAATTCACCCAGGTTTTATAATTTTTACGAACCGTTTCCCACCACTGGTGGGCAACGTCTGAAATAGAGAGTAAAAGATGAGAAGGAATGCTTAAAAGTGATTGGAACTTATAGATCATTTTATTTATATTTTGAACTACATAATGTAAAAATTTGAAATATGCTGGTGCTCATGATGTCCTGTTACATAATTAAAACACCCCCGAATTAATTGGCTGTTGCACGAAAATAGAGATAAAAGAAATGGGTACTCACAGTTTCCCTATTTCGATTCGCTCGACCTGCCGACGATATCCTTCAGATACTTGGACAGTGGTTTAAGATGGGTGTCTAACATCTTTAATTATGTAACGCTAGAGTTTAGTATTAGCGTGCAGTCTGGCGGTGGCAAAATTAACCTGGAAGCAAAGTTTTGTTACATTGTATACCTAGTTACCTTGTTATTAGTTGAACCCAGTTTTAGTAAAAAATATGGGGAATTGAATAATGGAGGTCATTTTTTCGCTTTGTTTTTCCTTAACAAAGTACATTGAAAATGTATTTATTTTTTTTCTCCAAAAGTAGGTTCAACTAATAAATAATTCAATAACCAACAATAAAAACTCTCGTTTGTAATGACCAAACAATTATTTTTAGAGTGACCCTGCACGCCATTTGAAAAAATCATATACCGAGATAATCGCATTGAAAAAAAGATTACGCGTTGACGATAAACTGTAGCCCGCTCCGTTTCACATCCGTAATGTATAAAAGATTTCAAATTTCGCATAGGAAAGTTTTGATGATATTTCTGGATATATATATACTAATGATTTAAAAAAAAAAATCGATTTTTTGAACCCCTAACGCGGGAGGGTAAAAACAACCTACCGTGTACCTGAAAAGTAGAAAATCAAAATTAGGTGACTCGAGGAAGTTTTCTTTTCGAGTGAGTTTTGTTTTATCCTTACAGCTTATATATTATATATACACGTTTTCCTTATTCTAACATAAATCTGAAGCCAAGGACACGATTCTTGGTAGTGGTTTTATTCCGGTACGATCTTGGTATAAACGTGTCGGATGCTAAACAAGGATACCGGCAGACCACTGTTGGGTGATTCGCGGTGGTTGATCAGTGTGCCAGTTGTCGATGGTTATAGCGTCGGTGATTATGGCGTGAGTCGTTGGTCGACTCACGTGTCACAGCATTCATTACGAGGATGATGGCATAAATTATTTACGGTGTTCGTCGATTTTAACATCCTCCCCGAGTTGAACTCGCTAAGCTAGATCAAAATAAAATAGTTTTTTCTGTCCATTTTTGTGTTTGATCTTCTCTGGGTGGGTGGCTGCGCTTCAGGGGTCTGCCATTCTCTACTGTATCTCCCTCGTGGTTTTGGTTGCTTGGGCATGGAATCGTCGGCCCTGAGAAGGTTATCCTAATCCTAGGTGTTTCTCCGAAATATGCAATTTGCCATTTGCACTTCATCCACTCTTGAAAAGCTGCCTTCGGTGATGGTAACATACTTTATTTGTCCCAGGGTTAGTGTTGCGGATTCACAATTAAACTTAGTAAAGAATTTTAGGACGTTCGCATTCTTCCTTTTTCCAGCTGTCATCCACCAACTGACAACTGTTAAAGATATATTAACAATTATTTTAAGGGTTTGTATTTTTACACAAAACTTACCCACTTTTTATTTTTTGAGTCTTAAGGTGTGTTCCTGGCTGGTAATCCTGTGTGGGTCCCAAAGCGGCTCTCTCTGAAGGGAATCCATTTTCATCACCAAAAAGTTCCTTTTCAGGATTTAAACTGGGTTCACTCAGTCAAAAGTCAAAACTCATTTGAGTCTTCAATATTTAACAATATTTAAAAGTATTTATTCATTGTTTACAAGTAACTGTATTTATAAGTATTTAAAGGTATTTACAAGTAACTTCCACACAGTTACTTAATATGCAATTTTTTGTATTACAATAGAACAAACTTCGCACGCACACACGACTCGATTCGAAAATAAATTAATTTAATTTTTTTTTCTTCTTCGGAGCGACGACCACACGCTTTCACTAACTGATTCAGAAGAAGGAAGTCTCGTGTCGTTCCATTCAATATCCTTTTAGGCGATTGTTATTTTGTGGAAACGGAATTAGGGAGACTATTAGGGGGACTATGGTTGTGTGCAGTATGTTAGTTATTTTGAAATAGGGGTATTAATTAATTTTAATTATTTATCTATTGTATGTGGGAATATTCTATTGTATTTGTATGTGATGTGTTGATATTAATAAAGGATATTCAGAAGCCGACAGATGCCGAGATTGCAATAGGGGGGGGGGGGGGGGGGGTGATAATTAAATGAACTTAATTATATAACCGGCTCATCGATAGTATAGTGGTTAGTATACCCGCCTGTCGCCCGGGAGACCGGGGTTCGATTCCTCGTCGGGAGCCCCTGGCGCAAGACTAATGACCTTGCCAGACAAAATAAATCATTATGGAAAATTTAACAAGCCTCAGGACTTGCTAAATAAGGCCAAGACCGGTTCCCGGTTGTAGTGCCGATGATGATGATGAATTATATAACATTCCTCCTTTGGTGTTCTGCAAGGAAGCTGGCACGGGCTCATACGGAAAGGCAAGCAGTGTCGTTTGCGCGGCACAGATAGAAAAGCTGGCCAAATCCGTATTGATGCGCGGAATTCGAGAGGAATCCTTCCGAAGCCAGTTGTTGGCTATCAAGGAGGAAACTCTCGAAGGCATCATGTCACATCTTCTTTGGATGGTAAGCAGACAACTAGCTCCTGAAGGAAAAGATGGATGGTAAGCAGACAACTAGCTCCTGAAGGAAAAAAGGATGCCTATGATATGAGAGACATATCAAGGGCAATTGAGTAGCCCGAGTCAGAGAGGGCAAAGTATTACAGAGTTAGGGAAATAACACCCGACAGATATACCAGGGACACTTTTTCAGAAGAGGACATTTTAACACCGGACAGAAGAAGGGTTCGCAACGAACGAAGCCCGGCTCGTCATTCACAGGGGTTCGAAAATATAGATGACCACCCTGTGAATCGACCAGATGAATGTGATCGCCTGGTACCAAACAGGCGAACAGTAACATGGCGAAGTCCGCCCCGCCATTCACGAGGACTGGAAAATATAGAAGACCACCCTGTGAATAGATGAAGTGAATTTAACCGCCCGGTACCGACGAGACGACTTATCAGATGGAGCAGCCCGCTTCGTCATGCACAAAGACGGGATGAAATGGACGAACCCCCGGTGAACAGGCGAAGAGACTTCGACCATCCAGTGGCCAGTAGACGGGACTCAGCAGGACGGAGCCCACCTTGACACTCACAGGGCATGGACTATATACAGGACCACCCGGTGAGTGGACGATATAGGTATAGCCAACCAGGGGACCCGTCACGAACACCGGATGAAAGAAGAAGTCACCGTGAACAGAGGTATAGGGAATATAGCCCGGATCCGCAGGAGTCGTTCAGTAGGCAACCTCAACCTACGAACGACGCGTCTCGGAAAGATGGGGATTACCGAAACAGCTCGACCCCATACTGGACAACCCCACCCCGTAAGCCGCCCCCAACCTGCGAGGAACCCATTCCGCCAGTATGAACCAGCACGCGCACCACTGCACGATTTTCAGCCACACAGCGGGACAAGGCGCGACGGACCTGGAGTACGAAGGTACCGACAGGGCGAGGGTGATTATTATCACCAAGAAACGCCCATCCAGGTCCGAGACGCACAACCACAACGGATAACTGCAGAGGTAGCGTGCAGTTTTTGCCACAAAAGGGGGCACCTACGCGACGAGTGCAATACTCGCCGCAATATGCCCATTTGCACCTCGTGTCTCAGCACGAAGTAGGAAATTGTCGGATAAAGGTTGTACCTCCAGCGTCGCAAAATCCCGCGCCACCTGCACATAGGCCAAATAATGAGCAGAGGGAGTCCCCGAGACAAACAAGTCAGGGACAAGTACCACCCTCTAATGCCAAATAACCGCAACCAACATCGAACCGAAGAGTGTACAGCGTTCGATGTTGTTGTGAGTATTGTGGCCGAAATGGTCACAAGTAGGAGCAGTGTCGATACGAAACCAATTGGGAAAAAACCCACCCAATTCCAGCTTGTACGCACACTGCAACGGCTAGACCTGTACGTCGCCGTAATAACCTGCCAACCTGCACGGTTAACCAAACAAGAACAAATGGCTCAAAAAACAAAGAACCAAATAAAAAGGTAAAACACCCTATAGGCAGGAGAAACCAACAGAGGCACTCTAGGCGCAGGTTAGATCGAAGCCGCTCTAGTACGGACAGTACAGAACCGACCGATGTAACTGCACCGAGAAAAAGAGTCCGTCCACTAACACCCACAATAGCGATCGACCAAAACCAACGGCGGCATCTGGTCGACAAAAAGCTATGGGTCGGAAGCCAGGAATACACCATAAGACTCAAAAAATAAAAAGTGGGTAAGTTTTGTGTAAAAATACAAACCCCTAAAATAATTGTTAATATATCTTTAACACAACGCTAATACTTCTCGGGTTTTATCACCCCTGGACGCTGGGCCATCGGTCCTTGTCATCTTGGACGTTGATCACGAATACGCCGCCACTTACACATCGGCTAGCTCTTGGGGATGCTGACCCACCCCATCGGATCCCCGAACAGTTAGACTGTGATGTTGTTTTTCATGATGTTGATCATTACTCCAGGCTACATATTCTGGCTTCTCTCTGTCCACCTATGTCTTTTCTGATACGTCAGCTACATCCCTGCTTTTTGTCGTGGTGCCCTCAGTTCTAGTCTCGGAATGATGGGGTGGTAAGTAATAAAGCCTGTTAATCCCTTCTACTTCCGTATGCAAATGTTAAAATCCTCGTCGGGGACCTCAATGCGAAAATTGGAAAGGAAGACATCTTCCAACCGACTATAAGTAAAGAAAGCCTTCACGACGTTTCAAATGATAATGGAATTCTAATTATTACGTTCGCATCGTCAAAAGATCTGGTAGTGAAAACCACGATGTTCAAGCACAAGCAATTCCATAAATTCACATGGATACCACCCGACGGCGTAACGCGTAACCAAATAGACCACTTCCTCATAGATAAAAGACACCACTCGAATATCCACTCGAATATCCTCGAGGAGCAGATTGCGATTCCGATCATCTTCTAGTGATGGGCAAAATCGGGAGTCGCCTCGCAGCAATCCCACGCGGGCAGTCACGGCAGACGAGCAAAAAGTTCGACATTGATAAACTAAAAGACCTGCGCAGAAGGGCTGAATATCAAGACGAATTCAAGAATAGATTACGCATTCTAGAGAATGGGAGCAGTAAGGAAGAGGAAACCAATAATCTCGGCACTAAATGGACATCGATTAGAGACACAATCAAACAAACAGCCCAAAAGGTATTAGGATTTAAGAAAACAAGTAAGTCCAAGCCTTGGTTTGACGATGAGTACAGGGCGAAGATCGAAGAACGTAAAGGCCTTAGAGTGATCCACTTACAAAGATATGATGAAGTCAACGCAGAAAGATACGCGACAATTCGTAAAGGGACAATGAACCAAACTATTCGAGACGCAAACGGCTGTCTGGTCACAGAAACAAACAATATCGTCACATGATGGAAACAGTATTTTGAAAACCTGCTCAATGTGCGCACTCATCAACCACAAATAAACGCGCCAGACGTACATGCAGTCGAGCCTCAGATCCCAGAGCCCTCTTTCAACGAAGTTGTAGACGTAATAAATCGAATGAAAAACAACAAGGCTCCTGGAGTCCACTGCATACCAGCAGAGTTTGTGAAGCATGGAGGAGAGTAAACCGCTCGAAAGATCCTCCAACTGATTAAAACAATATGGAATAAGAAAGTCATTCCGGAAGAATGGAAAATTTCAATAGTCGTCCCCATTTCCAACAAAAGCGACAGATGTGACTGCAAAAACTTCAGAGGAATATCATTGCTCCCAACCACATACAAAATACTAATAAATGACATACTGGCAAGAATCACACCGTACGCAGAAGAAATACTGGGAGACTACCAATGCGGATTCCGCAGGAACCGGTCAACAAGCGACCAAATGTTCACAATAAGGCAACTACTGGAAAAGAGGTGGGAATACGGAGAGACGGTTCACCAACTGTTCGTTGACTTCAAAAAGGCCTACGAATCAGTCGCAAGACAAAGACTCTACCATATTGTAGTTGAGCTGGGAACCCCGAAAAAATGTGCCACCGTCATTCAAATTTGCATGAACGAAAACAAAGGGCGAGTTAGAATAGAAAACCACCTCTCAGAACCATTTGAAATCCGGGACCGACTAAAACAAGGGGATGACCTCGCACCATGCCTCTTTAACCTTGTCCTCGAGTATGTTATCAGAAAGGTACAAGACGACAACCCGGCCGGATCATCCCTGAACGGGGTCACACAAGTGCTCGAGTATGCGGATGACATCGCCGTTTTGGGCGATAATCTCGAAACTATAAGTAAAAACTGTGATATCATCATGCAAGCAGCAGAAGAGGTGGGCCTAGAAATAAACGATGACAAAACGAAATACATGATTACGACGAGAGCAGGTGGACCTCATAGAACACATATAAACGTCAGGGGCAAGATATTTGAAAAAGTTAAAGAATTTAAATATCTGGGAACAATACTGACGGCCAGTAACGAAATGTCGAAGGAAATTAACAAAAGACTACACTCCGGCAACGCTAGTTGGCACGCAGTCAGTAAACCGCCAAACTGCCATCGCGTAACATAAGGCTCCGTGTCTATAGAACCATAATCATGCCGATTGTTCTATACGGATGTGAAACATGGGCTCTCACAAAACTGGAAGAAAACGAATTCCGCGTATTCGAGAATAAAGTTTTAAGGAGTATCTTAGAAGGTAAATATGACGAGGAGGCAGGACATTGGAGGAAACTCCACAACCACGAATTGAAAGAGCTATACCGCAAACCTACTATAGTGAGAGTGTAGGAGTTCTTTATACGGCGTTTCGAATAAAAGTTCACTATTGTATTATTCATCAGGCTCCTCGATAGTATAGTGGTTAGTATACCCGCCTGTCACGCGGGAGACCGGGGTTCGATTCCCCGTCGGGGAGCCTCTGGCGCAAGACTAATGACCTTGCCCGGAAATGACAAATCATTATGGAAAATTTAACAAGCCTCAGGACTTGCTAAATAAGGCCAAGACCGGTTCCCGGTTGTAGTGCCGATGACGATGATTATGATGATGATTGTATTATTCATCACCTCAAACCTGTGTAAACAAGAATAGAACAAGTTCAATAAAAGAACCATTAATTAACAATTAAACCACACCCCAGTGCATTTCATTTATTCCTTTTGGAGAACTATTTTTCGACGTCGGAAGCAGTTGGGGAGTTAAGTGAACCTAGTGCCCGTGTATGGGCATCAATACCTCTACGCCCACAAGAGTAATCAGGTTGCGAAGATTAAGATGGGCCCGACAGGTGGCGCGAATGGGCAACGATAGGACCGTGCGTAGAATTCTTGACGGTAGACCAACGGGAGAGAGACCGCCAGGACGGCCGCGACGGAGATGGGAGGGCAATGTTAGGTTTGACGTTGACGAGATCGGATCAGATTGTCAAGCGTGGAAGGAGAATGCACAGGACAGGAACCGATGCCGGCGTCGAGTCGATGAGGTCATGAACTTCCGGGTTCCTACAGGCCAATAAATTGTAATAGTAATAGTAATACCCCCGCATGAATTTTTGCAATCTGGAGGTAATAAAAATCCCATTGTTCTTAAGCCGCATGACACACCTTCATCACTGATAGGTGCTTACTTTCTTGACTAATTGAAGGAAATCTTTTTTTATTTATATTTTCCAGCCCTACCTTTTCTACTTTCATTTTGTCAATATGTTTGAAACTATAGTTGAGTGTATGTACTCATCTTCACTCAGTAGTTAAATCGTATTATACAATATGGTAGCACACACATTCACCACTGTCCAAGCTTAAATTCGAGAATTATCTAAAGAGAAAGGAAACATTTTTTAAATACTGTTAATAGCAGATATCTACAACCAGCATTAAGCCTTCTGTCGCCTCATACAGCTTCTCAGTCGGCATTTCCACAAAACAATGTTTCTCCAAACAACGTTAAGATTTCGAATATACTAGAAATGAGTTACGAGAACAGGGGGTAACTGTTGTACGGGATTGTTGTAGGGGGAACGCTGTCTTTAATAAATGGGACACAGCATATTGGTTTTACAAAAAAAAAAAAAAAATAGAAAAGGGTACTAAATACCGAATGCAAACAATTAATGGTTGTAAAAACGGCGAACAAGGAAGAAGAAAAATACCGACGGAAGAAGACTTATGTAAGGTAATCTATCACCAACTCGCGTGACTACTTCCTCCGCCAACATGATGTACTTACAGAAGAGCGAAGCATCCATCTTCCACAGCAGAATAAAATATGCGAGTGTAGGGTGTCAATAAGAATGAAATAATTGGACTACAAAAACAGTGGAAAACGTATAAAGTTTTCTACGCATCAAGCTCAAAGGAAAGGAAGTAGGAAATAAACCATGAGATGCCAAGGAGAAAGTTAAAATGAAGCTTTCACTCACCGCCACAGCATAATTAGGTATTGTCAACTATCCGATTCTCTCTGAAATTTCAGCTGGGCTTTAAAACAGTTTCAGTGTTAGTGTATAGTACGAAGGCAGTTTGATAACTCAGTGACGTTTTGAATAAAACATATTTTTTTCGGTAAATAGGCATTATTTCTCAACATAGTCTCTTTTTAGCTCGATACATTTAGTCCAGCGTTCTTCCAATTTTTGTATTCCTTCAATATAATAGGTTTATTCAAAACCGCCCCCTCCCACCTTTTCTTTTTTTTTTTTTCTTCAGGTTTGGAAACCGGAAATAATCGCAGGGTACTAAGTCTGAAGAAGATATTGGATGGGATAGGGATTCGTAGTCCAATTTATGGATTTTAACCATGACGACTAACTCGTGTGCACCCGTGGATTGTCCTGGTGGAAAAGCAGTTTTTCCTTCGACACATGCGGTCGCTTCTGCTTAAATTCCATATCGAATCTGTTCAAAAGCTCTGAATAGTATTCCCCAGTGATCATTTTAGTCCTTTCAAGGTAATCGATATGAATAACATTGCGTGCTTCGCAAATAACTCTGGCCATGACCTTGTTGACTGACAGACGCATATTGACCTTCTTTGGTGCACGTTCACCCGGAGAAACCCACTGTCTTGTTTGTTCCTTGGTCTCTGGAGTTCTGGAGTATGTTGAGATGTATCCAGGTTTCGTCCGCGGCAAAAACTAGTTTGGATTGCGACAGTACAACGCCAAACACTCAGTAAACCACTTCTTAACCATTGCAATTGATGGTGCAGAGTACCCATTGTATATTTCACGCCTTTTCTTGGTTTCGGTGATGGTGTTTTTACGCAAAAAATAATACTTAATCAGCACACGTAATTCACATTTTTCCATTTTCGTTAAACTTCGCGAGGTTTTCTGCTTTCAATGGCTGTCAAACACAAATTAAATGACGTAGCTTGCTCAAACATTGACAGTAGTCTATTGTTGTATAAAACATTTAAACACACTCACACAACTTATCAGCTTATTCGCCCGTATGTCGTCCTCTTCGCTGGAAGTTTGTCCAGCGGCTTCCGACTCGTGGAGTCCGTAAATTGTGATGTCCGCGTTGGAGGAGCGGGAGACGTTAGGCAAGGGTGCGTACTGCCTCCGTCCGTGGTGTGGGGTCTGGCCAGGGGATTGCTTCTCTGCTCCAGGTTTGGTCGTCGACCGCTTGATGGTGTGAACCCCGTCTTCTTGAGGGGCCGTCGCTGTGCCGCTTCGAGCCCACCTTGGGTTCCCCCTATAGCTGATGTGAAGGTAGGGGTTCTGGACTTGCGGAGGTCCCCCTGAGGTTAGCCTTCCTCGGCTGAGGTACTTTGGCCGTAGTGTTATGTTTTTATGGTAACACTTACCTCCGACTCGTAGAGTCCGCAAGGTGGTTTATGGTGCTTCCGGCTTGGTTAAGCCCGTGGACGTCTTCTTTCTTTTTGCCGGTTGGCAGTACAGCCCGTAAGGTGGTTAAGCCCGTGGTGGAACTCTGCTGGGAAGTGACCGGTCAGAGTCCACCACTGGTTCAGGTTAGGGGCCAAAATCAACTTTTTAAAAAACCTTTGTTTACTTTTTTTTGCACCGCGGAAGCGGCAATTTATTTTAAAATAAAAATCTTAAATTATGTCAGCACTCTTTGGCTGTCTGCTTCTAATTCAAAAATCTCCTAACGGAGCCCCCCTTTTTATATCAATTAATTTAAAGTAAAAAAAAGGAAAACCCCACATGAATACCCACGGTCACGACTGTCCTCCAGACAGTTACCTGACGCCAGTTGCAGTCGAAGGCCAGGCCAACGACGGGGAGAATCGCAGGGTTGCGAAAATTCTTTCCCCAAGGCCATGAAAACATTTTCGATTCACGGTGACGTGAATCTGATGTGCAGGTGCTGATGGGGTGTCAGATGCGATCGTGTAGCAAGAATTTATTGATGCTACACTTAGAGAATTGCTTTCAGTTTTAATATTAATTAATGTATGAAATTTTATGGTTCTTTCACAGTATAAATGATAGTGTTATTTGATAGGATATAAATGACAGGGTTATTTGATTTGGATGAGGGTATTGGCAGTTTGCGTACAGCAAGGTGCCATGTTATGTGTAACACTATTTATAGATGGCAGTTGACGAGAGTAATGCATTTAAAGTTACTGCGCGGGAAATTAAAAAAAAAAACACAGATTTATTATACTGCCCTCGTATATAATTCTTTTGTAATTTCACCGTTACCTTTATGGCTTTTACTTGTTGATAGACAGGGTGTCCCAGAGTTTCCACATTACGCCAACAATAAACTTATATCTAAATACTGGGTAAACTTGGTAAGGAAGCACATATTACATTAATTAAATGATGTAATTGTATTTAGAGGATGGCGCAGAGGAACTTATTGATATAGGCATTTAATTATAAGTAACAATTAAATTCGTTTTCCGTCATCAAATAAAACATTTAAGAATTATATATTATATTACAATTTATTAATATTATTTATTTATTTTATTCTATTTATATTATTAATATTATCAACATCGGCACTACAACCGGGATTCGGTACTGGCTTCTTTTAGAAAGTCCCTCCACCGGTCCCGATTTCGAGCCAATGTTGTAGCCTTTATTAATTTAAATTTTGGTTCAGTTTAAACTTAGTTTATTGGGCTAGCTACACCTCGGACACCAATGGAGGCTGATACTCGAATACAAGATCCATCGCCATTTTATACAAAATCTTATCGGGAGTTTGCATCGCGGATGCATTGAAACGTAAGTATAATCTCGAAAAGTACTTGAGCTGGGGTCGAATACCGGGAATTGTCTAGGAATTCGGTTAAGCGAATTCCTGGAAATTTCTGATATGCAGAGCATATGAAGACATGCACTGGGATTAGGGTATGGAGATTGAACATATAGTTCCACTGACCAAACGTTTGTTTTAATTTGGGTATTATGGTGAATTGGTTGTATGGGCGATAAATGAACATTTGATTCGTTTATCACGAATTTTGTTAGATCAGGTGAATTAATTTGTGAATTAGTTGAGCGATGGAGTTATTAATTGGTTTGAAACAAGCATTTGATTTGTTTATCGGGAATTTAAGTTTAGGTGTAGGGATTTGGATGTATGTGTGGGGGAAAGGAGGTGGTAGGACTTATCAGAGCACTACACCGATGTTATCCAGTTTGGCACTCCAGGCTCCGGGCGTACTGATCTACGCCATCCCTCAACCGCAGACAGGGTCTGCCGCGCTGTCTCCTTCTATACATCCTGCCACCATGGACTTTACGGACAGACTCGTCTGTGCTCATTCGATCTAGGTGTCCGCCCACCGGAATCTACCGAGCTTGATTTTTCTTACAACTTTAGCTTCAAGGTTGTAGCGTCTCCGGAATCTTTCCCTCTTCACATACGGTGCCAACAATTCTCCTTAAGGCCTTCCTCTCGGATGAGGCTAAGAGTTCAGAGAGCCTTTTATTGGGCACCCGGTTCTCGGATCCATACATGAGTACTGGTAAGACCATGGTCTTGTACAATATTAGCTAGGCTGTTCTGGATAAATTTCGGGATTTAAATAGCCTTGATAGACCATAGTAGGCTTTGTTGGATCTGATCAGCCGTTCGCGTATTTCTTCTTCCATATTGTTATCGACTGCTACTATTGACCCAAGGTAGTTAAAGGATTGCACTACTTCAAATTCGTACTCCGCTACCCTGATAGTTTGACCAATGTTAGGTCTTCTCTTCGCAGAAGTTGCCATGATGTATTTAATATTTCCCTCATTAATGTACAGTGCCAGTTTCTGTGCCGCCTGTTCGATCTGGTCTAAGGAGTGCTGTACAGCCGAAAGGGATCTACCAATGATGTCGATGTCATCTGCGTAGGCAAGTATCTGGCTAGACTTGGTGACAATAGTCCCTCTAGTTGTAATTCTAAAGTCGCGGGTTGCTGTCTCCAACACTAGGTTGAAGAGGAGGCAGGCCAGACCGTTCCCTTGTCGGACTCCATTAAAGATGTTTATTGGTTTGGACAGCAATCCCGCTATTTTTACTTGACTAGTTACGTCGGTCATAGTCAACCTACAAAGTACATTCTCGATATGATACGTTTTATTAGAGGTCACATTACAATTTTTGACCACGAACCTTCCTGTCCTTTAACATATCGTAAAGTACATATAGTAAAGGCTTATGTATGCCATATCTGGCAAGTTTGTAATATAACCCTTCGATCCGTACGGTATCAAAGGCTTTTTCCAAGTCGATCAGACCGGCACCTATGCATTGGTTCCTACATTTATTCCATTGTATGTCAGAGACCAGCTTAGCTGCGGCATGTGTGGTTTCATGACCCGTCTTAAAGTCCAACTGGTTATTTGGAATAATGGTGTTGTCGTCTACCCATTTTAGGCGAGCTTTGTTAATAGTCTTTTCAAATACTTTACTAATGCTTGGGAGTAAACTTATCGAACGCATGTTTATTTGGTTTGTACAGTATTTGCACTCTTTTCCGATCGGTTGAATGATAGCCGTTTTCCAACGCGCGGGATAATATGCATTATTCAACACGTTGTTATCGTCCGGCGCCGTGCTTCCTCGGAATGAGGGGAGAGCGGGGACCTTTTATTATTTTTTTATTTAATATTATATTTTAGAATATGGATTATTCTAATTTAAACTCTTTTTATTTAAGTAGTGTAGTCACGATGAGAAATGTTTATTTATATTTATTTCTTTTTGTTTATTTGTTGTCTTCTTAATCTTATCTTAATCAATCTCAACTACTTCTCTCTCACTGTGTATTACACAAACTCAAAACTCCAACAAAACTCAAAGTGAAACTACTTGAACTGCTTCTCAACTCGAACTGAACTGAACAAATTTTCTCAAAGTATTCCTTTAGTTTCTGTGACTTTTAAATTGAATAAAATTTGAACGAAAATCAAAGTGCTCTGTTTTGAAATAAAAAGGGGCAAGTTATGAAAAGGGGCATGTTATTAAATGTGCTGTAACTGGCAATATTGTGAATGTTTATGAATGGTATGTATTAAGTGAGAATGTAATATATGTTAAGGGAAGTTTTTAAGGATGTGTAAGGAGATTCAGTGTTAAATTTAATAAAGGGTAGTATTCTGGAATACAACAACGTTGTTAAACAGGACCGTGTATATATCTATTACCATTGGGGGCAGGTTTTTCAATATGATGTTAGATACTCCATCTATTCCAACTGACTTTGTACTTCTTAATGAGTCGAAGATACTCTGGATTCCTTCCCTCATAATTAAAAGGCTATTAGCCCCACCATTGGCAGTAATATCAATTGACAGATTATTGTCAGTGAATTCGGTAAAACCCGGATTCGCCGATTGCCAAAGTGAAATTTCATTTCGGAGGTGCAGTTGATTCAGTAGAACTCTGTCCTCCGCCGATAATATTTGTCAATTGTATTGTAAAATTTAATGTACAAACCATATAAGAAATAAAACTACTACTACTACTACTAAGGGGGTGAAGTCGTGGCACCGGCAGGGGTGCGAGTTCTACTTCTATCCCCAACATCACTATAAATTCCGCCGTAAATAGTTCCGGATACAACAATGAAGAGATGCATGAAGGTAAGTTTTCTTTTACAGGGACTTTTTAGATTATACCTTAGATAATCCTAGATGCGTAAAGCATGTAAGGTGCTAATGCGATTGCATTAGCGAAATTATATGATTGGATGGGAGTTATGGTAAGTGAACTGTGGGGTTTGGCGGAACCGCCATACTACTACCTTTCTTCTGTCATTTTTCATTTTTTTCATTTAACAATTTCTTATTTTGTTTTTATCTTCTTAGTTTCTAAATTACATGCTAAATTCTAGCTTAATTATCTTATGAATCCTTTCTTCTGTCGTTATGATTGTTGTGTTCTTGGTTTCAGGAAGCGTGTTTCTTAGTCCTTAAAAGGACTAAGTGATCTCTTAAAATAGCTTCTGAAAACCTGTCCCACAACAGGGTTCGTTGCCGTGCTTCCTCTGAGTTCAAAGGGAAGAGCAACGTCCTTGGATTTGACCTTCGTCCTTAGTCTTCACTTGGTCTTCCGTGGGGGCCAGGTGATGTTTAGCTATTCGTCGTCCATAAAATGAAAACGCGTCTTGTTTCTTTTTGGAATGGGTTTTATTTATTTCCTCGAAGATTAACCTGGGGTACTTCCTCCAGGGACTGTGGACGAATTAAGACTGCTGCCCGGAGATCCCTATACTATTCCTTTATAAAGGAAAAGGAATCGAAAATTGTATCCCAAAGATACACATTTTCGTGCAACAATCTCGATTTTCAATACATTTCATGCGATGCTCAATGTTTGTTTTAGATAAGATTCAGTTTTCTGAATCTTCATCAATCTATTTGCATATGAGGATTTGAAATGGTATTTGGGTATTGTTTGCTTGTGGCAAATTCGAACATCTAGTGTGATTTGCCATGGATTTGGTTTGTTTAATTTTCTAGGGAAATTACCAGATTGAAATGTATTTCTGGATTTTGAATTGAGATTATGCCGTGGGGCAAATGCAAAGCTATAAACGAATATTTGATTCGTTTATTGCGAATTTTGATTTTAGTTTTGGTTTTTTGATTAAATTATGCCGTGGGGGCAAATGCAAAGCGATAAACGAATATTTTGATTCGTTTATTGCGAATTTTGGATTTAGTTTTATTTTTACAGGATTTTGATAGGATTTAATGTTTTGGTGTAGGATTTCTGGGAATAGGGAGTATGGATGGGGAAAAAGGTGGTAGGGCTTTTTAGAGCACTACACGATAACTATGGGTTTTTTTTTTGCCATGATATGCTACAGTTTGAACGCAAGGTTTTTTTTTTGGGAATATCTTTTGCTAGCCAGCAGACTTTGGCTAGTTTATTTTATGTTGGATCTTAAATACTGTAAATTACTGAAAGTCATTTGGGATTTCAACTAATGTTCACAGGCTGTTGTTGCTCTTGAATTCTGGATAATCGTCTATTGGTTGAAAATGGTGCCAAAGATATATCCTAAAGGTCTCGCTAACACAAACTTATTTATTAATATTGTGCATTAGTAATTCTTGAACACGATAAAAAAACGTTCATACAGAAAAACTAAAATATGTGAGATGGGAGAAAAATCTCGCAGTTTGATGACGAAGTCATTTGACAGCAATCTGCACGATATTCATCATAGGCGGATGCTGCAGCTTGAGGACTTACCTAATAATCGTTATTGGAGATCCTTTAGGAGAAGAGATTGTTGGCCGCTCCGTAATGTGTGAAAAAAAAACACGTCCAAACGGTCTTAGTTAATTAGTTAGTTTTCTGTTGTACTCAGCCAGACGAGTCTTATCGAATTGGATACACATTTCAGTTCGTGCATTTATATATACTTATACAGGTGTATATATTTCCGTTATTTTTAATAATAATCTACGGAACATTAATAATCGAATAGCACATTTTGTATCTATAATAATTGGTAAAGCGTTGTAGAAGATTTTAGCGTATGATGAACCTCCATATACCATTATCGATGTTTCCATGTGGTGTGTGGTCTTCTTGTTTCTATTACATTTTGACCTCTCTAGGATCAATAGTTTAAAAGGTTTTCCTACCGCAACTAGCAATGTTATCGGCTCCATGCATCCATTTCGGTATTATAAAGATACTTTTTGAAAAGGGTCATCTTCACATACTACAATAATATCGAAGTTTTCATATTAAAACCAGTAAACATTTTTAATATAATAAATTAATTCGAAATTAAGAATACTAAATATATCTCTCGCTTGACAGCTGAAGCCACAGCTTAGGTAGATTTGGTGGCAGGTCTTGTTGACTATTTAATACTCAGATAAGTCATGTCACCGTATTAACAACGAAATTAATGACATACATTATGTATGGGTTATACACGACAATATAATCAGGAAATTAATATCTAGTGCCCACGTAAATTGTGTTAAATGTAACAAATTCCCCAACAATGCCAACTTAATTCTCCATTTCCTGCTGGACTCAATACAATGCGCTTCCATTAACCGTTCCATTATATAAGGAAATGTGTTCGCCTATGCATGAGTATATGTGTAGGTTAGGTTTTTGTTTTCCTTAATACGGGTATCATTCGAATCCATCAGCTTGTCAATCCGATATCCATTCAGTCATCAATTTCGCCGTTGGTATCTATTCATCATTATGTCTTGAGTAGCATTCGCGGCTCCAACATATACGAGGCGAGCCGCGGCGCAGATGCACGTAGCCATATATCATAGGGATTTACATTTGTGTAGGAACGTAATCGGATACTTGTATCAACTGACAGGAAACCCTTTTTCCTACTTCTTTTCTTGGGTCACTCTTTCCTACGGGAGCGCGGGGCTTAAAACGGAAGTTGTATGAGGCTGGGAAGACAAAGGGGGAGTGAAGGGGAAAGAAAAGAGAAACAAAATCTCCTAGAAGAAAATTAACGAGAAGCTAATGTTCAAAGAATGTTTTTGAAAATTGTTTTGATGTCAGTTTTGGGGTATCACCGACGATGGCACTGCTTTCTTTCTTTTGTCATGTTACTGGCGTTAGTATAATTGAATTGGTTTAATGGAGACTTGAGTGAAGAAGAAATGTAAACTGCGTGTCGTTTGAAGTGAATGTAGGTGGGATTAAAATGTATGTCAAAGTGCTGCTTCGAGAATTAAGGCAATAATATATTACTTTCATTTCTGCAAAGGATTAAAACGTCTTTCTGACATAAAAAGTATGACATGGGAAGCCTCAACGTATGTATTATTCAGCTTTATAGTGTTCCTAAATGTTCCAGAAGTAATTGTTAGAAAACACAGGTTTTTAATTATAAATTATCGATTCATGCAGTATGCAGTATAGGGTTATGTATGGAATGAAAACTCGACTCCGTAGTCTGGTCTCTTCCTCCACTCTTTGATGTTCTGTACTATTTCGCAGGTCTATTATCACATGATAGCTGCGCTTCATTTATGTTTCCATCACCTTAGGCACCGTTATTGGATAGACAAATCTCGCCTTTGTCTAGACTGAAGTCTCATTTATTCAATGGTACAGCTTTCAATAATCGCGAGTGCATTGACGGACACTTTTCCACCCTTTTGGTAAACCTTCCTCTTTTCTGAACTGAGTCCATATTCTTGATATATAAAAACGGATGCTCCAGCTGCGTATGAGACGTTTTATCTGATTAATAAGATGAGGGCCATTCTGCCTGATTTTTAAGCCCGCTAACACTTGGCATATTTGTGGTGTTTCTAACAGATACATACACAAAACACAAGAAAATACTGAAGAATAACACCGAAAGAAAATTGAATAATCATAGCATGAGAGCGGCAACAATTAACATAGGAACTCCACATCAGTTAAATGTATTCAAGAATAACAATTGATTTCGTATAGGTAATAGTGGTCTGATGTGTTGAGGCTTTGGTTCTATCTTTTAGCGATTTTTATAGCAGCGTTGGTTCACGTCACAGGGTCTTTAGTATCGTCGCACAATGCTATATAAGATAATTTATCTTCAGTGCTGCATTATTTAGTTATCACTACATTATTTGCCGCATAACCCATGCTTTGTTTAAAATTAACGTAATCCATAGATTTTTTTATGACACTTCTCTCGGGAGATCAACCACAAAATCGCGCGATCCGTCGGATTGTCTTGTGCATCGCATATAAACCAAATTGCGCGGAACAATGCCACGAATCTCCGAAGAAAAGTACTTGTGATAATATCTGTAAAGCAGACAGAGGTCAGCTACGCGAGTTATGGTTTCCGGGAGTTCTTACTTAGCACTAGAGCACTCTCAGCAATCAAAAGAAACAATTACATAAACGGTCACTCTTCTTTTCTTTATTATCTCTTCACCGATTTCTTTTTATTCTTTACACTTTAACTTAACTCTATGTGACAGTACTTTTCTTTTGCCAGGGTTCACAGTGTTTCTTATCGCTAGTTACATACATCTTGTTTATTCACTTCAATTGTTATTGTTAATATTGATTAGGCATTTCTCCTTATCTTTATTATAGCTTCACTAATTTCTCATTATTCTTTACACTTTAATATAGCTCTATGTGACAGTACTTTTCTTCATCTAGGGTTTACACTGTCTCTTATCACTAGTTACATACATTCAATCTTGTTTATTCACATCAATTATTATTGTTAGAATTAATTAGGCACTTCTCCTTATCTTTATTATCTCTTCACTAACTTCTCTTTATTCTTTACAGTTCAACTTTGCTCTATGTGACAGTACTTTTCTTTTGCTAGGGTTCACAGTGTTTCTTATCGCTAGTTACATACATTCAATCTTCACTTCAATTACTATTGTTCAGATTAACTAGACACTTCTTCTTTTCTGTATTACAAATTAACTTTTCTATACTCATCGACACTACCGAACTCTTTACTTCTCCGATACTTCCACCGATCGCTCACAAAACACCTCAAACCAACCAAACTCCAAAATCTTTTCTGAATGCTATTCTGTTTGTGCCCCTTCTCGTTACCTTGAGGTCAACACCTCCCGATGACGATAATGCAATTTCATTTCGCAGTGATCTAATTTCCGCATTTTAACTACAATTCGCAATTGCTTTGTACTGTGGCGTCAGCCGATATTTCTTCATCGATTTGCGCCACGGTTCAATATCCGCAATTGCGAACTGACCCAATTAATGTTGTGCAATTACTTTTTTTACCGAGGTTTATCGATTTTGCCGAAATTTGCCTTTAATTGCTTTTTTGCGATCAGTTAATCGATTCGGAATATGCAATTAATTGTTTTTGTATTATTTGCTAATTGTTCTGAAGTATGCAATTAATTGCATTACCGTTCTGGGGGTCATGAGTTTAGAATCGGGTGGCGTTTTTTTGTTTGAGTGTATCAATGACCTCATGTACATCGTCTTGGTCTATGATGTCACTGACACACTTAACACCCGCCTTCGATGTGATAGCGACTGTATTTCGAATATGAGCGCCGTGTCTCCGATCAGACGGATCGCTCGTCTCTGGATGCTCTCAAGTACGTTGAGGGTATGAGAGCAATATTCGAGCGCCTCTGCAAGTTGGGATTTATCAAGAAGAAAAAGTTGGGCCGGAGTAAAATATTTCTTGGTTCTAAAAAGATAACTCAGTTTTCTCGAGGCAGGCCTGGCGATGTTCGGCTCGTATTTATGCCACGATACATTCCTGCAGACCGTGACGCCGAGCAATTTCATGCTCTCTCCAGATTCGAGGGCATCAGCCGTGGAACCGATGATCCACTTTTCTTTATGAATGTCGTATATTGTGTCTTCGTTGCATTGATGTCGACGAGATTAGTCTTTCCCCACTCCAAGACCTTATCCAGATTCCGATTCAGAGAGTCGATCTGGCTACATCTCAGCTGGTGCGATGTTGATGAGCTAATCGGCCGGTCACTCGAAAAAGAGGAAACAAGCATATTATCATCTGCGAAACTGAACACTCGGTTATCCGTTGACTCCAACAAATCATTCATGTGAAGCAAAAACAAGGGTGGAGCCAAAATAGAACCTTGAGGCACTCTGGAATTAACAGGACAAAGATCCGAACACCCGTCGTCCACAACAACCCGGATCGATCGTTTTCCGAGGAAGCTCTTCGTCCAGTCGCAAAGCTGCCGGGGAAGTCCAATATCGTTTGCGACGAAAGTGAAGAACGTATGATTCGAACTGACGCTATGACGGTTAGAAGTACTGTGAGTAGGTTTCGCTAGGGGCATCAGCACTGACGCAGGTTGAGCAAAACGCCACTAATTGTTCACTGAGAATTGTCCGGAATTATAACGACGCACACGGTTCTTCACTAAAGTTCACCCAAACCGTACACAACAGGAGTAAAATAAAACACAGGAGCTTTGTTTTTATTATTTAACCTTCTTTTATTTAAAATTTTATCCGGTCCTGCACTTAAGTCTAATACAACTTATAGTTTTAAGGCACGAGTCAATTGACATAAGTTTTACGAACACTTCCAAGTTAATGGGATTCACATCAATTAATCATTATCCCGAATTCTCGTTTACAGTACGGTGACAATCCTGGTTTATTATTATAATGGGATACACTTTGTTTAACGAAACTATATTAAATTATATTTCTTTTACACTAGTGTAACACGGTATGGCAAAAAGACGCACACGAAAAGAAATGACTTAGTAAAAAAAAAGGAACTCTTGGACGAACTCTCGATGCCTCTCCGCAGGGATTCGTTAACGTAGGTGCGCTCCCTTCAAAGAATAAAATCTGACTCGCCGATGCAATCCACATTCCATCAGATGCAACGGTGGTGGATCACACCGAGGTGGGAGGAGCGAATCGGATCTACTTGGCGACGGCCAATGGGGGATCGAAACGAAGTTAAATTGGAGGATTTCCGTATGACCGTACGGTCAAGTGTAATGCCCTTTCGCTCGTAATATCGACGACGACCGATCCTGCACTTGTTCAAACAAGGAACAAGCATAAGAGCTGCAGGCATTGTTGTTGTAAATCATCGCAATGGTACCCTGAGAACGAAATAGGTTCCTGCGTCCTAAGTAAACAGAAACGCTATTTCGAGGGACGTACATTAGATGCACTTTGTTTGGTTTAGCCGTATTGTTCTGGTGCACGATGGAGGATAGAGATTTTGTTGACATTAAGTCAACAGAAACCTCGCCGACGATGGCAAAGGACCAGACTGGGTGGCTGAATGTTTAGTTTGGGCAAGCATCGTAGGGCATCGCCATTACTATGATTATTTATCTTAGGAAACGATACTTGAGACATGACCAGGGTATGATTGTTTAAGTAGCAATCATGTTCATATCTAGTTCTACGATTGGTTGGTAGCCGATAATGGGAATTGATTGCAGCTACTGCGAACCTAAGGATATGGGGGCAATATTTAATTACCAAATGGTAAGGAAACTATCGGCTGCAGCTGTGGCAACAAGTACGCTGGTCGGCGTGTCTTCTGGACCAACGGATTGTTGTTTGGACGATCGACCGGTGGTCCAGCAGATAAGGCGAGGATGAACATGTCATGCACGTGTGTGAGAAAGTGCTTCTCAGCAATGCCCATTGACATGTTCGGGAAATAATGTCGGTTACATGAAGAGGTAACCGAATTAGATTTCAGAAACATGATGCGTTGGATGCAAGCATGTTCCGGGGTGAAAGTTTGATGCCACGGCAAGGAGATAATCTTGCCGTGGGCTTATGTTTTCAGGAGGAAGGTGATGCAGGGTAGCTTACGCTGCTCATTTGCAGGTAAGTCTAATGACTTAATTAAAAGGGAGGGGGTGGTTCTTTGGGAATGCCTTAAAGAACCCCCACAGTACTAAAAATTGAACCAATGCTCAACACATCTGCCCACTGCCGCAAGTACGAATTCGATTTTTAAACTCAAGTACACTCAACTGATGTGGAATTGTTATGTTATCGCTATGGTATACGGCTCTGATGCTTTGCTTATTCAAATTTCTTTCGTTGTTCTTCAACTATCGGCGTGTATACTGTACTGTGCGTGTATCTGTTAGAAATGCCACAGTCTATATGAAGAAAGCTTGCTCAGCAATGCCCCGTGCCAGACGCGTTCAGAAGCCTTGGAGATATCCAATGCGACCGCCCTCGGCTCAACATGCTCTCAATCGCAGATGTCCATATATCGGTTATAAGGGTCAAAAGGTCTCTCGTGGACCCCCTTCCACGGAATCCGTAATGACGATCATTCAGAAGTCCGTTGCACTCCAAATACTTAATTAACTCAGCACTGATGACCTTCTCCATCACCTTAGATAACATAGACAGTAATGCACCGTCCGGTGATTTGGTGGGAGAGACTTTTTTCCCTTTTTTAGGATTCGGTGAACTCGAGCGACTTTCCAACAGGTAGGAAAAGTCCCTCGTGCTATAAGACAAGCGAAAGAGTCTGCCAAGAATCGGCGACAGTTCTGGAGCACTTAAGGACTACTGCTGGTATTCCGTCCGGGCCGGTTGTGTTCTTACAGTCCAGTACCGGGGCAATCATAGGTGGCTCCAAACGACCAGCATCAAGGTTTGAATTCGCGAGCACATTAACTTTATCTTTTGAATTCGTGACTAGTGTCCCGCTGTCCATCATTAACGGGGGAAAAGAGGAGCAGTCGAAGTTATTGCTGACAGCCTTTAGATTGACCAGAAGGGACGCGAACCAGTTGGGCACTCTGTCGTTTTAAGCCTTCCTCGCGGTATCAATCGCCTGGTTGCACGCGTTTCTGATTCTAACAAAATTCGTTCTATTAACATCGTCCGGATTGGTGCGCTATTGTTTACATACTCTATTACTTTCTGCTGTAATCTGCTCCCATTGTTTATCAAACCAAGGTTTATCGAATGAATTTCGTTTGATAGGATGCGGAATGTAAATCTACATCCCGAAAAGAATAATCTCCGTGACCCACTCCGAACATGCGTTAACATTGGAGTCTCCAAAGCTTATCTCCGACCACGGAAAGGATGCGAAGAAATATCGCAAACCGTCCCAGCTGGTAGCCCCATAACTTCATACATGGCGAAGCTGCTTAGATCAGTTATACTGTTATACTGTTATACGGTTATACAGTTGAAATGCAAGTGGTTGCGCTACAGATACCAAGCAGTTTTCGGAGTTTCCCAGTAACACAGCAATCTTCACGGTATAAATGCTCTGCTCCACGAGTTGAGTCAAGTTTTGGCTAACAGCGAACATCTCCGCTAGCCTTCCTCATCAGTTCTCTTAGAATGCGCCAACCAGCCGGAGTTGTGTAAATTAAAATCACCAAAGACGGAATTTTCAGAAGACGGTTGGCTGAACTGTCTCCAATCGACGCTATGTGAAAACTGTTCAAAAAGTATCGCTGATAGACGATCATTCGGGGAGCGGTAAAGGTAACAAAGAAATTTAAGAGAATGCTTCAGCACGATCTTCAACCACACGATGTCCATGTTATTGGGTTCTAATGCCTCCATCCTTTGGCAAGCCCGATCGGATCGCGCGAAGACGCAGACTCTACCCTTAAAATGGAATCGCGAATGTAAGTCGTATCTTGAGCAACAAGGATGTGTCGAATCAGCTGACGACTCGACCTGGGTCTCAGTTAGGACAAGGATATTGTGGGGAGGAAGTGTATTGTGCCAGGCATGGGCACTCGGTTCATCTTCCTCCTCCATCATAAAACTTTCGCCACTAAAGCACCTAACGAAAACTGCAGGTCACCGGCGGGAAGGAAAACACATTAATGGCCAACACGCAGGAACCGCTGCGGGAAAATTAAACACACTGTCTATTGGTGATCACCGTTTTTTATTACTTTAATTGTTTGTTTGTCTTTTTCAACAATTTTCACTATTGCATTTAAACAAGGGGTCACAAGAAATGTTGCTTTTAATTGAATATTTTGTTATTTACTTAATCTGACTTAATTTGCGTTAATCACAATTTTCACACTTTTTTTCAAGAAGGATATTGACACTTGACAGCGACTTAACGTAAACGCACCGTACCGTGCGTGGTCGGTGGGTGGCGACGCGACCGCCTCGATCGGTGGATGGTGAAGGACTCAGCGATAAACAGCTCGTGCAGAGCCGACTCGCTAATGGGGTGAGTTTGTGGTGTGGTGGTAGATATCCTCTCCACTAAGGATATGTTTTTACTTATCACCAGAGAAACGTAAAGTCTCTCTTGGTGGAATAGAAAACCAGATCTCGTAATGAAGATCCTGGTAGTATGTGTGTGATCGTTTAGATCTGTGTTGTTTACTTATGTGCGAAGGCAATGGCAAAACAAAGCAGGCAGGCGGCAAGGACAAAGGGACCGAGAAGATCGTTGTCTATGAAGTGCATAGAGTCTAAATAAATAGACGACGATGCATCGAAGAAATGTGGTAAAAGAAAAGAAGAGACGAGGGCATCATAAAAGTCTTAGATGAGTGATGGCCTTTGTGTAAATATACGAATAGACATTGGGAAAGGTGCTAATGGTTGCGATACTTTATACAATGAAAATTGTATATCGTATCTTGGGTCGGTGGCCGAACGAATTTGCTTGCTAGATAATTCGCTTGGTGGCTAAGCACGAAGTTGTGATTGTTTGTTCGTTGGAAAACAAATCATGGGTGAATTTATTGCAGCTGGGTAAATAGCCGTGTTGCTATTATGCTGGTGATGCTAAAGTAATTTAGATATACGATGGGTGGTCGTGTACCGTATCTTGCTGAACGAAATGGGATCAAATTTGTATGCATGTTTACATGCGAAGGAATTCGGTTTATGACACTAGACGCTAGTGTTTGCTTTTGTCCCTTGGACAAAAGGCTGCCGAGGCCGTGGAATTGGCAGGGACATGCGGTGTGCACGTGGATAGCGGAATTACTTGGTATACCAGAGTGTCGGATGGTTTAGGGATTCATGATTAGTTAGGGAAGAATTCTTATAGGAACTTTGTATGCGAAGAGATGCATGAAAGGTAAGGATTCTGTACAGTGACTTTTAGATTATATATTTGCTCTATTTAATACGTGAAGGATTTAGGCTACTAATGTGATTGCATTAGCGAACTTAGGGAAGTTGGGTAGCAGTTATGGGGGGTTTTCGGGTAAGTGGGCCGTGGGGTTTGGCGGAACCGCCACATATCGTTTTGCTGTTTGCAAATATTGGTGGACGGCGTTTACATTCATATTGGTGAAACCGGGACCCCTAATGTTATAAAATACCGTTATCAGTCGAACGTCGACAGAGTTTCGAGAACGAACCCGATTACGCGATGACGAATTTCTTTAAGTTCAGATATTTATCAGAATATGTGCATGATGTTCCCCCTGACATAGTCCCGCCGGAGATCCGAATGCGAAAATAGTTTACCTCCGGAATTCTTTATCCCAGAAGGCACCATCATGACTTATCTCCGTGGCAGTTCGGGCCATCAGCCATACATCCGAAATATCGTCGAAGATTTCTCCTGACGATATCCGAAATGTACAGCGTGACGGAGGGGTATGTCACCATGGGACCGACTTACCACCTAAACCAATCTTTTCTTGAAACGGTCCATCAGCCAAGCTCCGAAAGATGGCCAGGGATTTCTCTCAACCACTTCATGGAGCCTATTACTTGATGGGGTGGTATTTCACTGGGCGAAAGGGCGTTGGGACCCCACCTACCACTTGGCCTTTAGCCGCCTCTGACGACAAGCCAGCCCGGCACTAAGTATATTCTAACGCCCTAGTCACAAGGCAATCAAGATAACTATCACCGATAAACCATGTATTATATTACAAGTGATTGCGTAGCTTTACCAGTATGTAAGCACATTCTCTCTGTAGTCTTGTCTAGCTCGATGGTTTTTTCATCTTAAATACGAGTATTTTGTATTCCATGGGGCAAACCTAATTCAGTCGCATTGCACTATTTTTCATAACTCATTGTTATATGCATTAAGTTGTGTGTTTCATTAATTTCTCAATTATAACTATTATGTTCATGTATCTTAAGTTGAACGAGAAGATTTCCGAAATAAATTAGTAGCCTCAACATCCACGAAAGTGATGTGTTCTGTAGAAACATATTTGGTACAGTATTTTGATACTGCAGCCGTAGCTTGTCCTGATTACTGTCTGCAGAATTGATGTCCCAAAATACATTTATGAATTCTCCTCGACGTTGTTCGAAGAGTTTCCCCATTCAAAGCGATTGCATAATAACCTTGCTTCATTTGTGTGGATTAATCCCCAGTTTATATCGAAATGAGCTTCGTTATTAATAATAAAAATTTAATGAAATTTCGGGCAAAACTTAATCCGGAGAGCATTTACTGTTGGCAATTTTCTAAAGTCTTTCACTTTACGCACCAGCACTGAAATGTTGCTATAGCGAATAATTCCATCACCAGCATGATTATAGTGATGAAACAAAAACGAAGTCAGCGTCGGATCACTCGTTTTTCTCTGTTTTCATTTCCGCTTCTTGTTAACGATGCCACAATCGGGCGTTGGCCTCTTTTTTATAGCGGCGGATTGGTCTGTTAATTTTTTATTCTTTTTGCTCTCTGCGTGTTACCTTGCTTCGACAATAGTGTGAAACAACAACATAGCATGTGGTGACCATGTTGAGCCTGAGCTGCCTGAAATATTAGTATTCCTTATACAGACAATTGATTTCCGGCTCCACGATAATTTTTGTGAAGAAAAAGTTTTAATTACTTACAGTAATCGTTAAACCTCAACCTTAACCTGATGCATCAAATGATTTTTGATCGTTGTAACTAAGAATCAAGTCAATATTAAGGTAAGTGTTTCAAAAAGGACAGAAAGTGCACCAGATTCGTTAATCTTTTTAAAAATCTTCTGACACCACTGAGTAGGGCTTAATAATATATTCTCAGCTAGACCAAATACTCGTAAAAGACTAAAGGATAAATACTATGTTGAGTCCATCCCATTAAGCTATAGGCTGTCCAAAATGGTTGGGGGGAATCCTTAACCATCTTTCACAAAATGTTGCAACAGTTAATTATACTCTGAGATGCGCTGAGATTTTAGGAATGATTTTGACCAGACTCCTCGTGGCAAATATCGTTAAGTCCATTTGTCTCCAAAATATCTTGCGTGGTTATAGCACGAGTCTTTCTCTTCACGACGTCATGAGTAACTTATGAATGAATCAACTATTATTATTGTTATTTATTGGCCTGTAGGAACCCGGAAGTTCATGACCTCACCGACTCGACTCCGCCATCGTTCCCCGTCCTGTGCAGTCTCCTTCCACGCTTGACCATCTGATCCGATCTCCTCAAGGTCAAACCTAACATTGTCCTCCCATCTCCGTTGCGGCCGCCCTGCCGATCTCTTTCCCATTGGTCTATCGTCAAGATTTCTACGCACGGTCCTATCGTTGCCCATTCGCCCTACATGTCCGGCCCATCTTAATCTTCGCGACTTGATTACTCTCACTACGAATGAATCAACTATAAACGGTAATATATTTTTATACATTTATTGAATGATGTTACACACTAATTATACTACCAACATTTTTCATTACAGTGTCCTGCGTGATCTACACACTTTTGCCACCGATTTGGAAGCTTTAAAAACCCTTGTTCGTAGAAAGATTTAGGGGGAGTTTTTAGCCAATTGTGTTTCTTCAAGGGTGCAAACGAAAAATAGTCACAAGGAGATAGGTCTGGACTATAAGGTAGGTGCTCGGGGTGTTTGCCAGTCCATTTCTTCCAATGTATCCCTTTTCAAGGACGCGGTGTTAGTCCTGGAGTTGTTATGAAGAAGGATGATATCTCGAATAGGCATACATCGTCTTTTGTTCCGATATGGGGCTTTTGCCAATTATCGGTGAGATTTCTCCAATAGTTAAGGAACGATCACTTTCAATAAGGTCTCGAACGGCACGGATTACCCTTGGGCGTCGATCATGACGTTCTCGCCCACTTTTAAATTCTCTGGTCCATCTATAAACACGATTCTGAGACAGTGTTTTTTTTCGGTAAGAAGTTGGAAATCTTCAAAAGATACGTCTGGACCGGTCCAGAAGCATGCTGGATTTTTACCGACCAAAACCACCTCGCGCTAGGCGCATATTCCCGTTGATCCCCGCGGAGGTTTCCTTTAGATATTCTATGGCGAGGCGGGATAGAATTTACCTGTTACTCCGCTGGTTGCGTCGCAACTGCTCCAGCATGTCACACAGAAGATCATTTACTACGGACCATGCCTGTTTTGAACTCAGCATATATTCTATTACTCCTGCTGGATTAACTGTTCGTCTCATATGTCTCTCCAAAATCGTTCGTGCGGTCTCGAATCTCACTCACTCTGGGAGTTCGTGTTCCGCATTTTCTATTTTGCCTTCGCAATACAATCAGTATGGCTGATTCACATGCTTATACTTGTGCAAGTATTGCCGAAAGCATCTGTGGCGGTTCTACGAACCACAGAATCCACCATAGATTGAGATATCGTCGTTCCACCAAGGAACATACTCACCTATATCCATTACACGTGCCCACAGACACATTCCTCAAAAGTCCTTCTTTCCGCCTGAAACAAAAGGTAACATTCCATATACCCAACATTGAATTCAATGGTCAAAACCAATCGAACTAAACGTTCAAAATTTCCTAATATTGAATTCCATGCATCTGTGGCGGTTCCGCCAAACCGCACGGCCCACTTACCTGAAAAACCCCGATAACTGCTACCCATCTTCCTTAAGTTCACTAATGCAATCACATTAGCACCTTAAATGCTTTACGCATTAATTAGGGCAAATTATAATCTAAAAGCCCCTAGAAGAGAATTCTTACCTTTCATGCATCTATAATCTTCCCTATAAGAATTCCTTCCTAACATCATAAATTCCCTGAAAGAAAATTCATCGGTTCACATATAATACAACCGCATAATCAGGGAATCTTACCCTTGAGTTGGCTTATCCCATCCTCAACATGTGTACAATAAAAACTACCTTTATACACATTGACTGGCGGCCACTTTAACCAACGATAAGCAGTCCAACGCAGCTGCATGTAATTAGCACGACAGACGTTGAGACTAATTCCCTAACTCGCACCATGTGCAAACAAAAGAACGCTGTTCTTCAAAGGTTTTCTGGCGATACCATAAACAATCCACATCGTTTGTGGTATCCCAAATGCAATTCCCATTACTGAGTTCCAGTTTATTTATTTAGCTGACCCTAATCACAGACCGATGCATTAGGTCGCTTCTCCTTTGTTCTTTTTTCCCTAGCTGTAGGTTTTGTTTATCCTTGCTGAAATGCATCGATGAACACGGTGATGTGTACGAACACACATACACACCACTGCACCAAAGGTCGCATCTCCTTGGTGGCCACACCCTTAAGAGAAAAATTGCTCTCTCTCTTCCGTTCCTTAACCGAGGATGGGATTCAAGTCAGAGTTCTATCCCCGAGGAGTCCAATTACACCCGCCGACCACCACGGTCGTGCCGCTCCCGCTCTCAGTCGCGCGGCGGAGAAGCGTAGATATACCGAAGTCGTGTCGAGAAAGAAGTGTTTCATCTTCTATAAAATTTATAAAAATCGATTTAATATTAATAATAAGTTCTAAGTAAAGTAATAAAAAGGCGTGATCACCAATTAAATCTGTGCGTTTTATTTGTGGTTATTCCTCTTCCTGGTAATCGTTCGTTTGCAGGCAGCGGAACAATCGTGAGTGACATTGGAACATGAGCGGCGAGTGGGTGGATAGTGGAACTCTCGCACATGCTGGCGTCGCGGCTATACACCCCACACATCCATTCAATTCATCCATTCAATTCAATTCAATGCGATTCCCCCATTTACTCAATTCAAATTGAAAAAAAAAAATTGAACACATTTTTCTAAAAGCAAACAGAATAATGCATATCTCCTCATATAGCTAATAGCAATTAGCACCCTAAATTCCTTGCAAAATTCCAAAACCAAGAAGCGCGTGTGCAAACAAAAGGCATAGCGATTCGCCGCCGACACACAATTCTTGCAACCATAAACATCTTAACGCTTATCTCACGCCAGATGTTTTATGACTAGGAAATACGATCTAAAAACCGACATCTGAATTCCACGGTTCCTTTGTTACCCATCTGAAGCGTACGAAAATTCTGTTGTCTTAAGCCAGATGGGTAACGCAAACAAACCCCTTCGATAGGATCGAGAAATAAGTGGCGCTACGCTTGATCCTTCGAAACAAGATTCCGATAAGAAGTTGTAAATGAGAATCGAGATGGGAAATTTTCTTTTATAGATAGGAGGATGAGAATTATTATGAAGGAAAATTTCCTTTTCAGATGAAGAGAAGAGAATTGGAAATGGAGAGGAAAATTGATTCGACCAGTCTACTCCGAGTACCAGACAGGTCGACATCGAGAACCCCGACGAGGAGGGGATCCGCGCCGCGTCAGTAATAGAAATCAAGATAAACTGTCGCGAGTACAAACCATATATAACAACAAGAAAATTTACAATACCTCTCGTGCCGTCGAAAGTGCATGCGTGCCGGATATCCGTTCGAGAATTAACAGTCACGGAGGTCAGATCCTCTGTCCAGAAAAAGGAGTCTTTGTCATGCGTCTAGTTGAACGTGTGTAATAAAAGGCGGGATTAATATGTGTCATGTGAATTAATTAAGCGTGGTATTAAGCAAACATTCCTTAACCGTAGTTTATGTGTTTATAAAAACAGCATTAAATAAACAATAAAAAAAACGGAAATCAAATTTATAATAAATCTCGGTGTTTTCTTTGTGTGAACAGTGTTCGGCGGAACACTTACGGATTACATACAAATCCGCCAAACATCCATGTCCTGATATTAGCTGAATCAAGTGGTAATTCAGCTCGTCATGTTTTCTTTTCACCCATGTTTCTATATCAGGTATCATGGCGTGGATCCATCTTCCTTTCGTGGAAGAATCTCACCTTCGTTGCCATTCTCTTAGGCTTGGGAGCTCCAATTGTGACCTCATTCTCCGACGATTCTCTTGGGAGATTACATACAATGCAGCGTTTTCTTTAGCTGTAATGTCAAGTGGTCTCCTTCCGGCCAAAACATTTATGGCATCTTCGGATACCATTCGGAATGCACAGCATACTCTTAGTGGTGCCAGTCCATGTCCTGAGTTCGCTCCCCTCAGGTAGGACTTAAACTGTACGGCTCCTGCCCATATGCGAGCTGCACACATTATAATGAAGGTGTTGACACTGGTTATGAGTTTCCTTATGTGGGGCCGGGGTCCTTCAACATTGGGTAGCAGTCTCGCCAAAACTATGCATACTCCTGCCGTTTTTTCACTCGTTTTCCTCAGGTTTTCTTTGAAGGTCAACCTGTTGTCGAGCTGCATACATTATAATGGAGGTGTTGACACTGGTTATGAGTTTCCTTATGTGGGGCCGGGGTCCTTCAACATTAGGTAGCAATCTCGCCAAAATTTTGCATACTCTTGCCGTTTTTTCACTCGTTTTCTTCAGATGTTCATTGAAGGTCAACCTGTTGTCGAATATAACACCAAGATATTTAATATATGGACTGGATCTGATTATTTGTCCTTCTATTTCCAAATCAAGGTGTTCAACTTTCTTGCGGCTGCTTATTTAAACTCCTCCCGTCTTATGTCCAGCTAGTTTCAGTCCGGCCATATCTAGCCAGCATTTAATGCTCTGGATTGCTTGGGGGCAAATATTCTCCAGGTTATCTAGATGTTTAGCTACGGCCACTCTCGCCAAATCATCTGTGTACCCAATGATTCTAACTCCTTCTGCTACATTGACCCTGAGCACACCATCATACATGATATTCCATAACAGCGGACGTAATACGGATCCCTGGGGTACACCCGCTGTATTTTATATTCCTGTGGTCCCTCATCTGTATCATACAGTAGTCTTCTATCCGAGAGATAGTTTGCTAGTATACGCACCAAGTAGGGTGAGACTTGTAGATCGCCCAACGCTTTTAGAATCCGATTCCGTATCATTATAGCCATTGTCCTCCAGCTGTCGCATTGCGAGAGTTAAGGCCCCAATCATTCATATCCTTATAATACTATAGAATATATAGAATTATACAAAAATATGAATCCCCCAAACAATAATCACTTATTGAAACCCAAAAGATGAATCGTCTAATCACATACAACATAACGAAAGTACATCACCATCCAAACTGCTAGATGTCGCCTCAGATAAACTTAACGAATCGACAGTCAAATAATAATGATAGAACGATTCCACTTCCTCTTTTCTTGGTGAAGATGATCGAGCAAGCACATATCATAGGTAGTAATTCTTCAACTTATTAATATTATTAATTAAGACGAATATATTTAATGTAATTTAACATTTAGTTAATTATTTCCGAAGTTCGAAATAGAACTATAAAAAATATGTAATCCTAGACTTATTATTTAATAAAATCAAATATATTATTTTGAAACAAGTCTAGATTACTTAACTCGAGCGATGTCGCACACCACAGATAGTGCCTCCCCGGTTGATCTACCTTCCCGTAACCCATACTGTCATTCAGAAAGCCCCAATGTCCCCTCAGTGAATTTTTCCAGGCGAGTGGCAATTACTCGCTCAAGCACTTTTCCTGTTATGTCCAGCATGCACAACGGGCGATAAGACGATGGCGGTTCTGGATTCTTGACTCCTTTTGATATAAGCATAAGCCGCTGTTTTTTCCATCGTTTAGGAAAATTTTCCTGTTTGAAGGCAGGTTGTGAAGAGACTGCCGAAGACTGCGGCTTTTTTGTTAAAGCAGTCTTCACTACACCGTTAGCGATATCATCCAGTCACGGGGTCTTATTTTTTTTAACAACCCCTGCAGCCAAAAGCACCTCTTCGCTGGTCACGGAAGATATCTCTCCTTCAGGAGTATCGCTGAAGGAGAGATATCTCCTCCGCTTGCACTCTCAACACCCCGTCTGCGGCAAGAGGACAGCAGTGCTTCTGGCCATGTCAGTTTTACTTTTTTGCATTTGACTACAGTTGTGCTGTAGTCCTTTTAGGACTTTGCTGTAAGCACTGCCCCATTGGTTCTTATTTAATTCATCCCTTAGGGAGTAGAACGCGTCATATTTACTTTTGTGGATCACATTCCTCAACTCCTTCCTTTTGTTGACGAATTCCGCTTGCAACTGCGGGTGATATCCATGTGGCTTTATGGATTTGCTTTTCACTACCATCGTGCTTTTCACTACGTGATAATTCGAATTCCATTATCATTTGAAACGTCGTGTAGGGTTTCTTTACCTATAGTAGGTTGGAAGAGATCTTCCTTTCCAATTTTCGCATTGAGGTCCCCGAGGAGGATTTTATCATCGAATGATGAGATCCCATCAAATACTTCCTCTAGGGTCTCGTAGAACGTGTCCTTCGTTTCTTTGTCGGTAGATTTGTGGGGAGGAGTAGTAGGTTGCACCGGCGTACGGCGCTGATTCACTTCTTCCCCATAACTCTTCACTGTCCGATCAAGGTTTCGTCAAACCCAATCGTCACTTCACTAAAAGAAATCTGTTCACCAATGGTTCTCAACACCTAGAGTAAAACTCCGCCACAAGACACACCAGAAAGGAAGGTAAATGAAATGCACTGTCTTAATGTTATTAATCTGGCTATTTATTTGTTTTTAAATGAAGTGACTAAAACTAATTAAGCGTAAAGTGTACACTTGCGACTGCGCGATGGGATACAATCTGTTTTCAGTCGACATGATTTTATTTTATTGTTCAAATTTTACTGTTCACCTTTGATGAAATAAGTTCGTTAACAAACATTTAATCCGCACATTAATACAATCGAACACATAAGCACATAAAGATGACACACGAGGTAAAAAGCTAATAAAGATGGCACTTAACACGAGAAAACTATTGATACTCTCGGGGGTGTCAAACTCGCGTCTTCGGAAATATTCGGGTATGTAATTACGCGTTTCCGCGGTGACGGAGAGCGGGAGTGACGCGTGACCGTGGCGGTCAGCGGATGGCAAAGGACTCCACGAGGCTAGAATTCTGACATGAATTCCATCCTAGGTTAGGGTTAAGAAAACAAGAGAAGAGAGAGAAAAAACTTTTCTCTTAAGGGTGCGACCACCAAGGACATGCACTCTTTCAGTGGAATGGTATGCGTAAGTAAATGTATCGCCATTAGGAAGAAGTGCTAATGGTTTTTCTATTTACACAATGGGAAATGTGTATCGCTGGTGATGCTAAAGGGATCGAATTGTATACATGATCACATGCGAAGAAATTCGTTTTATGGCACTAGACGCTAGATGCGTTTGTTTGCACATGGTGCGAGTTAGGGAATTTTATTGCTGGGAGGAAAAGGTCGCCGGCCAATGTGTACGTAAAGAAATGTATCGTACACATGGCGAAGTTGGAAAATAGACGGCGCAATATTTATGGCCCCTGTCATGACGGTTGCATTGTATGCAAACCGAATCATTTTGTTTACAGGAATTTGTCTGGTACCGAAGGTGCCGAATTGGTTTGGAATTCCAGATAAGCAAAGAAAGAAATCTTATGGAAAATTGTATGCGGAGAGATGCATGAAAAGGTAAGTTTTCTCTACAGGGATTTTACGATTATAACTTTGATCTAATTAATGCGTGAAGCATTTTCAGGTGCTTAATGCGATTGCATTAGCGAAATTATATGATTGGATAGAGTTATGGGTGTTTTTTAGGCAGGCGAACCGTGGCGAGTACGTTTATAAATACATAATTGTACCATGGTCTCTGTATTTTTAGCACCGACATTCGGTCATTAATAAATTTTATATCTTTTACATGGGGCGTAATCTTCTTGCTTATGATGAAGGCAGTTCCGAGGTTATGTGTATGGTTATCCCCGTTGGTTGTGTAAACCTGTTGGTTACGATTACTTGATGTGTGAGTCGGACTTCCTGAAGCGCGACGATGTCCATTTTATATTGTTTCGCGTTTTCTACGACCGCCTGTATTGCGCCTCGTTTATATAACGTTCGAACATTCCACGTGCCGACATGTATATCGCGACTTTTCCGTTTTTCCTTACCTCGGTGTTTTCTTGATGATTTATTCCCTTATGGTAGTGTCGGCTTATGGGGAGGAAGTATTGTCCCAAACACGGACACTCCGCTCATCTTCCTCCGCCATCATGAATGTTCCTCCGAGTAATACGCCGAACCAAAAGAACGAAACGCCGCCACGTTGGTCCACAACCGGGACCAAAGAAAAACACTGTCCACCAAGTTGTGCAAAACTGCACGACAAATCGGCCACCAGATAGAAATTGAAACACTAGTTGTTCTGTTGTTCGTAATTAAATTTTATTTTATTTCACTTTCGTTATTACCTTTAAAATTGTGAAGAATAATTTGTAATTTTACAGATTGGAGTCGTAAATTAATCTAATTAGACAATGAAAATACGCGCACACGTCCACTGTAATGGACCGACGACTTTTATATCAAAACTTTACTCACGCGACACGCAGTTGACTTTCTCGTCCCCGTGTGCACTGGGGAGCGGGCACGGTAACGACCGTGGTGATTGGCGGATGTAATAAGACTCAGCGATAAACGCCTCGTGCAGAGCCGACTTGCTAATGGGGTGAGTTTGTGATGTGGTGGTAGATATCCTCTCCACTAAGGATATGTTTTTACTTACCACCAGAGAAACGTAAGTCTCTCTTGGTGGAATAGAAAACCAGATCTCGTAATGAGACTCAGGTCGATTCGTCAACTGATTCGACATATCTTCGTTGCTCAGGATACGACTTGCATTCGAGGTTCGGTTTTAAGAGCGGAGTCTGCGTTTTCGCGCGGTCCAATCTGGCTTGCCAGAGGATGGAGGCGTTGGAACCCAATAATATGGACATCATATGGTTGAGGGTCGTGCTGAGGAATTCCGTTAAATTTCTTTGTTGTCTTTACCGCTCCCCGAATGACGATCGACCAGCGACATTCTTCGAACATCTTTCATATACCGTCGACTGGATACAGATCAACCACCCAGCTTCTGAAATTATTGTCCTTGGCGATTTCAATGTGCACAATTCCGACTGGTTGTTACATTCTAACAGAACCGACGAGGCTGGGAGGCTGGCGGAGATGTTTGCTGTAAGCCACAACTTGACTCAACTCGTGGGGGAACCAACGGGAGTGCCGGATGCCCGAGGCGATTATGCGAACACCCTGGATCTGTTTTTGACATCCGAACCGAGTATTTATACCGTAGAGGTTTCTGCGCCACTGGGAAACTCAGATCACTGCTTGGTATCTGTCGCGCAAGCACTTGCATATCATGCGAATAACCGCCCTAGGCAGATTCGCCATGTATGGAAGTATGCGGCTGCTAACTGGGACGATTTGCGAGATTTTTTCGCATCCTTCCCATGGTCCGAGATGTGCTTCGGAAACTCCGATGTTAACGCTTGCGCAGAGTCGGTATCAGCGATTATTCTTCTGGGGATGGAGATGTATATTCCACATTCCATCAAACGAAGTTCGCCTGATAAACCTTGGTTTGATAAAAAATTCGAGCTGATTACAGCGGCAAAAAATAGAGCTTTTAAGCGATGGCGCTCTAATCCCACCGATGTTAACAGAACGAACTTTGTTAGAATCAGAAACGCGTGCAACCAGGCGATTGATACCGCGAAGAAGGCTCACAACGACAGGGTGATCAATAAGCTCCTTCGGTGCCCAACTGGTTCGCGCTCCTTCTGGTGAATGGCAAAGGCTGTCAGCGGTAGCTTCGTATCCTCCTCTTTCCCTCCGTTGGTGACAGACAGCGGGCCATTAGTCACGAATCCAAAGGATAAAGCTAATGTGTTCGCGAATTTATTTTCCGCGAATTCGAATCTTGATCCCGGCTTTTTGGAGCCACCTGTGATCTCGCCGGTACAGTCTTCCATGCGGGATGTGAGATTTCGTCCGCGCACTATTCAACGCATTCTACGTGAATTGGATTGTAGGAAGGCAACCGGCCCGGACGGAATACCAGCAATAGTCCTTAAGAATTGTGCTCCAGAACTATCGCCGGTTCTTGGCAGACTCTTCCACTTATCTTATGCACGGAGGACCTTTCCTGCCTGCTGGAAAATCGCTCGAGTTCAGCCAATCCCAAAGACGGGAAAAAAGTGTCTCCCACAAAATTACCGTCCGATAGCGTTACTGTCTATTTTATCTAAGGTAATGGAAAAAGTCATCAATACAGAGTTGGTTAAGTATTTGGAGTGCAACGGACTTCTGAATGACCGTCAATACGGACTCCGTGGCAGGCGGTCCACAGGAGACCTTTTGACACTTATAACCGATATATGGACATCTGCGATTGAACGGCATGGTGAGTCAAGGGCGGTCGCATTGGATATCTCCAAGGCTTTTGACCGCGTCTGGCACGGGGCATTGCTGAGCAAACTTCGTTCATATGGACTTTCCCAACAGCTTTGCGACTGGACGAAAAGCTTCCTTCAGAATCGATCGATCCGGGTTGTTGTGGACGGCGAGTGTTCGGATCTGTATCCTGTTAATTCGGGGGTGCCCCAAGGTTCTATTTTGGCTCCAACCTTGTTGTTGCTTCACATAAATGATTTGTTGGAGACAACGGATAACAAAGTGTTCAGTTTTGCGGATGATAGTACGCTTGTTTCCTCCTTTTCGAGTGATCGGCCGATTAGTGCATCAACGTCGCACCAGCTGAGATGTAGACAGATTGACTCTCTGAATCAGGATCTGGACAAAGTCCTGCAGTGGGGAAGGGCCAATCTTGTCGTCTTCAACGCAACGAAGACCCAGTATACAACATTCACAAAGAAAACTGGATCATCGGTTCCACAGCTGATGATGAGTGGCCGGGTCCTCGAGGCTGGGGAAAGTTTGAAATTGCTCGGCGTCACGGTCTGTGGGAATGTATCATGACATAAACACGTATCGGGTATCGCCAGATCAGGCTCAGGGAAACTGAGCTATCTTTTTAGAGCCAAGAAATATTTTACCCCGGCCCAACTTCTTCTCCTATATAAATCCCAAATTAGACCCGCGCTCGAATATTGCTCTCATGTTTGGAGCTCTGCTCCTAAACATACCCTCGACCTACTTGAGAGCGTACAGAGACGAGCGATCCGCCTGATCGGGGATTCGGCGCTGACGTCGGGACTACAGTCGCTATCACATCGAAGGCGCGTAGCCGACCTCTGTCTGTTTTACAGATATTATCACGGGTACTGTTTTTCGGAGATTCTTGGCATTGTTCCACGCAATTCGGTTTATATGCGCTCCACAAGACAATCCGACGGATCGCACCCGTTTGTGGTTCATCTCCCGACAGCGCAAACATACCTGTATCAGAACTCGTTCCGTTACAGAGCGGGGAAGCTGTGGAACTGCCTTCGCACGCGAGTGTTCCCGGAGCGTCACAGCCTGCAACTGTTCAAAAAGAACTGCAACAGTTATTTGATGGCATCCCGGGGCGCCCACTCGACGCTATAGGTTCGGCTCTCCCGACAGAAGTCTAATAAAAAATAAAAATAAAAAAATGGTGGTATGTGTGTGATCGTTTAGACCTGTGTTGTTTACCCATGCGCGAAGGCAATGGCAAAACAAAGGAGGCAGGCGGCAAGGACAAAGGGATCTATATTTGCATTGTTTATGCTTTGAATTCAATCCGGCGACTATGCGTGTTAAGTGGGTCGATGATCTCATAGATAAAGATGACATACAAGAGATCATTGACACACCTAAACCTAAAAACGCCATCCGATTTTGAACCCAAATGACCCCCGGGGCGATAAAATTATGAATTGCATATTTCAAACCAATTAACACAAAAGCAATTGATTGCATATGCCGAAAGCGATCGCCCAATAACGCAAAAGCTATTAAATGCATAATCCGGAACAATTACTGCATGTTCCAGCCCAATCAACAGAAATAGAATTAATTGGGTCAATTCGCGATCGCAAAGGTTGAACTGGAGTTCAAGTCAATGAAAGAATATTGACTGGCTCAGCGATATGAAGCGATCGCAAATTGAAATTAAGAATCGGAAATTGGGTCAATTGAAATTAAATTGCATGGGTTGTAATCGAAAGGTGTTAACCCCGGAAGGTACTGTGAAAGAGGAAATGATTTGGGCAGGGGTTTTTGATCGGAATAGATGATGGAGGCAGGCAGTTGGATTTTGGATAGGAAAAGAACTGGAAGTCGGCAGTTAGTAAGGAAGTTGGGTGTTTGATTGACGGTGAAGAAAAAAGAATAAAGACAACATAGTGAACATAAAGTCGATGATTATTTGTAGATTCAAACAAAGGAGCATTTCTGAGTAAAGTGCTTGCAGCTGTATCGATAGTTGATAGATTCAGATGATTACACAATGACGGTTTGTATATACAATCGGTGTCATTTGTACATGGCATCTATGGCGACGCCAGGATCGAACTCTAGTGTGAATGTCTACACTAATTGGAAATCCGGTTCTTGGTCGCTAATGCAGAGATGCATTGATACATGTATGAATGCCCTTGTAGGAAAAATTCTTTGCTGGCATTTCCAGGTAATGCATTGAAAACATTAACTATCCTGGGGAAGGAAATGTTTTCGCTGCCGGGAGATTGCGGTGCAGGTGTGGGAAGGTTGGAATTTGCCTGACAACTGAAGGTACCAAATAGGTTTTGGTTTATGCACCTGTATAATGGAAAAAATTCTTGTAGGGAATTTGTATGCGAAGAGATGCATAAAAGGTAAGAATTCTCTTCTAGGGGCTTTTAGATTATAAATTGCTCTATTTAATACGTAAAGCATTTAAGGTGCTAATGCGATTGCATTAGCAAAAACTTATGCCGATTGGGTTGCAGAGATGGGGGTTCTTTAGGTAAGTGGGCGGTGGGGTTTGGCGGAACCGCCACAGGCTCATCACACCTACGCCTACCGGGTTTTTCGTGGGATTGTTTTGTGTTTATTAGTTATTAATTTTTGATCCCACGCGTCTTGGTTTCAAATAGTTCGCCATGTCAGAGCCCCCCTTTGATATGGTAAGGTCTGCTTACTGTTCTGATTCGACCCGGTGTCAGAGGCACCGTTATAATACAGCCGGTATACCCCTGGCTACAAACCATCCAATGGGCACGGTGACCCGTAACACCCTGGATTAAGGGTGGTAGATCTATGTGTGTTACTCCTCGCTATCCTGTCTGACATGTGTCGTCTGCATAACTTGAGTGATTCATTGCAGTTTAAGCCCCCGCAACACGTCAAGATTTCTACCAAGCTGGGGACACTCCGATCGCACATGGGCGATTTCCACCAATACACTAGTGTGCGCCGTGTATCGACGTGTGTGTATGTGTAACCATCACCACCTCCAACAAAATCTAAAAAAAACCATGACTTTGCTTGGAGCCACAGTCAGTGGGAATGTAATGTGACATAAGTCACATGAGTCCAGCGCAAAGAAATCTTTTCAAAGTTAAAGAATATTTTATTTCGGGCCGACTTATTTTCCTCTACAAATCTCAAATTGGTGCTGTGGGGGTGGGGAGGTACTGATGCCGACGTACGGCACGGGGTTCACTCTCACCCGCCGACAGAAATCCGGGGAACGGCGAATAGTTGCGGGTAATAGCAAGCCAGGGAACAGTCACCACCGGACCGGTTTAGATCGTTTGCAATTATTCCAAAAGTTTGATTGATTGGGTCATACATTGAAGTTATTCACTGGCGGCCATCCACTAGAAGATCGCACTTCGGGCACGTTGCGAGCACTTGAAAACCTGATGCGAAACCGTCATCCGCAAGGAGGAAACACCACATATGAAACACCCGGACTTCGTTGAACTCAGTCTTTTATTTCTTCAATTTCTCTTATATTTATTTATCGATTAACTTCCCTTTATATTTGCGATTACTCTAGTACTATATTTCACTTAACCACGGTTCCGAGAGCACTTAGGTTGGCTTGGGTTTGATTCCCTAAGCGACATTTTTGCAATTGAACTCGATTAACGACGAATGTGGACTTTCGAAAATAACGTCTCAAAACACGTCACGACTTTCGCCATCTGGTGGTTGGGTAAATCCGCACGCTCCTAACAGTGACCCGAGTTGCGGCGCACTATATTAAAAAAGGCTGTTTGATACGCGAGGATTGCCACACGCAAGGTGGCCAAAACGCACGTCAGGTTCTGACGACCCACTCCCGAAATACACTACGTCAACACCGACTGAGTGGATCGAATGGGAAAATTTGAAACTAAACAAAATGCTTGCAGCCGTCGGTGTGGCCCTGGTGGCGGTTGGATCTCGACCCTCTAATGTGTGCCCCCGGTGGCGGTTGAAGCTCGACTGACTAATAAATGGAAAGAATCTTTTTATCGCGTCGTGGCGGTTGAGCCATAGCTGAAATAAACTCACTGCCACTTACTAGGAATTTAGAGAAGAGTTGCTATGCCTGTATGGGGGATTAGTTCCGGGTAATCCTCGCCGTATAAGCTGAGTTGGATTCGTTGGTTGTGTGTACCGGGAAATTGGTTTCGGCGCCATGGCCAAGTATGATCAAGGGTCTTGATCGTTGTGATGGTTGTTTCGCGGAAAATTAGCTGCCGCTTGGTTGCAAGCGAGAAGTATAGTTTAAGGAGGAAATGAACCGAAGTGGTTTTTGGGGAAAATGCATACGGTTTGATTGTAGGGAATTGATGTGGTTTTACATCTTTTAGGTAGAATAGGAACGGAAATGGTTTTCGGGGGAAATTGGAATTGCTTGGGTGCAAGCAAGGGATATAATTTAAACGGAGAATTAACCGAAGACATATCACGGAAATGTCTGCGGCTCGGTGTAGTTGGTGGTGATGATTAATGTTCCGTTGTAGGTTTGAATATGCGTTTTATTACAGCATATGAATTTCAGGGGAAATTAAGATTGCTTGGTCGCGAGGAAGGAATATGACTTAAGTAAAGAATTGACCGAAGCAATTTTTGGAAAATGTATGCGGGGATGATTTAGAATGTATTCTGTTGAATTGTATTCTGTTGCGGGTTTTGGAGTGTGTTTTATTGCAAAGTTTGGAATGTATGCTGTTGCGGAGATTTGCATAGGGAGTTGAGTTAAGGTGACGTGCTGTTAGCGGTCAATGGTTGGTTAGAATAATGGGTTGGTTCTCCGTGTGATATAGAGAACCCCCACAGTGCCACTTTTGAATATTGTTTGGAATATTGCTTCTAAGCGCGCCCTAAACCCACCCGACAGTATCAGATACGAGTAATACACCTAATTGAAAGCACAGCACTAAATCAACGCTACCATCACTGTCATATAGAAGACGCGTGGAGGAATTTTGCATCTTTTGCTAATATTACCATGAGAACTGTTCCTTGGAGATTCGCAGGGATTCGGTTTATGTGCGTCCCACAAAATAATTCCATGGATTCCACCAATTCATAATTCTTTTCTCAATGGCCCGTACAACTCTATATCAAAAGTTCGTTTTGTCACAGAACGGGAAGACTGTGGAACTCGCTTCCACTTCTCCGTCGATGATATATTTTTCGCCTCTTCAAGTTTGGCGACTTCAATATGTGGATTCTCCTACGTTGAATCAACAACTGTGGTTCCGCAGTGCTACAACTTGAAACTGTTCAAAAACGATTCTACTGGTACGAGCAGTATATAGATAGTGTTAACGAAAAGGCTTCTAAGAGTTGTCAAAGCATAATGCGAGTGGAAAAGGACGGAGACGATAAGAAAAGGAAATATTGTGTATTCCAAAGAATATTGCCATTGAAAGCAAGAAGATTATAATGACAAGGAAACACATGGTCAAGCAAAGCATTTGTTTAAATCCAATCGCCGTGCTTCCTCGCCACGACCGAGGGAAGAGCGTGGATGGTATTTTAACGAGACGTAAGTTAGAAATGGTCTGTAAAAATGAGTTAATGGTCGATAAACTGATTGTATAGTTAGTATTTTATTTTCAGATTTTTCACATAAACAACAATATTTAATTTAAATGTACTCAACACAAACGAGTTTTGTTTAGTTAAAACAATAGATAAAGAAACAAAACACATAACACTAAACGTGTGCACCCTTCTGTGGTTTTAATTCTACTGCCCCTACGAAAGTACAAACTTTCTCTTTTTCATTTTCTTCTTCGAGAAGTTTCTTTCTCATGAACCAAGTCAAACTGCTACCGTTAGCTTGATTATAGGTTTTTCGCTTGTGCGACAATAATATTTTATTTTGTTGGATTTCTTTTCAGAATCGTCACATATTTACTTGGTGACGATTCTGGGTTCATCATACTAAGCAAACGCTATTTTAGGAAAATGTGATAATGGATGGGATATGTATATTGGGATATGGGGTATGTATATTTGGGAAAATGCTCGATTTGATTTCTGAATCGCCACTTTGAGTATTTACTATACTTACTTGGTGACGATTCTGGGGTCGTTGTATTAAGCAACCGCTATGTATCATTATATGGGAAATCGTTTGGATTTAATGGGGTGATAATGAGATATGTATTATGTATTATCACATGAGAAATCGTTTGGATCAATTGGGCTTTATGAGAAAACGTACATTATATGGGAAATGTGTACATTATATGAGAATATGGGTTTTTGTATATTGTTATTGGGTAATGATGGAATATATATATTATATAGGAAATGGGCTTTGATTAATCGTGTAATGATGGGTTATGTATATTGGATTGTGGGAGGATGGTAGGGCTTCCGGATCACTACAAATTCTACACTCGTATAGTTAAACTAAAGGTGATACCTTTCTAGTCACAACAAATGCATAGGAAAATTTTACTGGCCGTTAGTTGTGATTTGCCGCATCGCATTTTGACGGTGATTGTCTTCGAACAATATTGTGCTATGTGACTCATTTCTCATTCCTAATCTCCATCCGTTTAGAAAACGAATCGATTTCTTTTTTCTTGGCTACGGATTCGCAGATGAAAATTCAATTCGCGTCGCACCCAAACGTCTTTTTGACAATAGTATAATACCCGCCTGTCACCCGGGAGACCGGGGTTCGATTCCCCGTCGGGGAGCCTCTGGCGCAAGACTAATGACCTTGCCCAGAAAAAATAAATCATTATGGAAAATTTAACAAGCCTCAGGACTTGCTAAATAAGGCCAAGACCGGCTCCCGGTTGTAGTGCCGATGATGATGATGATGATGATAATGCAAACGGCTTAAGACTGATTTATGATTAAAGGGTGATGCTACAACTACTACATTGTCGCTCTACTTCGCTCATTTCCGTGTTTCTAATAACATTTTCGACGACAGGCCTTCTGGGGTACGTTTTTAACATCGAAAATACCGGAACGGAATGGACGCAACCAAAGTTGCTTGTAATTGGCTGTAACAGTATCGAAAGCACTGTTATGTACTTTATTTACACCACACACTTTGCACACCACACACACTTATTTGTTAGTACAAACACACTTTGTTTCAGTTAACACTTTATTTATATATGTATTGTTTCAGGAACTATGTTACTCATATTCAAGGTCATTTAATTAGTTTTTACTTATTAAAACACGACGGATACGACACCAACAATCGTTCTCTCGTTGACCGTCTTGGTCAATAGAGCCGAACCAACCCCTCGAACGAAGACTTTTTTTTTCTTCCATCCTGCAGATCGAAGGATATGTCGTTTTTTCTGCCTGGCCCTTTTGGCAGCCGCTATTTCCTTTCTTTATCTTTCCCGGCTTGGGATCAAAAGAGGAAACACAAAGGGAAAATTAACAGAGGATCGTGCTAATGCACATTTATGATCCTCTATGTTGTTGGGCGCTAAAACGAACATGCGATTCGTTTATTGCGCAAGTTATTTGTTCTAGGAGAATGGACAAGAATGTGCCCTGTGGGCAATTGTGAGCAAACACAGGAAAAATCAACAGAGGATCGTGCTAATGCATATTGATGATCCTTTACGTTGGTGGGCGCTAAAACGAACTTGTGGTTCGTTTTATGGCGCAAGTTATTTGTTCTAGGAGAATGGACAAAGATGTTCCCTGTGGGAAATGGTTTAGGTAAACAAACCTTTAAAAGATCATAAAATTGCAGACGTGCTTTTTTTGATTCTCAACAACTGTACTTGAAAGTTGGTCATCTGGTTTACAGATTTGGATCCCGGATATTTAGCGTGTTGAACTTATGGTTCGTTCTTTCACGTCTTGGATTCAAATAAAATTCAATAAGGGCAAATTTAACGTGTAGTCCAATTTGTTTGATATTGAATTGATATCGCGATATTTAATGTATGCGCGATTAATGATGGAGCTTAGCTCCAAAGAGGTAGGTCTTCTGGGGTGGAGGGTTTTATGCATAACACCACGAATATCATTCCCAAATTTCAGTCACCCGATTTGCATCTCCATTTCTAACAAAGCAAAATTGTATCATATTCACTTTTTAACTTACATATTTTATTCCCTATAATAGACAATTTGATGAATTTGTGTGATCAATGCTTTGCGAGATATAATATCACTCCAGTCAAATAGCGAAAATAATAATGGATTTCTTTTTCCCCAACGTATTATTAAATTAAACTCTTAGTCGATGGCTGGCATGCGTTTTTCGCCTTCCAAGGCATTAAATACGATACCATATTAATCCATTGAAAGCCATTTGTAGCCCCTTACCAGAGATCCTAGTGAAATTTGTATCGGAGGTTTATCTTGAACAAAGCAATAAACGTTACGTCTAATAAATTGAAAGGAAATTAAAGCAATCACAAAAATAAACTTCTACGTAGATGATTTATTTGTTTTTTCCGCCTCGGTTCAGAATTTCCACCGTCATTACCAGGAGTCACGTGTACTTCATTAAGTTGTTACATTATCCTGTTACACTCCTACCCTTACGTTGAGTCGCATTTAATTTTAAATCTAAATATATTGCATTTTTCGAGCCCTCAGAACGGAGAAAGTTAATTAAGAAATGTGACTGGTTTATACTGCACTAACCTCGAGGGGATAAACATGAAGGGGTTACCTGACTAAAAGAGATTCCTTGTTAACATAGTAGCACCAATATCCGGGTGTAGAATCCAATCGAAGTGCCCATGAATATCTATTTGTAAACTAGATTACAGCATTCTCTCATTTGATGAACATCTGGTCATTCAGACATTCTCCTCTCGGCCACCCCGCTTCACACTGGCCACCTTCTTTAATGCCGAAAGCTACGTCATAGGGAGTGGAAGATTCGATGGCATCATAGTTGTCCTGCCACCCATCTACTGGATTCACCCAGCTATCTCGAGTTACATTTTCTATCCAAATAAATACATTTGTTTTGATGGTGTTGTTGTTGTGCTCGTGAAAAGGAAATAACTCACAAGACAAATGTCAAATCTGATGACGTCAACTAACGTCAAAAGGAAGCTTTTTAATATAATTTCACGTCGTCATTTTGCAACGAACAATGGCATTGACTTTTGTCCTTGCACGTGGTCAAAAGCTCGTTGCTGGTTTTTGGTTGTTGCTGATTTCGTATTACTGGGAGTACATAATCCATCTTCGTCTGTTGTTGTTTTTTTCGGTCTTTCTGAAATGACATAAATTTACGTGAACCTCTTCGCTATTGCATGCCTGTGTAAGGGATCGATATTTCGGGAAGAAAGTTGCAAAGGCACTTCTGGTTGGGCTTGTGAAGCCTTAAAGGACATGAAGGGTTTATGTACTTTCTTTTATGATTTCATTACCTTTTGTTTTTATTCCCTCGTATTTATGCCGGGTTCCCGGTTCTGACCTGAGCCAGGTGATTGCTTCGACCTTTATATGAAGGTTATTTTCAGCCCCAGGAACGGGGGCCGAATGGCCTTTATAGTTCCGTTTCCGACCATTTGGATATGTTTATATATACAAGGCTATTTCGTGCGTCATAAATATAAATGTGAATTATGTTTTTCCTGGTGGTGTGTAATTTGGTAGTGTTCTTTATGCTGTTGGTATTTAATTGGATCCATTGAAAGTGAGTGAGAATAAAAATATGTACAAGACAGGCAGCACTATAATAAGATTAATAGACATTAATAACCAACAGGCAAATGGTAGTTGAACGTAAAAATGTCCAATATTACCTTTGAGCTGTTAACTATAAATTATAATAAGTCTTTTATTTTATCGAGCGCCACACGATCATGCTTATGTTGGTTATTTTAATATTTCTGTACGTATCAAGTGCAACTTTAAAATGAATTTATAAGTGTTGTATTCTATTGACTTGAAATTGTTCTTGTGATGTGTTGCAATACGCCAGTTTTACAACAATGGCTAAACAAGGATTTTTAATTGCTTCTCAAGGTCAAACCTAGCATAGTCCTCCCATCTCCCTCGTGGCCGCCCTGTCGGCCTCTTTCCCGTTGGCTTACCGTCAAGAATTCTATGCACGGTCCTATCGTTGTCCATTCGCGCCACATGTCCGGCCCATCTTAATCTCCGTCACTTGATTACTCTCACTATTGTAGGTTTGCGGTATAGCTCTTCAAATTCGTGGTTGTGGAGTTTCCTCCATTGTCCTGCCTCCTCGTCATATTTACCGCCAAAGATACCCCTTAGGACTTCATTCTCGAATACGCGGAATTTGTTTTCTTCCCATTTTGTGAGAGCCCATGTTTCGCATCCGTATGGAACAATCGGCATGATTATGGTTCTATAGACACGGAGCTTTATATTCCGTGATAGCAGTTTGGATTTCAACAGTTTACTGACTGCGTGCCAACTAGCGTTGCCGGAGTGTAGTCTTTTGTTAATTTCCATTGACATTTCGTTACTGGCCGTCAGTATTGTTCCCAGATATTTAAATTCTTTGACATTTTCGAATATCTTGCCCCTGATGTTTATGTGTGTTCTCTGACGTCCGGCTGCTCTGGCCAAAATCTTGTATTTCGTTTCATCTTCATTTATTTCTAGGCCCACCTCTTCTGCCGCTTGCATGATGATTTCACTGTTTTTACTTTCAGTTTCTAGATTATCGCCCAGAACGGCGATGTCATCCGCATGTGCGAGCACTTGTGCCACCCCGTTCGGGGATGATCCGGCCGTGTTGTCGTCTTGTATCTTTCTGATGACATACTCGAGCACAAGGTTAAAAAGAAATGGTGAGAGTCCATCCCCCTGTTTAAGTCCGTCGCGGATTTCAAATGGTTCTAAGAGGTGGTTTTCTATTCTAACTCACCCTTTGGTTTCGTTCATGCAAATTTGAATGACGGTGGCATATTTTTTGGGGATTCCCAGCTCCACTACAATATGGTAGAGTCTTTGTCTTGCGACTGATTCGTAGGCTTTGTTGAAGTCAACGAACAGTTGGTGAACCGTCTCTCCGTATTCCCACCTCTTTTCCAGTAGTTGCCTTACTGTGAACATTTGGTCGCTTGTCGACCGGTTCCTGCGGAATACACATTGGTAGTCTTCCAGTATTTCTTCTGCGTACGGTGTGATTCTCGCCAGTATGTCATTTGTTAGTATTTGGTATGTGGTTGGGAGCAATGATATTCCTCTGTAGTTTTCGCAGTCACATCTGTCGCTTTTGTTGAAAATGGGGACGACTATTGAAGTTTTCCATTCTTCCGGAATGACTTTCTTATTCCATATTGTTTTAATCAGTTGGAGGACCTTTCGAGCGGTTGACTCTCCTCCATGCTTCACAAGCTCTGCTGGTATGCAGTCGACTCCGGGAGCCTTGTTGTTTTTCATTCGATTTATTACGTCTACAACTTCGTGGAAAGAGGGCTCTGGGATCTGAGGCTCGGCTGTATGCACGTCTGGTGCGTTTAATTGTGGTTGATGAGTGCGCACATTGAGCAGCTTTTCAAATTACTGGCTCCATCTTGTCACGATATTGTTTGTTTCTGTGACCAGACAGCCGTTTGTGTCTCGAATTATTTTGGCGCTCCCTCGGTATCCATTTCTAATTGAGTTTTTTTTCTTTGCTCTGGCATTTTCCAGGCATTTTTTCATCCGAGTCTTCTCCCAGTTGCGGTTTTGGCGTTCGAAAAGTTTCATTGTGTCTTTCCGAATCGTCGCATACCTTTCTGCGTTGACTTCATCATATCTTTGTAAGTGGATCACTCTGAGCTGTTTACGTACTTTGATCTTCGCCCTGCACTCATCGTCAAACCAAGTTTGAACTTAATTGTTTTCTTAAATCCTAATACCTTTTGGGCTGTTTGTTTGATTGTGTCTCTGATTGATGTCCATTTAGAGTCCACTCTATTGGTTTCCTCTTCCTCACTAGTCTACTATATCGTCTTGATGTTCAGCCCTTTTGCGCAGGTCTTTTAGTTTATCAATGTCGAACTTATCTCCCGCGACTGCCCGCGTGGGCTTGCTGCGAGCAGACTCCTAATTTGGCCCATCACTTGAAGATGATCGGAGTCGAAATCTGTTCTTCTATATCATCTTCATCATCATCATCATTGGCACTACAACCGGGAGCCGGTCTTGGCCTTATTTAGCAAGTCTTGAGGCTTGTTAAATTTTCCATAATGATTTGTTTTTTCCGGACAAGGTCATTAGTCTTGCGCCAGAGGCTCCTCGATGGGGAATCGAACCCCGATCTCCCGCGTGACAAGCGGGTATACTAACCACTATACTATCGAGGATCTATATCATCTTACGTCGAGGATATTCCGGTGGTGTGTTTTATCCATGACGAAGTGGTGTATTTGTTTCCTGAAGCGCGACGATGTCCATTTTATATTCTTTTGCATTTTCTACGACCGTCTGTATCGCGCCTGGTTTATATAACGTTGGAACATTCCACGTGCCGGCGCGTATATCCCGCTTTTTCCGTTTTTCCCCACCTATTCTTTTTGCCGAGTCGGTGTTTTCTTGATGATTTCTACCCTTATGGTTGCGTCGGCTCATCACACCTACATCTACCGGGTTTTTCGTGGGATTGTTTTTTGTATATTGATTATTCATTTTTGTTCCCACGAGTCTTGGGGTTTCAAATAGTCCGCCATATCAGAGCCCCTCTTTGATATGCTGGTGATGATTCATCCCCATGGTGGCGTATGTGTAATTTGTTGGAATGGCCACATATCCACCGATATTTTTGAGGTTAACTGGTATAAAGTGAGCGTTTTTTAAGACTTATTTTAAATGGGAAAGTAAAAAACATTTAATTCGAAGTATTGGCCATTGCTTTGTACACATTTCGAACACCTTTCTGGCAATTTGTGGATACCACGCCAATAAAACCGGTCGTCTTTTGAGGCAAACCATTCGGAGACCCAATTTTCGACTTCTTCGTAGGAATTAAAATGCTGCTCAGCCAATGTGTGCCCCATCGATGAAAACAAATGGTAGTCGGAAGGAGTCAAGTGTGGTGAATACGGTGGGTGGGGTAACACTTCCCAGCCGAAAGCTTTGTTTCTTTGAGGGGTTCTGCTGTATAAATTACCTTTCCGTGTTTTGTGGCCCATTCTGATCGTTTTTCGATCAATACATGGTTCAAATTGATCATTTGTTGTCGGTAGCGTTGCGCATCAACAGTTTCGCCAGGTTTTAGAAGTTCGTGGTACACCACCTCCTTCTGGCCCCACCAAACACAGAGCATTGTCTTTTTTTCGAACCGATCAGGCTTTGCAGTCGATGTTGACGCTTCTCCTGGATGTACCCATGATTTTTTGCCTCTATGATTTGTAAAATAAATCCATTTTTCATCACCAGTCTCAATTCGATGCAATACTGACTTCCTTTCGTGTCGTAGAAGCAACGTTTCACATGTGGTATTTCACTTTTCCATCTGCCTGTCATTCAATTCATGTGCCACCCAGCTTCCACACTTTTGGATCATTCCCATAGCTTTAAAACGGCCAGAAATTGTTTGTTGTGCATCATTTAACATTTGTGCCATTTGATTTTGACTTAAAGTGTCATCTTGATCCAATATTGCTTGCAATTCGACGTCTTCAAACTTTTTTGGTGGTCTTTCATGTTCTTCACTTGGCACATCAAAATCATTATCTCTGAACCGCTTAAACCATCTTTTGCATGTTGCTTCCGATAGAGCATGATCACCATAAGCCTCAACAAGCATTCGATGCAACTCTGCAGCACTTTATTTCAAATGAAAACAAAAAATGTATGCTTTCCGCAAATCATCATTTTCTGGTAGAAAATTCGGCATTTTTAACAGTATTAAAAAAAAGATGTTGTTCGTACAATGACTTGATGCATACTAAATATGTTTGTCACTCGGGAGACCGGGGTTCGATTCCCCGTCGGGGAGCCTCTGGCGCAAGACTAATGACCTTGCCCGAAAAAAAAACAAATCATTATGGAAAATTTAACAAGCCCCAGGACTTGCTAAATAAGGCCAAGACCGGTCCCCGGTTGTAGTGCCGATTATGATGATGATGATGAAATATGTTTAACAGATGTCATAGCAACCAAATAAAAAAAATATATGGGCTCATTCACAACAAACGCTCCCTATGGATACATTTGTATCTACGCTCACTTCACAACGATACACCTGGTACATATATAAGTTGCAATATGGTTTTACTTCTTTGGGTGATACGTATCGTTTCAGATTTGGAATTCAACCATTTTTGATCTTGCAGAAATGTATTACAAAAAATTGTTGTCGAAAATCGAGTAGATATTCCATATGTATTTTGTTTTGTTTCCTAAAAATTCTTTCGTCATTTATAATGTTTTAAAGTACTGAAGTTTATTTTTCAGGTTTGGCAATCGTTTAACTTCTAATATTAATTTCTGTAGAGACCTTTCAAACATTTTAACTGTACCTAGTTTGCGTGTCGTGTTCTTTTCTCTATTTTATGAATTTCCATTAGTCAAAACGTTAACAACATCGTTGGAACTTTCTTTCGGTGCATTAAAATGTGGCTATTCAGCTTTAACTATGCTGCGTTAGAATATCATCTTTCTGATATTCTGATTCGAATTTACAGCGTGCGCTTTCTACTTTTATGCCGTGTCTTCAACTGCCACCTTTCTATATGATTTAAGTTTAATATTGTGGATTACATTTCTCCCACGGCTATTTATTTTCTAAATTTTGACAATTTGAATTCCGGATGAGTCACAGTTTGATATATAGGATGGAGCATTATGGAAAATTTAACAAGCCTTAGGACTTGCTAAATAAGGCCAAGACCGGTCCCCGGTTGTAGTGCCGATGATGATGATGATGGGCCATTCAAAGCTGCGACATTGGGCAACCCTATAGCTTTCAGATCTGTTTTCAGATCGACTTATGACATCTCGCGGATATTTAGAAGTAGTTAGAACTAATTTTCGACGCTCAAAATAAACGTAAAATTACTTCACAGTAAATAATTTGTGCGTTTTTTTAATATTAGTACCAAAAACCATACCAGAGATCTACATTTTTTAAACAATTAGGTGAACTCCTTCCGAGCTGACATAACAACAATTACGGCGAGTACTTTCTAAGGTATAGTATGGGTCCACGTTTTAGTATTGCTTCAGATAATTAAAATGACATTCGACTCTATTTGATTCTACTAAATAAATACTGAATGTCATCACGTTTTCTTATATTTCCATCTAGAACTAAAATTATATTTATTATGCCTTTCAAATATTATATTTTAAGGATATTATAAGAGTAAACAAAATACTACTACTCCTAAATATATAGCACTTCAAGGAGGATTTCTAATAATATCCATTAAATGAGATAACTTCAAACGGCATTACTAATAACACCATTATTTCGGGGCTCTCATGCTTCTGCCACATCGTGTAACTTAAAACCTGCGCCCACCAGTCTTTGGCAAGTTCCAATCAATGCCTTAATTTCAACGTCTCGTTCGTATTAAAAATCACCTTCATCTATGGAATGCTGACCTTTTTCTGCAAATATTTGCGTTATGGTATATCTCGCATTAACCAACTTCTTCTTAGTATCGACATAGATATATCTTCCCGTGTACGTCTGTCATGGGTACCATCCGTCTAGCGTAGATAGTTTCTTTTTAACACAGCCTCGCACCGGTAGAGCGAAGTAGATTGTGAATACGTAGATACGATACCTTTTTTTCTTGCGGCTTGGCTTTGTGTGACACTCTGTGGGTGGGCAGATATCAGATTGTTCATCAGGAGACAATGGCTGGTGTGACATATTTTTTAGTTGGATTATGAAAAATTAAGATTTGGAACTGTCGAAAGAGCAGTTCATGTAATGGAAATATGTCCACATCCCTGCCTGCATCCATTTCCCATTTACAATCCGCAAGGTCTTGGCTTCGATACAACTACCTGGAAACTGTTTTACCACTTTCATATTGATATAATGTAAACAATTCATACATGAGTGTCGATGTGAGACGACGGATATCATTGAAACAGTAATCAGATCTAATTATAAAAATTATTTTCACCCTTTCCATATAATCGGAATGAGGTCGCCGCATGCACATCAAACTGTGATGAACAGACAGCCACAAGATGTTGGCGGAGGATCAAGAACTCGTATCAATTGCAAATAAAAATTAATTAAACTCAATTAAGTTTAATTGCGACTGAAAACGCTGACGGTAACGAGAGCCAAACATGCCTGACAAACCAGACACTAACTGCAATCAAGAGACTTTTGTATTAGTGAACTTCCCCCAAAAGTCCTCTTTAAATGGGGTTGCCCATAAATTTGAGTGTTCCCGTAGTTAATATGAATCGGCGCATTTTGTACGATTCGTGTCTGTCTGACATTTTGTCGGTTTTTGAAAACTATATTTTGGGACCCCCAACACGCAAATTGATTTTAATTAAATTAATGTATGGTATGGTCGACCACTTTTTGTGATGTTATCATCTACGTTAAAACACTTAGCGTACAATAAGGAAGTCTGACTCGAAAATGTCGCTTTCTCTTAAAAGGAGACAAATTAATGTTACAATAGCTCCCAGAATATTATTCCAACGACAAAGAAAGTAATGGGTTTACCTCGTTATTGTAATCACCTCATGTGAGAACTCGTATGAGATAATTGAATTTGTAAAAAGATTGTCGTGCGTAAACGACATGGAGATTAACAAGTTCGCTTTTACAGCTTTTTTTAACGGGAAAGTATCCTTGCTGACCTGACGGTAGACCTCAAGCTGACTTTCTGTGTCGGGCTGTTGCAATAACACGAGAGTTGTGCATGAACCAATGCAATATTTGTGGCTTAAGGTTAAATTTCTCCTCTCTATCACCATACGTTCCTACACATAAACCAGCAATCCTTGTAGTAAATGAAATAACTTATACCGTTATTTCAGAATTGCGAAACGTTTCTCAATTATTTATATACTACATGGGCTGAAAAGTCCCGGGATTTTTCAATAGGTGGCCCCATTAGAAAATGAAAATGACTGAAAATTTCGAGAGGCTCATCTACCACTGTATGTAGTTACGGGGTATTTAGTCCATTCATTAACAAGCTGCAGTCGTTTGAATGACGCTACTTTCGCCTTCATAAAAAATTGTAAAAACAAGAATATCGCGTTGTGTTTTGATGGGAAAAACCTTCTGAACAATTGTCGTTATATAGATTTAAGATTATAGTTGTAAAGGAATTGCTATCCTAAATCTCTTAAGTACTAGTTGTAAAATATACCATAAATGTAATTATCTACCAAATAAAAATTGAATTGAAAATTGAAAAAAAAAAAAAAAAAAAAACTTCTGAACAATCATTGCGATAGTTGCAGAAATTGTATCCCACATCTGCTCCTTCGAGAACAACAGTTTATCGGTGGTTTAGTGAATTTAAAATGGGTCATATAAGTACCGAAGACATGTAGCGAGTGATGATGATAGTATTGATGGAGCTAGTTGGGTAAAGTTTTCTTTATTTTGATTTATCCTTCACACAATGTTTCCTTAGATTTTACTTTATGCACATCCGATTCTTCACACAATGTTTCTTTAGCTCAAAGTTTATGAATATCTTAATTCGTGTTTTTCCACACTATGTTTTCTGGATTTTAGTTCAATAATTGAGACAACACTGTTACTCCTTTAGTTCCTCTGGCGCACAAACATTTAAAACAAATCTAATTGATTAACGAGCCATTGGCAGCGATCACTTTTAGACGACGTCCGTATTACGTCCCAAAGGTATAATTGATAATTCTGCATACCGACAGCAATAAAAGACGCTTTTGATACCCGTGTACCCTTCAAGGGAGAGGAAGACTTGACTCTCAGCTCAAGTGCTCGCGACAAGGGATGCAATCTGACTCCTCGAGAAAATAGCGTTTGTACGCTTACAAAGTTTAAATCTGACTCGCCGATGCAATTCATATCCGTCAGGTTCAACGGTGGTGGATTACATCGGTGTGGGAGGATTTTATATGTGGCCGTATAGGACAAGTGCGATGCCCTTCAGCCTGCATATCGACAACGACGATACACATGACGGTGCTGGTACACGAGTATAATGGCAAGGAATTAGCCTTGCAGATGTGCAAGCGTACGTCTCGCACAGGATGGCCATGGACCAGCGGTTGGTTACTAGCATAAACACAGTGATGCTACTGTGTGTTTGTTTGTTTTACAGGCCGGAGCATCATTAGGCATGATCTAGGGTATGATTGTCTGACGTTGTTCAGCGTCGAGATAGGTTCCTCGACTTGACAGCAAAATCCTTGTGGCGTTATAGCCCAGTAATAGCAAATAGTTTAAAACAACATTTTTTAACACTTTACATTAATTTAACTTTATCACAAATTTTAATGTCACATTAAAAACGATTTAAAACACGTTGAGTAAACGATTAGAGTCTCTCGTCGTTAAAAACTGTTTTGCACCAACCGTCATCTCCAAACATTATCAAAACAACAGGTGCTGAAAGCACCGTATACAAAAAGGTCAAAAACAGTGTGAGCACCGTACAGTAGTAAAACAAGCACTGTAAACAGTAACATGGAAACGTCACACGAATAGACAATTTTGCTTTTGTCTATTCAGCAATAGGTGGCGTTCCGTGTGGTATGTTTTTTCGGAATGGTGTAATGTGATATATGTTGCGGAACTGCAACATCTTCCCGGGCCGAGACGATGGACCCAGTAGTAGTCCTCCTTAGTTGGCGTCACCACCTGGTGTCAGCACCGTGGGAAGTGGCGGTTGGTATTTGGTTGAGCTCAGAGCCCTTAATGCTCGTATTGCTCATACACCGGTACGGTAAAACGGTAGGGTGGCAATAATTAATTATGTTGACTAGAACTAACTATTAATTGAATTAATTTGTTATAAAATATACTTAGTTATTGTTTCAATTTCTAGTCAATTATCAGTGTTAGTGTGTGTGTGTGTGTGTGTGTGTGTATGTATGTGTATGACCGAAGGTCCAGTTGGCCATTGATTGCTGACGTTATAGCTTGTGATAAGGCCGTCGTTGTTTATTGTTCATAGTCTCCGACATGTTGTGGAGGGGTTGCCTGAGAGGCGATATTTGCCGCATTAGCGGCGGCAACGATTTGAATAAGCACTTACGTTATTCATAGTTTGTTGTTTGACTTATATGTTTAATGTTGAATGTTGGTTGGATCGTAAATCCCTGGTGTCATCGATGATCTTCTTGGACGTAGTCCTCCTTTGGATCGTGAATCCCTCTGTGTCATCGATGACCTTCTTGGACGTAGTCCTCTCTTTGGATCGTGAATCCCTATGTAAAATTTCAATAAGTTGGACGTAGTCCCAAGTCGGATCGTAAATCCGTTTAAATGAATAAGAATATCTTTGACGTAGTCCCCTGTTGGATCGTGAATCCGTAAGTGTAGTTTATATAGTTTGGACGTAGTCCTATGTTGGATCGTGGATCCATGAATGGTCATTGAGCGATGTGGTCGTCAATATGTTGAATTGTTTGTGTTTGTCCCTGGTTGGAAATGTGGCCATTTAGATTTAGTTGAAATCTAGGTGCACTAGATGGAGCTGTCAATTCAGTCCAAAGACCGATTAGTTGCGTTAAAGTCGGCCGTGCAATGTTGGTTTTCTATCATCTTCTGAATATGGCCAGCCTGTGCCGATATTAGAAGTAATAGAGTTGCCGCCAACTGCATATGATCATCTGCGTTTCGAATCCAAGGTGGTTGCTGTGCCTGATGCTGCTGCAGTTGGGGTTTTGTCCCATCTACGCCGCTAAACCAATGCTCGGCGTTGGGCGAATTTTTTGATGGAAACTGAACCCTCTGTCGGCAGCGTTACCTTTGGTCGTATTTGATGAACTGGTTGAATGATGGTGCTGGACATGGTGGCTTTCTTTTTGGAATATTGTGGTTGAGTCCTTGCTGCCTATTTTGTTGAATTAGAACTGGCACTTGATTGAGCCAGAGAGGTTACGCATCCAAGTTGCTATTTAGAAGATTACTCTGCTGATCAATGGAAGCCTGCGTTTAATTGTGTCGCAGGATAAAATAGTTCCAATGCTAGGCGCTTTTCTTCGTTGACTGGTGGCTGGACCTTGTGTACACCGTTCGTCCTCCGTTGGTCGGATTTCCTGAAGGGTGCCGGCATCTCTCCTGTTCTTCTCCTTCTGTATTCCCTTATCTTAGCACCGAAAGCCTATCTTAGACACCAACTCTGTTGGAGTGGTGCCCCTGTGGCAGCTACGTGCAATGGGCGGTGTTGATAGGGTGCCCCCAGAGCATTTCGTCCAGGCGGCGAAAGCGAAGAACCCCAGACACTTAACAGCGATGTGCCTAGGTGGCGAGAAGCGACAAATTCAGTATGCTCGAACGATATCCAGGTGACGAGAAGGGGTGAACTCCAAATCCGCAACAGTTTTCCGTGGACAAGCTTTCCAAGGGGTGCCGGCATCTCTCCTTGTTCCTCGTTTTCTTTGTCCCTTAATCTTACAACCGAACGCTTATCTTAGACACCGACTCCGTTGGAGTGGTGCCCCCGTGGCAGGTACGTGCAATGGGCGGTGTTAAGAGGGTGCCCCCAGAGCATTTAGTCCAGGCGGCGAAACCGAAGAACCCCAGACACTTAACAACGATGTGCCTGGGTGACGAGAAGCGACAAATCCTGGATGTGTAAACGATGCGCCCAGGTTTCGAGAAGCGGTGCCCAGGAACGGATGTGTATGATGCGGTGAAATCGCAATTCTCAGAGTTCTTGGAATTATTCATCTCCAATTCGATTTTTGGGTTGACATTGCAAGTATAGGACCGAATGTGCCCTTGTTGACAAAACTTTTCTTGGTACTGACCCCTTAGATTTGATTGAATTGTCCTCTTGACGTTTTGCCCGATGGGCCATCGTCCTCTTCTTGAGGTTCTTTTAATGTACGCGGGGCGTATTTAAGTGGTAGCGTGGGTCGTTCCAAGTACCTGCAACTTCATTAAAAGAGGAGCCGAATGATGTCCTCAATCCAAACCCTGGAATTGATCGAATATTTCTTGATGTACCTGCAATGAATTCTGTAAAATTAAGCCAAATGAAACAACCTTGGATGTCGAACAGTGGACTGTACTTTGTATTTGATTAATTGAGTATTAATTAAATTGTTGGTTAACTGTGTTATTTAAATTGCTAAATAATAGTAATTTGTGGACTGTAATTTGTATTTGGAAGAATTACTAGCTTTTCGTTTATTGATGATGACTTGTTCGACTTGTATGTTAAAGTTAAAATATAAGTTGGATCGTAAATCCATCTATATCATCGATGACTTCTTGGACGTAGTCCTCTTTTGGATCGTGAATCCCTCTATGTCATCGATGAACCTTTGAACGTAGTCATACGCGTTCCACTCGAATGAAACGCAAAAAATGTTGTTTTATTTATATTGGAAGGTTATAATGTTGGTAAAAATAGGAAATATCTATTAAATTATTTCATTCACCGTCGATTGCAATAGAAAAATTATTAAAATAAAGCAGACATTAGTTTATTCTCACAAGAGTGATGAACCACCTAATCAGTATGGGCTCGGATGTGTCCAGTCCGATTGAACTCAAGAAATATATATGTGGTAAGCATATTCCACTTGACCACGGTGTCTTCGTTTTTCAGAAGCACATCTGCCAGAGTTCCAATCTTATAAAGTGCTCCATCACTTTGTTTATTATCAACGCTTGGTAATGTAATACTTGCATCCGATTCCCATTGTTGTTGTCAGGTTCTAATTGAATAGCTTTCGTATCGGCGTCTATGGCTTCATCGTACTTTCCTGTATTGATTCGGCCATATGCTTTGCTGTAATTTGGATTGTAGAATAATGCAGAGTTGCAGTCTTTAATCGCACGATCATTTTCTGTTGCACGGATATAAACTGCAGCTCGATTACAGTAGAATATTGGGTTTTCCGGATCGAAACTAATTGACCGGTAGTACCACTTCTTCATATTTGCATTCCTTCATCAGGCGGTTGCTTTCATTCTTCGTTCTAAAGAACGACAATTGCTACCCGGTGGTAGAATGTCGATGAAATTGAACACTTCGATGAACACACCACACAACACTTTGTAGTTAAGATCCATTCGGATCGCTAAATTACGTTATATGTCAAATTATAAATTCAATTGCCACCTACCTGATTACTGGAGATAGTTCCCTCGTTGCGACTTGTGAACGTATTCCCATTTCCTGTTCGTTGTTTGTGTCGGACGTGATCCGATGGACGTAATCCAGTTGTTGGCGCTTGGATTCTTGCGCCGACTTCTTGCTCAGATGTTATACATCCGGCTCCGAAGGACCATAATGTTCAGCGTCGAGATAGGTTCCTCGACTTGACAGCAAAATCCTTGTGGCGTTATTGCCCAGCAAATTTTGTGGCGTTATAGCCCAGTAATAGCAAATAGTTTAAAACAACATTTTTTAACACTTTACATTAATTTAACTTTATTACGAATTTTAATGTCACATTAAAAATGATTTAAAACACGTTGAGTAAACGATTAGAGTCTCTCGTCGTTAAAAACTGTTTTGCACCAACCGTCATCTCCAAACGTTATCAAAACAACAGGTGCTAAAAGCACCGTATACAAAAAGGTCAAAAGCAGTGTGAGCACCGTATAGTAGTAAAACAAGCACTGTAAACAGTAACATGGAAACGTCACACGAATAGACAATTTTGCTTTTGTCTATTCAGCAATAGGTGGCGTTCCGTGTGGTATGTTTTTTCGGAATGGTGTAATGTGATATATGTTGCGGAACTGCAACAGACGTCAATCATATTCGTGCCCAAATCCAATGATCGGTAGATAACCGATAAAGGAAATTGGTCTCAAGTGTTGCGAACCTCGGGATTGGGGCAATAAATGGTTATGAACCGTAGCAAAACCATCGGCTACAGCTGTGTCAACAATTACGCTGGCCAGCGAGTGTTTATCTATTATAATTGCTGACGAGCCGAGCCGACGGAGATATGGTACGGTTCATATAATATGAAACGGAAAAATTCAATGTGATGCATGCCTTGATGAGGTTTAACTTTCAGGTGAAAGTTATTTGAAAGACAGCTTAAGCTGCTCAAATGCAGGTAAGTATAATGGTTTATGGAGTGAGGGAAAAGCAGGTTGATTTAAAGAAATGGATGGTTCTTTGGAAAAGCTTTAAAGAACCGCCACGGACACACCTCGCTCTGAAAGGCCAAAAGAGGGTACGAATTCGTAAATCGTAAAGCAAGTGCATCGAATCGTTTTGAGTGATCAGGCGAGATGCATCTTGCACGACAATTTGTAGATGAAAACGCTATCGGCGTGATGGGTGCCGCGTTTGCTGACCGTCGACCAAAATCAGTAGTGCGTTGATGAGGAGGCCGGTTTGATATTGTTGCAGCGTAATCGAGCCGACTTTTTCGTCGTTTTTTGACGATGGATGAAACGCGGGTCCATTACCATACTGAGTCCAATAGGCAGTCTGCAGAATGGCTTAAAAGCCACGAAAGCCGACCAAAGCAGCCAAAAGGATAATGCTCAACCGGGAAGGTTATGGCCTGAATGTTTTGGGATCCTTGTGGTATAATTTTCATCGATTACCTGCAAAAGGGAAGAACAGTCACAGGTGAGTTGTAGGTAGGGTCCCAACGCCCCACCGCCGGCGAAATACCACCCCATCAAGCTATAGGCTCGTGAAATGGTCGGGAGAAATCCCTGGCCATCTTTCGGAGCTTCGCTGATGGACCAGTTTGAGGTAAGTTTGGTTTAGGTGGTAGTACCAAAGTGAGATACCACCCCATCACGCTGTACATTCCGCGATATTGTGGGTATGTGTTTCACGGCTGTGGTCCACTCTCAATTGCGATACACTCACACCACCGTCAGCGTCCAGGAATTTAACTATGTTCTCCACAGTTCGGTCCAATTTATAACACAAGACGCAATTTTGTCCAGCAGCTAATTTAATATATTGAATATTATGTTAAAGTAAAAAAATTCAAACAAAATGTCTTTATTGTTCTTAAGACTTTGAAACGTATATACATCGATGAAACAAATTAATTAATCTTTCTTGAACTTAAAATTACACACTACGCGTACGTTACTTATGTTACGAATTCTGGTTTGTTGCGAACGTAATATAATGCACTGCATACGTGACACTTCTGTTGAGTTTATAATATGTACACGATACTAGGTAAAGTTCATAAAATATGCAAAATACGATTTGGTTATAATATATATACACGATACAATTCAAAGTTCATAACATATGCAAGATGCGAATTGGTTATTGTTTTGAGAACTTAATATTGTGCACTGCGCTCGCGACATTTCTGTTGAGTTTAGGATATGTACACGACACTAGTTAAAGTTCATAAATACGCAAGATACGATTTAGTTATTCTTTTGCATGACCGCACACTGAGACGACTCACCAATGACTCTTCGTTCTCGATTCAATCCAACAAGATCGTTCTGCGAAAATAAATAAAAAGACAAGGGGCATACATGTTCGCGCGCGCATCCAGGCACCCAAGCTGAAATCTCATAGCAGGTGAACCGAGGAACACGATACTTCGTGTTTCCTTTGAAAGATACCCTTGCTGCTTGGCCAAACCGTAGAACACGCAGGTGTCCATGTCCTCGAGCACCATTCTAATTGGGGATCCAAGACCGGACAACCTGCGGACCATCAATGTAAACACACAGCGAATGATCGCTAGGGGTTGTTGCTGCGCCAGAGTCATACAGGGACATCGAATGTTTATATGATGGCACAGCGTACAGCGTATATACTGAACGTAAATCCCTCCTAGCGAATGGTGTGTATTTTCGCTGGTGCTGGTGTTGTTTTTGGTTCTCCCGTGGCAGATAGGCATGGTTTATACATTGCCTGTGGTTAGGTTTACCGACTGAGATGCTCGCCGTAGGGCAAACCCGAGAACGCAGTCTGGCATGCGCGATAACCTAGGCAGGCAAAAATGCGCGTTACATGCTTTCCACATTGCATTGGTTGTGTTATGATGCGACCGTTTCCTCTTGGTGAGAGGATGGTGGTTGTTAATGGAAACCAATGGTTGGGAAGATCGTTGGCCGTTGGCGCCGAACGAACTTCCTTGGCGTGCGTCGCATGTTGGGCGATCTCTATTGAGCATCGATGTTATGCAACGCACAGTCAAGCAATTCGTCCGGTGACATGGAAATTTTGATGTTGTTCCCAGAAACAATATGCAGCGCTAAAACCAGGCTTTTGACCGTTTCTTGGTGCCTTGGTTATGCCTCTATATTGGGGGTTGCCATACTATAGGTGAAACGGAGCAGTGGCGTTACATGAAACCGCCACGATATCGTCAGGAGAAATCTTCGACTATGTTTCGGATTATGGCTGATGGCCCGAGCTGACACGGAGTTGAGTCATGATGGTACCTTCGGAGATAAAAAATTCCGGAGATAAACTTGTTTCCCATTCGGTTCACCGGGGGGGGACTATGTAAGGGGGAACATCATGCAATATTTTGATAAATAACCGTACTTTAAGAAATCCGTCATCGCGTCATCGAATTCGTTCTCGAAAATCTCTCGACGTTCGACTGATAGTGACATCAGGGGCATCGGTTTTTCCAATACGAATCCAAGCGCCGTCCACCAATATTTGCAAACAGCGAAACCCGAAATCCTTCCCCTAACCGAGACCCAGGTCAATTGGTCAACCGATACGACATATCTTCGTTGCCAAGGATACGATTTGCAGGTGGCTGTAGGCGGCCTTAAAGTCTATAAATAGTTGATATAATGGGATCTTAAATTTCACACATTTTTCCATCGCCTGCCTAAGCCTGAATATCTGATCAATCGCTGATTTGCTTGGGATGAAGTCACACTGATATTGACCAATGATGACTTTAGCGTGTGGGACTATCCGATCTTGTAGGATAGAGGAGAGTATCTTATATGCAGTACTCAGCAATTTTATACCCCTATAGTTGCTGCACACTGTGAGATCTCCCTTCTTATCGTCATCATCATCTGCACTACAACCGCGATCCGGTCTTGGCCCTATTTAACAAATTTCTTCACCGGTCTAGACTTCGAGCCGATGTCATCCAGTTTGTCACTCCCAGGCTCTGGGCGTCCTGGTCTACGCCATCCCTCCATCGCAGACAAGGTCTGCCGTGCAGGCACTTTTCTTTTGTCTGTGAAGTCTTTTTTCATGTCTTCTGAATTCTTTGTATTTCTCCTCGCGTACCCGCGTAGCGTCCTATGAGACTGCTGCATTGTCCGGTATACAGCATTCTTACGTTCAGTCGCTAGTTTGCACTCATCATTAAACCAGTCGCTCCGATCTCTACGACTACTGCCTAAGCTGGAGTTGGCAGTACTAATGGCAGTATTCTTAAGGCGTTTCTATTTCTCTTCTATGCCCGGCATTCTGGCCCCAGGACTTACTCTCCCTCCGTCGAGCACTTCGACGGCGAATCTTAGCGCATGATCAAAGATGTAACTGCGTAAGGCAGCTGTGTTGATTCGAACCTGATCCGCGGATGCAATACGTCTCCCTAAGGCAGTCCGCGGTCGGAAAACTTCACCAACAAGTAAGCGATCCGAGTCGACGTTGGCACCTCGGTACGCTCGTTCCGTCATCGGGCTCTAGGAGTTGCGGCGATCTATCAACACGTGGTCAATTTGGTTGCGAGTGGCTCCATCAGGTGCTACCCAAGTAGCTTTGCGGATGTCTTTACACGGAAATCTGGTAGTCGCAACGACCAAGTTTTTCGATGCTGCCAGTTCAATGACTCGTAGTTCATTGTCATTAGTGTTCTCATGCAAACTATGGGAACCTGTGTAGTGCCTGAAAACCGGTTCCCGACCTATTTTCCCATTCAAATCACCAAGAAGGGTTTTCACATCGTATCTTAAGCAGACATTGGGGGCTCGTTTGATCTTTTCGTAGTATTCTTATTTTTCGTCGTAAGGGACTCCTCTGTAGGTCCGTGAACGTTTACGAGACTTATGTTCTTAAACCTGCCTCGCACGCGAAGAGGGCATACCCTTTCATTTATTGCATTAAGGCCGTATGTGATGTCAGGCTTCAATTTTCGGCTGACTTGAAAGCCTACCCCGATCACATGGTATTTTGCATGGAATATATCCACAATGCCACCTGGGTATCAACTGATGGAGCCACTTGCAACCAAGTTGACCACGTGTTGATAGATCGCCGGCACTCCATGAGCCTGATGACGGTACGAACGTACCGAGGTGCCAACGTCATCTCGGATCACTATCTTGTTGGTATAGTTTTCCGAGCGCGGATTGCCTTAGGGAGACGTATTGCATCCGCGGATCAGGTTCGAAGCAACACGGCTGCCTTACGCAATGAGAATACCAGTTACATCTTTGATCATGCGCTAAGATTCGCCCTCGAAGAGCTCGACGGAGGGAGAGTAAGTCCTGGGGCCAGAATGCCGGGCGTAGAAGAGAAATAGACACGCCTTAAGAACACTGCCATTAGTACTGCCAACTCCAGCTTAGGCAGTAGTCGTAGAGATCGGAGCGACTGGTTTAATGATGAGTGCAAACTAGCGACTGAACGTAAGAATGCTGTATACCGGACAATGCAGCAGTCTCACAGGACGCGACGCGGGTACGCGGGGAGAAATACAAAGAACTCAGAAGACATGAAAAAAGACTTCACAGACAAAAGAAAAGTGCCTGCGTGGCAGACCTTGTCTGCGATGGAGGGATGGCGTAGACCAGGACGCCCAGAGCCTGGGAGTGACAAACTGGATGACATCGGCTCGAAATCTAGACCGGTGGAGAGATTTGTTAAATAGGGCCAAGACCGGATCCCGGTTGAAGTGCCGATGATGATAATGATGATTTACTCGCTTACCGGTATTAATATTCTTCCGGTTTTCCAAAGGAAAGAAGGAAAATTCCCTTGCTGGAAGCAACTCCACCTTGATTCGGACGATGGGTCGAGGATAATCTATGATATTGAGTGCTTCGCTCTGGGCTCTCTTCCCCTTTTTGAAAATATAATTAGGTAGAAAGATCCCTTATTGTACTTCTTCAGGCACTAGGAAAAAGAAATGCTTGTGATCATTTGGGTACTCAATTCCTTCAGAGGCTTCCTCTACGACTCCCGAAAAATCAAAATATTTACAGACCACCACGTTGCATACACTCCCGGCAACAAAAATACAAATAGCGAAATGAAAAGGAAAGCCAAATTGGAAGAATACGACTACGAACTAAGATACAAGCCAGGTAAAACAAATGCCGTTGTCGATTCACTCTCAAGACTTCCATCCACAAACATTAATTCACTTACTATGACACAGTATAGCGATGAAAATTCCGCTCATGATCTAATACCCGCTGTCGAAGTCCCCGCTAATGTCTTCCGAAACCAGCTTATAATTAAAATAGACAATGAAAGCAGGTACCAATTCAAACCACTTTTGTCAAACCATTCTAGACATATCTTTAACCCGCCATTGGTGACGCAAATTTGACTTTGATTAATGGTGACGCCGGTCTCACTGACCGGGTTTTTCAAATGAAGATTTTTTGAAAAATTTTACTAATGGTTTGTGTTTTTTTTAAATATATGCTCCTTGACAACAAAACAAAGATATTAAATCAACATACGCTCTTTTATTTCAATACAAAAATTCACAAAATTGTTTTCTTAGAGCATTAAAAATAACAAGGTTTTTTAAAATACATTTTTTCAAATTAAGTACAAAATAAAAAAAAATAACATATTCAAATGAAAATTAAGTTTTTTGGTCTCTCGACACTAGGAACTTTAATAAAAAAACAAAAATTGGTATCCTTCCAAACAAAAAATAAAAAAAAATACATTTAAAAAAACTAAAATTCTGTGGGCAAACAGCTGCTGCAATACGGCACTACGTGTTCAAGGCACAAATATTGTTGGCATTTTTGGCAAATGTACTTCGTTTTCCTATTTTTTTTCCATCCACATTCATAGCCTTTTCTTGAAGGAGCCGAGGTCCCAGGTACACCATCTTCATGTAAAATCTCCGACAGTCTAAGTTTCATTGATCGTGGCAAGTTCAAATGCGTTTGCCGATCTTTTATGTGGGGTTCAATTAGTTTCATAGCCAAATTCTCGATAAAGTTTCGGCGTAGCAATTTTGTGGCTTGATTGTTTGCTGTGTGTATCACTTGGCTGTTTATGGTACTGACATTTAGCATAGCATAAAATACTACCATAGGCCAGCGCCTTGTTGCTCGAGTACAATTATAATTTGCACATAAGCGATCCACGACATCGACGCCACCCTTGGTGTCATTGTAATTCAAAATTATGTCGGGCTTTTGAGTGTCGTCATCGACTTTAGCATCATTGTGCAATGTACTAATAAGAAGAACATTTTTTCCTTTCTTTGGACATGTGACATCAAAACCATGTTGTCACGAAAACCAAACATATTGGACTTTACATTTCAACCGCGCAATATGTTGAAGTCTGTAGGAATTTCTTTCTTGTTCTTCCTGATTGTTCCGACGGTTGTTAAACCTTTTTACAGCAATGCTTCAGCTAAGGGTATACTGGTGTACCAATTATCTATTGTGGCATTACGACCTGTATTGAAGATCGGTTCGCATAATCTTTGAACAACCGCTAAGCCAGAATTGTCGAAATTGTGTGGGCCTGCTTGCGGTTGTTTCCCGGGATAAATTTCCATATTAAATGTGTAGAACATTTTTGCGTCACAAAGAGCTTGAATTTTGATGCCGTATGGATTTGGCTTGTTTGGAATGTATTGCCTAAATGAACACCTTCCGCGAAATCCTTCCAGCTTCTCATCCATAGTCACAAAAGCAGATAAAGTGTAATTAGCCTTACAATTTTGAACAAATTTCTCGAATATTTCTCGAATATGGCATATTTTGTCAAATTCCTTTCTATTTGCTCTCGTAGTACCACCATCAAACCTCAAAACTCGCAGTAAATATCTAAATCTCTGGGCAGACATTGAAAGCCGAAATATTTCAATTGAACCACCATCGGTTCGAAACAACTCTTCAACGTTGAGATGATTAGATTTTTTAACACCAGCTAAAAGGAGCCATCCTATCAGGATATATTTCCTTGAAATCAGTCTCTTTGGCATATGTTTCTCTGCAAAATTTATCCTTCACTGGAGCGATATATTGGTTGGTATATTTGATAATTATATGGATAATAGAATCATCAAAAAAGTGTCTCCAAATTTGAAAAGGGTCTTTTTCATTCACTATTATTCGCTTGGGTCCTGGTAACTGTGAAACTATGTTGACACTTCTATTACGAACAGATTGGCGCGCAGGTACCTTAATCCATTTCGTACTTTTGTCTTTTCCAATATAAAATAAAGAGTTGTTGTCACCTGAGGGCTCTCGGTCACTCAAATCCTCTTCGCTGTCTGAGTTTTGTATTTCCTCGGGTTCGTATTCATTCTCGAATTCACTATCTGAAGAACTTGGTAGTCTGTCCTCATCGAGTGATGTTTCATGTAGAAGGGCTTCAAGATGACGCTGTTTGCTTTCATAAGACATGCTGTAACAAGTTTAATAATATAGAACACATTCACATACACACATAGAAATGCACAAATGTACATATATTATGCATAAAACACAATAAAATAATAAATAAAATAATAAACTAGCGAAAGTACGCAATTAATAAAAAAATAATACTTGATTATTTTACTTGCATAAACGGTGACGGACGGTCTCATGGACCGGGCTAGCATATAAAATACACAACGTGTGATCACTACAAAGTTTCGACGACAACTGATGGTGGGGGACGTGCAATGCCGCAGCTACTCGAAACGGCAACAAAAAACAATAACGGAGAATAAAGTTATTCGCATTTTCTTGCACACCCGATCTCGCAGACCAGTAGGTCACCATTGGCGAGTTAAACAGCCAAACTATACTATACCTGAATTAATCGATATTTTGAAAAGAAATTTCAACCCCACATATTGCAAACGGCCTCTGTACCACAGAACCGATCATGAGCCAAATCCAACAACAGTAATGTTCCATCCAAAAAACGATCGTGCCATTTGGTCTTATTATTTTTGGGACAAATTGGGTGACTTATTCCTGGGCGAGTCGGTGCCAAATAGTCAACCGATCGAATTACTGAAGCGAAAATTCTATGAGCTTGTTATTTCGAGAAAAAGTCCAATCAAACCGCCGTCCTGTTCATGTAATGTAATGCATTTAGATACTGCATCCCAAATTGCCGACATACTATTCTATTTATGCAAACAAGTGATGAAAAATTCGGTTCTACGCATTCACTCATCTAAGCGATCCCTCAGGGGATATTTGAATGATGTTTTATTCTGCAACTAAAAGTACTGATAGACTCAATACTATTATCACTTACATCTATAAATAAACGTATTTTATTTAAAAGACAAATTGGGTCGCTCTTAATGAAAATCAAAATGATAACGCAAATTTCGTTCTAGGAGACATTCGCTTCATTTGACGCAATGCTTGAGAAAAGTAACACCTGTTAGCCCACAGCAAATTCAATGGGACAGTTCATTGAGTCAAATCCAGTAACGTCATCGCAATTAATAAAGGCAACCAACGTGACGAATGTAATGAGTACAGCCATACGTTTAAAGAATAACAATAAGATGCACAAAGTCATTCTTTGTCGGGCGCTTAGTACCTCACCCCCAGACGAAGTGTACAGTTTACATACAAAAACTGCCCCATTGACTTCTTCGATTCTCTCCTCGAGTCATATCACGAAAAATTATGCAAACACAACATTAATTAATAAAAAATGAGACAAAATCAGGGAGTTTGTAAATAACATCAAAATACGTAGACATTTTACGCCGGAAGGCAACAGCAAAATGTACGTCGGCTACAATCACGTTATTATTTACACTTGCACCTCGTATTCTTTGATAAAGTGACACATTTATCGCAAAACAAAGCGTAATAATCATAGGAAGACGCAATTCGCAAAAACGTGTGTTTTGATAAGGGAAGTCTGATGACAAATTGCGTTCCATTGCAACGAAATACACAGCAATTGGGCACGGAAAATGTAATTTTGAACAACCAAGCTCAGCTGAAATTATTTGTAACCTAAAAAGAAACTTATTGTGTTATTCGCTATATTAAAACTAAGAACTTGGCGAAATATTCCCGAAATGTTTTCTGATTTTTTTTTTTTACACTAACGCGCGCACAAAAAGGGATTTTGAAGTACCCTTAAATGTCAGAGCACAGTGCAAGCAGATGGAGAGGAAGTGGATAACGAAAGGAGGTGTCGATGTATATTGGTCTTGTATGCTTGTACATCACAATGACGAGGAAACACATAATCACGCAGAACATTTCACATTCGTGTGGTTCGACTAAAGAATGACTGTCTATGTTTAGTTGTGCCCCTGTAGTCCACTTTCAACGTGAACTGATGCGCATTCACAGATTGACGGGTATCGCTGGAAAATGTCTGAAGGGGCGGAACACATTCAGCAAGTTCAGTTGAGCAACGACCGTGATAATACCTATAGAAAAGAGATATGCATGATACGTTGCGCCTGTGTTCTAACGACGGAATTGATTGACTCACAGTTGGGTGCCCAATATGTTTCACTGCCCGTTTTTGCTTCCTGTCGAGCAGGTGTAGTGCAGTTTTGGATGCGCTTGACCAAATATGGAGTTGAACTTTATTTTTGGACGAATATACACCTTGTAAATAGTGGCCAGGATGGATGGAGCGAAGTATTTTTTTCTTTTTGAGAAAACAAATTGATCGTTATTTTACCTCAATAACGATATTGACTCTATAGCACATTGACAGACACGATTCTACTTGGCATACCACAGAGTAAAGAGTATCAAACCCAAGAGGAAGATGTGGTTCGTCATGTGACCTATCGTGAGATTGAGACAACCTTAGGCGTTTGTGGGACCAGCATACATTCAATATTGCATAAACATTTGACTGTCAAAAAAATTTGTTCGCGTTGGATCCCACACAATTTGTCAATCGCCCAAAAAAAGGCTCGTGTCAATTGGTCGAAAGAAATGCTCAAAAAATACGGTCGCGGTGCTTCGAAACACGTCTATAACATCGTGACAGGTGATGAATCGTGGATTTACGCGTATGAGCCCGAAAGTAAACAACAGGCGACTGTCTGGGTGTTTCAAGATGAGCAACAAAAGTTGTTCGCGCACGAAGCACTTCCAAGCAAATGGTCGCCTGTTTTTTCGGAAAAACTGTACCACTAGAACAACGCAGAACAGTCAATTCTGAGTGGTACACAACCATTTGTTTGCCAGTTGTCTTCCAAAAAATCAGAAAAACCAACCACCGAAGGCGGATCACTCTTCACCACGACAATGCGAGCTCTCACACATCGACTGCGACAACTGCATTTTTGAGCACCCAAAACATCGATTTGATGGGTCATCCGCCGTATAGTCCTGACTTGGCACCGAATGACTTCTTTTTATTCCCGTACGTAAAAAACAAACTGGGGGGTCAACGTTTTTCGACACCTGAAGAAGCGGTTGCTGCATTCAGAATGCATGTGTTGGAGATACCTCAATCAGAGTGGCAAAAGTGCTTCGACAATTGGTTCAAACGCATGCAAAAGTGTATAGATCTTCATGGGGAATATTTTGAAAAACAATAAAGTGATTTTCGATGATCAATATTTGTTTTTGTTCTCTAATCCCGAAATATAAAAGGCAACCCTCGTACTTTGAAAACCTGCTCAATGTGCGCACCCATCAACCACAAATAAACGCACCAGACGTACATACAGCCGAGCCCCAGATCCAAGAGCCCTCTTTCGACGAAGTTGTAGACGCGGTAATCGACTGAAAAACAACAAGGCCCCCGGAATCGATTGCACACCGGCAGAGCTTGTGAAGCATGGAGAAGGGGCAACCGCTCGAAAGATCCACCAACTGGTTAAAATAATATGGGAAGAGGAAGTCATTCCGGGAGAATGGAAAACCGCAATCGTCATCCCCATTTTCAAAAAAAGGCGACAGATCTGACTGCGAAAATTACAGAGGAATATCATTGCTCCCAATCACATACAAAATATTAACAAATGTCATACTGGCAAGAATCACACCGGACGCAGAAGAAATATTGGGAGACTACCAATGCGGATTCCGTCGGAACCGGTCAACAAGCGACCAGATGTTCACAATAAGGCAACTGCTGGAAAAGAAGTGGGAATACGGAGAGACGGTTCACCAACTGTTCGTGGACTTCAAAACAGCCTACCAATCAGTCGCAAGGCAAAGACTCTACCATATTGTAGTTGAGCTGGGGATCCCAAAAAAATATGCCGCCCTCATTCAAATTTGCATGAACGAAAACAAAGGGCGAGTTAGAATAGAAAACCACCTCTCAGAACCATTTGAAATCCGGGACCGACTAAAACAAGGGGATGACCTCTCACCATGCCTCTTTAACCTTGTCCTCGAGTATGTTATCAGAAAGGTACAAGACGACAACATGGCCGGAACATCCCTGAACGGGGTCACACAAGTGCTCGAGTATGCGGATGACATCGCCGTTTTGGGCGATAATCTCGAAACTATAAGTAAAAACTGTGAAATCATCATGCAAGCAGCAGAAGAGGTGGGCCTAGAAATAAACGATGACAAAACGAAATATATGATTACGACGAGAGTAGGTGGACCTCATAGAACACATATAAACATCAGGGGCAAGATATTTGAAAATGTCAAAGAATTTAAATATCTGGGAACGATACTGACGACCAGAAACGAAACGTCAAAGGAAATTAACAAAAAACTGCATTCCGGCAACGCTAGTTGGCATACAGCCAGTAAACTATTAAAATCCAAACTGCTATCTCGTAATATAAAGCTCCGTGTCTATAGAACCATAATCATGCGGATTGCTCTATACGGATGCGAAACATGGGCTCTCACAAAATGGGAAGAGAACAAATTCCGCGTATTCGAGAATAAAGTTTTAAGGGGTATATTTGGCGGTAAATATGACGAGGAGTCAGAACAATGGAGGAAACTCCACAACCACGAATTGGAAGAGCTATACCGCAAACCTACAATAGTGAGAGTGATCAAGTCGCAAAGATTAAGATGGGCCGGACACGTAGCGCGAATGGGTGATGATAGGACCGTGCATAGAATTCTTGACGGTAAACTAACGGGGAAGAGACCGACAGGACGGCCGCGACGGAGATGGGAGGACAATGTTAGATTGGACCTAGAGGAGATCGGATCGGATGATCGAACGTGGAAGGAGAGTGCACAGAACAGGGAACAATGGCGGAGACGAGTCGGTGAGGTCATGAACTTCTGGGTTCCTACAGGCCAGTAAAAAAAAAAAAAAAAAGTTGTGATTGCAATGCGCAAATGAAAATTAGAACACGTTTTTGGTCTAACGTGAGCAAACGCGGCACCCAACGCGCGGACAGATCTCTCATGCCGAAATCTTGATTTAATATGTGACAAACACGTTTTTTTGACATTTTCATAGCCTCTGCTATATCCTTCACTTTAATTCGGCGGTCGTCTAGCACCATTTGATGAACTTTAGTCTGAGGCTTGTTAAATTTTCCATAATAATTTGTTTTTCCAAGCTCTCACGGCCACGTTTAAATTCAGCTGCCCAAAATTTCACTGTGGTAAATTATGGTGCAGAGTCCCCATACACAGAGTCCAAGTCATCTTCGATGTGCGGGGCCGTATTGGCTTTCAAAAATAAAAATTTAATGACAGATCGATACTGACTTTTGTCCATTTTCACAAAAAACACACATCAACTCACTCAAACGACTGTCAAATAAAAACTACGTGTTCAAAATGGCTGAAATTTTGGTGAGTAACTGTCAAAAGATGCGCAACTACATTCACTGGCTTATTGACGAGTGCTGATATCTTCACGTTGAGGTCGGAAACTTTTCAGGCCGCACTCGTAGTTTTGCCACTGTTGCCATCGACTTGTAACACGATACAATGCTTTGGTGAAAAAGCACGTTTTTCAGTTTTAGTTTAGTTTAGTGAGGGCAGAACCCCCGTATATTCAGCTTAGTACAAACGATAAAACTTAACAATTATCTTAAAACTATATATAAGAATACAAACTATTGTTAAAAAGAAAAAAAGCTGGGGGGGGGGGGGGGCGGGGGTATGTTTGGTTACTGGGTTTATCCATCAATTATCACCCATTCATTCACTCCGCTTAGTACAGGATGTAAGAGTGTAGACGGGAGCGGGCGCGGTCAGGAGGGGGAAGAGAGGAGATGTAGTTTGAGAGCAGTAGAGGTAAAGTTGAAATCGAAGGAGGTAGGGTAGGAGTTTGCCCGCCGCAGCATTCGCGAAATGGGTTCATTAGAGCCATACGAAGTGTGGTGGGCGGGCTGATAGAAGAGATGAGGGTTTCGCAGGTTACGGGGGTTAGTGTGAAGTGGAATGATGGAGAGCAGGCTTGGGCAGTTGATTGTGCCTGAAAGGAGACGGTGGACGAAAAGGATATCGGCATGAGTTCTGCGCTCCTCAAGTGCGTTGAAGTTGATCAGATGGAGCTGGCTTGTGTATGGGGGGAGAATCCGTGGATTCGCCCAGTTCAGTCCGCGGAGGGCAAAGCGAAGAAAACGACGTTGCACGCTTTCGATTCTGCGTACATGGGACGAGTAGTGTGGAGACCAGACCTGACTGGCGTATTCAAGAAGGGGGCGGACGAAGGCTATGTAGAGAGAACGGGAAACGTAAGGATTCGAGAGTTCTTTAGACCACCGTTTCACAAACCCAAGGACAGAGTTGGCTTTAAGAATAATATCATCAATATGCGGGATAAAGCTAAGCTCCCTGTCAAATAAGACCCCGAGGTCGCGTATCGAGGGTACGGGTGATATCTGCTGGTTTGGTATGAAGTAGGAGCGTGGGGGGGGGGGGGGGGCGTTTGCGGGAGAAGGTGATAGAGTGACATTTGACAACGTTGAGTTCAAGGCAGTTATTACGGCACCAAGTTGAGAAGCTGTCAAGGTCCGTTTGGAGAAGTGAGGAGTCAAGAGGAGAGATTATCGTTTTGTAGAGTTTGACGTCGTCTACATAGAGGGAGATGGATGAGTATTTAATAATAGAGTCAACATCATTGATGGTAAGGATAAATAGGAGGGGACCTAGATAGCTGCCTTGCGGAACCCCTGACGTGGGAAAAAAAGGATTGGACAGGGAGCATCTGAATTTGACACGGTAGGATCGATCTTTCAGATAAGAGAATAACCACTTGATCAATAGGGACTCGAAACCTAGGGAGGACAGCTTAAAAAGGATGAGATTATGGGAAATTTTATCAAAGGCCTTGCTGAAGTCGGTGGTGATTACATCGACTTCGTTGCCATTTTCTAAGGCACGGAGAGTATGGGATGAGAACTCGACCAGATTCGTTGTGGTCGACCTACCCGAAAGGAAACCATGCTGGTTGGATGAGATGATGGATTTACAACGGAAAGATAACGCGTTGTAAAGAATTCCTTCGAACAGTTTGGAGATATGAGACAGTTTGGCGATGGGACGGTAGTTGCTTATATCGTTTTTAGGTCCCTTTTTATGTATGGGGGTGACGTAGGAGGATTTCCAAATACTAGGGAAGATCCCTTGTGAAAGGGATAGATTGAATATCTTTGATATCGGGAGGGAAAGAGAAGTGGAACATTTCTTTAAAAATACAGCCGGGAGTCCATAAGGCCCGGGACTGAACTCGTCTTTGAGTAAGTTTAATTTCTCCTCAACTACGTGGCGCTGAATAAGTTGAGGGGTGAAGGGGCCGAGGGAGAATTCGGGCAAGTCTTTGAAGTGAGACGGATTGGGTTCGAAGGAGATATCTGTGAAGGATTTATTGAAAAACGAAGCGAATAGATTGGCAGTAGTTAGGGGGTCGGTTGAAGTAGCCGCGCCGTAAGAAAGGGAGTTAGGATAGGCGTCGGATTTACGTTTGTAGTTTATGAAGTGGAAAAAAGATTTGGGGTCATTGATCAAATTAGATTGTGTTTTTGTGAGGTAGTTGGTGTAGAGGGAGTTGTAGAGCTCGGAAAATTTATAAAAGGAACCGAGATAGTTGGAATAGTTTTGGAAGGAACGCGTTTTGAGAAAAATGTTCCATAAGTTATTTTTCTTGTTCCTAACAGCGCGGAGTGTGCGGTTGTACCATGGCGGGGATGAAACCGATGACCTTTGACGAGAATAGGGGACATATAAGGCGATGGCATAGTAGATCTCCTTATAGAGAGCGGCAGTAGCTTCTTCTACCCCCAAATGATCAAAACGAAACGCTGTTTTGCTAAGATGCTCATGAAAAGCTGTCATGAGGTAGAGAAGGATGGGTTTCATGATCAAGATATATGGATAAGAGCAGCGGGGGGTGGTAATTATCAATGGTGGAGAGGGCGTGTGGACTAGGGGCAACTGAGGACTTGTGTGGGTCCGTTGTAAGCACGAAGTCCAGTTGTCTCCCCATATGATTTGGGACATTGCTTACTTGATGGAGGCATGAGTCGGTGAGACCGTTTATAAAAATACGTTCCTTGGAGCTAGTGGGGTTTGAGACGGAGAAGGCTTGTTCGTCAGCCAATGTCCATTGGAGATGGGGGAGGTTAAAATCGCCAAGAACCTTCATGGGCCTTCATTTGTGGCTGCTTTTCCTTACTTCACACGCACCAATAACGCTATATAGTATTTGCTATGGATAGTTCTTCCTTTCTCAAGGTAATCAATAAACAAAATACCTGGCATATTTCAAAATACAGTGGCCAAATCCTTGCACGCTGATATTTACGACTTTGGACGCTTCGGACGGCTCAACTGATTGCCGATTTGACTCCGAAGCGGAGTGGCTTTTTAGCCATTGTAACACATCGAAGCTGACAGTTGCAAACAACGCTCAGAATCGACGATGCGTTGTTATTTTTAATAGACTGTGAGCAAACGCGACAACCATTTTGAACGCAGCTTTCTGAATAACAAAAGTTCATGTAAGATTTATTTATTTTTTTTTTTTTTTATTAGACTTCTCTCGGGAGAGGCGAACCTATAGCGTCGAGTGGGCGCCCCAAAATGCCATCAAATAACTGTTGCAGTTCTTTTTGAACAGTTGCAGGTTGTAACGCTCCGGGAACACTTCCGTGGGAAGGGAGTTCCACAGCTTCCCCGCTCTGTAACGGAACGAGTTCTGATACAGGATGTTCGCGCTGTCGGGAGATGAACCACAAACGGGTGCGATCCATCGGATTGTCTTGTGGAGCGCATATAGACCGAATTGCGTGGAACAATACCAAGAATCTCCGAAGAACAGCACCCGTGATAATATCTGTAAAACAGACAGAGGTCGGCCACGCGGCTTCGATGTGATAGCGACTGTAGTCCCGACGTCAGCGCCGAGTCCCCGATCAGGCGGATCGCTCATCTTTGTACGCTTTCAAGTAGGTCGAGGGTATGTTTAGGAGCCGAGCTCCAAACATGAGAGCAATATTCGAGCGCGGGTCTAATTTGAGATTTATATAGGAGAAGAAGTTGGGCCGGAGTAAAGTATTTCTTGGCTCTAAAAAGATAACTCAGTTTTCCTGAGGCTGATCTGGCGATACCCAATACGTGTTTATGCCATGATACATTCCCACAGACCGAGCAATTTCAAACTTTCCCCAGCCTCGAGGGCCCGGCCACTCATCATCAGCTGTGGAACCGATGATCCACTTTTCTTTGTGAATGTTGTATACTGGGTCTTCGTTGCGTTGAAGTCGACAAGATTGGCCTTTCCCCACTGCAGTACTTTATCTAGATCCTGGTTCAGAGAGTCAATCTGTCTACATCTCAGCTGGTGCGACGTAGATGCACCAATCGGCCGATCACTCGAAAAGGAGGAAACAAGCGTACTATCATCCGCAAAACTGAACACTTTGTTATCCGTTGTCTCCAACAAATCATTTATGTGAAACAAGAACAAGGTTGGAGCTAAAATAGAACTCTGGGGCACCCCCGAATTAACAGGATACAGATCCGAACACTCGACGTCCACAACAACCCGGATCGATCGATTCTCGAGGAAGCTCCTCGTCCAGTCCCAAAGATGTTGGGAAAGTCCATATGAACGAAGTTTGCTCAGCAATGCCCCGTGCCAGACGCGGTCAAAAGCCTTGGAGATATCTAATGCGACCGCCTTTGACTCACCATGCCGTTCAATCGCAGATGTCCATATATCGGTTATAAGTGTCAAAAGGTCTCCTGTGGACCGTCTGCCACGGAATCCGTATTGACGATCATTCAGAAGTCCGTTGCACTCCAAATACTTAACCAACTCTGTATTGATAACTTTTTCCATTACCTTAGATAAAATAGACAGTAATGCTATCGGACGGTAATTTTGTGGGAGACACTTTTTTCCGTCTTTGGGATTGGCTGAACTCGAGCGATTTTCCAGCAGGCAGGAAAGGTACTCCGTGCATAAGATAAGCGGAAGAATCTGCCAAGAGCCGGCGATAGTTCTGGAGCACAGTTCTTAAGGACTATTGCTGGTATTCCGTCCGGGCCGGTTGCCTTCCTACAATCCAGTTCGCGTAGAATGCGTTGAATAGTCCGCGGACGAAATCTCACATCCCGCATGGAAGACCGTACCGGTGAGATCACAGGTGGTTCCAAAAGGCCGGGATCGGGGTTTGAATTCGCGGAAAATAAATTCGCGAACACATTAGCTTTATCCTTTGGATTCGTGACTAATGTCCCGCTGTCTGTCACCAACGGAGGGAAAGAGGAGGAAGCAAAGTTACTGCTGACAGCCTTTGCCATTGACCAGAAGGAGCGCGAACCAGTTGGGCACCGAAGGAGCTTATTGATCACCCTGTCGTTGTGAGTCTTCTTCGCGGTATCAATCGCCTAGTTGCACGCGTTTCTGATTCTAACAAAATTCGTTCTGTTAACATCGGTGGGATTGGAGCGCCATTGCTTAAAAGCTCTATTTTTTGCCGCTTTAATCAGCTCGCATTTTTTGTCAAACCAAGGTTTATCAGACGAACTTCGTTTGATGGAATGTGGAATATACATCTCCATCCCCAGAAGAATAATCTCTGATACCGACTCCGCGCAAGCGTTAACATCGGAGTTTCCGAAGCACACCTCGGACCATGGAAAGAATGTGAAGAAATCCCGCAAATCGTCCCAGTTAGCAGCCCCATACTTCCATACATGGCGAAGCTGCCTAGGCCGGTTATTCGCTTGGTATGCAAGTGCTTGCGCGACAGATACCAAGCAGTGATCTGAGTTTCCCAGTGGCGCAAAACCTCTACGGTATAAATACTCGGTTCGGATGTCAAAAACAGATCCAGGGTGTTCGCATAATCGCCTCGGGCGGTAAATACACTGCCTTTTGACATCTTCAATTCCTCTGCTAACTTACACAACTTCAATTTACGATCGGCCAACATGGTTTTGTCGACTTTTTAATGTTTTCTGAAACAACCACAAAATTTGGGGGACCAGAGCCTACGGCATCATTAGTGTTTATACGGCCACTTTGAAAGCCAGCACTTAACCATTGTTTCCGACGGAGCAGAGTCCGAATAACACTTACCGAGCCATTGCTTTGTTTGAACAGTATCTTGTCCCATCAGAAAGCAGCGATTTATCTACACACAAAATTCAGATGTTTCCATTGTTCTGAAAACATCAAACGAGACGTCGCTAAACCAGCCGTAACTCAATGATTAATACTCCAAATGTCATAAAATATTGACACTTGCAGCTGAAGGTCGATACTTTCTGTCAAAGCCGAAAGGCAACAATACATGACAATAGTAACCCCAAGTTCAACCTAGAGTGTCCGCAGGGACCAGTAACTTAAAATATATATTTAATAAGCCAGAATTTAAGCATTTTTTGTTTAGCAAGTAAGATAAATATAAGAAAAACAACAAAGTAAAAAAATGTACGTAAAATGTCGATACTTCTGAAAATAACAAGTATTTGTTATTAGAGATGGCATCTATATATCAGGCGTGAGACTTATTGAGTGATGTGTTATAACGCATTCTATTTTCTACCATATCCCCAAAAAGTTGGAATAACCAAATATATGAATTCTAATGTAGTACTAAAGGGTGGTTAAATTTTAAGGGCCGATGTTTTGATTTCATTTGACGTTTCTCAATTTCAGACTACCTCAGTTTGAACCATGGAAAGATACACAATGGCGCAACGCGTTCAAGTTATTCAGGCTTATTATGAAAATGGGCGTTCAAATCAAAATGCATATCGTGCACTTCGTGACTTTTTCGGTCAATTTAATCGTCCAAATGTGCGTACAATCGGAAAAATCGTGAAAACACCAGTGCATGCTCGTACAACTCGTACTGCAGAAAATATTGCTGCTATTCGCGATAGTGTGGCTGAAGAGCCGTCCACCTCAACTCGTCACCGTGCCCAACAATTGCACCTCTCACGCTCGTCGTTGATGAACATTATGCATAAAGACTTGCATTTACACGCTTACAAGGCGCAATTGACTCAAGAACTAAAGCCTCTTGACCATTTCAAGCGTCGTAAATGGTCAGAATGGTGGCAAGAAATGGCAACAGCGGATGATCAATTTTCGAAGAAAATCATCTTCAGTGATGAGGCACATTTTCACTTCAGTGGATTCGTCAATAAACAGAATTGCGCGCATTTGGGCGAATGATAATCCAAGAGTGATTGTCGAAAAACCAATGCACCCACAAAGAGTGACTGTTTGGTGCGGTTTATGGGCTGGCGCCATAATCGGGCCGTATTTTTTCTAAAATGAGGCCGGTCAGGCAGATACTGTCAATGGTGTTCGCTATCGTGAGATGTTGGAGTTATAAATGACTCGGGCTCGTTGATCCTCAATAAATAACAGTCTAGAGTTAGCAGTGAATTGAAATGTTAATTTAATTTGCGAAAAGAAAATTTGTCGATTGACACAGAATACACATGATAAAATTGAATCAAAAATTCAAGGCACGTTTTTCTATATCTTTTACTTGCTCTTGCGTTTGAATCAGGCAGTTGATTGATGGATGGGATCAGTGCCAACTTCAAGTCCAAGAACTGTGTGAAGTTCGCACAGGCTGACGGTTGTGTTGAGTAAGACCAGCTGTCAATTTGATCAATTCTCGACACTCCTCCTTGATCAATTTACGGCGGAGCGTCTCAAAGACTCTCCTGTTCAGTGGCTTGGTTAGAATGTCTGCAATCTGCCTGCTGCTCTCAACGTGTCGCAGTGTCACGGTCTTGTCGACGTGTTGTTGGATGTACTTTCGTGGTATCTCAATATGCTTCTTTCCCTTGTTTGTCTTTCCCTCGTGTGCATTCTGCAGCATGTGTATAGCTGACATGTTGTCGACGTGCAAGGTGATTGCCTGGTCGGTTTTCAGGATACCCAGTTCCAGCGCGTTTCGCTTGATCCAGTACACATCGTCGATTAATGACACTGCTGCTCGGTACTCGGCTTCTGCGGTTGAGGTCGCTACCAGACGCTGTTTTTGTGAGTACCAGATCACTGGTCCTCCCCTCATCACTAACACTCCGCTTGTCGACTGTCCTGTCTCCAAGTCTCCTCGATAGTCTGAGTCGGTGTAGGCCATGAGTGTCTGGTCTCCTCCAAAATGAATTCCGGCTGTGGTTGTCCCTCTCAGGTACTGGAACACACGTTTCACCATCGCCTGATGGCTCCTCATTGGCTTGTTGCAAAATCGACTCAGGTAGTTCACGGCGAAGCTAATGTCTGCCCTGGTGATTGTAGCTAGGTACAATAAGCTTCCTATCACCTCCCGATAGTTGTTGTTCGCCGGAAGTGGCTCATCGTTCTTGAAGTCTGTCTTCTTGGTGATCATTCCTTGCTCAATTGGTGTGGACGCTGGGTTGCATTGTTCGAGTTTCATTTTCTTCGGTATTTTCTTCGTGTAGCTGGGCTGGTTCACGAAAATACCTTCTTGATCAATCTTGATTTCCATGCCCAGGTATGTCAACTTGTCCTTTACTTTCTTGCTGTATGTGATCTCAAATTCCTTGCTTATCTCATTCAGAAGCTTGTATATCTGATCTTCATCTTTTCGAGCTACCAATCCATCATCCACGAAGAGTGAGAGCATAATGCTCCTGTCCTTGTTGTAAGAGATACACGGGTCGTCGTCTGTATTTGTCAGGCTTATCTTCCTTTGAGCCCATAGAGACTCTTGTCCAACTTGCAGATTTTCCTTGACCTGTCGTCGAACCCTCCAGGCTGGTTCATGTAGACATTCCGTTCCAGGTTCCCGTACAGGAATGCCGTTTTAACATCGAATGATACCAACTTCATTTTCCCTGACGCGGCGTCACTTAGAAGCAGGCGAATGGATGCATGGCGTGCTACTGGACTGAAGGTTTCTCCATAATCCACTTCCTCTTTCTGTTCAAATCCTCTCGCCACGAGTCTGGCCTTGAGTCTCCCGTCTGCCTTCTCTCCAAGTACCAACGACAAGTGATCGGCTTCACTCCTTCGGGACAGTCCACCAGCCTCCAGGTTTTCATTTTCATGAGAGAATTGTACTCCTCCTGCATCGCTCGTCTCCACTTCTCATCCTTAAGTGCTTCGCTCACCGGGATATCTGCTGTTTCACCGATCATGGCTGCTCTTGTGCTGTTGCCTCGGTTTGACATGTTGGCAACGTAGTCCCTGTACCTTGGCAGTGGTTGCAGGTTCCGACGATCTCGCAAGGTTCTTGCTTCTGGCTGCTCTGCTGGCGACGTTGTCTCTTGTTCGTTGTCGCTTGGCTCTTCGGTACTTTCGTAGGTCTCTTCTGCGTGTTCATATTCTGTCTCGCTGTTACTTTCATCTTTCTTTTCGAGATTGTCCTCGGGTGCTCGTGCCTGAGGTTCAGTGCCTTGTCTCAGTATCATTTTCTCCTCGTCGAAGATTACGTTGTCGGAGATGATGATGTCTTTCCTATCTTTCAGAAAAACCCTGTAGCAGGGTGAATCGATATCATACCCAACCAAGATTCCTTCTTCTGACTTTTTGTCAATTTGGCCTCTCTTCTTTCCCTGTATTAGTACATAGCATTCACATCCAAATGGTCGCAGCTTTTCAATCTTGATTGTTCTTCCGAACCAGAGTTCCGCTGGGCTTTTCCCTGGCACATTGCTGGTTCCAGTCTGGTTGATCGTGAAGATCACATGGTTCATTGCTTCGGCCCACAGTCTTTCGTCCAAGTTCTCGGTATGTATTACTGTCCTGACTGCCTCGACAATTGTCCTCATTTCTCTCTCAACCCTTCCGTTCTGTTCTGGCGTGTGCACATTCGTAAATGTGTGAAGTATTCCCAGCTTGTCCAACATCTGTTTGGTTTTTGCATTTTTCAGTTCCGTGCCGTTGTCAGATCTCAAACACTTGACTCTCCTCCCAAGCTGATTTTCCACGAGTCTCAAGTAGCTCTCTATCTTCTCAGGTGCTTCTCCTTTCGTCTTCACGAAATAGCAGCTCCGGTAGTGGGTGAAGTCGTCCTTGAGCATAAGCCAGTACTTGGCTCCTCCTAACGACGGAATGTTCATTTCTCTAGTGTCGATGTGTACAAGATCTAGCGGTTGCTGGGCTATCTTTGGGTTGATTCTGTGTGTGGCTCGGTGATTCTTGCCGTGTGAGCATCCCTTGCACACATAGTGCTTCCAGTCATCAATGTGTTTGATTCCCTTGCGTTTCAGTATATCCCTCACATACTTTACATTTTGATGGGCGAGTCTCTCGTGCCAAGTTTTGATTGACATTGTCATCAGACTCGTATCTTCTTCTGACCTGAGCATCATTTTGTAGAGGTTTCCTTTGCGCTTGGCAATTGCCACAACTTCCCTGCCATCCTGACTGTAAAATGTTGACTGCTTTCCATTTGCCTTCTGAAGGTGTCCTTTGTCCAGCATCTGACTTATTGAGAAGAGATTGAAGTTGAGTTTTGGAACGTAAATAACATCCTCAAATACCACTGGGTACCATTTCCGGCCGTCAAAAGCCTCCATCTCGATGTTCCCGACTGCAACTCCATCCAACCTGGTTGAGTCTCCGATCACTATTGAGATTGGTTCGTCCAGCTCGACCAGCTGTGCAAACCATTCTCTATGAGACGTCATGTGCTGACTAGCTCCCCAGTCTTGATACCACGAAGTTGCCCTGTCCTTCGAGACAACGCTAACGGTTGTGTTGGGCAAGACCAGCTGTCAATTGATCAATTCTCAACATGAGATGATAACGAACTTTTTATGGCCCGAATTGGAAGATATGGATGCGGACTATATGTGGTTTCAACAGGACGGTGCCACTTGCCACACAGCTAACGAAACAATGGCTCTTTTGCGCGACAAATTCAATGTCCGTGTTATCTCACGTGGTGGTGATGTCAATTGGCCGCCAAGATCATGTGATTTGACACCGTTGGACTTCTTTCTTTGGGGTTATTTGAAAGAAAAGGTGTACGTCGATAAGCCAGCAACAATTCAAGAGCAAAAGGATGAGATAATTCGGCACATGCCTCAGCGTCATCGAAAAACTGGACCATCGGATGGAGGTGTGCCGCCGAGGTCGCGGCGGCCATTTAGCCGATATTTTGTTTCATACGTAATTGAACCATACCAATATTATCATAATAAAAAGAAATGACAATAATTTCCTAAATAATTTGTGTTTTATTCAAAATCAACATCGGCCCTTAAAATGTAACCACACTTTATATACTTATAGCAGCATACCCAAATGTCACTACCGCGGGCATCATACTGATTTCCGAGATATAATAAGGACCAAAAACAGGAACTTCTAAGGCACAATGCAAGATAAGCAAACACACTTTTACATCAACAAAATACACACCTGACACGGAAACGCGATAATAAATTCCAACTGGTAAATTCGATTACATTCCTTAACAGCAGTTAACCAGTAAACGTTGCATGCACAGATTAATTCTCATATGTAGTTGCTTAAGTGAAATAAATAAATCATTAAACTTAAAGACCCGCGTTCACAACAGACAAGTTATTACAGAGTTATAAAGAATTTTTAAAACTTTCCTGGACAAGTAAAGGGGACACCATCAGACCATACATCATTTACTGTTGACGGTTTTTTTTTTGAGCTTCTTTTATATTAAACAACACAATCTGCCCTCCGGGCCACCAGCCCAGTCCAACATAACAAATGGGTATCGACGTTGAATTTCCTTTTGTGTAATCAACTGTGATTTCTCTTCATTTCATGCTTCAATCAATTTTTTATGTAATATTCGTAAATTTTGCTTCGCCCTAAAAGAATCTGGGGCAGAATACAATTTGATTTCGAAGTAAATGGTTAAAAAAGGTCCGATACAAAATGGTGGCACGTAAAACTATACAGGCAGCCGACAACAAGAAAAGAGAAAAAAAGAATGGAGACATCACATCAAGTCTTGTGCTTATTAGAAGAGAAGGTATTATTAAATATGCAAATATGATTCTGGTCGTTTTGAAAGATGTGAAACTCATTTAAATATATATCTTAGATCAAAGAAACTTAAAAGTATACTCATGCAGTTTCCTTAATTCATAACAATTAATTTTGCAAAATAATTTCATTTAAATGTTGGTCGGAACTTCTGTCTAAATTTTAAATTCATTAAGTCCAATTCTGAACTAGTTTCTTGGAGATGTGGGGTAGTAGACCAGCTCCCGAGGCACCAAACGAATCTGATTTGGCATGCATGTAGGTTCCTATTCTTTGACATTTCAAAATACGTGCGCCTTTTGAGTAAAAACAAAGTTTCGACAAAAACAAAGATAATATGCGTCGGAATTCTGACGGCAAAGTAGCTTACTGTGATTTGTGTTATTTTTTAATTCGTTCGTAATGGAGGTTAAGATATGATCAACAACACACTTCCTTGTCCGTCAGCCAAGCTCCGAAAGATGGCCAGGGATTTCTCCCGACCATTTCATGGAGCTAAAGCTTGATGGGGTGGTATTTCACCGGGCGACAGGGCGTTCTGACCCCAGCTACCACTCGGCCTTTAGTCGCCTCTTAGGACAAGCCGGCCTAGCTGTGAGTATATTCTAACGCCCTACTCACATGATCAACAACACACTTCCTTTGTAAAAGTAGGGGAGAGTGTTAGCCGAGTTTTACCTTGCTTTCAGTAAAACGCACAGCTTTTAGACCAACAAATGAGCTATAAAGAATTTACAAGAGCCATCATAACCTGTGAATAAAGCCTTAGAATATTCTCAGCTTTTTTTGAAATAACCGTTGCAGTTCTTTTTGAACAGTTGCAGGTTGTAGCGCTCCGGGAACACTCGCGTGGGAAGGGAGTTCCACAGCTTCCCCGCTCTGTAACGGAATGAGTTCTGATGCAGAGATGTTCGCGCCGTCGGGAGATGAACCGCAAACTGGTGCGATCCGTCGGATTGTCTTGTGGATCGCATATAAACCGAATTGCGTGGAACAATGCCAAGAATCTCCGAAGAACAACACCCGTGATAATATCTGTAAAACAGACAGAGGTCGGATACGCGCCTTCGATGTGATAGCGACTGTAGTCCCGACGTCAGCGCCTAGTCCCCGATTAGGCGGATCGCTCGTCTCTGTATGCTCTCAAGTAGGTCAAGGGCATGTGTAGGAGCCGAGCTCCAAACATGAGAGCAATATTAGAGCGCGGGTCTAACTTAGAATTTATATAGGAGAAGAAGTTAGGGCGGAGTAAAATTTTTTTGCTCTAAAATGATATCTCAGTTTTCCTGAGGCTGATCTGGCGATACCCGATACGTGTTTATGACATGATACATTCCCACAAACCGTGACGCCGAGCAATTTCAAGCTTTCCCCAGCCTCGAGGGCCCGGCCATTCGTCATCAGCTATGGAGCCGATGATCCACTTTTCTTTGTGAATGTTGTATATTGTGTCTTCGCTGTGTGGAAGTCGACGAGATTGGCTCTGTCCCACTGCAGAGCCCTATCTAGATCCTGAGTTAGAAATCTAATCTGTCTACATCTCAGCTGGTGCGACGTAGATCGGCCGAACATTCGAAAAGGAGGAAACAAGCGTACAATCATCCGCAAAACTGAACACTTTGCTATCCGTTGTCTCCAACAAATCATTTATGTGAGGCAAAAACAAGGTTGGAGCCAAAATAGAACCTTGGGGCACCCCCGAATTAACAGGATACAGATCAAAACACTCGCCGTCCACAACAACCCGGACCGATCGATTTTCAAGGAAGCTCTGTGCCGGTTCCGCAAAACGCCACTGCCTACTTGCTCAATTACCCCCAAGCTTCCTGTGCTGAAGCCCCTCAAGTTCCATTGTTTCCCGCTAATGCAATTGCATTAACACCTGTAAAAGCTTCACGCATCAAGGTTATCTAACGCATAACCTAAAAGTTCCTGTAAGAGAATTCTTACCTTTCATGCATCAATTTGCATGCAAGCTCCCTATAAGAATTCTGTCCATCTTATAGGATAATAAATCCAAAACCTATTCGGCACCTTCCATTGCCAGGCAAATTCCAGCCTCCCCATATTTGCACTTCAATCACCAGCATTCCTGAAACATTTCCTTTCTCAAGGACATTTAATGCTGTCAACGCATTACATGAAAATTCCTGAAAGAGTCTGTTCACACATCTAATGCATCATTAGAATTCGCTGGAAAATAATTCGTCTGCATACATGTATCATAATTAGGAAAACTATTTCGGCACCATTGTTTGCCAAGCAATTTTGTCCCTCATGTGCACCCTAATCTTCGCACATCCACATATCTAGCAGACCCTTTGCCAATGGATAAAAACAAATACACGCATCTTGCGTTTAGTGTCGTAAACCAAATCCTAAAGTATAACCAAATGCAAATAAGAATGTTGTTCTTAACCTTGGCAGCGATGCCATAAACCTCAATTAGCACCATTTCCACGATGCATTGCGGTCTATTTATACAGCTGCAATGCACACCATAAACAATGATCTACACGATCTCTTTGTCTTTCAATATTTCTGGATCCGCTTCTCATGACCTCGTGGCATGAGCAAACAGAAATCCAGTAGCGCACAATGAGATATAGCTTAGCTTAGCTGAACTCACATCTCATTGATGCCCATTATTCCCTTTCGATTTTTCAGCCTCATTCTCATGGCCTTGTCCCATGAAAAAAACCAATGTTCACACTTACATGCATACCACCATGATCTTCTCTATAGGATCCGGTTACCTACCCCCAAAAAGAGACTTCACGTTTCTCTGGTAATAATTATAAGTGTCAAAAGTACTCCCGTGGATCGCCTGCCACGGAATCCGTATTGACGATCATTCAGAAGTCCGTTGCACTCCAAATACTTAACCAACTCTGTATTGATGACTTTTTCCATCACCTTAGATAAAATAGACAGTAATGCTATCCGACGGTAATTTTGTGGGAGACACTTTTTTTCCCGTCTTTGGGATTGGCTGAATTCGAGCGATTCTCCAGCAGGCAGGAAATGTCCTCCGTGCATAAGTTAAGCGGAAGTGTTACTGCAAGGCGGCGTCTCGATTATATCGCGAATTTTTCGCGAAGTTTGCTGCTCCGTCCTCGGCTTCGTATGTTACGTCGCCAACAGGAAGAGTCTGCCAAGAAGCGGCGATAGTTCTGGAGCACAGTTCTTAAGGACTATTGCTGGTATTGCGGGCGGGCCGGTTGCCTTCCTACAATCCAGTTCCCGTAGAATGCGTTGAATAGTGCGTGGACGAAATTTCACATCCCGCATGGAAGTCCGTACCGGCGCGATCACAGGTGGCTCCAAAAGACCGAGATCGAGGTTTGAATTTGCGGAAAATAAATTCGCGAACACATTAGCTTTATGCTTTGAATTCGTGACTAACGTCCCGCTGTCTGTCACCAACGGAGGGAAATAGGAGGAAGCGAAGTTACTGGTAACAGCTTTTACCATTGACTAGTAGGAGTGCGAACCAGTTGGGCACCGAAGGAGCTTATTGATCACTCTGTCGTTGTGAGCTTTCTTCGCTGTATCAATGGCCTGGTTGAACGGGCTTCTGATTCTAACAAAATTCGTTCTGTTAACATCGGTGGGATTGGAGCGCCATTGCTTAAAAGCTCTATTTTTTGTCCCTGTAACCTGCTCGCATTTTTTATCAAACCACGGTTTATCATATGAACTTCGTTTGATGGAATGTGGAATGTAGATCTCCATCCTCAGGAGAATAATCTCTGATACCGACTCCGCGCAAGCATTAACATCGGAGTCTCGGAAGCACACCTCCAACCATGGAATGGATGCGAAGAAATCCCGCAAATCGTCCCAGTAAGCAGCCCCATACTTCCATACATGGCGAAGCTGCCTAGGCCGGTTATTCGCTTGATATGCAAGTGTTTGCACGACAGATACCAAGCAGTGATCTGAGTTTCCCAGTAGCGCAGAAACCTCTACGGTATGAATACTCGGTTCAGATGTCAAAAACAGATCCAGGGTGTTCGCATAAACGCCTCGGTCATCCGGCACTCGCGTTGGTTTGTCCACGAGTTGAGTCAAGTTGTGGCTAACAGCAAACATCTCCGCCAGCCTCCCAGTCTCGTCGATTCTGTTAGAATGTATCAACCAACCGGAATTGTGCACATTAAATTCGCCAAGGACAACAATTTCAGAAGTTCGGTGGTTGATCTGTATCCAGTCGCCGGTCGATCGTCATTCGGGGAGCGGTAAAGACAACAAAGAAATTTAACAGAATTGCTCAACACGACCCTCAACCATATGATGTCCACATTATTAGGTTCCAACGTCTCTATCCTCTGGCAAGCCAGATCGGACCGCGCGAAGACACAGACTCCGCCCTTAAAATGGAATCTCGGATCTAAGTCGTATCCTGAGCAACAAAGATATGTCGAATTAGTTGATGAATCGACCTGGGTCTCAGTTAGGGCAAATATGTCAGGTTTCGCTGTTTGCAAATATTGGTCGGCGGCGTTTACATTCGTATTGTTGAAACCGGTGCCCCTGATGTTACAAAATGCCGCCACCAGTCGAGCATGGAAAGAGCCTCGAGAGCGAGCCCGATTTTGCGATGACGAACCTCTTAAAGTTCGGTTATTTATCATGATATCTGCATGATGTTCCTCCTGACATAGTTCCCCTCGGAGACCCGAATGGGAGACTAGTTTACCTCCGGAATTCTTTATATCAGAAAGTACCATTATCTCCGTGTCAGTCCGGGCCATCAGCCACACATCCAAAACATCGTCGAAGATTTCTCTCGACGATATCGCGGTATATACAGCGTGACGGGGTAGTATCTCACCTTGAGACCGACTACCACCTAAACCAACCTTTTCTCGAACCGGTCCATCAGCCAAGCCAGGTGGCCAGGGATTTCTCCCGACCATTTCATGGAGCTTAAAGCTAGATGGGATAGTATTTCACCGGGCGACAGGGCGGTCGGACCCCAGCTACCACTCAGCCCTTAGTCGCCTCTTACGACAAGCCGGCCTAGCTGTGAGTATATTCTAACGCCCTACTCACATGATCAACAACACACTTCCTTTGTAAAAGTAGGGGAGAGGTTGGCCGCGTTTTTGTCTTGCTTTCAGTAAAACGCACTAAGCTTTTAGATCAACATATGAGTCTTAAAAAATTTGTAAGAGCGATCACGACCTGTGAGTAGAGCCTTAGAATATATTTTCAGCTTTTTTTTTTTATTATATTTCTCCCAGGAGAGGCGAACCTATAGCGCCGAGATGCCACCAAATAACCGTTGCAGTTGTTTTTGAACAGTTGCAAGTTGTAACGCTCCGGAAGCACTCGCGCGGGGAGGGAATTCTACAGCGTACGGAACGAGTTCTGCTGCAAAGATGTTCGCGCCGTCGAGAGATGAACCGCAAATTGGTGCGATCCATCGGATTATCTCGTGGAACGCATATAAACCAAATTGCGCGGAACAATACTGTGCCCTTTCTAACAGATACACACACAATATACAAGGAAATAGTGAAGAACAACGAACGAAAATCGAATAAAAAAATGCATCGGCCATATACCAAGCAAAGAACTAAACAAAGATGGATAGAATAATTGTCTAAGAAGGGCGAGGATAAACCGGATGCTAGAGTGTGAGTATGGGGGCGGGAGAGTGTTGGTGGAGAGCGTGGTAGGTCCCGGGGGGGGGGGGGGGGGGGGGGGGGTTAGAGAGGAGACGACGTTTGAAAGCGGGAGAGGTGAGATTGAAGTCAAGGAACGCGGGGTGAGAGTTTGTCCATCCCTGCGTTCCCGAAATGGGTTCATTAGAGCCGAAAGACGTGAGATGGGCGGGGGACGAAGGTTTCGCAGATTTCGGGGATTAGTGGACAATGTGATGGAGGAGAGCAGGCTTGGGCAGTTGATTGAGCCTGAGAGTAGACGGTGGATGAAGAGGATGTCGGCATGAATTCTGTGCTCTTCATGTGTGTTAAGGTTAATTAGGTGAAGGCGGCTCGTGTATAGGGGTAAAATCAGCAAAACGCTAAAACCGATGTTGCACTCTTTCGACCTTGAGAATTTGGGACGAGTAGTGAGGAGACCAAACCTGACTAGCATATTCAAGAAAGGGGCGTACAACGGCTATATAGAGTGATCTGGAAACGTAGGGATTAGAGAATTCTTTCGACCAGCGTTACAGAAAACCAAGGACAGAGTTGACCTTGAGATTAATGTCATCAATATTTGGGGTGAAGTTAAGCTCCCTATCACATAAGATCCCAAGGTCACGAATCGTTTATACAGGTGTTTTTTGTTGGTTGAGTAAGACATAGGAACGTAGCGTTTACGGGAGAAGATGATTGAGTGACATTTGCCAATATTTAGTTCGAGGCAAATATTTTGGCACCAAGTTGAAAAGCTATCGAGCTTCATTTGGAGAAGTGAGGAGTCGACAGAAGAGCGGATCGTCTTAAAGAGTTCATTGTCATCCGCGTATAGAGAGATGGAGGAGTGCTTGATACTGGAGTCTATATCATTAATAGTAAGAATGAATAGGAGGGGTCCAAGATGACTGCCCTGGGGAACCCCTGACGTGGGAAGAAAAGTTTTGGAGAGGGTGGATCTAAATCTGAGACGGTAGGTTCGATCGTCAAGATAGGAAGAAATCCACTTAATCAGTAGGGGTTCGAAGCCATGAGAGGATAGCTTAAAGAGGATGAGGTTGTTTGAAATTTGGTGGAAAGCCTTGCTGAAATCGGTTGTGATTACATCAACTTCATGCTGCTTGGGTGAGATGATGGATTTGCAGCGAAAACATAACGCGTTGTAAAGAATGCCTTCGAACAGTTTTGGAATTTATGACAGTTTGGCGATTGGACGGTAGTTACTAATATCCTTTTTTGGCCCTTTCTTATGTATGGGGGTGGCAAATGAGGATTTCCAAATATGTGGGAAGACACCTTGTATAAGGGATAGACTGAATATCTTTGATAGCGGGAGAGAAAGAGATGGTGAACAATTTTGTTAAAAGGACAGCCGGAAATCTATCAGGTCCATGGCTGAACTCATTTTTAAGCAAGTTTAATTTTTCTTCAACTAGGTGATTCTGGATAATTTGAGAGATGAAAACGGCAAGGGACAATTCGGGCAGGTTTTTGAAGTAAGACGGGTTGGCTCGAAAGAGTTGTAAAGCTCGGTGCATTTATAAAAGGAACCGAGAAAGTTTGAAGTAGTCCAGGGAAGAGCGTGTTATCAGGAAAATGTCCCACAAATTATTTCTCTTGTTCCGAAGAGTACGGAGTTTACGGTTGTACCATGGAGGCAATGATACCGATGTCCTATGTCAAGAATAAGGGACATATAGAGATTGTATATTTCCTTATAGAGATCGGCAGTAGCTTCTTCTACCTCTAGGTTATCTAAGTGAAATGCGATTCTGCTAAGATGCTCATTTAATAGGCGAAAGTTAGCTTTGTGGAAGTTGTAGTAAAAGTTGACGTGGGTTGGTGAGGTTTGGGATAAGCTGTCACCATTAAGGGATACGAGAAGCGGGGGGTGGTAATTGTCGATGGTGGAGAGAGCGTGAGGACTAAGGGCAACTGAGAAATTATAGGGTCCGTTGTAAACACAAGGTCAAGTTGCCTCTCTTCATATGATTTGGCACATTACTTATTTGAAGGAGGTTTGAGCCGGTGAGACCGTCTATAAACAGACATTCCTTGGTACTAGTGGGGTTTGAGGTGTAAAAGGATTAATCGTCTGACAACGTCCATTGGAGATGTGGAAGGTTGAAATCGCCAATAATAACGATATCGTCAAGGGAAGTCCTTAACTCGGTTAGGTGATCAACTGCAGCTATTGCCAGTTCGTATGACACGATAGGTTGCGAAGGAGGTATATAGAAACATATAATGTATAACGAGTTTGGGCGTTGGTCAATTTTTATTGCGACATAGTCAAGATTGGGAGAAGAAGAGATGGCAATAAGAGATGAGGCGAGCTTATTCTGGAAAGAGAAATTTCTAACTTTAGATAAGACGTAGCGACTATCAGATGAATTGATAGATTCTTGTGTGATTTTAACAGTTGGGGGTATGAGGGGATCAATAATTGGTCGGGGGGGGGGGGGGGGGGGGGGCAAGGGCGAACTGTCGATGTGGGAAGGGGTGGTGTTCGGTCTTAAGTTGGGTTCGGTGGACGAGTAGAAAGTTTCTTGATGGGAGGGGTTATTGGGATTAAGGGTGTGTGATCTGTGGAAGTTGGTATACTTCGCACCAGTTTTGAGGTCGAAAAGGGGGAAGGGACAAGACAAGAGGCAAATTGTGGTCTAGGACGAGCAGTTATGTCGTGATTAAGAGGGAATTTATTACGTACTATCATCCGCCAAACTGAACATCGGTTATCCCATGATTCCAACAAATCATTTCTGTGAAGCAAAAATAAGGTTGGAGCCAAAATAGAACCTTGAGGTGCTCCGGAATTAAGATCGATCGGTTTTCGCGGAAGTTCTTCGTCCAGTCGCAAAGCTGCTGGGAAAGTCCATATGAACGAAGTTTGCTCAGCAATGGTCCGTGCCAGGCGCGGTTAAAAGCCTTGGATATATCCAATGCGACCGTCCTTGACTCACCATGCCGTTCAATCGCAGATGTCCATATATCGGTTATAAGTGTCAAAATGTCTCCCATGGACCGCCTGCCATTGAAGTCGTATTGACAATCATTCAGAAGTCCGTTGCACTCCAAATACTTAATTAACCCGGCATTTATGACCTCTGTCATCACCTTAAATAACATAGACAAATGTGCTATCGCCCGGTAATTTTGTGGGAGGCACTTTTTCCCCTCTTTGGGATTAGCTGAACTCGAGCCACCTCCCAGCAGGTAAAAAATGCCCCCCGTGCGTAAGATAGGCAAAACAGCCTGCAAAGAACCGGTGACAGTTCTGGAGCACAGTTCTTATGGACTATTTCTGGTATTCGGTCCAGGCCGGTTGCCTTCCTATGGTCCAGTCTACGTAGAATGCGTTGAATAGTACCCGGGTCCGAAGGTCACATCCCGCATCAGAGACCGTACCGGCACGTTTACAGGTGGCTCCGATAGACCGGGATCGAGGTGTGAATTCGCGGAAAATAAATTCACGAGCACATTAGCTTTATCTTTTAACTTTGTGACTAGTGTCCCGCTGTCCGTCACTAACGGAGGAAACGAGAAGAAAGCGAACTTATTGCTGACAGCCCTTGCCATTGACCAGAAAGGACGCGAATCAGTTGGGCACTCAAGGAATTTATTGGTCACTCACCGCCTTCTTCGCGGTATCAATCGTATGGTAGCACGCGTTTTTGATTCTAAAAAAATTCGTTCTGTTAATCTCGGTGGGATTGGAGCGCCATAGTTTTAAAGCGCTCTTTTTGCCACTGTAATCTGCTCGCATGTTTTATCAAACCAAAGCTGATCACATGAATTTCGTTTGATGAAATGCGGAATGTAAATCTCCACCCTGAGAAGAATAATCTCCATGATCGACCCTGCACATGCATTAACATCGGAGTTTCCAAAGCACACCTCCGACCACGGAAAGGATGCGAAGAAGTCCCGCAAATCGTCCCAGTTGGCAGCACCATATCTCCATACATGGCGAAGCTGCTTAAATCAGTTATTCGTTTGAAACGCAACTGGTTACGCGACCAATACCATGCAGTGATCTGAGTTTCCCAGTAGCGAGCAACTACCACGGTATAAACGCTCTGCTCAGATGTCAAAATACATCCAGGGTGTTTGCATAATCACCACGCGTATCCAGCATTGGCGTAGGTTTCTCCACGAGTTGAGTGAACTTGCGGCTGACAGCGAACATCTCCGCTAGCCTCCCAGCCTCGTCGGTTCTGTAAGAATGTATCAACCGGCCGGAATTGTATACATTAAAATCGCCAAGGATGACAATTTTTGTATCCAGTCGAAGGTATGTGAAAGATGTTCGAAAAAGGTGTCTGGTCGATCGTCATTCGCGGACCGATAAAGACAACAAAGAAATTTAACATAACTCCTCACCACGACCCTCAACCATATGATGTCCAAGTAGTTGGGTTCCAACGCCTCCATCCACTGGCAAGCCAGATCGGACCGCACGAAGATGCAGACTCCGCCCCTAAAACGGAATCTCGAATGTAAGTCGTATCCTGAGCAACGAAGATATGTCAAAGCAGTTGATGAATCGATCTGGGTCTCAGTTAGGGCAAAGATATCAGGTTTCGCTGTTTGCAAATATTGGTGGACGGCGTTTACATTCGTATTGGTGAAGCCGTTACCCCTGAGTTACAAAATGCCGTTACCAGTCGAACGTGGGAAAAGCCTCGAGATCGGTTATTTATCATAATATCTGGATGATGTTCCCCCGACATAGTCCCCCCGGAGATCCGAATGGGAGACTAGTTTACCTTCAGAATTCTTTATCTTAAAAGGTACCATCATGACTTATCTCCGTGTCAGTCCGGGCCAACAGCCACACGTCCGAAACACCGTCGAAGATTTATCTCGACGATATCGCGGTATGTACAGCGTGACGGGGTGGTATCTCACCTTGGTACCGACTACCACCCAAACCAACCTTTTCTCCAGTCGGTCCATCAGCGAAGCTCCAAAAGATGGCCAGGGATTTCTACCGACCATTTCACGGAACCTATAGTTTGATGGGGTGGTATTTCATCGGGCGACAAGGCGTTGGGACCCCACCTACCACTCGGCTTTTAGTCGCCTCTTACGACAAGCCGACCTGGGTGTGAGTGTATTCTAAATCCCTACTCAAAGGGCTGTTAAGTTAGCAAATAACAATAAAGAGATCGCATCTAACCTAAATGTGCTATCGACCACGGAAACCAATAAGAACAAACTCTTCGAATATTCTAGAAAGTCCCAAACAAAGTACTAGAATATTCTAGAAAGTACTGGAAAACTGAAGATGATGGGCAGTAGAAAATTCGAGGCTATGGAACGGACGGAAACGAAACGCCAAATCAGAGTGAGGAAACGGTATAAATACGGCGCACGCAGATCAGGGAGATAAGTAAGAAGTAAGCAGTAAGCAGTGAAGTAAGCAGTCAAAGACGCGATAAGTAAAGAAGCGAAATATCAAGTAACGGTTGTTATTAACGGACTAATAAAGTGTTTGCAAAGAAAATCGATTAAACGGCTCTTATTTATTAAAAATAATTAATCCAGCGAACCCTAAGCTCGCCATAATTTATCCAATTTACGGCCGGATTTATCCAATTTATAATATTACCACGACTGCATTTATCCATACAACAGTTTTATTACACAACGGGAAAACTTGTGTGTCTTTCCACAAGGGTGTTTCCGGTGTGCTGCAATTTGCAACTGTGCAAAAACAACTCCAATAATTATCCAATAACATCTCAGGCGCTGACTCTGGGCTATAGATTCGCCTTTCATGAGATAAGTACATTATATAAAAAAGAGGACACAAATTAATAAAAATGAAGTAGTCAAGATAAACAGAAGGTAAAACAAAATAAGAAAAACAAAAATGTAATATGGAAAAGCAATAAATGAAATGACCAAAATAAATAAGAAAGGAGAATAAAAAGAAAATATATTATCAAAACGTTATAAAATTAAATTAATGTGTTGCGGATTGGCAATTGTGCTGGAATGTACTGGAGAAATCTAGTACATTCGCAGTGTATACCAGTTGCGCAGCAGCTGGCACCAACTGGCCGATTGTCACCCCGATGACGTCCCTTGTTGAATTGGCAGTTATGCCCAATGAGTCAGTCTGCATTCAACCGCAAACGCGTACACACCGCCAAGAAGTCCAGCGTTCGAGATCACAACGTTGATTTTGCCTTTCCTCATCACTGTTGCCATTGACTCTTCCTTTTATAATTTACATTAGCAGCCTTTTGCTTTCGATACCTCTGTTGTGTGTGCAGCCAAATAAACACCAGATACCGAACTGTTTCCAGTGACTTTTCCTCTCGTAATTTACATCAGCGAGGTTTGCTTTCGATACGTGTGTTGTGTTGTGCAGCCAACCCAACAACCGACGTAGAACAAAAAAGGGATCTCGGCTATCTTCTTGAATGCAGCTCACCGCTCCTGGACGCTGCCCTCCAATACAGACCAATACCCCACTCTTGGATGCAACCTCATTGTCGCCCGCCTCTATTACAACATTTTCTGGTCCTTTGAGCCGGATCCAGACCGGTGGATCTACTCCATCGCCGCCCAGTTCGCGGTACAACACGGCTAAAGAGCAACCAAAGAACACCACGTGCGTCCAGTGCTGAAAGACGAACCCCATTAAGGAAGGATACGAATCGAGCTTCATCGCATAATACATCTTCTTCAGAAAAACTAAGAGATAAATCCAAAGACGTGATGACTAATCTCTGATTATTGATAATCCTAAAACAAAGACGAGAAGAACGCTTTAAGGGTTGTGAGGACAAAAGAATTAGCCGATAATCAACAACACACTACAGAGAGTGCACCATCAGTTGTAGACACTGCAACTAGATTTACAATTGCCAGTCACCTCGACACAAATTGATACTGACAGAGCCGATCAAGGAACTGAAGAACAACGCGACAGCAGCAGCCTGAAACATCTCCAGCCACAGCAATGGAAAAACAAATCGCCGCGCAATACGCGGCACAGGGCCAAATGTCGCGTGCATTCGCCAACTTGAAGAAGCGAGGGCCATCAACGGTAAGTGCTGTACAAACCCGTAGAGATAATTTGCAGGGCAAATGGAAAGAAATCCGCGACCGGCACGACGACATCCTGGAGCTGGCGACGTCGGAGACAAAGGACCACCACTACTTCACGGAGGACTTCCTCGAGTCAGCCGAGGAGGTCTACTTGGAGGAGATGACGATGTTCGCCGAAGAGCTTCGTGGCCTCAACATGGAACCACCGACAACATCCAAGGCCGCGGCCGCAGTGGTGACACTCCGCGCCAATCCCCGCAAGCTGACTCCAGTGCAATTGCCGACATTTTCCGGAAAATACTCGGAATGGCGGCAATTTAAGGACCTGTTCCAGGCGGTATTGGCAGATCACCCTGATCTGACTGATGTCGAACGACTCTATTATTTGAAGTCGAGCCTCCGCGACGACGCTGCCCGGGCCATCAAAAACATTCCGGTCACGGAGGAGAATTACCAGCGAGCCTGGAACAAGCTGGTGGAATACTTCGATAATACTCGTGCATTGGTTCACTCTGCCTTGAGTACCCTCTTCCAGGTACAGGTCGTCGGAAAGGAATCTGCTGCCGGCTTGCGCCATCTCCGCGACACGACAAATGATGCAGTCGAAACCATGGATGCGCTCGGCCGCCCCGTGACCGCCTGGGATGACATACTTGTCTACCTAACAACACAGCGCATGGACCCCCGCACCGCTCGTGACTGGCAAACGGCGGTAGGCAAAACCAACCAGCCACCCACGTACCACCAGCTCGATGACTTCCTGAAGACAAGGATCGAAGCTTTGGAGTTCGTCGAGCTGCCCCGGACCGCTATCGATCAACCCCAGCGTAACAGACCCGGCCAGGCGGAGCACACCACCAAAGCGCGCCTCTCAGTGCACACGGCCTCACCACCTGCCCCGAAGCCCCTGCCCGCTGCTCGGTCTGCAGATCAGAACACTACATCGGATCGTGTGAGGGATTCCGGGCCCCCAGCCCGGAAGAGCGAAGGTCGCACGTCACCAAACAGGGCCTTTGTTTCAACTGCCTAGGAAGGCATTTACTTCGTGACTGTCCATCGACATCCACATGCCGGAAGTGCCAGGGGCGGTACCACACCTTGCTGCATACCATAACGACCGCGACCAACCTGAATTCGGAAAGAGGCACAAGCCCAAAGCTTCAAGGCGCCAGATCCCCGGGGTGTCATCTCACACGACCAGCGCCCCGCCCGCCCGTGCAATCTTCCTGGCCACAGCACGCGTCCTCGTCCAGCCGGGCTCCCAACGCCGACTGGAGGCTCGGGCCCTACTGGACCCCTGTTCAGAGGCCACCTTTATATCGGAATCACTCGCCCAGCGACTGCACCTGCGTCGGCGCGCAACATTCACCCCAGTCCATGGAGTCGGGGGCGCCCGCTGCCAGACGGCGAAGGCCCTATCATCCGTCACCATACTGCCCCAGACCAAGAGCTCGCAAAGCTGGACAGTCAACGCGCTCATCCTGCACCATCTGTTGTACTACATGCCACCTCCACGACTCCTGCCAAGCGATATCTCTATTGTGGTGGGCCTGGAGTTGGCAGACCCAGACGTCTCATCGACAGAAAAGATAGATTTAATCATTGGCGCTGATGCATATCCGGCGATCATTACCGCCGGATTAAAGAAGTCCACAAACTCTGACGTGATCGCCCATTCTACGCACCCTGGGTGGATACTAAAGGGTGCAGCTGCCCGCGGCCCACGGCATACCAACACCAACACCAACACCAGCCGCCCTCTGACCAGTCACCAGATCAGTGTCGACCGCGAGCTGCGCGACCTCCTGGAAAAGTTCTGGATTCAGGAGGAGGTTTCTCCCCACCCAACCGCTCTGACTTTGGAGGAGCAAGCATGCGAGGCTCACTTCACCTCAACTACCAGACGCGACCAGCAAGGCCGCTACATACTTCGACTGCCTCTGAAGCCTAACACAACGGAGCTGGGAGATTCGCGCAGCGTCACCCGCTCAGCATTTCGATGACTGGAGAGCAGGTTCCAGCGCCAACCCCAGCTCCGCGATCATTACAAGAAATTCATGGAGGAATACCTCGAGCTTGGCCACATGTCTCAGGTGGACACCACGAGCGCGGACACCCAGGAACATGGATTCATTATCCCACACCATGGGGTGTTCAAAGCATCTGACCAGACCCCTAAGATCCGCGTGGTGTTCAATGGTTCCGTCAAGCCAGAGACTGGAGTCTCAATCAACGAATGCCTCTACGTTGGGCCAAAGCTCCAGAGTGACATCTTTGACGTCCTGCTGCGCTGGCGCGCGCACCAATACGTCTTCTCCGCGGACATTGCGAAGATGTACCGACAAATAAGGATCGATGAGCGGGATCGCCACTACCAGCAAATCCTGTGGCGACCGTCGAGCACTGGCGACATTAAGACCTACTCGCTGAACACTGTGACCTGCGGACTCGCGAGCTCCCCGTATCAGGCAATACGCACGCTGAAGCAGTTGGCTCTTTTCGACGATTCCCCTTAGCAGCACAAGTGCTTATGAGAATACCATGCATGGACGACATCTTCGCTGGCTCGGACACTCTCACAGGGGCACAGCTACTGTAGCAGCAGCTCAGCGACCTACTGTCGGCGGGCGGCTTCCCCCTCAGCAAATGGACCTCCAACCACCCGTCGCTACTTCCCTACCAACCAGACCAGCTCGGGGCATGCCCCACTTGGCCCCCAGCTGACGCCCACTCAATTTTGGGAATACAATGGCGACCCCAGGAAGACTGCTTCACATTCCATCTCCGAGATCCAACGGGCAACGCGGCCCTCGCATTCATCGGCCGCCTCTACGACCCCCTGGGATGGATCTCCCCAGTCGTGATAAGATTCAAGATATTCATGCAGGAACTGTGGCCCCTGGGACTAGGATGGGACAAACCCCTGCCCCCCTCCATGGAGTCCAGCTGCCATGAACTCGTCGCGGATCTACGGCAACTACCCGCACTCCGCATCCCTCGATGGGCCGGCTGCGCCAACACCCACCCATCGATGGAGCTCCACGGATTCGCCGACGCCTCACAGGCCGCCTACGGCGCCGTCATCTACCTCAGGACATTTGCGCCCCGTTGAAATCATCTTGCACCATCCTCGCTTCCAAGACTAAGGTGGCCCCTTTGAAGCAGGTATCCCTGCCACGTTTGAAGCTGTGTGCCGCGCCATATGAAGCGCACCCTCACCATCATGTCAACCCAAAACGCCCCAGTCTACCTCTGGTCAGATTCCACCGTCGTCATATCATGGATCCATGGTGCGCCGAGCCGATGGAAAACTTACGTCGCCAACCGGGTCTCCGAAATCCAGACGACTCTACCGGGCGCCCACTGGCACCACGTCGCCGGTGTCCAGAATCCTGCCGACTTGGCGTCTCGCGGAGCGTCAGCGGACCAACTGCGCTCGCCGTCACTATGGATGGACGGCCCCGAGTTCCTCAAAGGCAACCTACCATGGCCCTGCACCCACACCGCCGTCCCGGAGGTGGACCTGGAATGCCGCCCCGCAACCAGCCACGTCATAAGCGCCCCACGAGAGGACAACGAGCTGCTGATGCGATACTCCCAGCTCCCCAGACTCCTCCGCGTGACGGCCAGATGCGTCGAATTTGCCCGGCGACTGCAGAAAAAAACCACGCCGGGGAGAAGACCGCGCCCGAGCCCCGGCCCAAACACTCCCACCGAATTAACCCCTTCGCAAATGGACTCAGCACGCATGGTCTGGGTCTCCTATGTGCAGAGTCCACTTCCACCGGGAAATAGCATCGCTCACCAGAAACTCATCCGTCGCTAAGGACAGCCTGCTCATGCGCCTCAACCCGTTCCTCGACTCGAACGGCCTTCTCCGTGTCGGGGGAAGACTGCGCCACTCCCTGCTACACCCCGATGAGAAGCACCCCCTCACCCTCCCTTCCGGATCCTTCCTCTCACTGCTCCTCGCCCGAGATGCCCACGACAGGACCCTCCACGGTGGCACGCAACTGTCACTCAACCATCTACGGCGGCGATTCTGGATTCTCCGAGGACCACAACTGGTCAAGGGAGTAATCTTTTGCTGTCTCCGCTGCTGGCGACACTCATCCTCCCCGACCCTTCAACTCGTGGGGGACCTGTCGGCCACCCGAGTGCGGCCCACCAGGCCATTCCTACACAGCGGAGTCGACTACGCCGGACCAATGGCTGACCTGACCTTCGTAGAGCTCTCCACCCTGCTGGCCCAAGTGGAATCCTGCCTCAACTCGCGCCCCCTCCAGCCACTGAAGTATGACCCGACCGACCTGACGGCGCTCACACCCGGACACTTTCTTATTGGAGGCCCGACGTCGACCATCCCGGAGCCTTACACACTTCAACCCCCCATATCTCGGTTGTCGCAATCGAAGTTACTGCGGAACATGTACGAGCATTTCTGATCGCGATGGTCCGCAGAATACCTCCAGGAACTACAACACAGGCCAAAGTGGCAGAGCCGAAAACCCAACGTCGCAGTGGGGCAACTGTGCGTGATCAGGACTGAGCTGGCACCCCTCTGCAAGTGGCACCCAGCGCGAATTCTTAAGGTGCACCCTGGCCGAGACGGACTCGTGAGGGTGGCAACGCTGCGGACTGCTGCGGGCACCCTAACGAGACCCGTTTCCAAACTAAGTATCCTCCCATTTGAGGGGGACAGAATATCAGACCAGCACCAATCAGCGGATGAACATCACCCAACCCCCCTCAATTGAATGTGCTGGAATGTACTGCAGAAATCTAGTAGAGTAACTTCGGGTATTGTGATATGGTTGGGAAATGTGATATACTCTCATATTTTCCGAAATAATCAATTCTCGACAAGAATTTTCTTGTCAACATGACGGCAATGGAAAAGAACACGTGCTGCAGTTTTAGGCGCGCTCGCGCTTATTGCGTTGTATGTCAGTGCATTGAAATTGTTTAAGGTGTACAGTCGACAGTTTTTTTGTGTGAGCTTTATGTTATATTTCAGCAAAAATTGGAGCAAAATTAAAAACTGAAGTAATACATTTTGTTTGTGTGTGAATAGAGCTGACAGTATATTGGGTGAGTTTTTAATTCAGTGAAGTGCATTTTTAAAAAAATCTCTTGATTGTTTTAAAAGCCAAATGCGACTAATGTGATATAGTTGAAATTGGGTAAAGTGATATACCATATCACATTACCCACCACATTATCAATCACTAAATATTATTATAATTTATTTCAGATCATGCCAAAAAAAGGGGAGATTCGTAAATGGGATGCGGAAGGAATGAGAAAGGCTATTCTAGCAGTCCGAGGAGGAGAAATGGGTATACTTTTGGCGTCGAAGGCATTTGGAGTTCCATTTGCAACACTACAAAGATCCGCTCGCAGTGATAAATGTATTAGCGATATTTTAGCCACGCCTTTGGGACGTAAGCCTGTTTTTAGCCTGGAAATGGAATTGGAGCTGGTAAGATACTTCCGAGAAATGGAATCACGCTTTTGGGGTCTAACTCGCGGTTCGATCACTAGCATTCCAAGTGGCAAAAAGAAACAACATAGCTTGCCCATTTTCAGTAATGAAAGAATGCGCAGGAAAAGATTGGTGGTATGCATTTCTTAAAAGGCACAAATCAGAGATTAGTATCAGGACTCCAACCGGAACCTCAATCGATAGCGCAAAAGGCTTTAATGCTGAAAATGTGAGCACATTTTATAGCTTACTCGAGCAAGAGTACGAAAAACATAAATTTTCCCCAACTAGTATTTGAAACGTAGATGAGACAGGAGTGTCCATTGCACAAAGTAGGCAACCCAAAATTTTAGCAGCGAAAGGAAAAAGGCAAATAGGTCGTATGACGTCTGCAGAGAGAGGCTCTCTTATAACGGTTGTCAGCTGCATGAGCGCAGGCGGTTCATTTGTTCCGCCGTACTTTATTTTTCCCAGAAAGAACCATTCTCAGGTTTTAATGAAACATACTCCTCCTGGCTCGGATTCTGCCTGCCACATTTCGGGTTGAATACAAATCCCGATATTTACGAAGTGGTTTGACCATTTCTTGCGCTTCACAAACCCTTCAAAGGAGAACCCTTCGCTACTCATTTTAGACGGCCATTACAGTCATACCCGAAATATTGAGGTTCTGGAAAAGGCTCGCAAAAATGGTGTTATTATCATATTTTTGCCACCGCACTGTACTCACAAAATGCAACCGCTCGATAGAACATTTATGGGACCTCTGAAGACGTATTATAACGATGATATTAGGCGATTTATGCGAGACCAGGGCCGAAAAATAACACAGTTTGATGTTATTGAACTTTTTTCGAAGGCCTACCTTAAAGTCCAAACAGCACACATCGCAATAAATGGATTCAAATGCACTGGCATTTATCCATTCGACAAAAATATGTTTCAGGGGGTTGATTTTATCGCTCAAACATTTGAAAATCATCCGGATGAAGAATCTGCTCTTTCAGGACGAGAAGTAGAAAAACCAGTTGCCCGCACAAGTAGTGCAGCTGAAGAACCGGTTGCTAGTACTAGCAGGGCAGCTTTGGAAAAGATCGTAACTCCTTGGGGTATCTCACCACCGCCCAAACTTAAACGGGTTATCAGCTCCAGAGGTAAAAGATCAGTTGCAACTGTACTAACAACATCACCGTACAAAACATCTTTGGAAGAGAGCATTAAGAACATTGAAAGACGCAAGAATAAGCCGAAAAGACCTATGGTAGTAAAGAGCAAACGGGCAAAGAAAACAAAAGAAAGTTCTTCGAGCGATTCAGATAAAAGTTTGCATTTACCGAGCTCAGACGAAGATCCTTGGGCCGAAACTCCACCTAACAAGGACAGTGTCTGTGTCTTTTGTAACACATCTTCCCAAATGGATAATAAGGCAAAGATATGGGTACCATGCTTGCAGTGCGATTTAGTTTGGGCTCACAATGAATGTCTTCCAACGCGGCAAGCAGTTTTTGTATGTGAGTCATGTAAATCGCTTTAAATAGAACGTAGAGAAAGTACTATTTTTCTGCTAAATATTGGAGTTGTTAATTTAATTTTAATTCTAATTTAAGTTTTCTCTTGTTTTTCTTATGTAAAATGTAGTGGCTAATGTTCCTACTTTTGTTAAATTAATAAATGAATTCATAATCTATCGGCTTACAAGTATTTTTATTCGGTTGGAAACTATTCGGGAAAAGTGATATCACATTATCCGCCAATTTTAATAAGGGGGGTTACAGAGATTTTTTTATTTTGTTGTAAATAGCTGCAGATTGGCTTACGCTGCAGGGTTCTGAAAACGAAATATAATTCGCAATGTATCAAAGAGCTATAATGAATAGTGCGGCAAAAGCTATGTAATAAAAATTACGAATAATTGTTAGAAAACAAATACCTATATCACATTACCCGAAGTTACTCTACATTCGCAGTGTATACCAGTTGCGCAGCAGCTGGCACCAACTGGCCGATTGTCACCACGATGAGGTCATAGCGTCCCTTGTTGAATTGGCAGTTAAGCCCAATGAGTCAGTCTGCATTCAACCGCAAACGCATACACACCGCCAAGAAGTCCAGCGTTCGAGATCACAACGTTGATTTTGCCTTTCCTCATCACTGTTTCCATTAACTCTTCCTTTTGTAATTTACATTAGCAGCCTTTTGCTTTCGATACCTCTGTTGTGTGTGCAGCCAAATAAACACCTGATACCGAACTGTTTCCAGTGACTTTTCCTCTAGTAATTTACATCAGCGAGGTTTGCTTTCTATACGTGTGTTGTGTTGTGCCGCCCCCAACAACCGACGTAGAACAAAAAAGGGATCTCGGCTATCTTCTTGAATGCAGCTCACCGCTCCTGGACACTGACCTCCAATACAGACCAATACCCCACTCTTGGATGCAACCTCATTGTCGCCCACCTCTATTACAACAAATGGTATAAAAAATATAATAAACACATAACTTATTTATTTATCTATAGCAAAGATGAAACTGTTCACTTAATCATTTAATTAATTCTCTGCTTGAAAAGCTGCACTCACTTAAAGTAGACAAACTGTTGGATATAAAATTGGACAATACACATTTAAAAGGATTATAGAATTTGATGCAATATTTTTTTTTATATACTCTGTAGTTTTTATCTATTTTTACTACACTTACGTATTCTTTACAATTTCCTTAATTCATTGCCTTCAGTGAAAACTGGATTTATTACTGTGACTACGAATACGGACACATCAGTCTATGCAACAACCTATCATCATTGGACTTCTAATTGGTTGTGTTCAAAACTTTATTGTTAGCTTAACGTATACAGAGAAAGCCAGAAAGCTCTGAAGTTTATAACTTTCGACTAGAAAGGTGACTTTTGAAAGAATCGATTATGGAAATCGATGCTTTAAATTATATTTTTCGATTCAATTAATCGATTATAAGAATCGATATTCTGAAGTATTATTTTCGATCCAAGTAATCTATGCATCGAAGGAAAACTGAATCGATTCACAAAAATCGATTCAATATAGAGTCCGTCTTTAAAACCTACAAAGCAGTTAAATGAATAAGCGGTCTTTGCCATTAAGTCATATTTTCGCATTATTATTAATTAAGGATTTTACAAAAGACACATACAAATTTTATATTTTTATACGAACACACCCTCAAACTTTTCCACGATCAATCAATGTCTAACCGTCAGCCAAGGTTTAACATCGTGAAGTTCTTGAACGCAAAACATTTGGGAATTATTAAAAATTACAACAGAAATTCTGAGTCGGTTGCCCCTTATTCCAAATGTAATAATTGTACCATTAAACGCATGTGCGTTGTATAGTGGACAAATCTTGGTCAAAATAGTCACATTTCCGCTATTGGATCTTCTAAACTTCATTTTATTGCTCATCAGCTGTGTTCGCTGCCTCACGTGTTGGTGTATGTCGTCCATTTCGGCCTGAAGCATTTCCCAGTAGCTGCCTCCAGTTTCAGTAAGCTCGATGTTTCTTCCAAATTTTAGATCTGATGGGAGTCTCAATTCTGTACTAGATGGCGTGCTACATGTTCGTAAATTCGTCACACTGCCCTCCACTTAAGTCTGATCGTCCCGATCACACACCAAATTCTTTGATCCATACGAGGCTAGTCTCTCCAAATGGACGACTTTCATTTTACCTCGTCTCTGCGTGTCGGATTGTATGCGATACACAACATCGTTCAGTCGCTTTAAGACTTTGTATGGCGCTTCCCACGATGTCTGCAGTTTTGGAGACATACCCTTTTTCCGTTGCGGGTTGTACAGCAACACCAAGTCGCCTTCCTGAAATCCATCAGAATTCATGGCTCGGTCATATCGATCCTTCATTTTATTGCTCATCAGCTGTGTTCGCTGCCTCACGTGTTGGTGTATGTCGTCCATTTCGCCCTGAAGCATTTCCCAGTAGCTGCCTCCAGTTTCAGTAAGCTCGATGTTTCTTCCGAATTTTAGATCTGATGGGAGTCTCAATTCTGTACCAAAAATAATTCTCCCAGGTGACTGGCCGGTAGTGTCATGGACTGCTGATCGGTAAAGTAACAAAAACATTTGAATATGCTTGTCCCAATCGCGCTGACGTTTGTCTATTACTTTTCTATTCTATTAAACCTTTCTACTATGCCATCCGATTGTGGGTGTAAAGCCGTTGTTCAAGTCTTCTTGATACCCAATAGTGAGCACATTTCTCGAAATAAAGCGGACTCAAAGTTCCTCACATTGCACCCAATACGCCTTGGCCAATGGACTCTCTGATGCCATTTCTTCTTTGGTCGGTCTTTTACCCATTTCCTTCGCTCTAATGACCTTAGCCAAGTCTGTATCCTCCAGTTGACTTTTCCTTAAAGCGCTGGATTCCCATTCATCACCAGGTTGCAGATTTGTTAATCGGATGTCGACTATACCGTCGCATCTCTCAGCCTTAGAGCAGTGGTTACACTCCAATGCACATGGGCGCCGAGATAGTGCATCGGCATTTCCATGTTGTCCACCTTTCCGATGTTGGATTTCGCAATCGTAATTCTGCAACCTTTCTATCCATCGCGCAATCTGCCCCTCCGGATTTTTAAACTGGAGTAACCATCTGAGTGCTGCATGATCTGTCCTCAGAAGGAAGTGCTGGCCATATAAGTATTTGTGAAAATGTTTTACGCATTCCAAGACTGCCAAGAGTTCTCGCCTTGTGACGCAGTAGTTCCTTTCCGGCTTTCCGAGGACTCTGCTATAGTACCCAATTACTTTTTCCTGACCATCGATGATCTGTGAGAGTAAACCTCCTATTCCATGTGCACTAGCGTCTGTGTCCAGAATGAACTTTTCGCCAGGCACTGGATAGGCCAACATTGGAGCTGTACAAAGTAATTCCTTCAGCTGCTGGAAGGCATTTTCTTCTTCCGCTTTTCACACAAATTTGCAATTTTTCTTCGTCAAATTGTGTAAGCTTCTTACAACATTGGCAAACCTGGGTACAAAGCGTCGGTAATACGTACAGAGCCCAAGGAAACTTCGCACTCCATCAACGTTTTTGGGCCGCGGCCAATCTCTTACCGATTTTATTTTGCCTTCATCTGTCTGAATTCCTTCAGTAGTTATTTTGTGTCCCAAATAAGTTTCTTCGGTTTTAAACAAATTACATTTCTTCGGGTTCAACCGTAATTTGGCAGAAGCAATTCGTTGAAGGACTTGGTCTAAATTTTTCAGGTGGTCATCGAAACTATTGCCCATGACAATGATGTCATCCAGATACATCAAACACGTTTTCCAGTGAAGTCCTTTTAGCACGTGTTCCATTAAACGCTCAAAAGTTGCTGGGGCGTTGCATAATCCGAATGGCGTCACAGAGAATTGCCACAATCCGTCTCCGATGCTAAAAGCAGTTTTCTCGCGGTCGCCTTTCTCGATCTCCACTTGCCAATACCCACTTTGTAAATCCAGCGTTGAAAACCATTTCGCACCGGATAATGTGTCCAAGGTGTCGTCTATCCGTGGCAGTGGGTAGCTGTCCTTTTTAGTGACATCGTTCAGCTTCCGGTAGTCGACGCAAAACCGGGTGCTTCCGTCTTTCTTTTTCACTAGCACGACCGGTGAACTCCATGGGCTTGTTGATGGTTCAATGACTTCACCTTTCTGCATTTCGTCAATTATCTGGTCCGTTTCTTCTCTTTCCGCCAGTGGGACTCTCCGTGGAGCTTGCCGAATCGGTCTTGCATCTCCTGTATCTATTCGATGTTGCACGATGGCAGTTCTTCCAAATTTATTCCCATCGTTGGCGAATATGGAGCTATACTTTTCCAGTAACCGTTTGGCTTTTGTCCTTTCTAGCCCGCTCACCTCGTTCAACCAGGTATCCATGACAGCAGGAGTTTTCGTGCCCTCTTTGAGAACCTTGTTTTCGCATTTCTGGGAGGGATTGTCACAATTAACCACAGCCTCCACGGCTTTGCATTGTCCTACTAATTCTCCTTTGTTAAGAATGATCGGTGACCTGAACTCGTTCATCACTCGAACTGGGATCCGCGTATTCTTTTCCGTTTGCACCAAGGTCCGTCCAACCAATATATTCGCAGTGCTTTCTGATGGCTCTACTACCCATAACTTGTCTTCTCTCACCACTCAGCGGCTCAACGTGATCTCCTGCCAGGTCTGATTTAATGATGGAATGTGTTGCGCCGTGTCCAGAGTTAAGATCAGCGATCGTCCATTTACGGTCCCGTTTACGGTTACGTTATTGTTTTTACGATGTATTCGTGAAACCGTGACAGTGGGACAGTCCCTTACGGGGACCAGCTCACGCCCCTTTGAGCTGGTCCATTTTAGTTTAACGATTGCCTTTCTCCAGAAGCGCCATTTCCACTTTCAGTGTTGCTTTTTGGTGTGTCTCCGTTTTTCCTACGAGACGCATTACAATTTCGTGCGAAGTGTCCTGTTTTTCCACAGCTGTAACACTTTGCTCCAGAGCCTTTGTGTGAGGTTGGCATTATTTGGGAAATAGCCTGGATTAGATCCCTCATGGTTTTCTCCAGAGATTCTTTTGGTTCGACTTCCAACCGATGGACGTTGTGCGTTTGTTTGCTGAGAAGGGTTGCAGTTTCCTGCGTGAGAGCAAATGACACTGTTTCGGCAAACGTCTTCTTTGGCATGGAATAGACTGCGCGCTTGGTATCCGCATCTCGTATTCCATTCATGAACGCTTGAGTTTTGAGTAATTCAATTACTTCTGCTGGTGCGTCTGCATTGGCCAAATGCGCGAGCCGCTCTATCTCCGTTGCATATTCTTGTAACGGCTCGTTAGCTTTTTGGTAACGATTCATGAGCTCCATCTGGAACATTTGTTTCCTATGGTCGCTACCATATCGCCGTTCAATTGCTGCCATTACCGCATCATAGTTTCCACGTTCAATTTCCGGAACTGTTTGCAGGACTTCGGCCGCAGAGCCCTTCAATGATACCACCAAAGCTGATACTTTGTCTGCCGTAGACCAGTGATTGGTTCGCGCTGTGGTCTCGAACTGCAGTTTAAAAATGTTAAACGGTACCGTTCCGTCAAACGTTGGCGCTTTCGATTTTGTTGTAACTGGTCCACTGAACTACATCTCTAGGATATGGCCATCCAACCACAATATCTCGGATTCTAATTTTGTGTAATTTTCTGCAACTTCCCTTCGATGCACGATAGCTTTTCCTGCAGTTGTGAAATGTGCTGTTGCAGCTGGTTCTCCATACGTGAGGACTGTTGTGCCAGCTGCTCCTTCATGTGTGAGGACTGTTGCGCCATTGCTGCTCAAAGCACGTTCATGTCGAATGCTGGAGCTGGCTGCGGCTCTACCAACTGCTGTTCAACTTTAGATGAAGCTCCTAAAGCATCATGACAGAACTCGTGTCTATCAACGTCGATGCCCTCACTCTCCATTGCTTTACGCAATCGGGCTCGTAACTCTGCCTTATTTCCTGTCACCAACAGTCCTCGAGACTCCAATTCTTCCATTAAGTGGGGTATCCTCAGGTCAGCAAACTTCATCATGATTTATGATTATTTGGCAATCCCACTTCTGACACCATTTGTTACGGATTTTCGGGTTTACGTTTAGCGGCTCCCTAGGTCCGATCTCTGGATCGCGAAATAATTTAAATCAAATTGCAAAAGCTCGTTCTTTCGGGTTTAATGGGTTTACTTTATTTTTACTTATTATTCTACACGTGTCATTTTCACTTCCCTTGACATTGTTGCATTCCAGAATACTACCCTTATTCGCTTTAACACTAACTCATGTCCTTTCAAACACAACCCTTAAAACTACATCCTCACATATCTTACATTCTCAGTTAATACAGCACATTTTATAAATAAACAGACACTATATTCTATATCCAGTCACTTACAGCACATTTCATAAATATGCCCCTTTTCATAACAAGCACATTTTTCATTTCAAAACATGGCCACTTTGATGTTCGTTCAAAGTTTATTCAAAATTCTAAGTCACAGAGACTTCTAGATTGTTTTGTTCAGTTTATACGCCACAGTCAGTTAGAACAAAATGTTCTATATAAACAAGTAAATTTATATGAAAAAAGTAGAAAGAAGAGAGCTCAGCTTGAGATAGCTGAGTTCGATAAAATAAAAATAAATATTTAAATAAAAGAGATCTGATCTTTTATTATTATTAATAACAATTTAAGTAATAAATATAATAACCTCCACGCTCTTCCCTCGAAAGAGGAAGCACGGCGTTGGAGCCGTAACAACATCGATCCTCGTGTTCGCTGTCAGTTCTCTTCTTCTTGACTCTTGACTGACACTTATTACTCCGCTGTCAGTTTGCCTGCTTGTCTATGCCGTCTATCTCACACTAGATGGCGTGCTTCATGTTCGTAAATTCGTCACAATATTATACTACTATACAATATAAGTGTATGTAGTGCTCCAAGAAGCCCTACCATTTCTCTTCCACCAACACATTTACCCATCTACAAAAATCCCATCGAAAATTCCATTCATATCCCCAAATTAACATTGAATTCAATGTCAAGCAAATTGAACCAAACGTTCAATTGTAGGGCATTGAATTCAATTCCAAAAATCCGAACCTCACAATGCACATTTTCACATGCATTGTATGTACAATTGTGGCAGTCCGCCAATCCCCACTGTCTACTTACCGTAAAACCCCCATAACATTCAGCAAAAATCCTGATTTCGCTAATGCAACAGCATTAGCACCTGAAAATGCTTCACGCATCATATAGATCAAATCTATGATATTAAAAAATCCCTACAAAGAAAACTTACCTTTTTATACATCCCTTCGCATACAATTTTCCGTAAGATTTCTTTCTTTGCTTATCTGGTATTCTAAACCAATTCGGTACCAGACAAATTCCTCTAAACAAGATGATTCGGTTTGCATACAATGTAACCGTCATGACAGGGACCATAAATATTGCGTCGCCTATATCCAGCTTCATTCATGTGTACAATAAATCCCTTTCATACACATTGGTTGGCGACCTTTTTACCCCATCACTAAACAACCCAAGCAGCTGCATATAATTAGCGCAATAGACGCTGAAACCAAATTCTCCGGCATTTCCTAATGCAAATTTGAACCCGGTTTCTACTGCAGCTAGAGATGCCATAAACATCCAATTTGCTTTGAGCACCTTTTTCTCCTAACGTCGAAAATAGCGACGAGGCATCGTGTAAACAATGACCCGCATTACCAACGGCGCATTTGGTCATTTTTCCCTATTGTCTTTGCCGACTGCCTGTTTCGTCGTTCCACTGCACGTGTGAATCGCATCTATCTGAACGATCCCATACATACCACCATGACCTTTATTACGAGATCCGGTTTTCTTGTTCCCATAAGAGACTCTACGTTACACTTGTGGGAGATAAAACATATCCTTGGCAAGGATATATTCACACCCTTAAGAGAAGAGTTTTTCTCTCTCTTCCTTTTTTTCCTTAGCGAAATCATCTCTGCATGAGATGACGATCGCTGAGTCAAATTCCATCCTTCGACCTGACCAGGTCGTGTCTCCATCGCTACCCTGGTGCGCACAGAGAAGCGATAATCAGCGATAATCGTGTGAGTCGAGAGTCGCGTTCGGTAACCACGAAATGTATTCAGTGTTTTCCCGAACAGAGTAACATTAAAATAAAATAAAAGAAAATGTATTACCACAGTGTGTTTAACTTTTCCTGTGTTGTTGTCGCGGAGTTTCGCTTTGTGTTTCCCTCTCGGTGCGCCGGTTTTCCCCTCAGAGACATTTTGCTGTTTGTCCTGTCGTTGTGTCCGGAGAACTGTTTTCAGCGGAATTATGATGGAGGAGGAAGTGAATCATGTACCCATGGTGGTACATACTTCCTCCCCACACAATCAAACACGTCTCTAAACCAAAACATGTCTATTTGATCCGCCGACACACAATTCAGGCAATCTATGCATCATAATACATATCTCCACATCCCAGGTGTTTTATGACTTGCTAATAGACACAGATTCCCAGATCCTAATTTCACACCAATTTCCCACGGATCTTGTGCTACCCATCTGAAGTGTACGCAAACTCTTGTTTGCATTAGCCAGATGGATAACACAAACAAAATCACAAAAAGGATCGCTAATAAGTGGCGAAGCGTCCGGACTTCGAAAAAGATAAAAATAACAAAGGATGCACACAGAGTCTGAATCAAGAATCGGGGGTCGAGCAGCGGAGTTAGTAAGTAGCGTGCGTAAGGAGAAGAGGTCCTTCAAAGTCAAGGAAATCCGAGAATTAAATGTTTTTTTTTGCCAAACAAACAATTGTGTTTAAGTTTTAACTTGTGTTCAAAAAGAAAGATTCATTGGTCGTAGCATTTGTTTAAATTGTGATTTGGTTGTTTCTCTCCCTATTAATGAAATCGACCTCTAGCAAACGGTGTCGTTTCTCGCGTGTGTAAAGACACTTACGTCGCTACTGAATCAATATAATCGTGCGGCAACACCTTCGGTATCAAGGACAGCAACGGTATCCCACTCTTCCCGGGGAACCGGAAGCATGGTGGTGCACCAAAAATATTATATGTGTATTCTCAACAAAATTCTTTAGTAAATCACATAGGAAGGACTCCTGTTGCGGATTCGCAAATAAATATAGCGGGGAGAATCTAGTACGTTCACCGTCTAGTACACTCACCACCCAGCATATTCACCACATGCCTATCAGCCGCCAGCTGGCAATGCGTCGTCATCTAGGGACGACATCCGACTGTCATCATCATCATCGGCACTACAATCGGGAACCGGTCTTGGCCTTATTTAGCAAGTCCTGAGGCTTGTTAAATTTTCCATAATGATTTGTTTTTTCCGGGCAAGCTCATTAGTCTTGCGCCAGAGGCTCCCCGACGGAGAATCGAACCCCGGTCTCCCGCGTGACAGGTGGATACATTAACCACTATACACTATCGAGGAGCTCACCATCCGACTGTCACCTTTTTCAAATGGGACCAACGGTCTTTTAACCAGTGGCCATCAACCTTTCAATGCGGACGCATCGCCTCCAATTTATATTTAATTAATTTATACCAATAAAAGTTATTGCAACTCATAATAAGTTTGTATTGTTTATTATTGACTGCTTTCATCATCCTATTTGCACCACCCAATCGCTTGGCGTCTTCTACCACTCCTCTTCCATCAACTTGGCCGTCCGTTCGCCACCAACTCCCATCCACCAAAGTTTTGCTGCTCCTGCCAATTTACTGACGGCTACCGGCATGACTAGTCGTCCATCTAGTTGGTAGATATCTGTAAATTTCCGGATTCTTTTTATATATACCGTGTAGGATTATAGCGTTTGCGACGACAGTGAAGAACGAGTGATTCGAACCGACGCTATCACGGTTAGAATCACTAAAAGATAGAACCAAAGCTCTTACCCATCTGATTCTTAAACTCAAATACATTTGACTAATGTGGTAATGGTATATTATTGCTATGGTATACGGCTTTAATGGATGTGCTTTTGGTGGTGTTGTTCTTTACTAGTCGTGTGTGTATCTGCTAGAAACGTCACAGGGTAGTCCTGCTGTATTCGTACACAGAGCATCTCGGCCACATCTTTCACCGTATATCCAGTCCTTGTTATCGTTTTCTCCTCTGTGGCGCTTATTCTTTGTTCTGACGCATACGTCTCCCCCCTCCGTTCATTTGCTCGGATGAGCTCGACTTTCCCGAGTTTTGTCTTCATTGCTTCAATTTCGTCAATCAGTTTCTTCACTGTGTATTGTTCATTGTTATCCAGTGTCGTTTCGCCTACTGTCTTGTTGCTCTCACCTGGTTCGTATCCGCGTAGTCCTTCGTGGACTGCGAACTTGTGCAGGATCTGGGACTTATAAATGTGCACGATTTCTTTCAAGTTTTCGGCCGTTTGACATTTGCACTTCGTATGACCTTGGTCTGTCACAATTTTTTGTCACAACGGCTAGCTCTAATGGTTTACCTTCCTCTTTTCGAATATAAACATTTTCATTTAAGTTTGTTGGAGTTATAAATGACTCGGGCTCGTTGATCCTCAATAAATAACAGTCTAGAGTTAGCAGTGAATTGAAATGTTAATTTAATTTGCGAAAAGAAAATTTGTAATTGACACGGAATACACATGATAAAATTGGATCAAAAATCAAGGCACGTTTTTCTATATCTTTTACTTGCTCTTGCGTTTGAATCAGACAGTTGATTGACAGATTGGATCAGTGTCAACTTCAAGTCCAAGAACTGTGTGAAGTTCGCACAGGCTGACGGTTGTGTTGAGTAAGACCAGCTATCAATTTGATAAATTCTCAACACTCCTCCTTGATCAATTTATGGCGGAGCGTCTCAAAGACTCTCCTGTTCAGTGGCTTGGTTAGAATGTCTGCAATCTGCCTGCTGCTCTCGACGTGTCGCAGTGTCACGGTCTTGTCGACGTGCTGTTGGATGTACTTCCGTGGTATCTCAATATGCTTCTTTCCCTTGCTTGTCTTTCCCTCGTGTGCATTCTGCAGCATGTGTATGGCTGACATGTTGTCGACGTGCAAGGTGATTGCCTGGTCGGTTTTCAGGATACCCAGTTCCAGCGTGATTCGCTTGATCCAGCACACATCGTCGATTACTGACACTGCTGCTCGGTACTCGGCTTCTGCGGTTGAGGTCGCTACCAGACGCTGCTTTTGTGAGTACCAGATCACTGGTCCTCCCCTCATCACTAACACTCCGCTTGTCGACTGTCCTGTCTCCGAGTCTCCTCGATAGTCTGAGTCGGTGTAGGCCATGAGTGTCTGGTCTCCTCCAAAATGAATTCCGGCTGTGGTTGTCCCTCTCAGGTACTGGAACACACGTTTCACCATCGCCTGATGGCTCCTCATTGGCTTGTTGCAAAATCGACTCAGGTAGTTCAGGGCGAACCTGATATCTGGCCTGGTGATTGTAGCTAGGTACAATAAGCTTCCTATCGCCTACCGATAGTTGTTGTTCGCCGGAAGTGGCTCATCGTTCTTGAAGTCTGTCTTCTTGGGGATCATTCCTTGCTCAATTGGTGTGGACGCTGGGTTGCATTGTTCGAGTTCCATTTGCTTCAGTATTTTCTCCGTGTAGCTGGGTTGGTTCACGAAAATACCTTCTTGATCAATCTTGATTTCCATGCCCAGGTATATCAAGTTGTCCTTTACTTTCTTGCTGTATGTGATCTCAAATCCCTGCTTATCTCATTCAGAAGCTTGTATATCTGATCTTCATCTTTTCCAGCTACCAATCCATCATCCACGAAGAGTGAGAGCATAATGCTCCTGTCCTTGTTGTAGTAGATACACGGGTCGTCGTCTGTACTTGTCAGGCCTATCTTCCTTTCAAGGTGTGCAGTGACCCTCTCGTTCCACATCCTTGGAGCTTGTTTGAATCCATAGAGACTCTTGTCCAACTTGCAGATTTTCCTTGATCCGTCGTCGAACCCTTCAGGCTGGTTCATGTAGACATTCCATTCCAGGTTCCCGTACAGGAATGCCGTTTTAACATCGAATGATACCAACTTCATTTTCTCTGACGCGGCGTGACTTAGAAACAGGCGAATGGATGCATGGCGGGCTATTGGACTGAAGGTTTCGCCATAATCCACTTCCTCTTTCTGTTCAAATCCTCTCGCCACGAGTCTGGCCTTGAGTCTCCCGTCTGCCTTCTCTCCAAGTACCCAACGACAAGTGATCGGCTTCACTCCTTCGGGACAGTCCACCAGCCTCCAGGTTTTCATTTTCATGAGAGAATTGTACTCCTCCTGCATCGCTCGTCTCCACTTCTCATCCTTGAGTGCTTCGCTCACCGGGATATCTGCTGTTTCACCGATCATGGCTGCTCTTGTGCTGTTGCCTCGGTTTGACATGTTGGCAACGTAGTCCCTGTACCTTGGCGGTGGTTGCAGGTTCCGACGATCTCGCAAGGTTATTCCTTCTGGCTGCTCTGCTGGCGGCCTTGTCTCTTGTTCGTTGTCACTTGGCTCTTCGGTACTTTTCCCAGTGGCGCAGAAACCTCTACGGTATAAATACTCGGTTCGGATGTCAAAAACAGATCTAGGGTGTTCGCATAATCGCCTCGGGCTTCCGGCACTCGCGTTGGCTCTCCCACGAGTTGAGTCAAGTTGTGGCTTACAGCAAACATCTCCGCCAGCCTCCCAGCCTCGTCGGTTCTGTTAGAATGTAACAACCAGTCGGAATTGCGCACATTAAAATCGCCAAGGGTAATAATTTCAGAAGCTGGGTGGTTGATCTGTATCCAGTCGACCGTATATGAAAGATGTTCAAAGAATGTCGCCGATCGATCGTCATTCGGGGAGCGGTAAAGACAACAAAGAAATTTAACGGAATTCCTCAGCACGACCCTCAACCATATGATGTCCATATTATTGGGCTCCAACGCCTCCATCCTCTGGCAAGCCAGATCGGACCGCGCGAAGACGCAGACTCCGCCCTTGAAACGGAATCGCGAATGTAAGTCGTATCCTGAGCAACGAAGATATGTCGAATCAGTTAACGAATCGACCTGGGTCTCAGTTAGGGCAAGGATATCAGGTTTCGTTGTTTGCAAATATTGGTGGACGGCGTTGACATTGGTATTGTTGAAACCAATGCCCCTGATGTTACAAAATGCCGTCACCAGTCGAGCGTGGGCCGAGCCTCGAGAGCGAGCCCGGTTATGCGATGACGAACCTCTCAAAGTTCCATTATTTATCATGATATCTGCATGATGTTCCCCCTGACATAGTCCCCCCCGGAGATCCGAATGGGAGACTAGTTTACCTCCGGAATTCTTTATATCAGAAGACACCATCATGACTTATCCCCGTGTCAGTCCGGGCCATCAGCCACACATCCGAAACACCGTCGAAGATTTCTCTCGGCGATATCGCGGAATGCACAGCGTTAAACCTTCATATTAAACCTTTACGTGTGATATGGTTTTAATACTTCAGGTATCTTTTTGGCATCACTTGGCCAGCCTTGCAAGATATACTTCATTAACATCTGCATTTCAGCGTCATTGTGTGTTTCTTTTTGAAACTCTAGGTTTTTCTCCACGGAAATCGGCAGTGAATCTATCAATAAGAAAACTTATGCTTCAACATCAGCATCTTTTTCACGACATTTTGACGGTTCTACTAAAAAATGACGAGACAATGCATCTGTGGAGAGGTAGTATGTACCAGCATGGGTACTCGTTTCACTTCCATCCCCATCATCTGATTACCGTAGTACTGCAACTATCCACCAAGAAGAGGAAAATAAGACACTTGTTTTGATTTATATAAAAGGTTCGTTTTTTATTTTTAAGGTGGTGTAATGAAAGTTGTGGTGACTGTTAATACGTTCACTTTATGTTAAGTTATTTCCATTTGGTTCAAACCCGGTACAAACATTCGCGGAATACATAATTAGTTGAATAAAAGGGATACGTCCCGCAGGGGTGCAGACTCCGATGCACACCCTACGGGAGATGATAAATAAGAAAAAAACTCGATGTGCGCGCACTGGAGGATGGAAGAAGACTCAGCGATCGTCATCTCATGCAGAGATGATTTCGCTAAGGAAAAAAAAGGAAGAGAGAGAAAAACTTTTCTCTTAAGGGTGTAACTAGTGGCGCAGTGGTATATGTGCGCGATCGAACAGATTCAATGTTGTTGCATGTGTTCGAAAACAGGCAGGCGGCAAGGACAATAGGGAAAAATGACCACATGCGCCGCTGGTAATGCGGGTCATTGTTTACACGATGCCTCGTCGCTATTTTCGACGTTAGGAGAAAAAGGTGCTAAAAGCAAATTGGATGTTTATGCCATCTCTGGCTGCAATAGAAACCGGGTTCATATTTGCATTAGGAAATGCTGGAGAATTTGGTTTCAGCGTCTATTGCGCTAATTATATGCAGCTGCTTGGGTTGTTTGTTGGTAGGACAAACAAAAAAAGTTGCCAGGCAATGTGTATGAAAAGGTATATGACGCGGCTGGGAAAATAGACGGCGCGATATTTATGGTCCCTGTCATGACGGTTACATTGAATGCAATCCGAATTATTTTGTTTACAGGAATTTGTCTGGTACCGAATTGGTTCAGAATACCAAATAAGCAAACAAAGAAATCGTACGGAAAATTGTATGCGAAGGGATGCATGAAGGTAAGTTTTCTTTATAGGGCTTCTATGATTACAGATGGTGATCTATATAATGCGTGAAGCATTTACAGGTACTAATACCGTTGCATTAGCAAACTTAAGGGAGTTGGGTAGTAGTTATGGGGGTTTTTCAGGTAAGTAGACCGTAGGGTTTGGCGGAAACGCTACACATCTGCCAATAAAAGTTCTTTGCCAGGCTTGTACTTTATTTCTATATCATACTTTTGTAATTTCAGTCTCATTCTCAATAGTCTCGCAGGGCACTCGTTTAGTGACTTTTTGAATGAAAACTGTAGTGGTTTATGATCGCTTTCAACAATAACTCTTTTTCCATAAACATACTGGCAAAGCAAATAGCTAAAGTTTCTTTTTCTATTTGAGCGTACCTTTTTTCTACTTCAGTTAATGATTTGCTCGCATATGCGACAGGTAAATTATTTTGCAAAATAACACATCCCATGCCGTCTTTCGACGCATCAACAGACAAAGTGACCGGCTTGTTTACGTCAAAATACTGTAAAACGGGGTTTTTTATCAAAATTTGTTTAACTTTTTGAAAACTGTTTTCTACATTTTCATCCCACCACCATGGTACGTTATTTTTAATCAAATTCCGCAAGTGAGAACTTTAATGTGAAACATTTGGAATGTTTTTACTGACATAAGCTAACATACCAAGAAATGTTTCCATTTCTTTTTTGTTTTTTGGACGTTCCATGTTTGTGATGGCTTTAATTTTTTCATCATCCATTTTGATACCATCTTTTGAAAAAATATGACCAACATATTTCACTTGATCAGTTCCAAAGATACATTTTTTTAAATTGAACGTGATGCTCCATTCTTCTGCTCTTTGCAAAATTTTTTTATCTCTATCATTACGTTCTTTTTAATTTTTACCCCAAACCATGAAATCATCGATATAAATTACAACCCCTTCAATGTCTCCAAAGATCATTTGAAATACCATTTGAAAAATTTTTGACGCTGAAGTTATGCCATAAGGCATGCGCAAAAATCTGTACCTTCCTTACGGTGTATTGAACACTACTAAAAAGGAACTTTTATCAGTTAATTTTATCTGCCAAAATGCCTTGTCTGCATCCAGTGTCGTAAAAACCTTCGCACCAGGCATTCTGGAGCACAATTCTTCAAAACTTGGAAACTTAAAATGTTCCCTTTTTATATTTTGATTTAAATGGGTCGGATCAAGGCAAATTCTCAAGGAACCATCTGGTTTTCTAACAATTACAAATTGATTTACCCAGTCTGACGGGGACCTTGTGCTTTTTCAATAATTCCTAACTTTTCCATTTCATCCAATTCTTTTTTTAAGGGATCCATAAGCGCAATTGGAACTTTTCTGCACGGCAAAACTTTCGGTTCTGCATTATCTTTCAGTCTAATATCATATTCAAAATCTTTAATACAACCTGTTCCAGAAAAAGCTCTTGTCTGTTTTTTAACAAATTCATTTTTCAAGCTACTTTTTTCTTGTTTTTCTTCAACAATGTCAACTCTTTGTACAAGTTTGAGCTTTTTCAATGTAGGTGAGCCAATCACAGTTGGTACATTTGAGTTACCGTCAACCACAACAAATTCCAAAATCGATGGACGTCGATTTTCAATTTTGCATGTCAAGTAACACTTTCCCAATATTGGAAATCGACTTCCTCCATAGATTTTTAAAACTGCATCAAATTTACTTTTTGAACTTTACATGCTTGTGCGAAATGATTCATTCTACTGCACCTTGTACACTGCTTTCCCCACGCCGGACACTGGTTCGTGGGATGAAACTTCCGGCAGCGATGACACGGCTTGCGAGTTGACTGATGTGCTGCCATTTGTTGGCACTGCTGCGTATTGCTTGGCTGCTTCCCCTTCTTTTTCTGCTTCTGTTGGTTTGTCGATGCTTTTATCACATTCACTTTTGAGTCAGCTTTCAATGTTTTGAGTTGTGTGTGTGATAGCTCGGCTGCTTTACAAATGTTTATGCACTTTTCCAGGTTCAAATCGTCCTCTCGCAACAATCTTGTTTTCAAATCCTGGTCAAGCACACCACAGATCACACTGTCTTTTATGAGACTGTCACGGAGATCACCGAAACCATATATACTGCTCAGCTTTCTCAAGTCGGTGATGAACGACGAAAAGGTTTCACCTGGTTGCTACTTTCGTGTGAAAAAAATATGCCGATCCACACTTTCATTTGCTTTGGGCGTGCAAAAGTTTTCGAAAGCATCAATTACAGTTTGTAGCACTTTTTTCTCATCGTCTGTCAAGCCAAACGTGTCGAATCGGTCCAACGCTTCCTCTCCTGCAACTTTTCGTTCTGCGGACTTCGTATCGAGTCCTGTTGCCTTGAGGTAGAGCTCGAAACGCTGTCTCCATTTGCGCCAATTTTCTTTAAGGTTACCTTCAAACGAGAGGGCGGCGGGTGGCCGCATGAACGACTCCGTCGCAGTGTTTTGATCGTCCACGTCTTCTTCTTGAGCCTGGTTTCCCGCTGGGTTTACCCCTTTGTCGAGTTCTTGGTTTTCAATTGGGGCAGGAGGATCTTCTAACGGATTCTCAACTTGATTCTCCTCATTGCGTAGATCTACTAAAGGTGGCGTACTGTCGTCGTCGGTTTCGCCACGTGCGGAGAATCTGGGCATTTCAACTGCATCCTCCTTTTTTAACACTTTTTAACCGAGTGCGCCATGTTATTTTTTATTAAATAACAAGTCTTTGTATTTAGTTTTATTTAGTTTTATAATTTTTAATAAACTTTATATTTCAAAGTAACTTCTAAACGAACTATCAACTTGACGCGAAAGCTATGAACTGCCGAGTGCCCTGGAATGTTCACGCTAGGTGGCACTTCATGTATCATGACAGTCAGTGATGGTACGCTTGAGTTGGAGTAAGAAGTTCCCGACTTGTTTCAAATTTTAGGAAAACCAAAGTGTAATGATTTATGTACACGTGAATTAATTTATCTAAACTTTTCTGAGAATATTTCAATAGATATTAAATATTGATTAACATGAGAGTGTTTGAGCACATATTAAATATTATATATCACGTTTTTTATTTTATCCGGCTACATACACAGAGCATGGTCTTTCACACGCCACATTCGATAACAATTACCAATCCGGGTCTATTTCTTTATTTTGACTGAAATCCGTCTGAACCTCATCTTAAACTCAATAATCTAAAATATTCTTTTTGTTTTGGGAAATACTCTGCCTGATCACGTGTCTCTTCGGTATTATAAAATCAAAGCATTCAAGACAAATGTTTCTGAGTACGTTCTTTCCTTATGCTCTGCTTACTCTTCCGTGCGCTGTGTCTGCGCACGGCTTTAAAAAAGAAGTTATTAGTAATCAATTTAACAAATATGTTGTAATGCTAATTATTGTATTGGAACAAATATAATTCTAATAGCAATATTTAATTTTCATCATTCACAGAAGTTACCAATAGATGAGTAACATATCGAACAGATGCCCTGTGAGTAGGGCGTTAGAATATATTCACAGCTAGGCCAGCTTGTCGTAAAAGGCGACTAAAGGCCGTGTGGTAGCCGGGGTCCCAACGCCCTGTGCACCCGGTGAAATACCACCCCATCAAGTTTTAGGCTCCGTGAAATGGTCGGGAGAAATCCCTGGCCATCTTTCGGAGCTTGGCTGATGGACCGGTTCGAGAAAAGGTTGGTTAGGTGGTAGTCGGTCCCAAGGTGAGATACCACCCCGTCACGCTGTACATTCCGCGATATCGCCGAGAGAAATCTTCGACGGTGTTTCGGATGTGTGGCTGATGGCCCGGACTGACACGGGGATAAGTCATGATGGTGCCTTCTGATATAAAGAATTCCGGAGGTAAACTAGTCTCCCATTCGGATCTCCGGGGGGGACTATGTCAGGGGGAACATCATGCAGATATCATGATAAATAATGGAACTTTAAGAGGTTCGTCATCGCATAACCGGGCTCGCTCTCGAGGCTCGGCCCACGCTCGACTGGTGACGGCATTTTGTAACATCAGGGGCATCGGTTTCAGCAATACCAATGTCAACGCCGTCCACCAATATTTGCAAACAACGAAACCTGATATCCTTGCCCACACTGAGACCGTTTTAAGGGTGGAGTCTGCGTTGTCGCGCTGTCCAATCTGGCTTGCCAGAGGATGGAGGCGTTGGAGCCCAATAATATGGACATCATATGGTTGAAGGTCGTGCTGAGGAATTCCGTTAAATTTCTTTGTTGTCTTTACCGCTCCCCGAATGACGATCGATCGGCGACATTCTTTGAACATCTTTCATATACGGTCGACTGGATACAGATCAACCACCCAGCTTCTGAAATTATTGCCCTTGGCGATTTTAATGTGCGCAATTCCGACTGGTTGTTACATTCTAACAGGACCGACGAGGCTGGGAGGCTGGCGGAGATGTTTGCTGTAAGCCACAATTTGACTCAACTCGTGGGGGAACCAACGCGAGTGCCGGATACCCGACGCGATTATGCGAACACCCTAGATCTGTTTTTGACATCCGAACCGAGTATTTATACCGTAGAGGTTTCTGCGCCACTGGGAAACTCAGATCACTGCTTGGTATCTGTCGTGCAAGCACTTGCATATCAAGCGAATAACCGCCCTAGGCAGCTTCGCCATATTTGGAAGTATGGGGCTGCTAACTGGGACGATATGCGAGATTTCTTCGCATCCTTTCCATGGTCGCAGGTGTGCTTCGGAAACTCCGATGTTAACGCTTGTGCGGACTCGGTATCAGAGATTATTCTTCTAGGGGTGGAGATGTATATTCCACATTTCATCAAACAAAGCTCGTCTGATAAACCTTGGTTTGATAAACAATGCGAGCAGATTACAGCGGCAAAAAATAGAGCTTTTAAGCAATGGCGCTCCAATCCCACCGATGTTAACAGAACGAATTTTGTTAAAATCAGAAACGCGTGCAACCAGGCGATTGATACCGCGAAGAAAGCTCACAACGACAGGGTGATCAATAAGCTCCTTCGGTGCCCAACTGGTTCGCGCTCGTTCTGGTCAATGGCAAAGGCTGTCAGCGGTAACATCGCATCCTCCTCTTTCCCTCCGTTGGTGACAGACAGCGGGACATTAATCACGAATCCAAAGGATAAAGCTAACGTGTTCGCGAATTTGTTTTCCGCGAATTCAAACCTCAATCCCGGCCTTGTGGAGCCACCTGTGATCTCGCCGGTACAGTCTTCCATGCGGGATGTGAGATTTCGTCCGCGGACTATTCAACGCATTCTACGTGAACTGGATTGTAGCAACCGGCCCGGACGGAATACCACCAATAGTCCTTAAGAACTGTGCTCCAGAACTATCCCCGGTTCTTGGCAGACTCTTCCGCTTATCTTATGCATGGAGGGCCTTTCCTGCCTGCTGGAAAATCGCTCGAGTTCAGCCAATCCCAAAGACGGGAAAAAAGTGTCTCCCACAAAATTACCGTCCGATAGCATTACTGTCTATTTTATCTAAGGTAATGGAAAAAGTCATCAATACAGAGTTGGTTAAGTATTTGGAGTCCAACGGACTTCTGAATGATCGTCATTACGGATTCCGTGGTAGGCGGTCCACAGGAGACCTTTTGACACTTATAACCGATATATGGACATCTGCGATTGAGGGGCATGGTGAGTCAAGGGCGGTCGCATTGGATATCTCCAAGGCTTTTGACTGCGTCTGGCACGGGGCATTGGTGAGCAAACTTCGTTTATATGGACTTTCCCAACAGCTTTGCGACTGGACGAGGAGCTTCCTCGAGAATCGATCGATCCGGATTGTTGTGGACGGCGAGTGTTCGGATCTGTATCCTGTTAATTCGGGGGTGCCCCACGGTTCTATTTTGGCTCCAACCTTGTTCTTGCTTCACATAAATGATTTGTTGGAGACAACGGATAACAAAGTGTTCAGTTTTGCGGATGATAGTACGCTTTTTTCCTCCTTTTCGAGTGATCGGCCGTTTGGTGCATCTACGTCACACCAGCTGAGATGTAGACAGATTGACTCTCTGAATCAGGATCTGGATAAAGTCCTGCAGTGGGGAAAGGCCAATCTTGTCGACTTCAACGGAACGAAGACCCAGTATACAACATTCAAAAGAAAACTGGATCATCGGTTCCACAGCTGATGATGAATGGCCGGGCCCTCGAGGCTGGGGAAAGTCTGAAATTGCTCGGCGTCACGGTCTGTGGGAATGTATCATGGCATAAACACGTATCGGGTATCGCCAGATCAGCCTCAGGAAAACTGAGCTATCTTTTTAGAGCCAAGAAATATTTTATTCCGGCCCAACTTCTTCTCCTATATAAATCCCAAATTAGACCCGCGCTCTAATATTGCTCTCATGTTTGGAGTTCGGCTCCTAAACATACCCTCAACCTACTTGAGAGCGTACAAAGACGAGCGATCCGCCTAATCGGGGACTCGGCGCTGACGTGGGGACTACAGTCGCTATCACGTCGAAGGCGCGTAGCCGACCTCTGTCTGTTTTACAGATATTATCACGGGTGCTGTTCTTCGAAGATTCTTGGCATTGTTCTGTGGGGCTTTTCAGGGCCCGAAGAGCCATACATCGCTCGATCCCCACCTTTCCAGGCGAACGACTTACCTCTCGGTCGAACTTCAGCAAGGTTGCGTAACCTTGCTACGGCATTTACCCTCAGCCAAATCGCCGGAATTAATACGGTTACCCAATCGGATAACCGTTTTGAATTTATGTTAGGCAGCTTACCTATTCTGTAGGGGATTTCCTTCCAAACCCCTTTTTCTCCAGCATCACCACTGAAAACATTAAATCCACGGCAAAGCTTATCACCTTGCCGTGGCATCGAAAACTCACCCTCGGCCAGACCATATTCCCTAAAAAACATTAAGCCCACGGCAAAGCTTATCACCTTGCCGTGGCATCGAAAACTCACCCTCGGCCAGACCATATTCCCTAAAAAACATTAAGCCCACGGCAAAGCTTATCACCTCGCCGTGGCATCGAAAATTTACCTCCGAGGCGTACATCATTTCCTGAAAAGAACATAAGTCCATGGCAAAAATCATCACATTGCCATGGCATCTGAAATCTTATCTTTAGGCATACATTCTGCCAGGGCATCTCGTTTCCATAGCCTTAAGCTATGGAAACAACAATCAACAAGAGTTCCTTGTGACTCGTTGTATTTGTTTACCCCCGGCATAACATGCATACGGCTATTGCCCCTATTGATTTACTACCGCCGACAAGGTTTCTGTTGACGCAAATCAAACATGTCCCTGTTTACCAGCAATCGCTGGCTTCCAATTAGCGGTCCCCATGTTCAGAGACCGTAATCGCGCGACGACCAGGATGCAGCCAGAAAATGTTTACTTTCAACATCTGGCAACGGCTGCACCCTATGTTCGTTGCAATGTAATCATCGGCAACCGAAATGAAGATTTATGGCCTTCCATTAGGATGACCAAATTATCGGTTTCAGTTTTTCACACCCCACATGCTAGTGTTTGCATTCTTAGAAAATGCACTAGCGATGTTGCCCTCCATCCACGGTCGCCGAACGATCGTATGCATGGCATACGCACACATGCGTAATGTATGTCTATTCCGTCAGGTCCAATCACGATTAACTACATCAAGTTAATCGTGTAACTCCGCCTTCCTTCCAGTTTCTTTCGGGATTCTTTCACTTTAATGATTTCCAATGAGATTGGTCAGTCAGATTTCACCAGTCGAAGGAGTCACCCGCGTCGCCGTCGAAGAAAAAAATGTGTCTGATTATATGACAGTGAATCCTTTCGTTACACAATTCGTGTCCAAGGTGCCTAATAGTGAATGCTGTGAATCGCGTCGCCTTCTCTTTGGCTGATGTGTCGGGTTGTGTTGGCAGGTGTTCCGTTTGTAGTTAATAAATAGAAAAACAATAGTATATACATGTGTAGTATAAAATAATGCTTCAGAATCTTTTTAATTAAATTTCCTAAAAGAACTTTCATTGAAACATTAACCGTGTGTTTTCATTTCCTTCAAATTCAAACAAACTAATAAATAGAAAAACAATAGTATATACATGTGTTTTTATTTCATTCTGTTCGCTCCGTTTGGGAAGTGTTTTATCCCGAGAACTTTGTTTCCTTTTCGCGGCGTGAAGTAAGTAGTGGAAATTAGTTAAACCCGCGTCCGTGTCGACGCACTAACTAATTACTACCACATTGGTGACCGCGACTCTCGAACACGCGCCTCCATATCGTCGAACGAACATTAGTGCTACATTGTGACTTGGTGTACACCAAAATAAGACTTTTAAAGGGCAAGTAGAGCCCCACCCCATCGGTAAGCTGCAAAAAGGGTACCCCGTATCCCAACGCTCCTGAAGTTGACATCAATGGGCTAGGAGCAGTAGCCCCAACACAACGTCCAACGAACTTCTGCACAACAATATTACAACATCGCAATCCAACTCTAGCCAACGTTTCAGCGACACCATAGGACTAGAAGCAGCCACATTCAAATAACAGCAGAAATCAAGCTAAGTAACCTTTTCTTTCTTTCTTTTTCCATTTTTTTTTCTCTTCCTGTATTTTTCAAAAAAGTGTTAATTCTCCTCTCGGTGAGCTCCTTCCGAACCGCCTGATATAAATATAAGTTTAAAAAATACGTAGACAATGCACCACTGCCGTTTACTCGAAAACTTGTAAATAAAATCTACTATATTATGATATGCACACAAAATTAAATTCATTCATATTGTTACAAGCACTGGCTAAACCGATATTTTTATTGTAAATTGTAATTAAGTATAATATAGGCAAAGGAAGCAAAAATCAATCGTTTAGAAAGGAGTCGAATTTTTCTTCGGCGACATTATCTTTATTTAAGTGTATCCTGCAAAAAGCAATGTTGATTAAAATCCTAGTATACGCAATATAAGTAAAAAACAACAGCAAGCCAACTAATAAAAGGCCGTTCTAAAATTATAGTAATTACGAGAACGAAATACGAAAGTTAGGACGCCAATCCGCTTAAATTTAGTTTTTTTAAAAAAAGCCCCAGTTCATTTTCATTAGTTTAGAAAACGCTGTTCATTTTTTCCTTGCCTGCCTGGTTCCTAACTTCCATGCCAGGCAAACAAAATTTTAATTCCAAATTTGATAAAATTTCGCAAACGTTTTAAATACTTTAAAAGTTGTCAACACTACAAAAGTTTTACTCATATAAATTAAAGTGCAAACCGTATAGCAGTAAAATTATATAAATTCAATTTCTCCTTTACATTTCCATTTCTTTACTTCTTTTTAATCAAATTGGTATACAAAAAGTGAATTCATTTTTCCCAAATAACAATCGGAACGATAAAACAAGAACAAATAGTAATTAAAGAAGCAAATGATTTTTATTTATTATATGTAAAAACGTTTTATCTTACGCGTACGCTACATCGATCGCTTTCATATAATAAACATTGTAAGCCCCATCAGGGTATTGATTGACACGCAACTACCGGTAATTGCACATACGACTCCTCCGACTATCGCCCGACGCATTTTAATTAATAAAACCGTTTCGGGGGAATTCAAGATTCCAGCACTCCACTTGACTTCACTTCCAACTTTCGCACGACCTGTTTCGACTTGTGAGAACCATTGTTTTGGGACGTTCGTCGGTTCTCTCGACTCCCTGCGACTCCTTTTAACCCGTTGGCCTCTTTCCCCAACTCCTCGCGTCCTCTTTTGACTCTTTTACTTGGCCTCATTCACCTTTCTTCGCGTCCTCTTACGCCTTTAGTTCCTGTTTCGCGTCATACAACCCATAATGGTCAACACGCGGAACACCATGGCCAAAAAGGCTCTGGAACAATCCGAGCCTCTCGAATTCCACGACGCATCCAGCGTCGATTTCCCAACCGAGCAAGTCGATACTGACTTAGACTTGCCCGGACAAGCTACTCCCCTGGCACCACCCGTTGCCCCCAGCGTCGTGAACCGACCACAGCCTACTTCTACAGACACACTCCCGACTGCTCCTAACGCCCCTGGTACCGGCCCTTTGGTAGATTCCGGCATTTTTATGCCCACAACTAGTGCCGGTACCTCACAACAAGCTCATAGGCACCCAGAGTCCCAAGAATTCCGCGATGCTTCCAGCCTCGGGAACGGGACTCGTCATTTAAATATAGGACTTCCCCCCTTCGATGAGGAGGACCCAGACCTATGGTTTGCAGTGGCAGACCGCATCTTCCAGGCCTCGGCCTTGCACGACGAACAACTTCGTGCAGTCGAGCTGTTGAAAGTGCTTGACCGCACTCAACGCCCGCATGTTGCACACATAATAAGGTCGGCCGGCCGCAACCCATATAGCAACATGCGCGAAGCTCTGCTCGACGCATTGGACGAGCCAGGAAGTGTGCGGCAACAACGTTTAGCCGCTGTATCCAACCTTTCTGGGATGAGACCATCTCTTTTCCTGACCCATTTACGCTCTATAGCGGGGACCAGGATTGGGGACGACCTAATAAAGCCTCACTTTTTGAGGTGTCTTCCCCAGCATGCCCGTTCGGCACTTATAGCCCAACCCAATCAGAGTTTGGGCTATTTATCCAAAATTGCGGACGCAATTATGGAAAGCTCAGATCAGTATTCTGAGCCTCCAGCGTACCAGGTAGCGGCGGTTTCTCAACACGCCGCCCAGCCTGCACGGCACCCTCGTCTGCCTTTCTCAGCCCATCAATTGGTCTCAACTCCCAATTCTCCTCAAGCTCAATTGCCTCATAGAAGGCCCGCCTCAACCAATTTCCCTCAGGGGAATCCAGAGGCAGGCCCCAACCTTAACCAAAGAAATTCGCCACCTCAATTAACCACTGCTGACCTTCGGGCGCTTCAAACCTCACTCCTCCGCGAGATAACGCAATTGCGCGCGGAGGTGAGGAACAATCCTCGAAGCGCCCAGAACCGAGCCATGCCGAGCCGTCCTCTCAATCGGCAGAATTCCTACCAAACTGCCCCTCAGAGGACCTATATGCCTCAAAACGCCCCACAGAGGGCCAATTCCTCTCAAAATGGCCCTCACCGGGCCAACTCCCAGCGAGCTCCGGCTCGACCTCCCCGTAACGGCAATGCCAATAGGCAGAATATACCAGATAATGCCGTTACTCTACCTTGGTGCGCCAATCACCAACGATATGGTGATCGCGCATTTAACTGCAAAGCGCCTTGTGGTTGGACACAACCTTCCACCAACCAAAGGCGCTCTTTAAACTAATTTTGCCGACCGACACCCTCGCGTAATCGGCCGGCACCCCTACGATAAGTCGCTTAACCATCCGGGATTCGAAACTGAATATCGCTTTTACTGTCGACACCGGCGCCGATATTTCAGTCCTCCCGCGATCGTTTGCTCCGCGTAACCGCGTGCCAGCCGCACTCAAATTGTCAGCTGCAAATAATACGCCGATACTTACGTACGGACGTAAAAAGCTGACACTTCAATTGGGTCTTTGTCGTCCGATCACGTGGCGTTTCGTCATTGCGGACGTAAACGAACCCCTGATAGGTTCCGACCTGTTAGGTGCACATAATCTGTTGGTCGATTCGACCCATAACAGACTTGTGGCTCCAACCGCACCCCCCTTGCCCATGACGGCATCACCAGCGGCAACTTCAGGGGCCACAGAGTGCTTAGACCCATTCCAGGTTATGGTACAGGAATTTGTGAGTACAACAATTCCTCTACCTAACCAGCGTCGACATAAAGCCACGGTGTTTCATCATATAGAAACACGTGGTCCCCCGGTGAGCCAGCGTCCACGTCGACTGGCTCCGGAAAAATTACGTGCGGCGCGCGCGGAGTTCGAGCATATGATCGAACTAGGTATCTGCCAACCGTCGGTCAGTCCCTGGGCAAGCCCACTCCACTTAGTGAAGAAACGTTCTGGTGAGTGGCGCCCATGTGGCGATTATAGGCTGTTGAACGCAGCAACTGTCCCGGACAGATACCCAATTGCACACCTCTACGATTTTTCGTACAAGTTACGAGGGTGCAATGTCTTCACTACCCTGGATCTCACCAGGGCATACCACCAAATTCCGGTAGCACCTGAAGACATCCCCAAGACCGCAGTCATTACACCTTTCGGACTCTTCGAGTTCAAAGTAATGACTTTCGGCCTCAGGAATGCCGCACAGACATTCCAGCGGTATATCGACACGGCTTTACGAGGTCTTAATTGCTGCCATGCTTATCTTGATGACATTCTCATCGCCTCCAAAGACCACGCCGAACATAAACGCCACTTACGTCAGGTCCTAGAGCGCCTCCGTGAATTCGGTCTTGTCATCAACCCAGAAAAGTGTCAATACGCCAAGGAGCAAATCACCTATCTGGGTTATGTCGTTGACAACCAGGGCATTCGCCCACTACCAGACCGTGTGGAGGCCCTCATGAAGTATCCCCGGCCTACTAACGTGAGTGAGCTTCGTCGATTTTTGGGCATGCTGAACTTTTACCGCCCAACCCTGAAGAATGCCGCTCAGATTCAAGCTCCCTTAAATGAATTTTTGAAAGGAGCTAAGCGCAATGATAAGCGCCCCATTAATTGGACAGAAGTCTCAGATCGAGCATTCCAACTGTCCAAAGAACAATTGGCAAATGCCACCTTACTCCGATACCCTCTCGAGGGAGCGGCACTTTCTATCCAATGCGACGCATCGGATACCGCAATCGGAGCCGTCCTTGAACAGGACATTGAAGGCCGCCCGGAACCACTTGGTTTCTTTTCAAGGAAACTGAGTCCCACTGAGCGACGTTACAGCGCCTACGACCGTGAATTGCTCGCGATCTACAGCGCTGTTAAGTACTTCCGTCATATGATAGAGGGTCGCTCACTCTCCATCTTAACAGACCATAAGCCATTGGTCTATGCGTTCCGGAAGAAGTCGGGAAATGCCTCCCCCCGACAAGAGCGTCAATTAGACCTCATTGGGCAATATTCCACGGAGATAAGGCATATCTCCGGTAAACAGAATGTCACGGCGGACGCCCTTTCTCGAATCGATACGATTCATTTGCGTACCGCCTTGAATAACGCTGATCTTGCCCTAGCTCAAGAGGAGGATGAACAGCTCAAGTCCCTCCTAACTGCCGATACGGCACTAGAGCTTAAGAAAATTACCCTTCGCGACCCTTTGGGCGAAATCTGGTGTGATGTCTCCACTGGAACCGCTAGACCTTACATTCCCGAGAAACTTCGTAAGGGCGTGTTCCAGGTTTACCACAACCCAGCCCACCCCAGCGGCCGAGCAACAGCCGCTGCTGTCCGTCGCAAATTTATTTGGCCCCGGATGAACAAAGACCTCACCGGTTGGGCCCGTGCTTGTCTCCAGTGCCAGCGCTGCAAGGTAGCGCGACATAATGTACTGGAGCCAGCGCAATTCAAGCTTCCCACGGCACGCTTCGCCCATGTCCACATAGACATAGTGGGACCGCTTACTCCATCAAGAGGATTTTCTTATATCCTCACTATGATGGATCGCTGCACGCGATGGCCAGAAGCGACACCTCTCCGGGCAGTTACTGCCGAATCAGTCGCCAAGGCCTTTTATTCAACTTGGGTCACACGTTTCGGTGTACCAACCACCATAACTTCGGACCGAGGTCCACAATTTGAGGCGACAATTTTTAGGCAGCTAACAAATCTTCTGGGCTGCCAAAGGAGTCGTACCACCGCCTACCACCCGCAATCAAATGGGATGATAGAGCGCTGGCATAGATCTCTAAAAGCCTCACTCATGTGTCATAACGACACACAATGGTTTGACGCCCTACCAACCGTCCTCCTCGGCCTGAGGACAAGTATTAAGGAGGACCTGGGTGCTTCGGCAGCAGAGCTTACCTACGGTACCAACCTCCTTCTACCAGGAGAACTCTTCCTGAATGGCGAAACACCGCGTGACCAACTTCGCGAATTGGGACATCTCCGTGACCTGCTACGTAAGGTTAGGGCAACCCCGGTAACCAGGCACGGCTCCAAAAAACTTTTCGTCCACCCTGAACTGCACAGCTGCACGCACGTCTTTGTCAGGGTGGATAAGGTCAAAAAACCCCTCGACCCACCTTATGATGGCCCATTCAAAGTCTTCCGCCGCATCAGTGACCGCGTCTTCGAGATCGACATTAGAGGCAAGCGATCCACGGCCAGCGTCGAAAGGCTTAAGCCCTGTTTTCTGGAAGCTTCCGCTCCAGAATTACTTCCTTCTACTGACACCGCTCCTACGCCACCAGCACAACCTCCCCGTACTCGCGCTCATACGCGCGCCCATAACCAACTAACCACCCCCTAACCTGCCTTACCTGGTTCGTGACTACGTCACTGGGGAGGGAGTGATGTGGGGCTTTTCAGGGCCCGAAGAGCCATACATCGCTCGATCCCCACCTTTCCAGGCGAACGACTTACCTCTCGGTCGAACTTCAGCAAGGTTGCGTAACCTTGCTACGGCATTTACCCTCAGCCAAATCGCCGGAATTAATACGGTTACCCAATCGGATAACCGTTTTGAATTTATGTTAGGCAGCTTACCTATTCTGTAGGGGATTTCCTTCCAAACCCCTTTTTCTCCAGCATCACCACTGAAAACATTAAATCCACGGCAAAGCTTATCACCTTGCCGTGGCATCGAAAACTCACCCTCGGCCAGACCATATTCCCTAAAAAACATTAAGCCCACGGCAAAGCTTATCACCTTGCCGTGGCATCGAAAACTCACCCTCGGCCAGACCATATTCCCTAAAAAACATTAAGCCCACGGCAAAGCTTATCACCTCGCCGTGGCATCGAAAATTTACCTCCGAGGCGTACATCATTTCCTGAAAAGAACATAAGTCCATGGCAAAAATCATCACATTGCCATGGCATCTGAAATCTTATCTTTAGGCATACATTCTGCCAGGGCATCTCGTTTCCATAGCCTTAAGCTATGGAAACAACAATCAACAAGAGTTCCTTGTGACTCGTTGTATTTGTTTACCCCCGGCATAACATGCATACGGCTATTGCCCCTATTGATTTACTACCGCCGACAAGGTTTCTGTTGACGCAAATCAAACATGTCCCTGTTTACCAGCAATCGCTGGCTTCCAATTAGCGGTCCCCATGTTCAGAGACCGTAATCGCGCGACGACCAGGATGCAGCCAGAAAATGTTTACTTTCAACATCTGGCAACGGCTGCACCCTATGTTCGTTGCAATGTAATCATCGGCAACCGAAATGAAGATTTATGGCCTTCCATTAGGATGACCAAATTATCGGTTTCAGTTTTTCACACCCCACATGCTAGTGTTTGCATTCTTAGAAAATGCACTAGCGATGTTGCCCTCCATCCACGGTCGCCGAACGATCGTATGCATGGCATACGCACACATGCGTAATGTGTGTCTATTCCGTCAGGTCCAATCACGATTAACTACATCAAGTTAATCGTGTAACTCCGCCTTCCTTCCAGTTTCTTTCGGGATTCTTTCACTTTAATGATTTCCAATGAGATTGGTCAGTCAGATTTCACCAGTCGAAGGAGTCACCCGCGTCGCCGTCGAAGAAAAAAATGTGTCTGATTATATGACAGTGAATCCTTTCGTTACACAATTCGTGTCCAAGGTGCCTAATAGTGAATGCTGTGAATCGCGTCGCCTTCTCTTTGGCTGATGTGTCGGGTTGTGTTGGCAGGTGTTCCGTTTGTAGTTAATAAATAGAAAAACAATAGTATATACATGTGTAGTATAAAATAATGCTTCAGAATCTTTTTAATTAAATTTCCTAAAAGAACTTTCATTGAAACATTAACCGTGTGTTTTCATTTCCTTCAAATTCAAACAAACTAATAAATAGAAAAACAATAGTATATACATGTGTTTTTATTTCATTCTGTTCGCTCCGTTTGGGAAGTGTTTTATCCCGAGAACTTTGTTTCCTTTTCGCGGCGTGAAGTAAGTAGTGGAAATTAGTTAAACCCGCGTCCGTGTCGACGCACTAACTAATTACTACCACAGTTCCACGCAATTCGGTTTGTGTGCGGTCCACAAGACAATCCGACGGATCGCACTCGTTTGTGGTTCATCTCCCGACGGCGCGAACATCCCTGTATCGGAACTCGTTCCGTTACAGAGCGGGGAAACTGTGGAACTGCCTTCCCACGCGAGTGTTCCCGGAGCGTTACAACCTGCAACTGTTCAAAAAGAACTGCAACAGGTATTTGATGGTATCTCGGGGCGCCCACTCGACGCTATAGGTTCGCCTCTCCCGAGAGAAATCTAATAAAAAAAAAAAAAAAAAAAGAGATAGTAATTTCCTGGCCGTTGTGACGTGCAGACATTCAAGACCAATATACATCGACGCCTCCTTTCCTTATCCACTTCCTTTCCAACTGCTCGCACTGTGCTGTGACATTTAAGGGTACTTCAAAATCCCCTTTTGTGCGCGCGCTAGTGTAAAAAAAAATTGTACAATTACTAATGATTTTTAGGAAGTAAGTACATGTAAAACTTAAAGTCGATAGTCCATGTAGTTAGGTTATTGTGATAATAATCAACAATAAATAAATACGTGAAACTTGACATGTAAAAAATATTTAAAGCTGATTGAGCTGATTTAGAAGAAGAAAAAAGTTTACTAAAAACATTCCCCCAAGCACTAAATTCTATTTGTCAAAACGAACAGAACTTTTTCTTAAGTCAAGGCTGTTACCGCGGCTAAATATCCCACCGCCATTTGCTATTACATTACATTTCCAATATCTTTCTGCATTAGCACCTTTCAAATATGGCTGTCAAAAGTCCGCTACAGTGAGTTGGTCCTATTGGCTCTAAGAATTGTTTGGAGCTTCTATTTTATAGCTTGTTTTCTAGATAAATTAAGGATCTGTGTGTGTTCGCCTTTATTTAAGCAAATAAATACAAATTGTGATACTTCGCGCTACAATGCACTGATTACCGGCGTCATTGTTGTTTTCGTCTTGTCGTCCACGCATTTGGAACATTCTCATTTTCAATATAAAGTTTTGTGAAAAAGAAGAGACGACTGTACGCTACTAAACTTGACGGTTCGTCCTTAACCATCCGTCAAACAATTTGGATTCGCGGTAAGTGAATAACTATTTGCCCTAATCTCTAATACTTTACAACGCTGTAAATCGTCCTTTAATTTAAGGGATTGTTTTTGATATATATAGATATGTAGGTTTACATATAGGCTACTGTGAATGATACGATTGTATTTGTATGAAAATTGCAGTGCGTCGTTGCTGTACGGTTGTTTGTAATAATGCAAATATAGCGGACCCTGTTGTACAATCAATTGGTCAGCATTGTGTTGGAAACTGCGTGCATGGAAGACGGAGAACAATCATTACGCTGAAAGGTAATTTGACATTTAATAAAGTTTGACAGGAGACAGAACCACAAGAAGTAAGCATTTTCTGGAAAAACCGAAACCTTGAAAGTGCCCGCGTTGTTTTGTACACAATTAACTGTCGTAAAATCACCTGTGAATATGGATAATAAAACAACCAAAGATAGCGAAGTTGGGATGGGCAGGGAGGAAACACAAAGCGCGGAGCGCATCGAGTCACAGCCCGAGACAGAGACCAGTGAAGAATCCAAGTACGAGCAAACCGAAGCCAACGATAGTGTTTCCCCAGCAGAAACTCCTGAACAGACAAATTCACCAAATGCGCGATATGATGCTACAGATAATACTAGCAAAGCACTGGACGTTACGGTCAGCTCAGAGGACGATGAAAATCTGAATTCATCTGACGAACAGTTAGCAAAGAGGGAGGGACTCAGCACGCTGAAAGCAGATAAATTAGGAACGGGGCAACGCCATGATGAGAAGGAAATGGATTCAATGCTGCTCCCTATGACCACCTCACAAATCCAGAACGCTGTGATAGATATTGATGATGAAATTGAAGATGAAGATGAAGAAATGGAAGAAGAGGATCTAAACGATGGTGATGATGAAGAGGATGATTATGATGCTCAAGATGTGGCAAGGGACAGTGACACATCACCTGCACATAGCTTAATAAGTCCGCACGAAAGTCTCGCTGGTTCCAAAGACGACGACGATGATCCTGTTCTAATTGAGTCCTCTGACGAAGAAGAACAAACGAAGAAGGTGACTCGTAATTTGGAAGATGTCAAATATCACATAAATAGACAAATAATTTATGATGATGATTCGGACGAATACCTCGATGACGATGACGACTATGATGAGGACGACCTTATGGATGCTGTTGTGACTTCCCCGACAAAGGCATTATCATCTCGAGATCTAATATCGTTTCCTAGGAAAAGGCCACCTTCAAAGAGGTTTCATAAGTACGATAACGATAACAGGAGCAGGTTGAGATTGGGAAAGGCCAAGTACTGCAGCATTGCCAAGAGGAAAATACTTAGATGGTGAGTACTAAATAATTATATATTTATATTTTGAATTTACGTAACACCACTATTATAGAATTTAAGCTTTTTTCTTATTTGTATTTACATTCATGTAGGTCGAGGAATATATTATGGTTCCTATATATATACCCAAACAGGAGTAAATATTTTATTATTTGTAATAGGAACAGCATTTATAGGATTAACCTTTAATGGCAGCAGGGTAAAATGGAAACCATATCAGCTGAATTCGGAAAAGTGTCGGAATATATCGAATCGCATGACCGTTTTTTATTTAATATTTATTTTGCAAATAGAGTATTAATTATCATACTTTCTGGGTCACATCACGGCAGGGAAGTAGCCTATAGTTACTTGTGTTAAATTCCTATTTGTGCAGTGTGGCACAGACTGCACGCAACGTGACGATTAGGTTGTTTCCAGTAAATGAGCTTTCATCGAGAAAGCTATAGGGTTTGCGACGATAGTGAAGAACGTGTGATTCGAACTGACGCTATGACAGTTAGAATCACTAAAAATGAAACAAATGCTCAATACATCAGGCCACTGCCGCGTGTACGAATTCGATTTCTAAATTCAAGTACAACCAACTGATGTCGAATTGTTATGTTATCGCTATGGTATATGGCTCTGATGCATTTTCTTATTCGATTTTCGTTCGGTGGTCTTCACTATTTGCTTGTGTATTGTGTGTGTATCTGTTAGAAACGCCACAAAGCCGTCACATACGACTAGCTTCAATTGCAGTCGCTTGAAGTTAAACTCTTTTTGGCGTTGTTTCACTTTAATTAATATTTTGGTATATGGCGCCAAAATTTATATCACAGGTTTTGTTTGAGCTCTTTGACCCGCCGACGAGACTTATGTGCCCTTTCTCAAAGTTTTTGGAAATGATTAGTGTAATTTAACGGGTCATCTTGCGATAACCGGAATCACCCACATCCGTGAGGATGTTGGGCTCGGTCTCGAGATATCTGAAAAAGAAAAAGAGGGGAGAGGTATCTAAGGATAGTGTGGACAGGGTTAGTTCAGATGTTCTCTAACTACTTGGATGGAGGGATGGTGGGAAAGTAATCGTACAAGACCGGTAGATCTTGAGTGCGGTAGTAAACGCAGATCACATCTTTGGCGTCTGATAATCTGCGCTTTGGTCGGTGTGTGTGTGTGTGTGTGTGTGTGTGTGTGTGTGTGTGTGTGTGTGCGTGTGTGTGTGTGTGCTTGTGCTGTCTTGTACTGTGCGTGCGTGTTTGGAGTGTGTCAGCAGTAGACCCTATGGGATGGGTCCAGGAATCCTCTATTATAGAGGAGAATGTTGTTGGGAAGGGTGCTTTCTTCAGTTTTGTACTGAAGAAGAAATTGTGGTGGTTTGATCCGAAGAGATTGAGAGAGAGAGAGAAGTGTCAAGAACGCAAGATTGCCGTACAAGTGGGTTCTCGCTGATCTGAATGCTTTCGAGGTATTTGTATACTAATTGTAGCAAGTACTCGTCGATAGGGATAATGGAGGCACCTTCGTACAGGTGAGAGTTCGGGTAGTGGCGGCAGTCAGGCCTTCTGTAGTAGTTGGTGCATCTTCTGAGGAGTTTTCTTTCGAAAACTCGCAGTCTTTCCATTTGGGCCGAAGATATGCAAAACCATATGGGAAAGGCGTACGATATTCCAGATCGGATTAGCTGCTTATAGCAGAAAAGCTTAACTTTGGTGTCAACTTTGTGAGAGTTCGGGTAGTGGCGGCAGTCAGGCCTTCTGTAGTAGTTGGTGCATCTTCTGAGGAGTTTTCTTTCGAAAACTCGCAGTCTTTCCATTTGGGCCGAAGATATGCAAGACCATATGGGAAAGGCGTACGATATTCCAGATCGGATTAGCTGCTTATAGCAGAAAAGCTTAACTTTGGTGTCAACTTTGTTCCTCCACTTCAAGATGTGGTGCAGTTGCTTAAACCGACCGAGGCCCCTTTGAAGAATGTGGGTCACATGTTTGATGAAATTCATTTTTGGGGTATAGATGACCCCAAGATATTTCATCCTGTCCTGTGGTCTAATCGTAGAACCTCCCATTTGTATTCGGATATTTTGTGAATATCGAGAAGTAGGTTGGGAGTGTTTACTACTCAGAATTATAGCTACTGCTTTAGATGGGTTAAGTCGAATTTTCCATCGACTGTAATACTGATACAGCTCGTCCAGATGACGGTTGAGTCGGTTTGTTGCGAGTTTTGGGCTTTTAGATGACGTGTACACTAGGACGTCATCCGCATAGCAAATCTGGTTTACTCTACCATCCACAGGGCGAGGAATATCTGAGGTGTAGATATTAAATAAGATGGGGCCTAGAATGGTGCCCTGTGGTACGCCTGCAGCGGCGTTGAAAGTTCCGGAAAGCTTTCCATTCACTCGAACTTGGAAGGTTCTGTTTAAAACGAACTGGTAGATGATACTGCATAGCGTTCTACTGAGGCTAGTATTCAATAATTTAAAAGCGAGGCCTTCGATCCAAGTTGTGTCAAATGCCTTTTCAATGTCCAGGCTCACCGCAACGGTGGGTTCCTTATTAAAGAGCCGCACGCAGACGTGGTTTTGGAATATGTTGAGAGCCATAGTGGTGCTGTGCGCTCTTCGAAATCCAAATTGGAAATCAGGTATTAGGTTCCTGACACTGATAAATTTATTTAGCTTCTCGTATATGAACTGTTCATATATTTTGCTGACGCAGGTGAGGAGCGAAATAGGACGAAAGCTTGAGGGGTGATAATTTGGTTTCGCAACTTTTACTATTGGGCAGACAACAGCATGCTTCCAAGCTTGGGGAAAATACCCCATGTTGTAGGCATGGTTGAGCAGAATGGAGAGCTTTATAAAGAATAAAGCAGAAAGCCTTCGCAACGAGTGGTAGGACATATTGTCGATACCGGGTGACTTCTTGGGGTTTCGAGATTTAAGTAGGTTCTGTAGGGTATTTGGTGTGACGAAGCCGTGACTATTATCACGTGTGTCGTCGAAGTATGCCCTGCTAGCTGAGTTAAAGACAACTATTGGCTCGTTAAAGTTGTCTAATTTATTGTGAACCTCTGAACTAATTATTGTATTCGTTTCCGGGTCGCCATCCTCGAGAGTGAGCTTGTGATTATTTACAAATGTGTCTCCGATGATGTTTGCTTTATTGGTGTCATTACTGACAACAAGACCGTTGTGCATAATTGGCCCAGTGATGCGGGAAGTGCCACATATCTTTTTAACATTTTTATAAATTTTCTGGTCCATCTGAATACCCTTCAGCTTGTCTTCCAATTGTCGGGTACGATTGTTTTGGATTCTTTGTTTTATCAGTGTGCCAATATTGTGAATAATGGCTCGCAGTAATGGCTCCCTTTGCGTAAAGTGGTGACGGTATCTCATTCTGCAGAGCTTTTTACGCTCCCGGATGAGACGAAGAGTGAGGTCGTCAAGGGGAATCTGATAAGTCTTTTCAAGTTTGTACTTATTAGCTAGATGCAGTTCAACCCCGGAGACCTATATAGACTCGAAATGTGGGACGTCAATAGCTTCATGGCGAAGTTCGCTATTAACTAGAATACAGGTGCCACCTCCGTTAATGGTGGGGCCGCCAGTGAGGGTTCGATCTCTTCGAATCATTGAAAAGTTTGGGAAAGTGGGATGGTGACATGGATGCAACCTAGTTTCGGTTACAAGAACCACGTCCGCCCGGTTATCCTTTATGAAGTCGGAGCCTATCGCACGCTTTGATAGCGAAACAAGGGAGTTGACATTTATAAGGATAACTTTAATTTTGGGATCCATTTTGAAGCGTATGTCTTACATATGCCCTGAAAAGGAGTGCATCTCTCTCAGCCTCAGTTGTTAGTTTTTCATATCGGGGTCGAATATCCTCAATCACGCGAGAGAGACTAAGTAGTTTCTCCAGCATTGAGGGTTGCCCCTTTGGAGGCTTTTGTGCCGCCGCTTGGATTTGTGGCATTGTGTTAGCCTGTATAGCGGATCGCTTAGGAACTTGAATATGTTTTTGGGGGAGAGGTGGTGAGGTTTTCATATTCTTTGTTGGGTTCCCTTTAACCTATCAGCGAATGTCAATCCATTTTGGATGAAATTTTGTGTAGCCTGTTTTCCGAAGTCTGACTTGGCTACTTGTTTAGCTCGAGTCTCCTTGGTTCTGTGGACTTTCTCTTTATATTTGGGACAGTCCCTGTAGCTGGCCGGATGTCCTTTCTTACCGCAGTTGCAGCAAGTTGGCAACGTAATTTCATCCTGCACATTTGTTGTGGGATCGTATTTTGCTGACGGGAGTTGGCACTTCCCAATTCTCCTACTGCTTCATCGATGTGCCCGCCTTATATAGGCCCACAGTTGTCCCCTCCTTCGCTCGTTTCTTGGGATCTGCTTTTCTTAGTGGCTTCCTAGAACCGGTGCGCCGCTGATCGTTGCTTCCCTGGAAATGGTGTGCTGGCGCTTGTCTTGCCTTTCCTGGGAATTCGTGATGCATCGCCAACAGTCTCTCCCACAGTGCGAAGCACTTCCTCGTGTGGTGGCGATGTTGTCGCTGGAACCAGAACTACCACGCGGCGGGTTGGTCTTCGCAGTGTCCCTTATGTCGTCTTCAAGTCCAGGACTCTCATCCTCTCGTTGGGTCCGAGATATACAGCTTGTACTTCCCCGTGTGGCCAGGTACTGCGGGGTAGTGAAGGATCCACCATCAGGACTACACCTCCAACTTCTGGGTCGGTGGTATCTCGTCCGTCGATTCTTCTTGTCATCAGGGTTGGCAGGTATTCCTTTACACCTCTTCTCCGGAAGATGGTCCGTCTGTCGCTGCGCTGTTCTCCAGTTTGCCCTACGAACAAGGTCGTGGTCGTCGAAGTCATTGGGTGTCGTCGCACGGCAAGGGCGCCCCAGCACAAAGTGGTTCGACGTGAAGCATTCTTCGTCGTTCGATTCCAAATCGAACCATTGTGGTGGCTCTGTAGCAGCCTCCCTTTTACCAGCTCCAATCTCTGCAGGTGCATTCGTTTTGACCGCTTCCTTTATCACCTTGTCTGGCGATTTCGTTCGTTTCTCTGTCTGCTGTCCCGCCGTTGGTGTCGTGTTGTCAATAAGGCCATAACTTCTTTGATACCGTGCCATAAAGTCATCGTCGATTTTCGGAATCCATGTTTTCTTCTCGGTGTCCCAAAGGAATATAGCTCCATCCTTGTCTGCGTATGTCCGTACACCATTTTCGTAACCATACGTAACCCCATTCATGGGTATCTGATTCTTCGGTATCCACTGATTCTGGTTAACATCCCAACGATAGTATTCAGTTTCGAATTGTTCAGCATTCGTTTCCATAGATTTAGGAAACCATTGATTTGTTTTCCCGCACCAGCGATAGTATTCGTTTTCGTAAAGACTCATCGGTTGATTTGCACTGTCTTCGGGTTGACCATCATGTTCTCGCCAAGGCAGCCACCTCTCTTCCATACCGCACCACTTGTATTTGTACTTAGTTGTTGGGTCGGTATAAATGGCTTCTCCCTCACTGATGTAGGATACATTTTCAACTTTGTTTCACCAATTTGATGGTCCGGTGGAATGTATTGTCCGCGGAGTTGTCAATTCTTTCTTTCTTCTGCGCCTTCCAGATCTACCTGGGGCTCGTTCTGTTTGTGATTTAGGTTTAGGTCCACTTCTTAATGCTTCGGTGTCGAAGCGACGTCTAACGAGCAATTTCGTCTCGTCTCCCTTCGTCCTTCCGTAGTTAACAGATCTCGTTGGCGCGCTGTTCCTGGTCTCACACCCGTGCAAGACCCACCCCAAACTGGTAAGTGCAGCAACTGGTTCGGTGCTTCTCCCTTTTCTCAGCCTTCTTGTAACTATCAGGCCCCAGTCGTCCTTCCCGATTAGTAGTTTAGGCTCCTGCTGTGTGTAGGTCAACTGGTCTCCGAGGTCTCGCAGGTGCTTGCGTCCTTCGATCGTCTCTTTCATCACTTCCTGCTTTGTAAATTTGAAATTAGTGATAGTTCATACCTCTATCGATCTTTCATTTTGGCTGTTGGCTCTTTTTATTCGCACTTGGACTCTTTGCGAATCATTCCTCTTGATGGCCGATCCACCGACTGTCTCCAGAACGAGCGCTTCCTGTCTGCCTTTCGCACCGATCTTTTCGGCTATTGACGTGTCCAGCAACGAAATGGTGGATCCCTCGTCAAGCAGAGCCAGTATCCGGGCCGATCCCTTAGGTCCATAGAGATCAACGGGAACCATCTAACGGTGCGCATGGCAGTAACTACCTCTCCTCTGGTTTCTTCGCAATCGTTGTTCGATGGGGAGTTGTCATGGCGTGACCTTCCTTCTCTTCTTGGTGTTATCCTTGGTGAAAATTCATCTGGGTGGAGGGTGACGTGGTGTTCTCTTGCGCACTTATCGCACGGTGCTGCCCGGCAGTCTACTCTTCGGTGTTTGGATCGAAGGCACTTAAAGCAAAGCCTTGCCCTTTTCGCCAGATCTCATTTCCCGATATTACTGGCCCCCTCAAATATGGGGCATTTGAAGACGTCATGCTCTTTGGGGCAAACTGGACATTCTGTTGCATGATGCATGTTGATGGTAGCCTCCTCTCGGCTCCCAAGATACTTCGGGTGGGGCGAAATCGGCACACATGTCTGCCTCCAGTCTCACGAAGTCGCTGAAAACCTTCAGCTCTGGCAGGTCCTCTCCTCGATTGAACCACCTGTACCTCATGGTTGACGGCATCTTGGCGGTCAGTTTCTTTACCGTCTCGGGTGCATTTAGGTACTGTCCCTTGCCCAGCGCTCTGATGGTGGCCACGGAGTTCGTCACCCGGCCGGGAGAGACTCCAATCTCGTTCGGATCTTCGGTGACTCGAGGCAGGCCTTTCAGTTTTGTCAACTCCACCAGGGCCAGTGCTCCCGGTCTTCCAAAGCGAGTCTGCAGTCCGTTCATTACCTCTTGTGGGTCCTCGGCAATGAACAGGAGACTTCTAACAGCTTCTCGCGCTCTTCCCTGAAGAGCTCTCCGAAGACGCGCCAAGTTCTGCGCGTGTGCAAATCCGTCGGCCGTATCTTCAAGTGATCTCTTGAAAGCCAGCCACTCCTCACTGGCACCGTTGAAGGGGGGTAGCTCGATCATTTCTCTCGAGGTAATTGCTCCGGGGGGTGCTCGTGATAGCCTGGCAATGGCTTGGGCCAGGTCCTGGGTGTCGCTCCTTACTTCTTCGTGATGCGGCAACCTGTCCTCGTGGGCTGGCTCCTCTCGTCTTCCTTCGGCCAGCCGCGTTAGATTGCCCCCTGGATCGCAAGGGCTCTGTTGGTACTCGTCTTTGGTAGCCTCGCTCTGGCTAATCTCATCATCGGAACTTGCTCCCATCAGTTCAAGTCTCGCCCGGGCCACTTTCGCCTTTGCCTCGGCGACTTCCAGCTCTCGCATAGCGACTTCCCCACTTGCTTCTATCTCGCCACGCTTTGATGACCTTATTGAGCTCCCTCTCGAGCCTGTGCCTCGTGTTTCGTGCCGCGCTTTGATCTTGGCACGGTTGTTCTGGTCCCTGTCCTCCCCGGCGACGTTGGTCTTCTGGTTTGCCTCTCGATACGTTGGATCGGTCCCCAGCCTAGGGGTGTGGGGTTAAGAGTGGGTTCCCTTGTTTCCGCAACGTGTGCCGGTTCCCCCCTTCTGGCAAGCGCTCTGACAGGTCCGTCGTCATCTCCTCCAAGTCGTGTGGGGGATTCTTCTCCTGTGGTGATTACTCCTTGTCCGGTGCTGCCCACTCCAGGTTGAGTAGACAGTTCTCTCGTAGGGATTGGCAGCGTCCTCTTTGCTTTAGCCGATCTCGTTATCGGCATTGTCGTTCTATCGCCGAGATCCGGCTCGAACGACCAAAACTGTTAACGCAACAACAAAAGGGCTAAACCGAATCGCGAACGGCGCTTTCTTCAGCGACGTCCCAACTGTTTCGCCTTAGCGGACTGTATTTTCCGGCACTGAATGGCCAACGATGAATTTTTTACTCAGAGGGATTGCACCTCCAGAGCCGGACTCTTCTCTGGATTGGCGGGCGTTTTTGTCTTGCCCAGTGTGGATCGCTGATAAACAAGGGTGAATACGACGCGACCAACGATGAAGACAAGCCAAATATACGAATACACTTAGCTGCTTATTTTCCTATCGTTTATTTTCCTTTATAATGTTTTATTTATTAATTGTTAATTCCTGATCTCTCTGAATCTGGTCTTGATCAAAACCGATTGGGTATTTTGCTGACGGGAGTTGGCACTTGCCAATTCTCCTACTGCTTCATCGATGTGCCCGCCTTATATAGGTCCGCAGTTGTCCCCTCCTTCGCTCGTTTCTTGGGATCTGCTTTTCTTAGTGGCTTCCTGGAACCGGTGCGCCGCTGATCGTTGTTTCCCTGGAAATGGTGTGTTGGCGCTTGTCTTGCTTTTCCTGGGAATTCGTGATGCATCGCCAACAATATTATTATTATTATTATTTATTGGCCTGTGGGAACCCGGAAGTTCATGAACTCGCCGGCTCGACTCCGACATCGTTCCCTGTCCTGTGCACTCTTCTTCCACGCTTGACCATCCGATCCGATCTCTTCAAGGTCAAACCTAACATTGTCCTCCCATCTCCGTTGCCGCCGTCCTGTCGATCTCTTTCCCGTTGGTCTATCGTCAAGAATTCTACGCACGGTCCTATCGTTGTCTTTGCGACCTGATTACTCGCATTATTGTAGGTTTGCGGTATAGCTCTTCCAATTCGTGGTTGTGGAGTTTCCTCCATTCTCCTGCCTCCTCGTCATATTTGTTGCCAAAGATACCCCTTAAAACTTTATTCTCGAATACGCGGAATTTGTTTTCTTCCCGTTTTGTGAGAGTTCATGTTTCGCATCCGTATAAAGCAATCCGCATGATTATGGTTCTATAGACACGGAACTTTATATTACGTGACAGCAGTTTACTGACTGCGTGCCAACTAGCGTTGCCGGAATGCAGTCTTTTGTTAATTTCGTTACTGGCCGTCAGTATCGTTCCCAGATATTTAAACTCTTAACTTTTTCAAATATCTTGCCTCTCACGTTTATATATGTTCCCTCAGTTCCACCTGCTCTCGCCGTAATCATGTATTTTGTTTTGTCTTCATTTATTTCTAGGCCCATCTCTTCTGCCGCTTGCATGATGATTTCACTGTTTTTACTTACGTAAACAATCGGGGGTGCGTTTTCTTCTACCCGATCGTGGGATAATGTAATTATCGTTGTTTACATATCCCTATGGGAACAGCATTGGTTTATTGCTGGTGCTCGCATTGGTCTTTGTTTGGACGAAGTATATTGCGGCAGGGACAAAAGGTTTTCTCGACGGATTGGTTTTCCAGCAATTAGCTTATCGCCGGAGATGTGTTTGTGCAGCTGTGCCAACCGTTTGTGTATATCCAGTTATTGAATCGTTACACAATATCTGTTGGTGAGTCTGTCCTTCGATCGCCGTGCGGGCGTAGAACAATTGGACCTGCGACCCACGTATCTGTGGATACGTGGAGTTTTTGCCTCCCCGATGCATGTTACCTTTGTTTCAGGTGGGAAGGAGGACTTTTGAGGACACGTGTTTCTGGGCACGTGTAATTTAGCTATAGGTGAGTGTGTTCCTTGGTGGAACGACGACATTTCAACCTAAAGGGGTTTGTGTGGTTCGTAGCACCGCCACAAAGTGGTCAATTTGGTTACGCGTTACACCGTCGGGTGATATCCATGTGGCTTTATGGATTTGCTTGTGCTTGAACATCGTGCTTTTCACTACCAGATCTTTGGACGCTGCGAGCGTGATAATTCGAATTTCATTATCATTTGAAACGTCGTGTAGGCTCTCTTTACCTATAGTTGGTTGGAAGATATCTTCCTTTCCAATTTTCGCATTGAAGTCCTTGAGGAGAATTTTAACATCGAATAGTGAGACTCCTTGAAATAGTTCCTCTAGGGTCTCGTAGAACGTGTCCTTCGTTTCTTCGTCGGTTGATTCTATTGGGGCGTGTACGTTTAAAAATACATAATTGTACCATGGGCCCTGTCTTTGTAGTACCGACATTCGGTCATTAATAAATTTCACATCTTTTACATGGGGCGTCATCTTCTTGCTTATCATGATGCCAGTTCCGAGGTTATGTGTATCGGTACCTCCACACACCAGTGTAAACCCGTTGGTTTCGATTACTTGATGTGGGATTCGGACTTCCTGAAGCGCGACGATGTCCATTTTATATTGTTTCGCGTTTTCTACGACCGTCTGTATCGCGCCTGGTTTATATAACGTTCGAACATTCCACGTGCCGACGCGTACATTCCGCTTTTTTCCGTTTTTCCCTGCGTCTTCTTTTTGCCGAGTCGGTGTTTTCTTGATGATTTGTTCCCTTATGGTAGTGTCGGCTCATCACACCTACGCCTACCGGGTTTTTCGTGAGATTGTTTTTTGTATATTAATTATTCATTTTTGTTCCCACGAGTTTTGGGGTTTCAAATGGACCGCCATATCAGCGCCCCTCTTTGATATGGTAAGGTCTGCTTACTGCTCTGATTCGACCCGGTGTCAGAGAGGCGCCGTTATAATACACCCGGTATACCCCTGGCTGCAAACCATCCAATGGGCACGGTGACGCGTAACACCCTGGATTAGGGGTGGTAGATCTTTGGTGTTACTCCTCGCTAGCCTGTCTGACATAGGTGGCCCTACTGGAAGCGTGTGCTTCCGTCAGCATAGCCTGAGTGATTTATTGTAGTTTAAGACCCCGGACCAAGTTAAGGTTTCTACCAAGCGGGGGAATGACTAGATTATAGATTGTAATCGTGGAACAGGACATGAAATGGCCGGGAGAATCAAGCTCATGTACTTCGCCTAATGAATGATTCTTCGTGTTTGTCTGTCTGTTTAAAATTGAGTTTTAGTCTAAATTGGTGAGCAGGCTCTGTTTGACGGCGGACGAATATTTCAGGATGAAGAATGCAAGCTACGAGTTCATTTCAACAATGTTAATACGCAACATGTTGTGCATAGGCAGAATTTTTTGGCATTGTACAATTAAGAAAATTTAATAATAATAATAATAAACTATATCTCTTGTTTATATTTAAATCAGCAGATGCATACTGTCATTACAGAAGTAACCATAACCACCTGGCGTTTCTTTTTTTTTTTTTTTTTAGTGTACTTGGCCTTTCCTTTCTGTTATAGTTTTCAGCAATATTTTTCTTACGTAGTAGGCCTTCCCTTAATTTTTTTAAAACCAATTTGAATGATAAATATTTTATTCGTTGTTTATTACAATTGCACGTATAATTATAATACGAGTATAGTGGGAAAAACGTTTAATTCGATTTATAATTTAAAATAAAGTATCGCAAAAGTCCGAATATTAAGCCATCGTAAATACTAAGAAAACGAGATCGTTGCTCCCGAGAGATCCTATGACTCTTCACCCAGGTAATAGTTATTTATCTTCACTATAAGCCTTTCGTCCTTTTATTTTAACCTACAAAGAACTTAAATAATTCACACAAATTCCTATTTTCATTCCAACCACATTTGTTGTAATATAAAAAATAACAACATAAAGCAAAACAAACAAAATCTATAGGAAAATACATGATGTTGCTTCAGTGTTGTGGGACATCTTGGCGTTCGGTCTTCGCTGAATTCTATAGACAACGTCGTTAATTCTTGTGAAAATCTTAAACGGTCCTTCCCAATGTTGCTGTAACTTCGGAGATCTTCCTTTTTGCCGATGAGGGTTATAAAGCCACACGTCATCGCCTGCATTAATTCCGGATGCGTTGGCTCGAACGTCGTACCTTGTTTTCATCCTGTCACTTGATACCTTGATTTGCTTCCGAACCAAATGATGAATCTCATCGAGGCGGTTTCTCGATTCGGCTACGTAGTCTTCAGTCTTATCTATGGCGTCTGAAGGTATTCCGAATCGCAGATCGACTGGTAATCGTATCTCTCGTCCAAATATAATTCTTGCTGGATGGCCTGTCGTATCGTGATTACCCGATCTATAACTCATGAGAAAGGTTTGTACATATTTGTCCCAATCTCGTTGGTGATCACTAACGACCTTCGATAAATGCTCTTTTATTGTTCGGTTGAACCTTTCAACCATTCCGTCTGACTGCGGATGTAAGGGTGTGGTCCTGGTTTTCCTTACGCCCAGTGCCGCACAGATGCCTTGAAATATCTGTGATTCGAAGTTTCGGCCTTGATCGGAATGAAGCTCACATGGAACTCCATATCTGCTGATCCAATTATTGATAAACTGCTCAATGACGGTTGTTGCGTCTTGGTTTGGAATTGGAAGGACTTCCATCCACTTGCTGAAGTAAGCCATGATGACCAACATGTATTTGTTGTTGTCGTTGGTTTTTAGAAATGGTCCTGAGATATCAATTGCAATTCGCTCGAAAGGGGCACCCACGTTGTACTGCTTCATAGCGCTCCTTGGTTTTGCTGTTGGTCCTTTAGTCGCAGTGCAAGTCGTGCACTTCCTACACCATCACTCGACGTCATTTCTCGTGTGAAGCCAGTAGAATCGAGATCGTAATTTTGAGTGTCTTATTATTATAAATGCATCCATCGCTGCCTCGTTCAGAAATTCCTTAGTCATATTTGAATAAGACAAGCTTGCCAATCACTCAATGTCTGCCTGCAACTGTTGAAGATTTTCTCCAGGTTTCTGCGTTCTGCTCCGTAGTTGCATGCGGTAGACCTGCTGCATGTGGTTGTCTCCATACCTAGCTTCAAGGCCGTCTCCTACCTCTTGGAAATCTGTTTTCTTCTCTGTTGGAATGGTTTGTAGCAATTCTGCAGCCGCCCCGCGGAATGACAATATTAGTGACGTTGACTTTTGCTCATCCGACCACTTATTATAATTGGCCGCGGCGTCAAACTGACGTATAAATACGGAGAAGGGTCCCGTTCCATCGAAGGTTGGCGGTTGCATCCTTGTATCTTTGTAGTCATGTTGATTGCCAGGCGATGTCTTATTTCTCTCAACACACTCAAGTCTCTTTTCGATTCGCGTTATTTCATCGGTGATTTTCTTAAATTCAGCTTCGTTTTTTAGGTGCAGATTTTCTACTTCGTTTCGAATTTCTTCCTTAAAGTGTTGAAAATTACATTTCATCCACTGCGTTTGGGCATCCAACTTTGCATTAACATCTGCACCTTGTGCGTCCAATTTTGTATTAATATCTGTAGCCTGCGCGTCCAGTTTTGTATTAATGTCTGTAGCTTGCGCGTCCAATTTTGTCATCATCATCCTGAACATCTCCGAAATATCCAACTATGGCGGACTCTTCTCCGTTACATTGGCACCATCTTGACTCGCTGTTTCTTCTCCATCCGGACAGTCTGGCCCAATCGTAAAAACATATGTGTCGAAATCAATACCCTCTTCCTCTATTGCTGCTTGCAGACGCTGTTTTTTTTTTTTTTTTTTTTTTTTTTTTTTTGTAAAAACTAGTCTCTGCTTGATATTTTTCTTGCTCAAGTATGGAACTTTTCTGGGACTTCTTCCAGGAAGACCCGCTTCTATTAGCCTGTTTCTAATTGTACGACTCGTACAAGGTGCGTTTGTCATTTTTTAATTTCGTTGAAGAAAAAAACGGCTTGTTCTTGGATAGTCGGATTAGCAGTTTGTCGAATCGTGAGGTTGTTTTTCTTTTTCTGCCTCTGGTTTCCATTTTGGGACCTGAATGAAGAGCTGTGAATATTTTTTTCTTAGAGCACTTCATTAGCTTGGCTATTGCATCCATTGTTTTCCCGTCATTTCTTAATTTGTTTATCAATTCACGATCGGAACTAGTGCAATGTACTCCACGATCCCTTTTTCACAAAATTTTATTTTTATTGTTTTTTTTTTTTCTAACAAACACTAAAACACAAGTCTAACAAATTGACGAAGATTTCAATAAAAACGAACTGGTTTACTTCAGAATCACGATTGAAGTCTGTGGTGATAGTTTGTTTCTATTATTTTTTTCCGGGCAAAATATCCGTTTCGCTTGCAGTTTTTACTACTAGGCAAAAACAAAAAACTGATAAGAACAAATTGATGCACCATATCAAAGTACTGTTAGGTACGGTTCGGGTATAGAATTGGTGTCGAAGAAAAACGCAGTTACTGATTGTTGATCGTTATCTAAACCGTTGTTTCTATTATTTTTTCCACCACTGTAAGTCTAGAGTCAATTACCTTAATACTACTTATTGCGATTTTTAATAAATGAATAATAGCTATTTGGAAATCAAATGAAATGAAATTAAAAAAAATTATAAAACAAATAAAAAAAAGACTAAATGTGTCATTCTCGAATAGAACACTGTAATACAATACCCAATAAATAAAATTGTTATATTATATTACATCTATGTATATTATGTGTGGAAACTGCGGCGGTTCCGCCAAACCCCACGGTTCGCTTTCCTGAAAAACCCCCATAACTTTCATCCAATCTCCCGATTTCACTAATGCAATTGCATTAGCATCTTAAATGCTTCACGCATTAAAGAGATCAAATCATTAACGTAAAAATCCATGTAAAAGAAAACTTACCTTTCATGCACCTCTTCGCATACAATTCTCCGTAAGAACCCCCATTATTACAACCCAACTCCCATTGTTTTTCGCCAATGCCTTTGCATAGACACCTGAAGACATTTTCCTTTTTTAAGGACATTAATACATACAACACATTATCGGGAAATTCCTGTAAAGAATTTTTCCTTCAAGGGCATTCATACATATATCAATGCATCCAATTTAACAAAACCTTCTACTCATTCCATTCCTTGTGTCTGTTTTCCTCGTTTTCGCACCTCTGTTTGCGTCTCTCAGGCATCGATAATCTCGATTGATTTATAATCTTTGGAGAGTTTTTTTGGTATGAGTGGCATAATGTTCGTCATGGAAGGGATGTGACCTGGATTTCGGCACGGATCTAGTGGGACACATACTACAAGAGAATAATACCAGTAGTGGTTGCTTTCGCCTATCTATCGCTGATCCCGACTTGCATCTTTCCGAGGCGCTATTGGTTTCCTGTGTCGGCCCTTTTCAGTGCAAGGGAAATTTCAGGTTGATTTGTGTAGCATTCGCGGCTTGAGGTGGAATTTCTCTTCTGGGTCGGCCGACGTTTCTAATCAGAAACCAACTATCCTTGCACTTAGCGAAACTCAGGTAATAACTAATACAAATATTTCTGACTTTAATCTACCTGGATATAACTTAGTGCCTCTGTTCTTTCATATAGATGTTTAGCTACGGTCACTACTGTCAAATCATTTATGATTCAATGATTCTAAGTCCTTCTGGTACATTGACCTTGAGCACACCATCATACAATATATATAAATATCTCGGTTCCTTTTATAAGTTCACCGAGCCTTACAATTCTCCCTACTACTATCTCACAAAAACATAAAACAACCTGATCAATGACCCCAGACCTTTTTTCCACTTCATTAGCTACAAACGTAAATCTGACACCTATCCTAACTCCCTTTCCTATGACACGATTACTTCAACCGATCCACAAACTACTGCCAATCTTTTCGCTTCCTTCTTTAAAAAATCCTTCACGGACAACTCTTTTGAGCCTATGGCGAAATACTTCAAAGATCTGCCAGAATTCTCCCTTGGTCCCTTCATCTCTCAACTTATTCAGCATCACCCAGTTGAAGAAAAATTAAACTTACTTAAAGACGTGTTCAGCCCTGGACATAATGGACTTCCAGCTGTCCTTTTAAAAAAAAAGGTTTTTTTTTTCCTTCTTTCCCGCTATCAACGATCTTCAATCTATCCCTTACCCAAGGTGCCTTCCCAAGTATTTGGAAATCCTCTTTTGTCACCCCCCTAGACCGAAAGAATTGCCCATTCGCGCCACGTGTCCGACCCATCTTAATCTTCGCTACTTGATTACTCTCACTATTGTAGGTTTGCGGTGCAGCTCTTCCAATTCGTGGTTGTAGAATTTCCTCCATGGTCCTGCCTCCTCGTCATATTTGCCGCCAAAGATACATCTTAGAACTTTATTCTCGAATACGCGGAATTTTTTTTCTTCCCGTTTTGTGAGAGCCCATGTTTCGCATTCATATAAAACAATCGGCATGATTATGGTTCTGTGGCGTTTCTAACAGATACACACACAATATACAAGCGAATAGTGAAGAACACCGAACGAAAATCGAATAAGCAAAGTATCAGAGCAATATACCATAGTGATAACATAACAATTCCACATCAGTTGAGTGTACTTCAGTTTAGAAATCGAATTCGTACACGCGGCAGTGGCCTGATGTATTGAGCATTGGTTTAATTTTTGGTGATTCGAACTGTCATAGCGTCAGTTCGAATCAAACGTTCTTCACTATCATCGCAAACGCTATAGTTCTATAGACACGCAGCATTATGTTACGTAATAGCAGTTTGGATTACAGCAGTTGCCGGAACGCAATCTTTTGTTGATTTCCTTCCACATTTCGTCACTGGCCGTCAGTATCGTTCCCAGATATTTAAATTCTTTAACTTTTTCAAATATCTTGCCTCTGACATTTATATATGTTCCCTGAGGTCCACCTGCTCCCCCCTGTGATCATGTATTTTGTTTTGTCTTCATTTATTTGTAGGCCCACATCTTCTGCCGCTTGCATGATGATTTCACACTGTGAAATCCGATTTTAATCTACCGGGATATAAATTAGTGCCACTGTTCTTCCCACCTCGTGGTACAGCCACATACATACGAAATGATATTGCTTATCATCTTCTCCCACAATATGGGCTCTGGTCCAATCTAGAATTTAATTTCTCGTAACTAAAACTTCACGGTCGCAAGCATATCATACATTACTGCTTTCTTTACAGAAGCCCAAACTTGGATAGAAACGCATCCTTTAACGAATTTGATGCTCTGTGTGATTCTATCGATAGGATCTTGACCTTATATCCGCGCACTGAAATCGTTATTGCGGGTGATTTTAATGTGTGTTGTAACTTATATTTTCCGTTGTGGGCCGACGGCAATTGTGGTCTTATATAATTTTGATATTAATGGTAGCGCTCCAAATGGTTGCGCTTCGATAAGCTGAGGTGACCTTTCTGTATTAGGGCTGCCTTTTTCGATGTCTTATATCCACACTCCCTGGGTTCATTTATTTGTCTCTGGTGGTCAGATTGATTTGGATTGTCTCAATAAAAATCACGTTGGATTCAGATCTTTAACTATTTTAACTTATTTTACTATTTCTTTTTTGATGTACAGATTATAAGTTGTTTAACCTTTTTAACACACTTTACTGTTTCTCTTTTAATGTACAGATTATAAGCTGTTTAACTTTTTTAACACACTGACTCAAGTCCGCTCCTTGTTTCTGATGACCGTCTCGGTCAAGTACTGAAAACCAACCCGCTTTAGTTTTTATTTTCCTTCCCGAACGAAAACTTTTATCTTTCGTCCTGCAGATCGAAGGGTATCTCCTTTGTTCTGCAGGGCCCCTTTTCCCAGTTGCCGCTTCCTTTCATTATCCTTTCGGCGTCGGTTCAACAGGGAAACACAAAAGGACAATCAGCCAAGGATCTTGCAAATGTGCATTTATGATCCTTTTTGTGGGTGCTATAATAAAACGAACGTGCAGTTCGTTTTTACTGTGCTAATTGCTTGGTTACCTTGGTTTAGTTGAAAAGGAAACGAGGCTGTCTGTGGGAATTGGTTTGGGTAAACCATCCTTTACAGAGTCATAAAATTGCCGCCGTGCATTTTATGATTCTTACCAACTTAACTTGAGAGTTGGTCATCTGGTTCCCAGATTTTGGATCCAGGGGAATTTGCGTGTTGAATATCTGGTTGGTATATCACGTCTTGGATTTATGTTGAATTCAATATGGGCAAATTGAACGTTTAGTTCACTTTGTTTGATATGGGCCCGTTTAATGTATGGGGCAATACTAGGGCTTGGGGATTGCTGTATCCTTTTAGTGGATGCTTTTGCGTGTACCGCAATTATTTGGTAGAGACTGGCTCCAAAGGGGTGTGTATTAATGGGTGGGTGGTTTTGGACGTAACATGTGCATAACTCTCACTGGCTTCTCTCTTCACTCCGGAGATACAACACCCGAAGGTCAATATGTCCAGCTCTTTGCTGATTCAAATAGTTTAACTCAACTCGTCAATGAGCCAACACGGTACCAGAGATGGATGGTCATTTCGCCAACACACTGGACCTGTTTCTCACCTCCCACCCGAACAAATACACAATTGAAGTTTCTGTGCCCTTGGGCAGTTCAAACCACTGTGTCGTATCAGCTAAATTTGTTCTATCTAACAGCAACGTTAATGAGAAACCTCCCGAGAGAACAGTATGGTTCTACGAGAAAGCCAACTGGGAAGGTCTGAACGACTTTTTTAGGAACTTAATTTCGTCTAAATAATTTTTTTTTGAGGTTAAATTGGTCGTTAGTTTTCCTAAATAACGATGTTGACTCTACAGCGGACACATTGATGGACACGATTCTGTTTGGCATACAAACCTTTATTCCACACAGGGTAAAGAGTATCAAACCCAAGAGAAATATGTGGTTCGATTCCGGGTGCAGAGAAGTCATAAAGGCTAAAGAGTTAAGCTTCCGGTTGTATAAATCAAACAATACTGAGGAAAACCGGAAGAGATTTAAGAGAGTTAGAAATGACTGCAATGCGCATATTCAACGCACCAAGTTCTTGTATGACCAGAGAGTGAGACAAAAAATACTACACTCTCTCACTGGTAGAAGAAACTTCTGGTCATTCCTGAAAAAGATTCAAAACTCGGTCTCCTCATCCATTACATCGTTTATAGTCGATGACAAACCAGTCAAGGATGCAATAGAGAAGGCGAATCTACTTGCTGCACATTTTGCAGCCAACTCAACGCTGCCTGATACCACATCAGTTCCACCTCAACTTCACCATATGTAGCACACCATGAGCCAGATTTACTTCCGAACGCGTACTGTTGCCTGTGCACTCAGGGAGCTAAACGCAAACAAATCCGCTGGTCCGGATGGCATTCCCCCAATCCTCTTGAAAAGATGTTCCTCTTCACTCGCTAAACCACTGCGGAAACTTTTCCATTTGTCTTATTCTACTGGCCGTGTCCCAAATAAATGGAAGTCAGTAAACATTCAGCCGATTCCCAAAGAGGATGACAAATCATCCCTTTCTTCTTATCGATCCATAGCAGTAACTTCTATTCTCTCTAAGGTAATGGAATCGCTTATCAACCCTCAACTTTCGAAATATCTGGAATCAAATGACCTCCTCAATGACCGCCAATATGGCTTTCGTAGCAACAAGTCCACAGGAGATCTGATGGCGTACCTTACCGGAAAGTGGAGCCATTCCATCCACTACCTCGGTGAAAGCAAGGTAGTCGCATTGGATATTTCAATAGCCTTCGACGGAGTTTGCCATCCAGCCCTTTTGTCAAAATTGCATTCCTGTGGAGTTGACAATTCCCTGATCCGATGGATAACAGACTTTCTTTCTTGTCGTTCAATCCAATTGGTTTTTCTCGGTGTCAAATCCGCCTCCCATCAAATGAATGCAGGTGTTCCCTAAGGTTCGGTATTCTCAGCCACTTTCTTCCTTATCCTTATAAATAATCTCTTGTCCATTACTCAAAGCCCAATTTTTGGACGTCCCGAGCGTTCATCGTCTCCCAAGCTCTCACGGCCACGTTTAAATTCAGCTGCCCAAAATTTTACTGTGGTAAATGATGGTGCGGTCTCCTCGATAGTATAGTGGTTAGGATACCCGCCTGTCACGCCGGGGTTCGATTCTCCGTCGGGGAGCCTCTGGCGCAAAACTAATGACCTTGCCCAGAATAAACAAATCATTATGGAAAATTTAACAAGCCTTAGCACTTGCTAAATAAGGCCAAGACCGGTTCCCGGTTGTAATGTCGATGATGATGAAATGATGGTGCAGAATCCCCATACACAGAGTCTAACTCATCTTTGATTTGCGTAGGCGTGTTACCTTTCAAAAACAAAAATTTAATGACAGCTCGATACTCCATTTTGTCCATTTTCATAAAAACACTCACATTGACTCACTCAAACGACTGTCAAATAAAAACTACGCATCCAAAGTGGCTGAAATTTAGGTGAGTAACTGCCAAAAGATGCACAACTATATTCACTAGCCTTTATTGACGAGTGCTACTATCTTCACGTTGAGGTCGGAAACTTTTCAGACAACCCTCGTATCTTTGTAGCCGCTCAATTCAACTAGTTCTTGACGGGGTCAAATCTGCCTCATCAAATTAATGCAGGTGTTCCCCAAGGTTCGGTATTCTCAGCCACTCTCTCTTTCTAATCTTTATAAATGATCTCTTTTCCATTACTCAAAACCCAATTCACTCGTTTGCTGATGATAGCATGTTGAGTTTCTTATACTCATACGTATACTCCCATTCAAACTCTTCGAACGTCACTACCAACCAGCAACTTATGCTTGATACATTGAATTCAGACCTCAACAAGATATATCAATGGGGATTATCTAACCGAGTATAATTCAATGCCTCAAAGACTCAGTGCTACCTCTTGTCGTCAAAGGCGAACCGAAAAGTAAATATACTATCTATGAACAGTTGCCCAATATTTCACTGTGGTAAATGATGGTGCAGAGTCCCCATATACATAGTTCAACTCATCCTTGATTTGCGTAGGCGCAAAAACAAAATTTTAATGACAGCTCGATACTCAATTTTGTCCATTTTCACGACCCCAGACTTTTTTTCCACTTCATTAGCTACAAACGTAAATCTGACACCCATCCTAACTCCCTTTCCTATGACACGATTACTTCAACCGATCCACAAACTACTGCCAATCTTTTCGCTTCCTTCTTTAAAAAATCCTTCACGGACAACTCTTTTGAGCCTATGGCGAAATACTTCAAAGATCTGCCCGAATTCTCCCTTGGTCCCTTCATCTCTCAACTTATTCAGCATCACCCAGTTGAAGAAAAATTAAACTTACTTAAAGACGTGTTCAGCCCTGGACATAATGGACTTCCAGCTGTCCTTTTAAAAAAAAAGGTTTTTTTATCCTTCTTTCCCGCTATCAACGATCTTCAATCTATCCCTTACCCAAGGTGCCTTCCCAAGTATTTGGAAATCCTCTTTTGTCACCCCCGTAGACCGAAAGAATTGCCCATTCGCGCCACGTGTCCGACCCATCTTAATCTTCGCTACTTGATTACTCTCACTATTGTAGGTTTGCGGTGCAGCTCTTCCAATTCGTGGTTGTAGAATTTCCTCCATAGTCCTGCCACCTCGTCATATTTGCCGCCAAAGATACATCTTAGAAATTTATTCTCGAATACGCGGAATTTTTTTTTCTTCCCGTTTTGTCAGAGCCCATGTTTCGCATTCGTATAAAACAATCGGCATGATTATGGTTCTGTGGCGTTTCTAACAGATACACACACAATATACAAGCGAATAGTGAAGAACACCGAACGAAAATCGAATAAGCAAAATATCAGAGCAATATACCATAGTGATAACATAACAATTCCACATCAGTTGAGTGTACTTGAGTTTAGAAATCGAATTCGTACACGCGGCAGTGGCCTGATGTATTGAGCATTGGTTTAATTTTTGGTGATTCGAACTGTCATAGCGTCAGTTCGAATCAAACGTTCTTCACTATCATCGCAAACGCTATAGTTCTATAGACACGGAGCATTATGTTACGTAATAGCAGTTGCCGGAACGCAATCTTTTGTTGATTTCCTTCCACATTTCGTCACTGGCCGTCAGTATCGTTCCCAGATATTTAAATTCTTTAACTTTTTCAAATATCTTGCCTCTGACATTTATATGTGTTACCTGAGGTCCACCTGCTCCCCCCCGTGATCATGTATTTTGTTTTGTCTTCATTTATTTGTAGGCCCACCTCTTCTGCCGCTTGCATGATGATTTCACACTGTGAAATCCGATTTTAATCTACCTGGATATAAATTAGTGCCACTGTTCTTCCCACCTCGTGGTACAGCCACATACATACGAAATGATATTGCTTATCATCTTCTCCCACAATATGGGCTCTGGTCCAATCTAGAATTTAATTTCTCGTAACTAAAACTTCACGGTCGCAAGCATATCATACATTACTGCTTTCTTTACAGAAGCCCAAACTTGGATAGAAACGCATCCTTTAACGAATTTGATGCTCTGTGTGATTCTATCGATAGGATCTTGACCTTATATCCGCGCACTGAAATCGTTATTGCGGGTGATTTTAATGTGTGTTGTAACTTATATTTTCCGTTGTGGGCCGACGGCAATTGTGGTCTTATATAATTTTGATATTAATGGTAGCGCTCCAAATGGTTGCGCTTCGATAAGCTGAGGTGACCTTTCTGTATTAGGGCTGCCTTTTTCGATGTCTTATATCCACACTCCCTGGGTTCATTTATTTGTCTCTGGTGGTCAGATTGATTTGGATTGTCTCAATAAAAATCACGTTGGATTCAGATCTTTAACTATTTTAACTTATTTTACTATTTCTTTTTTGATGTACAGATTATAAGTTGTTTAACCTTTTTAACACACTTTACTGTTTCTCTTTTAATGTACAGATTATAAGCTGTTTAACTTTTTTAACACACTGACTCAAGTCCGCTCCTTGTTTCTGATGACCGTCTCGGTCAAGTACTGAAAACCAACCCGCTTTAGTTTTTATTTTCCTTCCCGAACGAAAACTTTTATCTTTCGTCCTGCAGATCGAAGGGTATCTCCTTTGTTCTGCAGGGCCCCTTTTCCCAGTTGCCGCTTCCTTTCATTATCCTTTCGGCGTCGGTTCAACAGGGAAACACAAAAGGACAATCAGCCAAGGATCTTGCAAATGTGCATTTATGATCCTTTTTGTGGGTGCTATAATAAAACGAACGTGCAGTTCGTTTTTACTGTGCTAATTGCTTGGTTACCTTGGTTTAGTTGAAAAGGAAACGAGGCTGTCTGTGGGAATTGGTTTGGGTAAACCATCCTTTACAGAGTCATAAAATTGCCGCCGTGCATTTTATGATTCTTACCAACTTAACTTGAGAGTTGGTCATCTGGTTCCCAGATTTTGGATCCAGGGGAATTTGCGTGTTGAATATCTGGTTGGTATATCACGTCTTGGATTTATGTTGAATTCAATATGGGCAAATTGAACGTTTAGTTCACTTTGTTTGATATGGGCCCGTTTAATGTATGGGGCAATACTAGGGCTTGGGGATTGCTGTATCCTTTTAGTGGATGCTTTTGCGTGTACCGCAATTATTTGGTAGAGACTGGCTCCAAAGGGGTGTGTATTAATGGGTGGGTGGTTTTGGACGTAACATGTGCATAACTCTCACTGGCTTCTCTCTTCACTCCGGAGAGACAACACCCGAAGGTCAATATGTCCAGCTCTTTGCTGATTCAAATAGTTTAACTCAACTCGTCAATGAGCCAACACGGTACCAGAGATGGATGGTCATTTCGCCAACACACTGGACCTGTTTCTCACCTCCCACCCGAACAAATACACAATTGAAGTTTCTGTGCCCTTGGGCAGTTCAAACCACTGTCGTATCAGCTAAATTTGTTCTATCTAACAGCAACGTTAATGAGATTCCTCCCGAGAGAACAGTATGGTTCTACGAGAAAGCCAACTGGGAAGGTCTGAACGACTTTTTTAGGAACTTAATTTCGTCTAAATAATTTTTTTTTGAGGTTAAATTGGTCGTTAGTTTTCCTAAATAACGATGTTGACTCTACAGCGGATACATTGACGGACACGATTCTGTTTGGCATGCAAACCTTTATTCCACACAGGGTAAAGAGTTCAAACCCAAGAGAAATAAGTGGTTCGATTCCGGGTGCAGAGAAGCCATAAAGGCTAAAGAGTTAAGCTTCCGGTTGTATAAATCAAACAATACTGAGGAAAGCCGGAAGAGATTTAAGAGAGTTAGAAATGACTGCAATGCGCATATTCAACACACCAAGTTCTTGTATGACCAGAGAGTGAGACAAAAAATACTACACTCTCCCACTGGTAGTAGAAACTTCTGGTCATTCCTGAAAAAGATTCAAAACTCAGTCTTCTCATCCATTACATCGTTTATAGCCGATGACAAACCAGTCACGAGTGCAATAGAGAAGGCGAATCTACTTGCTGCACATTTTGCAGCCAACTCAACGCTGCCTGATACCACATCAGTTCCACCTCAACTTCACCATATGTAGCACACCATGAGCCAGATTTACTTCCGAACGCGTACTGTTGCCTGTACACTCAGGGAGCTAAACGCAAACAAATCCGCTGGTCCGGATGGCATTCCCCCAATCCTCTTGAAGAGATGTTCCTCTTCACTCGCTAAACCACTGCGGAAACTCTTCCATTTGTCTTATTCTACTGGCCGTTTCCCAAATAAATGGAAGTCAGTGAACATTCAGCCGATTCCCAAAGAGGATGACAAATCATCCCTTTCTTCTTATCGATCCATAGCAGTAACTTCTATTCTCTCTAAGGTAATGGAATCACTTATCAACCCTCAACTTTCGAAATATCTGGAATCAAATGACCTCCTCAATGACCGCCAATATGGCTTTCGTAGCAACAAGTCCACAAGAGATCTGATGGCGTACCTTACCGGAAAGCGGAGCCATTCCATCCACTACCTCGATGAAAGCAAGGTAGTCGCATTGGATATTTCAAAAGCCTTCGACAGAGTTTGGCATCCAGCTCTTTTGTCAAAATTGCATTCCTATGGAATTGACAATTCCCTGATCCGATGGAAAACAGACTTTCTTTCTTGTGGTTCAATCCAATTGGTTTTTCTCGGTGTCAAATCCGCCTCCCATCAAATGAATGCAGGTGTTCCCTAAGGTTCGGTATTCTCAGCCACTTTCTTCCTTATCCTTATAAATAATCTCTTGTCCATTACTCAAAGCCAAATTTTTGGACGTCCCGAGCGTTCATCGTCTCCCAAGCTCTCACGGCCACGTTTAAATTCAGCTGCCCAAAATTTTACTGTGGTAAATGATGGTGCGGTCTCCTCGATAGTATAGTGGTTAGGATACCCGCCTGTCACGCCGGGGTTCGATTCTCCGTCGGGGAGCGTCTGGCGCAAGACTAATGACCTTGCCCAGAATAAACAAATCATTATGGAAAATTTAACAAGCCTTAGCACTTGCTAAATAAGGCCAAGACCGGTTCCCGGTTGTAATGTCGATGATGATGAAATGATGGTGCAGAATCCCCATACACAGAGTCTAACTCATCTTTGATTTGCGTAGGCGTGTTACCTTTCAAAAACAAAAATTTAATGACAGCTCGATACTCCATTTTGTCCATTTTCATAAAAACACTCACATCGACTCACTCAAACGACTGTCAAATAAAAACTACGCATCCAAAATGGCTGAAATTTAGGTGAGTAACTGCCAAAAGATGCACAACTATATTCACTAGCCTTTATTGACGAGTGCTACTATCTTCACGTTGAGGCCGGAAACTTTTCAGACAACCCTCGTATCTTTGTAGCCGCTCAATTCAACTAGTTCTTGACGGGGTCAAATCTGCCTCATCAAATTAATGCAAGTGTTCCCCAAGGTTCGGTATTCTCAGCCACTCTCTCTTTCTAATCTTTATAAATGATCTCTTTTCCATTACTCAAAACCCAATTCACTCGTTTGCTGATGATAGCATGTTGAGTTTCTTATACTCATACGTATACTCCCATTCAAACTCTTCGAACGTCACTACCAACCAGCAACTTATGCTTGATACATTGAATTCAGACCTCAACAAGATATATCAATGGGGATTATCTAACCGAGTAGAATTCAATGCCTCAAAGACTCGGTGCTACCTCTTGTCGTCAAAGGCGAACCGAAAAGTAAATATACTATCTATGAACAGTTGCCCAAAATTTCACTGTGGTAAATGATGGTGCAGAGTCCCCATATACAGAGTTCAACTCATCTTTGATTTGCGTAGGCGCAAAAACAAAATTTTAATGACAGCTCGATACTCAATTTTGTCCATTTTCACGACCCCAGACCTTTTTTCCACTTCATTAGCTACAAACGTAAATCTGACACCCATCCTAACTCCCTTTCCTATGACACGATTACTTCAACACTCAAACGACTGTCAAATAAAAACTACGCATCCAAAGTGGTTGAAATTTAGGTGAGTAACTGCCAAAAGATGCACAACTTTTTACTAGCTTTTATTGACGAATGCTGCTATCTTCACGTTGACGTCGGAAATTTTTCAGGTCAACCTCGTATGTTTCTGGCCGGTCAATTTAACTAGTTCTTGACGGGGTCAGATCTGCCTCCCTTCTAATTTATGCAGGTGTTCCCCAGGGTTTGGTGCTCTCACCTACTCTCTTCCTTGTCTTTATAAATGATCTTTTGTCAATTACCCAAAACTCAATTCACTTGCTTGCTGATGATGATGATCATCATCATCATCGGTACTACAACCGGGAACCGGTCTTGGCCTTATTTAGCAAGTCCTAAGGATTGTTAAATTTTCCATAATGAATTGTTTTTTCCGGACAAGGTCATTAGTCTTGCGCCAGAGGCTCCCCGACGGGGAATCGAACCCCGGTCTCCCGAGTGACAGGCGGGTATACTAACCACTATACTATCGTGGAGTATAGTGCTATCATCAGCAAGCAATTCACTTGCTTGCTGATGATAGCACGTTGAATTTCTCCTAGTCGTATGAACATTTCCGACCAAACTCTTGGAATGTCGTTACCAACCAGCAGGTTATGCTTGATACACTGAATTCCGACTTCAACAAGATATATCAATGGGGATTATCTACCCGAGTGGAATTCAATCCCTTAAAAACCAGTACTGCCTCTTGTCGTCAAAGACGAACCCCAAGTAAATATACTGTCGATGATTGACACTTGCATCGACGAAGCCAAGGAACTATCAATCCTCGGCATTCGAATTAATTCGACTCTTAATTGGAATGACCACATATTTGAAGCTGCGAAAAGTGCAGCCAAATGTATGGGGTTCCTTAAGAGATGCAAAAGATACTTCAGTCCATCCAACCTGGCCACTATTTACAAGGCCTATATTCGTCCAAAAATGGAGTTCAACCCCCATATTTGGTCAGGCGCATCCAAAACTGCACTACACGTGCTCGACAGGATAGAAAAACGAGCAGTGAAACTTATTGGGGACTCAGCCGTTAGTCGATCAATTCCGTCGTTAGAACACAGGCGCAACGTATCATGCATATCTCTTTGCTATAGGTATTATCACGGTCGTTGCTCAACTGAACTTGCTGAATGTGTTCCGCCCCTTCAGACATTTTCCCGCAATACCCGTCAATCTGTGAATGTCCATCTGTTCACGTTGAAAGTGAACTTTAGGCACACAAATAAACATAGAGAGTTGTTCGTTAGCCGAACCACACGAATGTAGAATGTTCTGCCTAATCATATGTTTCCTGGTCGTTGTCATGTCCAGACATTCAGGATCAATATACATCGACACCTCCTTTCCTTATCCACTTCCTCTCCATCCGCTCGCACTGTGCTCTGGGTACTTCAAAACCTCCTTTTGTGCTCGCGTTAGTGTAAAAAGAAAATCATATCCGTATACGTCCTTTGTTGACACTTGAATCGGTGAACTTAAAAAAACGGTCAATGCCTGGCACGCGAATTAATTCGCCTCGTACGTGGAGAAACAAATACGGTAATCGGCATCCACCTCTAATACAACTAACACACACGGAGTGACAGCTTGTAAATGACTAGTCATAAAAAAGCAATGACTAAGCTACATATACCCAAAATGGACAGCGAATCGAATGCGTTCATATATGTTTTTATTAATGTACACCTATTATAACAAACAATTTAAATTATAATTCAATTTTGTAACAGCTACATTAAAAATTATACACCCTTGCTTGATATTAAACAAAAACCAAACGAAACTTAGATGGTATCCTTACCTTTCTTGGAAAGGTAAGAGTCATCTTAAAAGAAATAGGAAGTGATCACTAATCGCTATTATTTTATCTGCAGATACCCGAATATAGTTATAACAATCCCATTGACACACATCTTTTCTTCAAAACATTTTCCCATTATTTGGAATTAACACCCAACAGACTAAGCACGTAATTAATTTTAATTTGTGATATCCCATAATTTGCATGAATAAATTTCAATGAAACTCGTATCGTGGGCATGTACCCTTACGATAGGAAAATGCATATTTTTGCAAGTGCTATTACGCATGGTGCGAATTGACAGTTGGTCCCACCTCCTCTTCCTCTAACTCCTCCTCGTCTATATTCATTTTTATAATTAACAATATCTGTGCAAGGTGGTGACCACACCACAGATCAGTAACAACACCGTCACAAAGATCACTTGAAGGTAAACGTGAAGCATCATCTGATATGAACCAGTTTGAATGTAATCCAATGTGCATATATATATATACATTCATTGCAGGTATAAATTGTATATATGTAATTTTATGTATAAATACACAACACTAGACTCAACGCGTACGTGTGAAAGTGACCTCGTTTAGTGATTAGTGTATAGAAGGTACCAACGACCTATCCTTGACCCATATTGATTGACAAGGCTACTGCTTCGCAACAAAGGCCCACGTTATTTCTATTCGTATAAAAAATAACTCAGATGCACACAGCACACCCTGTGTGACACCAAGGCGGCTCTGGTGCGTCTTGCGTGATCCAGTACTTAGTGATGGTCACTTGCGGTCCATGAGACAAGTGGACGCCTGTGTATCCACTCCGCACCAGCTTGCAAAGTGCATTATGCGAATTCCGAATGTCGGTTTAGGGACGAGAGAAATTGTTTGATTTATTAACGTGAACACTCAAACTCTCAAGGTTACGTGAATGCATATTAACTTAAGCTTTTGGCTTTGCGTTTGCGTTTGCGTTTGCATTTCGCGTTTAGTTGTTTCCTCTCGCTTTGTTGTTCCTGTTTCTTTTATTTTGCTTTTTATGTTCCATTGAAATGAGACCCTGAACGCTGTTTCTTTTGGGGTTCGTTCAGTACGTTCGCTCTTTTCTTTGGTTTCTTCATTATTTTTACATTTCTTTTTTTATTTTTGCATAAATGTTTCTTTCTCTTTCCTTTGGGATTATATAAATGTCGTAATGTAAAAGGGCACAGCAAGTTGTTGACACAATTCCTGGGTTTAAGGCATGCGCTCCGATTTCACTTTCACTCATTTTTTTTATTTAAGATTTTATCCTATACGCAATTATTTTATCTTATAACACCATGAGGTAGTTTTTGACTAGTCTAAATTCCATTCGCCAGCTATATTAATTATATTATCTAATTTTTAAATAAGCGGATATTTATATCATATAAAAGGTATCGAAGTATTAATTAAATAATCTAATTTTTAAATGAGAAGGGTATTTATATCATATATAAAAGATCGCAGTCGTAGGCTCATTCCGAGATGTAGAAAATGAAAATGTGATAGAAAATTATAAAATTATTATATACTCGTCAAAACATTTGTCATTTAGAAAGTGGTTTGGAAATTAGTGGGTTATATTTTATTTATTGGTATTACATATGTACTACTACAAATCAAAGTCATAGCGGTAATAATTTTTTGTTGTTTTGCTTCTGACATTATATGACATAATGAAATTCATAAATTTGGTTTCAGATTGTATTATAATAAAATGTACACAGCTATGGCGTGTGTGATATTGAATGAATAGACGGCAGAACCCTCAGTTTATTTCGCTTAGTACAAGTCGTATAAACATATAAACCTATTTTTTATATTTATATTTTTTTATTTATTGTCCTGTAGGAACCCGGAAGTTCATGACCTCACCGACTCGGCTCCGCCATTGTTCCCTGTCCTGTGCGCTCTCCTTCCACGTTCGATCATCCGATCCGATCTATTCGAGGCCCAATCTAACATTGTCCTCCCATCTCCGTCGCGGCCGTCCTACCGGTCTCTTTCCCGTTGGTCTACCGTCAAGATTTATATGCACGGTCCTATCGTTCCCCATTCGCGCCACGTGTCCGGCCCATCTTAATCTTCGCGACTTGATTACTCTCACTATTGTAGGTTTGTGGGGGTTCTCTACATCACACAGAACCAACCCACAACCCTAACCTGCAACATGCAAAAATCAATAACCCAATAGCATATACTCCCAAATCCGCAATAAAATACTTTCCAAACCCCCAAGAGAATATAATTCAATCGAATATATTCTAATCACCACCACATGCATTTCCCCAAAACTGCGTCAGTCAATTATCTATATTTCCTCAACGCAACCAAGCAATCCACACTTCCCCCAAATTCGTATGCCATAGCAAATGCATACTCAAATCCTCAACGGAACATTAGCTAGTATACCAAGCCGCACACATTTCCCCGAAGTTCATATGCCTTAACAAAGCATATATTCAAATCCTCAACGGAACCTTACCAACCAACTAAACCGCGCACATTTCCCCCGAAATTATCTCGGTTAACATTTCTACCTAAACGATACCCCTTTCTTGCACCCAAGCAATTTCAATTTCCTGGTATACACAACCAACGAATCCAACTTAGCTTATACGGCAAGGATTCGCTGGAACTAAACTCATATGCATAGGCATAGCAACTCTTCCACTAGATTCTTAGGAAGTGACAATGAGTTTACGATGCCACTACCACAACGCAATGGATTTTCAATTCCATGGGTCAGTCGTTGTCCAACCACTATAGAGTGCGCGTCGTTCCCGCTTCCTTGTCCGGCCAAGTGCCATCCCCAGAGCCAAGCCTCTATCGCGAGTCACTAGCCAACCGCCATCAAGCGCGCGTCGAGTCTCGAGTCGGTCGCAATTCAACCGCCATCGTGCCCGGCCGATATAGCAAAATATCATTCGTTGCACAGTGTACGGCGTCGAGGGTGAAAAGCCGTGGCCGATTCCCAAGCCGGAAACAGATTATGAACGAACATTAATCTCTTCGGGTCGCGTTTAGTGGATATAGTCACATTTGAATAATAACTGAATCGCGGAGGGCAGGTTGCGATCACCGAACTACGGACGATTGTAGTTGGAGTTATAGTTACATATATACAATAACATGTTACACATGCAAACAAATAGAGAAAATACGAACAAGGCAGAGAACGAGGAATAATTACTTAATTACTTACGGATTAAAACTAGTGTTCAACAAAAAACAAATTAAGCGACTTTTATTTAATGCGGGTGAAGGATATACGCACACAGTGATAGCCAAGGCACCTCTATTGTGCATAAGTTACAACTAACCCCGCGGAAAATTGTATGGCGAAATGAATAAATAATAAACATAGTTTTGCGTACGAAAAGAAAGAACAGGAAAAGTCGACCCGGATTTCTGTCGGTGGGTGAGAGTGAACCCCGTGTCGTGCGCCGGCACCCGAGCCCCCCACCCCCACAGGTTTGCGATATAGCTCTTCCAATTCGTGGTTATGGAGTCTCCTCCATTGTCCTGCCTCCTCGTCATATTTGTTGCCAAAGATACCCCTCAAAACGTTATTCTCGAATACGCGGAATTTGTTTTCTTCCCGTTTTGTGAGAGCCCATGTTTCGCATCCATATAGAACAATCGGCATGATTATGGTTCTATAGACGCAGACCTTTATGTTACATGATAGCAGTCTGGATTTCAGCAGTTTACTGACTGCGTGCCAACTCGCGTTGCCGGAATGCAGTCTCTTGTTAATTTCCTTCGACATTTCGTTACTGGCCGTCAGTATCGTTCCCAGATATTTAAATTCTTTAACTTTTTCAAATATCTTACCTCTGACGTTTATATGTGTTATCTGAGATCCACCTGCTCTCGCCGTAATCATGTATTTTGTTTTGTCTTCATTTATTTCTAGGCCCACCTCTTCTGCCGCTTGCATGATGATTTCACAGTTTTTACTAACAGTCTCTAGATTATCGCCCAGAACGGCGATGTCATCCGCATACGCGAGCACTTGTGTGACCCCGTTCAGGGATGATCCGGCCATGTTGTCGTCTTGTACCTTTCTGATGACATACTCGAGCACAATGTTAAAGAGACACGGTGATAAACCATCTCCCTGCTTTAGTCCGTCCCGGATTTCAAATGGTTCTGAGAGGTGGTTTTCTATTCTGACTCGCTCTTTGTTTTCGTTCATGCAAATTTGAATGAGGGCGGCATATTTTTGTGGGACTCCCAGCTCAACTAGAATATGGTAGAGTCTGCCTTGCGACTGAATCGTAGGCTTTTTTGAAGTCAACGAACAGTTGGTGAACCGGCTCTCCGTATTCCCACTTCTTTTCCAGCAGTTGTCTTATTGTGAACATTTGGTCGCTTGTTGACCGGTTCCTACGGAATCCACATTGGTAGTCTCCCAGTATCTCTTCTGCGTACGGTGTGATTCTAGCCAGAATGACATTTGTTAATATTTTGTATGCGGTTGGGAGCAATGATATTCCTCTGTAGTTTTCGCAGTCAGATGTGTCGCCTTTTTTGAAAATGGGGATGACTATTGAGGTTTTCCATTCTTCCGGAGTGACTTCCTTATCCCATATTGTTTGGATGAGCTGGTGGATTTTTCGAGCGGCTGCCTCTCCTCCATGCTTCACAAGCTCTGCCGGTATGCAGTCGACTCCGGGAGTCTTGTTGTTTTTCAATCGATTTATTGCGTCTACAACTTCGTTGAGAGACGGCTCTGGGATCTGAGGCTCGGCTGTATGTACGTCTGGTGCGTTTATCTGTGGTTGATGGGTGCGTACATTGAGCAGGTTTTCAAAGTACTGCTTCCATCTTGTCACGACATTGTTTGTTTCTGTGACCAGACAGCCGTTTGCGTCTCGAATTATTTTGGCTCTTCCTCGGTAGCCATTTCTAATTGAATTTATGCCGGCATACATACCCCTGATGTTCTTTGCCCTAGAATTTTCTAGGATTTTTTCGATCCGAGTCTTCTCCCATTCGCGTTTTTTGCGTTTGAAGAGCCTCATTGTCTCTCTCCGAATTGTCGCGTATCTTTCTGCGTTGACTTCATATCTTTCTAAGTGGATCACTCTGAGACGTTTACGTTCTTTGATCTTCGCCCTGCACTCATCGTCAAACCAAGGTTTGGACTTAATTGTTTTGGGCTGTTAGTTTGATTGTGTCTCTGATCAATGTCCATTTAGTGTTCACACTATTAGCTTCCTCTTCCTCACTGCTCACATTCTCTAGAATGCTAAATCTATTCGTTAGTTCGTCTTGATATTCAGCCCTTTTGCGTAGGTCTTTCAGTTTATCAATGTCGAACTTTTTGCTTGTCTCCCGTGACTGCCCATGTGGGATTGCTGCGAGGCGACTCCTGATTTTGCCAATCACTAGAAGATGATCGGAGTCGCAATCTGCTCCTCTATATGATCTTACGTCAAGGATATTCGAGTGATGTCTTTTGTCTATGAGGAAGTGATCTATTTGGTTACGCGTTACGCCGTCGGGTGATATCCATGTGGCTTTATGAATTTCCTTGTGCTTGAACATCGTGCTTTTTACTAACAAATCTTTTGACGCTGCGAACGTGATAATTTGAATTCCATTATCATTTGAAACGTCGTGTAGACTTTCTTTACCTATAGTTGGTTGGAAGATATCTTCCTTTCCAATTTTCGCATTGAGGTCCCCGAGGAGGATTTTAACATCGAATGATGAGATCCCATGAAATACATCCTCTAGGGTCTCGTAGAACGTGTCCTTCGTTTCTTCGTCCGCAGATTCTGTTGGGGCGTGTACGTTTATAAATACATAATTCTACCATCGGCCCTGTATTTTTAGCATAGACATTCGGTCATTAATAAATTTCACATCTTTTACATGGGGCGTAATATTCTTGCTTATGATGAAGCCGGTTCCGAGGTTATGTGTATCGGTACCTCCACACACCAGTGTAAATCCGTTGGTTTCGATTACTTGATGTGGGAGTCGGACTTCCTGAAGCGCGACGATGTCCATTTTATATTGTTTCGTGTTTTCTACGACCGTCTGTATCGCGGCTGGTTTATATAACGTTCGAAAATTCCACGTGCCTACGCGTATATTATCCCGCTTTTTACGTTTTTCCCTACGTCTTCTTTTTGCCGAGTCGGTGTTTTCCTGATGATTTGTTCCCTTATGGTAGTGTTGTCTGATCACACCTACGCCTAAAACATATAAACCTATCATCATCATCATCGGCACTACAACCGGGGACCGGTCTTGGCCTTATTTAGCAAGTCCTAAGGCTTGTTAAATTTTCCATAATGATTTATTTTTTCTGGGCAAGGTCATTAGTCTTGCGCCAGGGGCTCCCCGACGGGGAATCGAACCCCGGTCTCCCGGGTGACAGGCGGGTATACTAACCACTATACTATCGAGGAGCCCATACCTATAGCGTTTGAAATAATAGTGAAGAAGATCGTGTGATTCGAACTGACGCTATGACAGCTCGAATCACGAAAAAAAATTTTACCTAAGCGTTACACATCAGGCTACTGACCGTGCTTAGAATTTGATTTCCAAACTCGATTATATTCCACTGATGTGAATTATTTTTATTTATCGCTTGGTATACGGTTCTGATGTATTTTTCTTATTCGATTTTTCGTTCGGTGTTCTTCACTATTTTTGCTTGTGAATTGTGTGTGTATCTGTTAGAATCGCTACAAACCTATAAATAGACTTACGAACTACCTTAAAAACTATGGCATGTGGCTTGGGAGTGGTGAACTAACTTTAAAGTAATTTAAAATGGAATGAGGAACTAAGCAAAGATGGATAGAATAATAGTCTAAGTGGAAGGACGGGGAAGGGCGAGGATAAGCCGTGTGCTAGGGTGTGAGTTTGAGTGCGTGAGAGTGTCGGCGGTGAGTGGTGTAGGTTCAGGAGGGCTAAGAGAGGTAACGACGTTTGAGAGCGGGAGAGGTGAGATTGAAGCCAAAGAACATGGGATGAGAGTTTGCCCTGCGTTCGCGAAATGGGTTCATTAGAGACGAAAGACGTGTGCTGGGCGGGCAAATAGAAGAGACGAGGGCTTTGCAGATTTCGCGGATTAGTGGAAAATATGATGGCGGAATGCAAGCTTGGGTAGTTGATTGAGCCTCAGAGTAGACGGTGGATGAAGAGGATGTCGGCTGAGAATTCTGCGCTCTTCAAGTGTGTTAAGATTAATTAGATGAAGACATCTCGGGTATGGGGGTAGAATCAGAGGACTTTTCCAACTCAATCCTCGGAGGGCAAAACGCAAAAAACGACGTTGTACGCTTTCGATCCTGCGAATTTGGGACGAATAGTGAGGAGACCAAACCTGACTAGCATATTCAAGAAGGGGGCGGATACCTTATGAGGTGTTCTTAACATTTTTGAATTTCGTGGCCAATAATTTTTTAATTTTGCGGTTTTCAAAAAGAAATGTTATCTTGTTGGCAAACATGATCATGTCTTAGCTGCGTATTCGCGAGACATATCCCTCTTCTTTCTAATCCAGAATCTGAAAGAACCATGAAGGATAACGCGATGCTATTAGCTTAGTATTATGAAGTGGCTTCATAATAGTCTAGCATCTCTGATTCAGGATTTAGCCTTTGATGAATTCCAAAACACGCTTTTCATCCTATAATCGCACACTGACATCGTTACCGGTTGATTTCAGTGAGCATGATTTTCAAAGGCTATTCTAGACAGGCCTATCTTATGATACTGTGACGGATATGACAATCAGCTGGACATCTAGCAGGTCTGCAAAACAAAGTACTGGAAAACTGGAGACTATGAGCAGTAAAAACAAAAACGATAAGTCGCCAGTAACAGAAGTGTTACGTTTAGTCGCCTGGTGGTCTGTGGGGTTTCTCACAGATACACACACAATACACAAGCAAATAGTGAAGAACACCGAACGAAAATCGAATAAAAAAATGCAGCAGAGGCGTATACCATAGCGATAACATAACAATTCACATCAGTTGAATATACTTGAGTTTAAAAATCGAGTTCTACACGGCGGTGGCCTGATGGGTTGCGCTTTGGTTCAATTTTTGGTGATTCTAACTGTCATAGCGTCAGTTCGAATCACACGTTCTTCACTATCATCCCAAACGCTATAGGTCGCCTGGTGGAATTTGCAGCCCCAGCATCGTAACTGTATCACAACTCCAACGGGATAACCAAAGTTTGGCTATAACTACGCTTGTTAATGCAAGAACAACAACAGTGACAATTGACACCGGAGCAACGAGATCCATAATTCGGCCGGATGTCGTGAGCAGAATAGCCCTTAATAAAAATAGAAGATACGCTTTGAAGACTGCCACAGGAGAATGTTCTACAGTCTACGGAGAAGTCGAGCGCATAATAGTGCTGGGCAATATTTCTATCTCCCACCAATTTTTGGTTGCCGATATTACGGACGAATGCATTCTTGGAATGGATTTATTGAGGGAGCATCAAGTTGTTCTAGATATCGGGCAAAGAACACTGCGAATTGGTAACTTGGAGGTTGCTATTACACTGCAGGACGAACAATTGCGAAGGCTGAAATGTTATGTGCGTGAGGAGGATGAGATCCCAGTTCGTTCAGACTCGGTAATTTGGACCAGTCTCAAGAGTAACCCCGATGACAATCTATTTTACATCACCGAAGCTGTACAAAATCAGCGTAAGGGGAACATCCTTGTTGGGAAATCCCTTATCGATGTGAAGAAGCACATTCTACCTGTTAGAGTACTAAATGCGTCCAAGGAGCCGGTCGCAATAAGAAAAGGAGAGATAATCGCAGAATGTGCACCCGTATCAATGATAAGCTCAATTCAGACAAGGAAAGAGGACCATTCAATTCAACGGCCCTCTGGTGCATCCTCTGTGGTTAATAGGGTGATGTCCCAGAAAATCGGATTAACAGACGTAGAAAAGGCAAGCGTTAAATCACTCCTGAACGATTTTTCTGATATTTTTGTGACAGGAAATGATGAATTCGGACGCACCGGTATAGTTAAACATCGCATTGACACGGGTGAGTCAAGACCTATAAGACAGCTACCTCGTCGACTGCACAGACCAGTGGACAGGGAACAATGTCGGAGTCGAGTCGGCGAGGTCATGAACTGTCGGGTTCCTACAGGCCAATAAATAGAATAGAACGTAGGAACCCATCGAGCAGTAAATGTTTTGAAGCTAAAATCATCTGTGATAATGGATTGAACACTTCCATACCCTGATACCCACTTCTGATGAGATCAACAACTGCAACAGTTAAGCGGCGATCACATTCAAGAAGCTCCCGAACGACACGGATGTTGTCATCTGCACGATTTGCCTGTGGGCATCGATCATGATTTGCGTTTTCGATACGTTCTCGCCCACTTTTAAATTCTTTGGCTTTTTTTTTTTTTTTTTTTTTTTGGGGGAAGGTGGTGGATCTTCAAAAGTTGAAAAGATACTTATCACTTCTTATCGCCAAACTGTGTCTTCAATCGGGAAGAAATTTCCGATGGTTTAAGGGCTTCATTTGTTAAGAATTTTATTATAGTCCGTTGCGTAACAGGCGTATATACCTCTTACTTGCTCATGGCTGTACTGACTACAAAGTCGAGCGCGACCGCTAGCCAAGCCGCTTTTCCCTACTCTTCATAAACTAAACAAGAGCCACGCACAAGATAATCTAGCTCGCAACTTGTTGCTAACCAAAAAAGTAAAATTGCCGTTTATATTTGATTCACCCTCGTATTTCAAACTTCGAAAAATGTAGTATTGGGCTTTGTACAAAATGCAAAGAGTACTTCACCTGCTCAATCTGGTCACAATTTACAAGGCACGTATTCGTTGAACTGTAATTCAGGTCTTTCAATTCCGTGAGTAGAACGTAAGCGCAATGTTACTCTAAGCTTACGGCTGCCCGTGTGCCTCTAACAGAACCCGTTTTATATACCCAAAATCAAATCTGATTTTTACATTCCTTCCCACGATCGCATCGTTCACCTTGAGACAGTTACCCGATGTCAGCCCAGTCAGAGGCCATGCCAACGACGATGGGAACTGCAACGTTGCAATATTGTCGCCATTCACCCTGAGATGACTACTTTACACCTACTCTGGCTGCAGCTTTACCTCAAGGCTATGCGAAAATTTCAGGCAACGGATCCAGGCGTCAACTGATTCACAGTGATGTGAACAGAAGGCATGCGCTAAAATGGAATGCGGGAATTGCAGAATTGCAATTTTAGTTATGGGAACGGAAAATGTATGCTATTGCTATGATGGGAATTTGCGTTTAGCAAAAGGTAGGCGTGTGAAAATGTTTCATGGCTACACTGAAAGAACTCTGTCGGTTGTAACAGTGAATTAATTTTGATGCTACACCTAAAGAATTCCTTTGGTTAAAAATTAATAAAACTTTGATGATATCTTTTCGTTGAATGTTATTAAAACTTTAATGTATGATATCTTTTGGTTGAAAGTTCAATGTGTGCATGTAACAATCCTGTCTTCTTCTTTTCTATAGTTATTATCCCGGTTGTTGCTCAATTGAACGTGCTGAGTGTATTCTACCTCTCCATTTCTTCCGCGATACCTATCAATCAGAGAGTTCGCAAATGCTTACAATAAAAGTCAACTTCAAAAGTACAAATTAACAATGATAATCATTCTTCAGCCGAACACCGCAAATATGGAACGTTTTGTCTCTTCACGTGTTTCATTATTCTTATAATACCCATGCACTCAAGCCCAATGTACATCGAAACCTTCTTCATTATCCTTCCTCTGGTTCTCCACTCATACTATTCTTAGGAATTTAAGGGTACAATATCTCTTTTGTTGATGAAATAAATAAAGCGTTGTCATATTATAATACCTTTTTTATAGTTTCCAATGAGCGTCACTATAATTCTAATCGTTACGGCATGTTGTTATTTTACATTGTTTATCTGCGCTTCTTGGCGACACCAGCCATAACTTTATTGAGTTTTCTAAATAGGGTGTCGTTTTTATACATTTATTACTAACTCCATTTTTAAATAGTCCCATTTACTTTTATTTTCATTTTCATTTAGAAAAGAAGAAGGGCGAGTTGTTATTAAATCAAATTCAAAATTTCAATGGAAGCTAAATTCACTTCTATAGCATTGGTACAGACATCACTCCTTTCTGTTCTTTCT